>CM040122.1:300272473-301472473 GCA_022559845.1 Amorphophallus konjac | reverse complement strand
TTGAGGACTCCCTAGGAGCTGTTCTGGCACAGGTAGATGATGAAGGAAGGGAAAGGGCGGCGTACTATCTCTCAAGGTTATTTAATCTCGCTGAATCCAAGTACACTGCTATGGAGAAGACCTGTGCAGCACTAGTGTGGGTAGCGCAAAAGCTTAAACACTATTTTCTTGCCCATGAGGTTAGGCTCATCTCTAGAATGGACCCCATTCGTTATCTATTGGAAAAGCCAGTCCTTTCTAGTCGGCTAGCTCGCTGGTAAAGCTTTCTTTCCCAGTTCGACATCACCTTCATCGTGCAGAAAGCAATCAAGGGATATGCTATTGCCGAGCACCTGGCTCATTCTCCTATCCCTCGCACTGATCCCATCCAGGACGAATTCCCCGATGAACACCTGGCGGTGATCACTCATCTTCCTTTCTGGTCTCTTCATTTCGATGGTGCTCTTAATTCCCAGGGCAGCGGAATCGGCGCTGTTCTCCTTACTCCAGAAGGGGTAACCATCCCCGTGGCATATCAACTCTCATTTCCCGCCACCAACAATATAGCCGAGTGTGAGGCTCTCCTTGCCGGTCTGAAGCACGCCTACATCTTGGGCGCGCGATACCTTAACATCATAGGAGACTCTCAGCTGGTGCTGCATCAAGTTTTGTCGACTTACCGCACTCGCGACCCTAAGCTCAAACCCTACCAGGATCTGGTCACGCTCTTGGCCAGGCAATTCAGGAAACTCGTCTATATTCACACTCCTCGTTCTCAGAATATCTTGGCCTATGCCCTTGCATCACTCGCCTCTTCCCTATCACTTCCCCTGAGTCGCGCCACTGAGACCATTGTGGTCCAAAGGCTAGATGTTCCTTCTCTTCAGGATCCCTGGTTCGACAATCTTAGAATGTCTGTAGAGAAGAAAATAGAAAGGGAGGAGACAAAAGAAGTTTCATTGACTGAGCTCGAGGAGATCATTGAAGAGGAAGAATTGCCGTGGTTTTATGAGATCGAGCAATACTGCAAGGATGGTACATTTCTGAAAACGGCCAATGCTGAGCAGCGAAGAGCCATTAGAAGAGTCACCGCAAGATACACGATCATCGCAGGTGAATTGTATAGGCGGGCTCTGAATGGAGTTCTAATGAGGTGCCTAGATGACGAAGAAGCTTGGAAAGTTGTGGAAGCAGCCCACTCCAGTGAGTGTGGAGGGCATGTGAACGGATAGGCGTTGGCAAAGAAGATTCTTAGGCAGGGCTATTACTGGCCAACTCTAGAAGAAGATTGCTCCACCTACGTCCGTAGGTGTCTTCAGTGCCAAATCCATGCCGACAAAATCTACGCTCCTGCCTCTTCTCTTCATCCTATTACGGCCCCCTGGCCATTTTATATGTGGGCATTTGATATCATCGGACCCCTCGGTGATCCGAATTCTGCTGTTAAACAGAAATCCTTCATTCTGACGGCTACAGAGTACTTTACCAAGTGGGCGGAAGCTGAAGCTTATGTAGAAATCAAAGCCACCACAGTATGCCGCTTCATTATGAAGAACATTATCTCGCGGTTCGGGGTGCCAAGCGACATCGTCACCGACAACGGGCCTCAATTCGTCTCACAAGAACTCCAGGACCTCTGTAAGAAATTCAATATAGTTTTGCATCATTCATCACCATACTACCCCCAAGGTAATGGCCAGGCTAAGGCCACGAATAAAACCCTTCTTAAAATTATCAAGAAAATATGTGAATCACATAAATTTGCTGATTGGGCCGACAAATTGATAGAAGCTCTATGGGCTTATCGCACCTTCGTTCGCACTCCCACAGGGCAGACTCCCTTTGCCCTCACTTATGGAATGGAAGCGGTGCTCCCGTATGAAATTCTGATCCCTTCCCTAAGGGTGCAGCTGGATAAGGAACTTAATCTTGACGAACGTCGAGAGGCATTGCTAGTCCAACTGGAACTTTTAGACGAGAAGAGGTTGAACGCGGCCAATCATGTTTCAATATATCAAAAGCGTGTCTCGTGATATTTTCAAAAGAAGGTCATTGAAAGGAAATTTCAAGTGGGTAATATGGTTTTGAAACGCAAATTCATCAGGTCAGCAGGCCCCAGGTCTAAGCTGCAACCCAACTGGGAAGGGCCCTTCGTAATCAAAGAAGCTTATCCGGGCAATGTGTATCGTCTAATTAACGCGGAGGGGGAGGAATTACCAAACCCATGGAATGGGCTGTATTTAAAGCGTTTCTATCCATAAAAATAAAACCAGTAAACGGCTCGATGGCAAGACATACCCCCACCAAATTGTGAAAGGAGGACCTAGGTCCAGCATCTCATACACTACACGACCCCGTGGTTCGGTATTCTCTCATGCTACCCGACACCGTTTCTCCTTTGGCCATGCTCGGGGAAGGTGGAGATCCTTGTATTTCCTCTCTCTCAGTTGAAGATAGGGGCAAGTGGTGAATAAGGGGGCGAGAACCGACCCAGATCCCCCCATTAAAAGAGGTCTCAAATAGGGGCAATCCGTTAAGACCTCACTCCGCAAAAAGAAAGAAAAGGAAAGCAAGAAGAAAAAAAAGAAAGAAAAGGGGCAAAATCAAAAGATAAAGCCGAAAGCACAAAGCTCGAAGCTCTCCGAATCCCCAAAGGATACAACTAGGCATGGCAAGAGCGACAGTACAGTTTCCCCGCGGGACGTTATGAGCTCGGTCGCATGCGTGCCTAGAGCGGGTGAAGGTTCGATAACGGATACAAAGTCCCGGCGCAACAGACCGGATTCTTTGAAAAGGGGGGTGTCCTGGGAAAGAACTCGAGCCCTAAAAAACCTCTACACCTATCGTCAGCTTTCCTACTCAATCTTTTTTTACTTTCCCAAGGAATGAATCCCACTCCGGGTATGGCCTCAGCAGAAGCACCGTTGAGCAAAGTTGACTCCGATCACGGGTGGTCCCCCTTCCTGCACGCGCTGAGCCTTGGAAGTCCATAGCAAGATGAGAAGGTCCCTGCTATTGAGACCCGAGCTGGTTTCAAAACCGAAAAAAAAATCGAATATTCCAAAAACCCAAAAAAAATCGAATATTCCAAAAACCCAAAAATCAAATATTTCAAAACCCAAAAAAAGCAAATATTTCAAAACCCAAAAAATTCAAATATTTCAAAACCCAAAAAAAATTGAATATTCCAAAAACCCAAAAAAATCGAATATTTCAAAACCCAAAAAGATCGAATATTTCAAAATCCAACAAAAAATCAAATATTCCAAAAAAAAAACAAAAAAAAACTCACATGTTTCCCTCTTGCATTCATCTGCATTTCTCGCATTTTGATATTTGCCTATTTAATAAGGCTCAACCCCTTGACCAAAAATCAAGAAAGGGTCATCCCCTAACTTGCTATGGGCAAGGGGCTAAGCCTAAAATAGATTTAATCTGTTTCATGTTTGCATGTGTACAGGGGCAGGTTGGAAGGGCAGTTGGCTCGAGACAACATGAATATTCAATCCTCGTTTTGGCCTATGCAATCACATTACATCATAATCGAATCACAAAGCTCAAACTCAATCTCATTAAATCTTATTCATTTCATATGTCAAGCTGTCCGGATATAAAATCCCATCCCATGTCATCATAAAAACAAAAGAAAATCACTCAGTCCGTCGCTGGGTATCCCCGCAAGGACGTATCTCTCTCAACTCCCTAAGGTAAGCCTGGCGAGTCTCTGGAGCCTCCTTAACCTCTGCTGGTAGGGTACGCACCCTACTCACCTCCCACATAATCAGTGCACTCCTGACCGCCTGCTCGTCCTCCTCTGTCCCGATCCTCCGTGCCTGTAGCACGGGAAGGTGGGGTAGCGTAGGTAGCACCGTCCGGGGTAGTCCAATCTGCAGGTAGCATCTGTGTGGGCTATACATCGCTAAGGCAGTGTCGCTCACGAGCCTCAAGTCCAAGCCGGCTTTCCTCGGTAGCATGATGGTGGTGTCGTGGAGGAAGTCCGGGCGCATCACAAACCTGTCCAGGGGCAGCCTGTTGATGTACGGGTGCCACTCGTCCCTGGTCTTCAGCTCAGCCGTCCTGCACTCAACCTGTGGAGAAAACCTGAAGGCGCCTCCTATAAAGTAGAGGGGATGGCTCCCAAAGATCCTACTAACTGAAGTGATGTCCTCCCTCAGGGTAAACTTCATCCTAACTCCCATCCAGCACTCCAATAGGATCATCGAACCAAAGAGAGGACCTCCTAAGGCTGCTGAAGTAAGACCATCATACAAATAAGCTAAGACAGCCTGAGAGATGGAAAGTCCCCGCCAAAGGCCGCTAATGGTGCTGAGTAAGGGGATCTCTAGGACATGGTCGGCTGAAGGGAAAAGGATGGCCCCGCATAGGCAGATGGACGCAGCTTTGGCTATGGCTTCAACCCACCCGCACTTATTCCGGCAATGCTCCACTACCCACTGGCTCAGAGGAAGGAGGTGAATGTGACGAGGACCTACACACGCGTGAACATCCCCGCTATCGGGCATAAATCCCCCTAGGATGAGTTTTGGATCTATAGGGGCAACGGTATGGCATATCAAGTCTTCCTCCCCCACCTTGGACCTAGGGAGCCCGAAGTATGTCTCTACCTCCTCTAACAGGATAGTGGCCTCAAAAGATGGGAAGAGGAAAGTGTGGGTCTGGGGGTGCCAAATCTCCATCAGAGCAGAGATACTATGCTAGTCTAAAGAAATTCTAGGGTAATTCTGACCTAGAACTAAGAGGGAGTGTAGGTGCCAGGATTTGAGAAGGTAAGTCACCCCGAGGGGCAACGCACGGACCATGGGAGCCACCCACTTTAAACTAGAAAAGCGTCTCGGGCCGGGGAGGAGCTGAGAAGAAGGAAAAGGCTAAGGATGTAAGGAAATATAAGGGAAATTGAGAGAAATTGAATATATTCGGATTTAACTTACCTCTCTCATAGGGGAGGCGCTGAGATGGCGAGGAATCAAGCTTAGCCGTTGGATCACCTCCCGCTCCTTTCTAGCTGGTCTCGGCCCTTCAAAGGGCGCTCCCTCCGCGGGACTTCCATCGAAGGCCCTCTTCATGATGATCTGGTGATAGGAATCAAAGGTTTTAAGCCTTGGGAGATGGAGGACGTGTGAGTTGCGGGTCCAGGCCCCCCTACTACTTATAGGGCCCATTGGGAAGCCTAAACCTCTTGGGATTAGGCTCGGATAAGTCTAGGACGGGTTAAGATAGGGTTATGATAAGTGCAAATCGTCCTACTCGCGGGCTGGGGACTCTCTAGGGAGTCCCCTTTCGAGCAAATAGGAGGTCCACTTGGGCGGTCTTATGATAGACCGTCCATATGCATGTACGGCCCATTATCAACCGTTCATCTCTCTAAGAAAGCCCGAGTCCAGCCTCTTGTGCGGCCTACAATATGCCGCTCAAATGTTATTACGGTTTATATTGAACCGTTCCAACTCAATTGAAGCGGTCTTTGGAGAACCGCTCTTCTCCATGAACGGCTTGGGGAGAACCGCCCATATGCTCTGCCCCCAATCAACCTACTGCACTCACGTCTCAGTCATTTGGCGCACTCATCTCACTCAAGTCCGCGTGTGCGTCACTCATCTCACTCAAATCGACATGTGCGTCACTCATCTCACTCAAGTCGGCGTGTGCGTCACTCATCTCAGTCAAGTCGGCGTGCGCGTTACTCATCTCACTCAAGTCGGCGTATGCGTCACTCATCTCTCTCGGGCTAAGCACACTCCTCAAACTCGCCCATCTGTCTCACTATATCTAGTAGATGAGTCACATTCATCCATTCATGCATACATGCATTCATCCACAAAGCAAGTGAAAAAGAAGCAAAATGTATATATATATATGCACATCACTATCATCATGTACAAAAGGATGGGCCCCGTACGACAAGTCAAGCGGCTCTCTCTCCCTGGCCTCCGTCACTGTCCCCCTCACCCTCATGCCTCTTTGGAGAAGGCATCGCTGAGGTCGCCTCGTCACGCTGACGTCATCGGCGCTGCTCATCCTCCTCGTTCCTCCGCTGACCGGAGGAACCCGTGAAAAAACTCCTCACGGAACCGTGCGTACCATGGCTGACGCTCGGGGTCCCGCTGCTTGAGCGCCGGCTGATGTCCTTATACGCTCGCAGCTCCCCGCGTAACTCGGCCGCCTCAGTCCGGCACAGCTCCGCCTCGGCCGCGCCAGCCCGCAGTCGCTCTAGCTCGGCCTGGAGGAGCCCGGTCTCCACTGTGTCCACCGGTCGGCTCCACGCAGCCTCCTCTAGCACCCGGGCTACCTCCTCCCGAGCCGCCACCCGGCTCCGCTCCAGCTCCGCCTGGAGGCGAGTCAGCTCGGACGTCTGCATCCGCATGGCATTGTTAGTCAACATTTCATTCATAAGCATAGTAAGTAAAAGAGGAAGTTTAGAGTTGCGTACCCTCTCCACGAGCGCCACCTCGGCCGCCTTGGCCCGCTCTACCATCCGAGTGAAGTCAGCATCCTGCTCGGCTCGGTCTGCTGGGGTCTGGACGGAGGAGGAAGAAGGAGCGTCTGGTCCCGCCCTCTGAGCACCCTCGGCGCGCTGCATCCAAATACTCCAGGTCAGTCACAGGCATAATCGTAATCATATAGGACTACATAATTTAAAGAGTCTAAGGTTTAGAAAACTCACCAGTAGGGCCAGGGCCTGCCGGGCCTCGTCTCTCTCTCGGATGGTGGAGTGCAGGAGTCCCTGCAACTCTGCCACTCATCCTGCAGGGTCGACCTACATTTAAAAGTCCTCGTATTAGTGCATCATTCATAAGCGTAATAGACAAAGTTTAAGTTTAGAAGTCGTACCGGTCGGTGGGCGCCTCGGAACACCTGGTCCCGGTAGTGCCGTGCGTACGTAGTGTAGTACGCGCTATCGCTCTCTGCCCGGGCGGTCACCACTCGCCCTCACACAGCCCAGTCGGTGACCTGCTCGGCGTTCCTCGCTGTTCAATCGAATGCCTCGCGGAGTCCCCGGGTCGTCCTCGTCACCCGTTCCCCCGCCTTCTCAGGCGCAGGGAACTCTACGACCGGCTGATGGACCCCGATGGTCCTCATCACCAACCTGAAGTACAGTGGCTCCACCACATTCATGCAGTGAAGCCACACGTCCCGGCCAGAGAAGGCCAAGGCCTCGGTCACCCACGGCTGGCCCTCCGGGCTCTCCTCCGTGTAAGGAGTCCACCGTACCTGCAAGGAATAGGAAACTGCATTAGCATCATAATCATGAAAGAATAGCATGTAATTAAAGAGTCTGAGTTTAGAAGCATACCGAGGTGTACGGTAGAGTGTCCAGGTCATCCTGCAGCTCCCAGACCTGCCTCCTCAAGGCCATCATCTCCCGGGGTGCTGTCCACCTCCGTGCGATCGGCAGGAGCCCAGGGCGGGTCTCCTCGCCTCTGCCCAACCCACGTAGGCGCACGTAGGCCCACACCTGTACCACAAGGTCATGTCAGCATTCAGCAAGCATATAGGGTTGCATAATTAAGTCTAGAGAAGAGAGTCGCACCTGGAGTAAGGGGGAAAAGCCCCCCAAGCATCGTCCGACGCGCCGTCGAACTGAGAGTGTCAAAGAGGAAGGCGAGGACCGCCGCTCCCCAAGCATAGTCACCTACGTACTCGAGCTCCTGGAGGAAAGGGAGGAAGCGACAGCTCATCACGTCCGCCCGAGTGGAGAAGAGAAGCCGCCCGAACATCAGCATCAGGAACCGTCTCAGCACTCTGTCCGCCTCAGGTCCCGGTCCCGCAGCAACCCTCGGTCCCCCAAGCCCCACGAGCCGCTCCAAGTGCTCCTCCGGCCGCTCGCCCACTGCAACGCCGGCTCATCGTAGACCCAGGCTATCCTAGAGAGCAGCCCGGGGAAGGAGGGTCGACTGCCTCTCGGGGCGCCGCAGCTGTAGGCCGAGCAACTCCCGAGCCATCCCCCGGTAGTCAGGAAAAGTAGTCCCGCTGACCGGTGACCCGTGCACACGTAGGCCAGTGAGCCTGGCCACGTCCTCCAATGTAGGGACCATGTGCCCCCACGGGAAAAAGAACGTCCGACTCACAGGATCCCAGCGGTCGTGCAGGGCGTAGAGCAGAGCTGCGTCAAAGCGACACACCTCAATACTCAGGAAGGGGGCGAACCCCATGGCAGTCAACCGCTCCCTCTGGAAGTCCGACAGTGCCAGGTACACTGCACGGACCTGCAGCCAGGAGGTTCGGGTCCTACGCTTCCCCTGCATTCATCCATCTCATTCATGTTAGTCATTTAGTTTTCATATTTTGTTTCATTTAAATAAAATTCTCAAAGTCCAATTCTTGATTTGAAGAACGGTTACTCACGGACCGCTCGACAGCTGAGCGGCCTCTTTCAAACCGTTCTGTTTCTCAGGTTCCCCATTTTGAACGGGCTATCCCTAACCGTTCCCATCTTGGACGGATTACTTTGCACCGTCTGTTTGCCCGTCTTCCTAAGGAGAAATGGCCCACCTTTGGCCGTATGAATTGAGGATGGTCCTGTGAGGACCGTATTGTTTTACCTTGGTTGCCTGTTTGAACGGACCTATATGGTCCGTTTACTATTTGAACGGTGATAACCTCACCGTATATGTTTTTGGTGGCCCGTTGGCTGTGTGAGTTTGAACGGCGCTCCCTATGCCGCGTTTATTTCGGGACGGTCCTATGCGGACCGCATTATTTTACCGTGCGATTTCTGTTGAACCGTTCTACCGTCGCCGCCCCCGACGACGGTGAACGCCCCCCAGCTGGCTGGGAGACCTCCATGGCCCCCTAAACCGGCCTCTAAGCGTCTCTCCCCCCTAAAAGCCCCTAAGCTAGCATGCATTAAGCGAAATTAAAGAAAATGAGGGGCGGGGAGGCCTACCTCGGCATCACGGGGTTTCTTCTCCCTCCTCGCCGGCATGCCTCTTTCCTCGGCTCCGGTGACGTCGTCGTCTCCGGCCGTGGCATCCTCTTCGGCGACGACGATGGCTAAGTCCTCCATCATCACCCCGGGTGTACCCTCCTCCTCGGACGGTCTCGGTGGTGGCAGTTGCGCCGGCGAAGGTGAACCCTTGCCGGTGATGGGTGGCTGTGCGGTGTGAGGCTGGCTCCTCGTCATGGGGGGTGCTGTGAGATCGAGAGAGGGAGGGAGGTTGAGAAAGAGAGAAGGAGAGAACGGGTGTTTGAGGCCTTTTGCCCCTTCATCCCTTCCACCGTTGGTTACGGTGGAGGGAGACGAGGAGGTTTCTTTTTTTCGAGGTTGCAGAGAAGAACGGTCTATCGTTAGACCGTTCATCATTTGAACGGTCCAGCTGTAACCGTATGTCGCTCTTGACCATTAATTTTAAGTCGGTTGAAATTCTAGGCCCGAGCGGTTCCCATAGAGCCGTTCCTCTTAAAAACGGTGTGGTCCCGACCGTTCATCATTGGCAACCGGCCCTGTAAGATTTGTTCCAAGGTCAGGTAAGAGCGGTTAACATAGAGCCGTTTGGAATATTGCACAGTTGAGATAAGGCCGTTTATCTGGATGGTGTATTTAGATCATGAATATTGATATTTTCTTTGGAAATACATCTCTTAACCATCTTATGCAGCATCATTTCAGCCTGTCTCGCCGTTTCGCCTGCACAGGTAAGTCAGGTATGGCCTTCTATCCCTAATCCCTTATTGCATTAATTATATGGTATTATATTATACTATTTCGAGAGCCGGCAGGTTACCTACGTGTCCCAGGATCTGATGTTCCCCTTCAACAAAAATGATGATGATCCAGGCTCATGTTCCTAACCTTCGGATAGGCCGTTAAGTTGGGATGTCACGAGGAGGACGGTTCTATCCGCACACTGTGGTTGCGGACGGTATCTTGACTCTCGAATATTCTATATTTTAATCTTTCTTGGCATTTGTTTTAACAGTTTCCTTTATTTTTAGCCCAGCATGCATCATACGCATCCTTTTGAGCTTTCATGCCCCATAGTTGCTTAAGAAATGTCGCGTCAAGTGATGGTCAGCTGTGTGTTCAGATGCTCAAGTAAGATGAACTAATTCCACTCTGAATTCGAACGTTTTCTTTGGTCGATTCGTTTGGTCCGGTTGATTAAAAGATACCCGTCTGGAGCTTTAGCATTTTTTTTCTGTTGTGGCCGCCTCATTGGACCGCGGGATTATGTCCCCCATGAGGTTGGTCTTGTCGGTTGGTTTCATTTAGTTTAGTCCCTCCAGATTGGCGTCGCCTTTGGTCAATTACTCCTTACGTTCGGTTCAGGGTTTTTCGGAAGATTCTCATCGCTTGTTGGTAGAAACGGGTGTCGTTTTACCTTAACGCCCGCTTTTCCGGTCCACTCCACTGCATTTCCGCTTCGTCTCCATGTTCCGTGTCACCTCTGCTTCACCTCCGCTCGATCCCCTGCAAAGAGGACGTTAAGGAGGGGCATCTGTTGACACCCGTTTTATGCCGATAAGCTGAGTCGTTTCTCTTACTCCCATTAGTTGATGCCCTAAGTTGTCCATCATTCGTTGGGCCATTTTTTGTGGCACGTCCTGGGCCTATTTTATGGGTAGCCTCCCTCCTTGGTAAAGTCCATATCAATTCAGGGTTTATTGGACCTTGGCTTTGATTAATTGAACTATTTTATGAAAGTCAAGTATCCAAGAGCATGAACGGTCCAACATCAGCCGTTCAGGACTGGGGCGGTTGATCCCAGACCGTTCATACATTTTGGCTATTTTCTGAGGATTTTCTTAATATTCACCGACAGGCTTTTGTGCGGCCCTATCCTGCCCGTTCAAATTAATGGACGGGCGAATGCCAACCGCCCATATCTCAGAGTCCTACGCGTGCTAATCTTCTCAGACAATTATCCAAATATTTGAATTATCACCGACAAGGTTAAAACGGCTTGATTTGGACCGTTCTATGTTGGAGCGGTCGCCAAGGCGCCGTTCATCTTTCAGGGTCCAACGCCGGCCGTTTCGGTCTGTTCGAGCGATAATTGGGCTCATTATCTGATTTAATTCAATTTCCACCGACAGGTTGAACGGTCTGAACATAACCGTTCAAGACTTGAGCGGTCTATCGTTAGACCGTTCATCCCTTCGATGGAGTTTTTTTTAACAGATTTCCATCCTTTTATGCATGGTTTTATCCCTGGTTTGTTTTAACGATTTCTCCGTGGATAATCAGCCATTTTTGATGCCGTTTCATCCAGATAGAAGATAATGATATTATCTACGAATTATCTTTTGTAAATTCGACCTGAAAATACCTCTAAACCCTATTTTCGGGATTGGCTTTCTAGGTTCTATAAATAGACCCTAGTGGCCGGACTGGAAAGGCTGGGAAATTTTGGTCGACGGCGAAGCCCTGCCGCATTTCACAACGACCTAGCACCAAGGAGGGAGGCTCTCTACGTCCTTACGAGCCTCCGGTTCAGGGAGTAGTCTGTGTGTTGAGTCATAGCGTCATTTTTCGATTTCTTCATCATCTGTTGCATGCATTGTTCTCTCTCTGCGTTTCCCTCATTTTTCTCCCCATGCATACACCCACCTACTTTTTTGTCACCCTAGGGGTTTAAAACCCCCCAGGTATCCCCCTTTCCACTTGATTATGCTTCATTCTTCTCACATGAACGCGTACTACGTCATTTAGCTCTAATCTGGGTGTTCCTTCTGTGTCTTCGTACTGTTTCGCAGGTCAGCACTTCATCAGCACGAGGCCCATCCCCTCTAGCCGGCTGGAGAGGTTGGAGGTGAGCCCTTTTGTAACTCTTGGCGTGGCGGACTAGCACGGTTCTTGTAGGCCCGTTCAAGGATACCAACGGCCCTCTCTGCGCCGCTCTTCATCTTTAGGCGGTCCCATTAAAGCCGTCCGTCCTCCAGGAGTTCTTCTCCCACGTGTTCGGCAGCACCCTCAAACGGTCTATCGTAGGGCCGCGCGTCTGTTAAGGCGGTTCTACGTCGACCGCGCGTCTTCCCGGTGCTACAGCAAGGCGAGTGTCTCCCCTTCCTTTCCAAGGTACGGCGTGACAATCACGTACAGCATCTTGGTGGCGATCACGGTCCTTTTCGTTGCTCTCTGTCTTATTTTCTTTCTCTCGCTCTCGTGGTTTGCCCATCGCACGTTGTTCCGTACATTTGATGCGCTTTGACCATTGGTGAGAGAGCGGAAGGAAGATATATATCTACAACCATGTGTGCATATCACTTTTATGTGCGTGGCATTTTAGTGAACACTTGGTGCGCATTTCATAGTCAGCGCACTTCATAGTCATTGCACTCCATGGTATGTGCATATTTCTGTCTCTAGCACATAAAGGTCTGTGCAGTTTCTGCATTCTGCATGCAGGGTTTGAGCATGCTTGCATCATTAAGCATATAAGGTCAGTACATATTCCTCATACAGTCGGTGCACATCCTTGTATCATGCGTACATATAAGTCGGTGTGTGTTTTGCTTTAAGTAGATAGAAGGTCGGTGCACATTCTGTTGAATTGCATATAAGGTCGATGCTGTCACTGTTCACTCCTTAATTACGGTCGGTGCTAGTGACCAATATGGTCTGTGCACATGAGTCTCCAGGGTCCGTGCAATTTTTGCTTCGATGTTCAAGTCTGTGCATATTATCATGATAGTCAGTGTAAGGTATGTGCAAGTTACTATTTGATACATAGCTAGTGATGGAGGCATCACCCACGACTCCCTTTGGCTCGGGTCCACTTCTTCACATTCGGGAGCTAGTTGAGTTTGGGCCTCACTCTATTAAGGCCCCTTATCCATTTTGTAGTTTTCCTTTGAGTCATTTTGATGTATTTCCATTTTATTTGAGTCATTTCCCTAAGTCTAGCACTTATTTTCCTATGTTTGGTATCATCATGATGTCTAATGTAAGCTATTGGGCCCCATTCGTTGGACTAGGCCCATTAGCACTCCCAACCCCCTTGGTTATTTGTAGTTGTTTATTTTGTCAGGGACTTATTGTAAAGAGTGGGTTGCCTATATATAGGACCCCACTCCCCTCATTTGAAGTTAATGAATGATTACATCCTTTTGAGTTAAACTTGCCATTTGAGTTCAAATTGGAGTGATTCCTCTAGTTTTTGGGTGAGAGACCCTAGGGGAGAGATTCCCCACCCATTCCCCTCTTAATCTCTCTATTTCACCCCTCTTTCTCTCTCCTCCAACCCCAAATCCGAATTTCCTTCTCTCTCCTCCCTCCTCCCATCCACTTCCAACCTCCAACCACCTCCTTTAATGCCCTCCACTTCCCCATGGCCTCCATTACTCCACTCCCTAGTTCCTAGGTAGAAGTCTCCCCATTCCAACACCTTCCTCCACCTTCCAACCAAATCTACCCCATTCCAATGCAAGCACTCCACTTCCCAACATAATCACCCACCTTCCAAGACCTTTTGAATTTGAAATCCACCCTTCCCTCCACTCACTTGTGCCCCCCTCACCTTCTCCTCTCACCCACCTTCCCCAAATTCGTAGCTCTTCCTCCTCCACCTGCTAGCACTTGCTTCCAGCCATTCTCCACCTCATTCCCCATCACCATTAGCTCCCTTCTCCACCCCACAAGAGCCCCCACTCTCCCTTAGGTCATTCCTACCATTTCCCTCCACCAAAGAAGCCACATCTCCCTCTCATTTCTTCTAGTAGGTTGGAGCTGTGCAGATCTGCAGAACAGCCCTTGTTGCAGCGTCAACCACGGATTCATCCTAGTTCTTCAGAAGGCGTGGCCTACCTTTCTGGAAAGGCCTTCCAGTCTACTTCGCAGGCGAGGTGGAATCAACACGATCGGAGCTCGGAGCTGCCAGATAGAGCCATTCTCCCAACAGTGCGCAGAGAGGTCTTCATCCTGGACCAGAGCGTGGAAGATCCTTCTGCCACGACAAACCCCAGCGGATTCAGGCTGAAGCCCCTTCATCAAAGTTCTTCCTCTACCGGTCATCTTTCAAGATCAAGAAACAGAACCCCGTTCGGCCACCGGAGGAAGAAGTTACGAATTTTCTCCCCCGATCTATCTAGTTCTGTTTTCTGCTGTCTACTCCGACCAGTACCCACTCTTCTGGGTGCCCCGGCCATCCTCGACCTCTGAATGCATCTCCGTCACCTCCTGCTGAAAGCTACCTCGACCACGAAGATGATGCCGCTGGTTTCGTGCTGATCGGAGCTCGGGAGGGCGCTCAGTCACTTCTGCAACTTGCTGTTACAGTCCAGACAGTACCTGCGGCCAGACAGAGGAGGCTACTTCCTGTTGCTGGTGCAGCCACCTCCGACCGTCTGAGCTTCCCCAAAAATTCTGGAGTCCACCTCTTCCAGTCAGGAAGCTTCAGGAGCTGGTTTCGATCAATTTGGAGTCCGGACAAGCCCGGCATAGCCATCACAGCGACCCCCTGTCCAGAATTCCAGATTGAAGCTGCAACTTCCCTAGTTCTCATTTCTCTTCGTTTCGGTCCACCAACCCCTCCCCGCTTGGCCGGCTGAAGGCCCCACCCTGCGTGGTGGTAGTGTTTGAATGTATCATATTAACCCCTACCCCAAGATCCCCCCTCCTGCGAGAGGAGTAGTTTTGTAAGTGGTTTGGCAGGTCAAGCGACACCGCCGCGGCGTGTGGGGAACCACCGCCTCCCCGCTCGCCCTCGTCTCCGACCGGGACCGGTTTCTTCAAACCGGTCGAGTAAGTGTCTCTTCCTTGCTCACCTAGTGTAGCTCTCTCAATATTTGATTCATGCACCGCTGAATTCGTGAGGAGCGCCCGATCCTCAAGTCCATGACTTAGAGTGATCGCCGTGGGTTAGTGTGACCCGGTGCCCGAGTGCACTTTGTCGGCCCCAATCGAATTGGGCAACCAACCTTGGGGAATCAATTCTTGGCCTTGCTGGCCCTCTACCAGCAAGGGTCCATTCCCATAAGTCACCCTTGGTATCACATAGTCACCCCGGGAATAGAGTGCAACGAAGAGAGCGGTGGCCCATTAAGGCCCATTTGGATGCTTAGATGTGCTTGTTTGACTAAGTCCGAGGTTGTGTCACATCAAGTGGTATCAGAGCAAGTCCTTGACTTGTCTCTATCAAGTCTAAGTCCTAGGACCTTTGCATTGTGTGTCCAACCACTTTGGCCCTTTGTCTTGCATGTCCACCCGTAGTGGTACTAGCTACCAACCCGGTTCTTCATCTTCGATTCCAACCATGGATCCCAATCCTCACCAACTCAACCAAGATGTTCCTAGGGAGGAACCCCAAGAAAGGGTAGAGGCTGCCCTCACAACCATCCTTGCCCAACTAGAGTCCCTTACCAACCGAATTGCTCGGTTAGAAGACCAAGGGTACCACCCAAGGAACAATGAGCCTAGAATTCCCCCTCCACAAGATGAACCTCATAGGGAAGATCCTCACCCAAGAATCAATGAGCCAAGAGTCCCTCCACCACATGGTGATTATCATAGGAATGGTTTTCCCCAAAGGAACCAAGGCCCAAGAGTCCACCCTCCACATATAGAGCCTCATAGGGATGAGTTCCACCCAAGGAACAACGGCCCAAGAGCCCATCACCCACATGCTGAATTTTATAGGGATGAAATGGACTATGACCATTATTATGAGCATGAGATACCTCGCCCCCATCAAAACCATGACCGGCGTCCACGGGATGATCCGGATGACCCCCTTTTAAGGATGATCAAGGTAGAGGCCCCAAACTTTGACGGTTCACATGAACCTAGTGTTTACCTAGAATGGGAGACCGCCATGGACCAATACTTTGAATGGTACCCCATGTCCGACCAAAGAAGAGTTAGATTGGCTAAGATGCATCTCACTAAGTTGGCCAAAACTTATTGGCTAAATCAAGAGGGTCTAAGGCGGATTAGGAGGGATGAGCCTATTAACACTTGGGCGGATATGAAGAATCTACTTAGGAACAAATACCTTCCCCGAACCTACCACCAAATGCTCCTAGATGAATGGCAAAGCCTCACCCAAGAAGGAAAGACCGTGGTAGAGTACATTGAAAAATTTGACTCTTATCTTCTAAAGTGTGGAGTCCATGAGGATGCGGATGTCACCTTATCCCGCTTTAGGAATGGGCTTCAAAGCCACATCAAGAGGGAACTATTCATGAGAGATGTGGATAACCTTGAGATAGCTTACCAAATTGCTAGAGATGTGGAAAGGTTTTCTAGGAGTTCCCGATTTATCCCTCCCCGACCCACCGACCCCAAAAACATGGGACCACGTCCCATTCCACCCACCCCCATGAGAGCTCCTAGCCCAAGTGGGAATGCCCCTTTAAGGTCCTACAACCCTCCCCCACCCATCACTCCAAACAAACCCGCTCCTAGTCACCCTCTTCCACGGAAGGATGACAACCCCAAAGGCCCAAGTGTAGGAGCCACCCCGGGAAGTGGGCGCCAACAATGCTATAAGTGTCATGGGTATGGTCATTTTGCGGGGCAATGTCCATCTAAGGGGCTATCTAGCTTGCTTATTGAGGAAGAAGTCCAACCCCAAAAGGAACAAGAAAATGTCATTGAGGAACATGAAGCCTTAATAGATTGGGAAGAGGAGTATGAAGCCCAATGTCTAGAGTCGGGTCTAGATCATTCCACTCCTTCAAACAACTCCCATCTAGGAGTCATTAGGTGCACTCTCACCCAACCTCAAGAAGAGGATTGGCGACGGACTTCAATTTTCCACACCTTTGTCAAGATAGAAAACCATGTGAGGAAAGTGATCTTGGATAGTGGTAGTTGTGTTAATGCCGTGTCACCCGACACCGTCAAGCTCCTTGGGCTTACTCTCACTCCCCACCCAAGTCCATACCGGGTCTCATGGATCAACAACAACTCCATCCCGGTCAACACCCAATGCCTAGTGCCTCTCACTTTCTCTTCCTACCATGGCCAAATATGGTGTGACGTCATACCTATGGAAGTGGGTAGCATCCTTTTAGGAAGACCTTGGCTCTATGATGTGGATGCCACCATTCTAGGAAGAAGCAACATATGCACCTTTGAGCATGAGGGTAAGACTATCCGTCTTAACCCTTCCCCACCTCGTCCCATGCCCAAGAGGGACACTCTCCCTCAAGGATCACACCCCACCACTCCACAAGTCTCGGGGAACTCCACCCCTCCAACTCAAGCCCTTATCCAAACCCCAAAACAAAGTAGAACCACGGGGTTGACCAAGGGTATTCATCTCATCACTAGGAGAGAGCTTGAAGAGGAAATTGCTCAAGGGGTGCCTTTGTGTGCGGTTGTCATATGCTTAGGGGAACCTACCCCTTCTAATCCCCATCCCATAGAGATCCAACAACTATTGGAAGAATTTCATGATGTGTTCCCGGAAGAGCTCCCGGACCAACTCCCTCCCATGCGTGATGTGCAACACGCAATCGACCTAGTGCCGGGAGCCACCCTTCCAAACCTTCCTCATTATCGCCTCAATCCTACGGAACATGCCGAACTTAGGAGGCAAATAGAGGAACTCATTAGGAAGGGCTTCATCCGCATTAGTAAGAGTCCATGTGCCGTCCCGGCCCTCCTTACCCCCAAGAAAGATGGATCGTGGCGGATGTGTGTGGATAGCCGGGCCATTAACAAGATTACCGTCAAGTATAGGTTCCCTATCCCTAGGCTTGATGACATGTTGGACATGCTAGCTGGAGCCACCATCTTCTCTAAGATAGATCTCAAGAGTGGTTACCACCAAGTTAGGATAAGGCCCGGGGATGAGTGGAAAACGGCCTTCAAGACCAAGGATGGTCTCTTTGAGTGGTTAGTCATGCCATTTGGGCTTTCTAATGCCCCAAGTACTTTCATGCGTCTTATGACGGAAGCACTTAGGCCTTTCATTGGGAACTTTCTAGTGGTATACTTTGATGATATTCTCATCTATAGCCACACCCATGAAGCCCACCTCGAACACCTTAGGAAAGTTTGCACCGTCCTCCGGCAAGAGAGCTTATTTGCCAACCTAAGAAAGTGTCATTTCATGACCACTACCATCACCTTCCTAGGATATGTGGTGTCAACCAAAGGAGTCTCCATGGACCCCGACAAGGTCCAAGCTATCATTGATTGGCCTGAACCCCACACCCTTCATGAGGTTAGAAGTTTCCATGGGTTGGCCACATTCTATAGGAGATTCATTCGGGGGTTTAGCACTATCACCGGCCCAATAACTGATTGTCTCAAAAAGGGAACCTTTGTTTGGACCAAAGCCGCCTCTAAAGCCTTCCTTGAGCTTAAGGAAAAGTTGACCCAAGCCCCGGTCCTATGTCTTCCCGATTTCTCTAAAGTTTTTGAGGTCACTTGTGATGCATCCGGGATTGGGATAGGAGGGATTCTTAGTCAAGAGGGACACCCGGTCGCCTACTTTAGTGAGAAGCTATGTGATGCTAGGACTAGATACTCCACCTATGACAAGGAGTTCTATGCCGTGGTCCAATCCCTCCGACATTGGAGACATTATTTGCTTCCCAAAGAGTTTGTCATCTTTTCCGACCATGAGGCACTCAAATACCTCAATTCCCAACAAAAGTTGAATGCCCGACATGCCCGATGGGTTGAGTTCATACAATCCTACACCTTTGTCATCAAACACAAGGCCGGGAGTGAGAATAAGGCCGCGGATGCCCTTAGTAGGAAGATGTCCTTGTTATCCACTATCCAAGTGGAAGTGATTGGCTTTGACAAGGTCAAGGATGATTATCCTAGTTGCCCCGACTTTGGACAAATCTATGCCAACTTGACCACTCATTCTAGCAAGGAGCATGAAGGATTCATTTTAGAGGATGGGTTCCTCTTCAAGGGACCAAGGCTTTGCATTCCTCGGACATCTCTTCGAGACTTCTTGGTTTGGGAATTACATGCCGGTGGGTTAGCCGGTCATTTTGGGGTCCACAAGACCATTGCCTTAGTTGAGGGTCAATTTTATTGGCCAAGCCTCAAGAGGGATGTAGGCAAAATAGTGGGTCAATGTCGCACATGTGCTTCGGCCAAACAAGTAAAACAAAACACCGGCCTATACACCCCACTTCCCATTCCCGACCGCCCATGGCAAGATTTGAGCATGGACTTTGTGCTAGGTTTACCCAAGACCTCTAGGAAGCATGACTCCATCTATGTGGTGGTTGATAGATTTTCCAAAATGGCCCACTTCATCCCATGCTACAAAACCTCCGATGCCTCCCATATAGCCCGGTTATTCTTTGATGAGGTAGTCCGCCTCCATGGGCTACCCAAGACCATAGTCTCCGATAGGGATGTCAAATTCACTAGCTATTTTTGGAAGACTCTTTGGCACATGATGGGTACCCTCCTCAAATTCTCCACTGCCTACCACCCCCAAACGGATGGCCAAACTGAAGTGGTCAACCGGAGTCTAGGGAACCTCCTTAGGTGTCTTGTTGAGGATCGGCCCGGAAATTGGGATCTCATCTTACCACAGGCTGAGTTTGCATACAATAATTCCGTCAATAAGTCAATAGGGATGAGTCCATTTGAAGCAGTGCATGGGTACAAACCAAGAAAGCCATCCGATCTCATTCCCCTTCCCCAGCATGCTAGAGTGTCCATTTCTGCCGAGTCTTTTGCACAACATATTAGAGAGTTGCATGAGGAAATCCGCAAGCACATTGGCATGAAAAATGAGGCGTATAAAAGGTTGGCCGACTCTCACCGGCGTCACTTAGAGTTCCAAGTGGGTGACTTTGTGATGGTGAGGACGGAGAGGCTCTCCCCAGGAGCCAACTCCAAGTTGAGACCACGTGGGACTGGGCCCTTCCAGGTCTTGAGGCGTATTGGTGCGAATGCTTATGAATTAGATCTCCCCGAGGATTATGGGGTAAGTCCTACATTCAATGTCGCCGACTTAGTGTCTTACAAGGGCCCCACGGTGAGACCTAGTGAGGAGATCGAGCCCACTCCCTCCTTTGAGAGAGCACCCACCCGAGAGGAGAGTCCACTAGCCAAAAGAGCTCAGCGTGATCGCATTGAACAAATATTGGATGAGCAGGTCACTACCACCCGGAGCAAGGTCTATGAGCGCTATCTCGTCAGGTGGAAGGATCGGCCTCCGTTGGAAGACTCATGGGTAAGTCGGGAGGACCTACAGCGATTGGATCCAGATCTCCTCGAGCGGTACCTTAGCCGGATGGACCCTTACTCGACGGAGTCGAGCTCTTTGCGGCCCAGGGGATTTGATGGAGGCATCACCCACGACTCCCTTTGGCTCGGGTCCACTTCTTCACATTCGGGAGCTAGTTGAGTTTGGGCCTCACTCTATTAAGGCCCCTTATCCATTTTGTAGTTTTCCTTTGAGTCATTTTGATGTATTTCCATTTTATTTGAGTCATTTCCCTAAGTCTAGCACTTATTTTCCTATGTTTGGTATCATCATGATGTCTAATGTAAGCTATTGGGCCCCATTCGTTGGACTAGGCCCATTAGCACTCCCAACCCCCTTGGTTATTTGTAGTTGTTTATTTTGTCAGGGACTTATTGTAAAGAGTGGGTTGCCTATATATAGGACCCCACTCCCCTCATTTGAAGTTAATGAATGATTACATCCTTTTGAGTTAAACTTGCCATTTGAGTTCAAATTGGAGTGATTCCTCTAGTTTTTGGGTGAGAGACCCTAGGGGAGAGATTCCCCACCCATTCCCCTCTTAATCTCTCTATTTCACCCCTCTTTCTCTCTCCTCCAACCCCAAATCCGAATTTCCTTCTCTCTCCTCCCTCCTCCCATCCACTTCCAACCTCCAACCACCTCCTTTAATGCCCTCCACTTCCCCATGGCCTCCATTACTCCACTCCCTAGTTCCTAGGTAGAAGTCTCCCCATTCCAACACCTTCCTCCACCTTCCAACCAAATCTACCCCATTCCAATGCAAGCACTCCACTTCCCAACATAATCACCCACCTTCCAAGACCTTTTGAATTTGAAATCCACCCTTCCCTCCACTCACTTGTGCCCCCCTCACCTTCTCCTCTCACCCACCTTCCCCAAATTCGTAGCTCTTCCTCCTCCACCTGCTAGCACTTGCTTCCAGCCATTCTCCACCTCATTCCCCATCACCATTAGCTCCCTTCTCCACCCCACAAGAGCCCCCACTCTCCCTTAGGTCATTCCTACCATTTCCCTCCACCAAAGAAGCCACATCTCCCTCTCATTTCTTCTAGTAGGTTGGAGCTGTGCAGATCTGCAGAACAGCCCTTGTTGCAGCGTCAACCACGGATTCATCCTAGTTCTTCAGAAGGCGTGGCCTACCTTTCTGGAAAGGCCTTCCAGTCTACTTCGCAGGCGAGGTGGAATCAACACGATCGGAGCTCGGAGCTGCCAGATAGAGCCATTCTCCCAACAGTGCGCAGAGAGGTCTTCATCCTGGACCAGAGCGTGGAAGATCCTTCTGCCACGACAAACCCCAGCGGATTCAGGCTGAAGCCCCTTCATCAAAGTTCTTCCTCTACCGGTCATCTTTCAAGATCAAGAAACAGAACCCCGTTCGGCCACCGGAGGAAGAAGTTACGAATTTTCTCCCCCGATCTATCTAGTTCTGTTTTCTGCTGTCTACTCCGACCAGTACCCACTCTTCTGGGTGCCCCGGCCATCCTCGACCTCTGAATGCATCTCCGTCACCTCCTGCTGAAAGCTACCTCGACCACGAAGATGATGCCTCTGGTTTCGTGCTGATCGGAGCTCGGGAGGGCGCTCAGTCACTTCTGCAACTTGCTGTTACAGTCCAGACAGTACCTGCGGCCAGACAGAGGAGGCTACTTCCTGTTGCTGGTGCAGCCACCTCCGACCGTCTGAGCTTCCCCAAAAATTCTGGAGTCCACCTCTTCCAGTCAGGAAGCTTCAGGAGCTGGTTTCGATCAATTTGGAGTCCGGACAAGCCCGGCATAGCCATCACAGCGACCCCCTGTCCAGAATTCCAGATTGAAGCTGCAACTTCCCTAGTTCTCATTTCTCTTCGTTTCGGTCCACCAACCCCTCCCCGCTTGGCCGGCTGAAGGCCCCACCCTGCGTGGTGGTAGTGTTTGAATGTATCATATTAACCCCTACCCCAAGATCCCCCCTCCTGCGAGAGGAGTAGTTTTGTAAGTGGTTTGGCAGGTCAAGCGACACCGCCGCGGCGTGTGGGGAACCACCGCCTCCCCGCTCGCCCTCGTCTCCGACCGGGACCGGTTTCTTCAAACCGGTCGAGTAAGTGTCTCTTCCTTGCTCACCTAGTGTAGCTCTCTCAATATTTGATTCATGCACCGCTGAATTCGTGAGGAGCGCCCGATCCTCAAGTCCATGACTTAGAGTGATCGCCGTGGGTTAGTGTGACCCGGTGCCCGAGTGCACTTTGTCGGCCCCAATCGAATTGGGCAACCAACCTTGGGGAATCAATTCTTGGCCTTGCTGGCCCTCTACCAGCAAGGGTCCATTCCCATAAGTCACCCTTGGTATCACATAGTCACCCCGGGAATAGAGTGCAACGAAGAGAGCGGTGGCCCATTAAGGCCCATTTGGATGCTTAGATGTGCTTGTTTGACTAAGTCCGAGGTTGTGTCACATCAGCTAGGGTCGGTGCTAGTCTGCTGTGCTTAGTCATAACGTCGATGCTAGTTGCACCTTCTGCAGACAAAGTCGGTGCTAGTTGTGTTGTGCCCCTTAGGCACAAGCATGTGCTATGTTGATTTGATGATAGCAATGCTATTTTATTTTGATGATAGCAACAAAGTGAGTGCATTTCTGTGCACCCTTTATCCTTGAGATCCTTGAGCATTCTGCATATGATAGCAACATGAATGATGATGAAATGATGTTTTGAATGCATTATTCTGTTTGAATAGATTGCATTAATGTGTTCCAGCATACATTACATTTCCCCAGTTTTGCATGTCTGTATATTGCATTTGCTCATGCCTTGGAGTCTGTACATTCATGTGCACAGTTCATGCTACCAAGTCTATACATTGCTGGTGCGAGCAGTTAAGTCCATACATGGCTAAGTCTGTACATTGGATGTGTCACAGACAAAGTCTGTACAGTGAGCGTCTCATTGGTGAAGTCTGTACACTCACCAGTTGAACTTCAAAGTCCATACATTGGACTGTAGCTTGCACGAAGCTAAGCCCATACATCGCTCAAGTCTGTACAGAGTCCAACGTCTTAATTTACGTCTCATGCATCGTCTCTCAAGCATTCAAAGTGTGTACATTGAATAGCATGCATTTCATGAAGTCTGTACATCCTGTGTCTCTGTTAAGCTTTAAAGTCTGCACATGGTTCACCGTCTCATGCATAGTCTGGACAGTTGTGGGTCGACGCTCCCTTCTGATGGGTCGACGCCCCCTTTGTTTTCCAAGTCCATACATTGATCTTCATATTCAAAGTCTAAACATTGGTCAAGTCCACACATTGTGCATTCTGACTTGAAGTCTATACAACGCTGCATTGGCCAAGTCTATACACTGCATTGTTGATTGTTGGCAAAGTCTGCACATTCTGTAGTTCAACGTCTGCATGCATGAAGTCTATACACTGCATGGCTCGCATGGCTGCAAGTCTGTACGCCGCAGGCTAGCAAGTCCATACACTGCATGGCTCGCACGGCTGCAAGTCCATACATTGCATTCCTAGCAGACCAGCAAATCTATACACTGCAGGGTAAAGCCCAAAGTCTAGACATTGCTGCATTGCTTGCATTTCAGAGTCTATACATCGTTCATGCATGTGCACAGTTCGTGGACAAAGTCTGTACATCGCAGCATGTATTCATTGTTAAAGTCTATACAGACTTCAGCGTCTCGTTCATGCATTGTTTATGAAGTCTGTACATTGGACTGTGTCTTTGTGCATCATGTTAAGTCTATACATTGCACTGTTCATGCACAGAGTCTGTGTCTCATGCATCGTCTATGCAAAGTCCATACATTGCATTCAAAGTCTGTACAGCGTTCGTCTCAGCCACCGTCTCATTCAGCGTCTCACGCTTACAAAGTCTATACACTGGTCGGTGGAAGCAAGTCTATACATTCGACTGTTCAGCCTGTGATCAAGTCTGTACAGCCAGGGAGACCATTAAGTCTATACACTCATTCACTGTAGCTTGCACGAGGTGAAGTCTGTACATTGGCATTAGTTTTCCAAGTCTGTACATCAGACTGGTTGAGCAAGTCTGTACAGCGGTTGCATTCTCAGGTAAAGTCTATACATTGGGACTTTTACCTACGTTCTGAACTGAACTGAGTAAGTCTATACATTCCTCATATCTTTTACCTACGCTCAGTTCAGTAAGTCTGTACACTGGGAACTTTACTGACGTTGCCTTGCCAAAGTCTACACACTGTGAACCTTCAAGTCTGTACAGACTTTACTTGTTCAAGTCTGTACATCGTCCAGCTCTTTGGCAAGTCTACACATCTCAAAGTCTATACACTCGCTGTCTTCCATTGTTTCATGTCTGTACAGACTTTACTTCATTCAAGTCTGTACATCGTTAAGTTGCCTTTGTGCCGAAGGAAGTCTATATATTCAGATGAGCTTGAAATTGACGACCAACAGAAGTGGCGTCACTTTTGATTCAAACGCCTAGGATGAAGGCGTCTTTTACATTGTGCATACTTTGATGCCATAGCCAAGTCTATTCACTCGTAGTGTGCATAATGCAAGTATGTACAGAGTCATATGCATTCCTTCATATTCAAGTCCATACAGTCAGTGTCTGCATTGCATTGCATTCATCAGTTGTGAAGTCTACACATCGAGTCGAAGTCTGCACATTGTTGAACGCTCATCAAGTCCATACACTGGCAACCTCTTACATTGCCTAAGTCTATACGTTGGATGCTGAATGCTCTTCAAAGTATGTACAGCCGTTGCCCTCTTATGTGAAGTCTACACATTGGGGCAAAGTCTGTACACTGCATTCGCCTTCACAAGTATATACAATGCATTTCATATTCAAAGTGTGTACAGGGTTTAGACTTAGACTGATAATTTGTTCTCTGTCTGACAGGCACCCTTCGTGAAGCCTAATGAAGGCACGTGATCCGAGAATAAGGGGAGTGCCCAGATGAAGACACATGTACTGACAGCCTGCTGGATGCTGCCACGTGGTCCGAATTCTTAGGGCGGGAAATGTGGAAGCCACACGCCCCTTATCCACCTGCTGATAGTATATAATGAAGCCTTCGTCTTCAGATGGAGGCAGATCAACTGAAGAGAGGCAAAGTATATACATCCAGTCTGAGAGCAGCAGAGAGCCTTCGATCCACAGAGAGAAGAAGAAAAAGAAAGAAGAAGAATCAGGAAGAAGAAAAGAAGAGCAGAGAGTGAGAGATTAGCAGAAGAAGAAGAGAAAGAAGAGAGAGAGAAAGAAAGAGAGACAGTGAGATCAAGAGAAGAAGAGTGAAGTCTGAAGATCTGTTTACTGGACCGTGGATCAAATCCAGGCCAGTCTGCTCTGTTGAGAGCTATATTGTGTTTTTCATTTACAGCTTTCGTTGCTGTCTTGTCTATCTTATGTTTTCATTTTAAACCTTTTATCAAGCTGTTCGTCAGCAGTGCAAGCTGTGATGCACAGCGGCGAGGTGGATACCTCGGACGGGTTAAGCTGTAGTCCCCAGCGGATGGCAAGCTGTGTTGCCCAGCGGTTGTATGGCAAGCTGTGATGCCCAGCTGTTCAAGCTGTGAGTCAGCGGAAGCCACACTCGGGTTGAGTGTGGGGTGGATGTAGGTCTGCTGGACCGAACCACCTAAAAACCCATTGAGCAGTGGTTTGAATTCTTTGTGTGTTTGGCGCTAGATGAATGCATAGGGTCGAGATAGGTTGATCTTCTATATGTGTTCATTTCATTGATGCGCACACTATATGCTTGACAGTGGTATTGTGTGTTTGCTTGATCTGTCTAATTGCTGCCCACATTAGATGTTTGCTAGGAGCACTCTTCATATTTGTCTACAGGTTCAGTAGATGACTGGAGTAGTTTTTCCTCAGTTAGTCTTAGTGCTTTTATTCCGCAGTTCTGAGCACTAGAATTTTAATTGGGCGAAAGTTTTTTAAAGGGTATTCATTCACCCCCCCTCTGAATACATAGCTTCGAACCCAACACTTGGTATCAGAGCGGGTTGCTGTGCATAGGATCTAACAATCCGCAGCAGATCCTGCATTATTTTGGTGCATTTCAAAGTGGGTCTCTTGAAATTGTGTTTTGCTTCATTGACTTGTGCTTTATTTTGATCATCTGGTTTTAGTGCATTTCATGTCATTTGTTTTACTGCGCTGAATCTGTTTGCCATCTATTCTAATGGCTCGACCTCCGGTTTATGATGGTTCTAACCTCGATAGCTGGCTAGGAGGCCTAAGTGTGTACATAGACTCCATCGGTCCAAATTTGTGGAATCTCTAAAGGCCCACACCGATTACCTCATGATGAGACCAAATGGTCTAAAGAGGACAGAGTGAAGGACCATGAAAATACCATGATTCTTAATATCTTGAGAGCTGCTGTCAATACTGATATATATACTTTTGTTTCCAGGTGCACATCTGGAAAGGAGATTTATGACAGAATCACTTCTGCTCATAACGATCATCAGGATAGTTGCTTAATGGCCAACCGGGATAATGAAGATTCATCATCTCAGGTAAGCTCTGAATCTGAAGAACTTTCAATTGATGATCTATGGAATATAAATGAAGAGCTTACTGAAAGATGTGAAAAATTGAAATCTGAAAACAAAAAGTTGAAAAAGAAATGTGATAAAGCAAATTTGAAAGCTTCCTGTGAAAATTGTCCAAATTTGAAACAATCTTATGATGCATGTATGCTAGATGTTCAGAACCTTAAGAAACAAAATGATTTTCTAAAAATTGAAAAACAAACATGCTTGGACAAAATGTCAGAAATTGAGAATCAACTGAATGATCAGAAAAATGAGCATTTAAAAGACATGCAAGAGTTGACTGAAATAAATTCTGTAATAGACAAACTAAGGCTTGAAAACGTTAAGAGTCAAAAGGAAATTGAAGATCTCAAGGCTAGAATAAATAAAATCAATGGGGAGGTTTCACATTCTTCTTCTGCTGAATCAAACTGTATATGTGCTCAGCTCTAAGAGAACGTAATGAAGATCTTTATAATGAGAATGAATGGATGAAGAAATAAATCATCTTAAAGAGGATCACATAAATTTGTTGCTGAGAAAATTAAGGTGGAAGAAAGAGAAGATGATTTGATTGAAAAATTGGAGCAAATATCTAGAAGAGAAAGATGTGCTGGTAATGAAATTCATGCAAAAAATTTTGAGGAAGAAAACAATGAACTGAAGGATGAAGTTGAAAAACTAAAGCTATTAAACACTGGTTTGTCTAAAAGACTTCTCACAATAGAAAAAGGAAAAGCTGTCCATGATGAAGAATCACAAATTTTGAACAATTTGGAACAAGAAGTTGAGAAGTATAAAACTGCAAATAAAGTCTTAAGTGATTGTGTCAATTGCAGTGAACAGGAGATAGCTAGTTATGAGCTTCATATAACATCTTTGGAAAATAAGATTCAGGAACTAGAAAAATCAGCATCCAATTCTGCCAAGAATGAAAGAAAAGTAAAAACTGTTGTGAAAAGGAAGGATGACAATTCAAGAAAGGGGACAAGCTGTAGTCCTGATGTTAAGGAAACTACCAGCAACCAGCTATATACTACCTTTGTGCATAGTTCTGATGTAGCTGGTACCTCAAGGCAATCCCCAAAACAAAATGAAAATCAGAAGTCACCTTCAAAATCTGTCTTTCAGTTCAAAGCCCAGAAAATTGAAAAGCAAACAAAACCTGTTGAGAATAATCAGAAATTGAAAAGAAAGAGTCAAACAAAGAAGGCAAAGAATAATTCTGGTTATACTCTGAAATTTGTTAGCTCTGCTGAATCTGATGGGTCAATACAAAATGCTCATGCTTCTTGTACTCATTCACATGCATCTGTGAATTCATCTGATAGAAACCATGCCCCTAGGAAATCTGATGCTTCTTGCTACTACTGTGGTAGGCATGGTCATTATATGGATGACTGCAGTGTGATGAAAAGTGATGATATGATGCATGATAAATCTTTTTCAAATACTCATCACCACCCCAAAAGAAACATGTCTGCTTCAAACCAACACATCATTTGTTATAATTGTAACAAACGTGGTCATAAAGCTATTGAGTGTTAGTTTAGGCCTTCATGGGGATATAATGGCTCAAGAGGTAAGCACCCAAGGTGTTTCGAATGTGGAAGGCATGGCCACACAGTCAAAGACTGCTGGCATGCTCAGGGAAGTAGATTCAATTCTAAATCTGTAAAATTTCCTGCTCCCAATGCTGTTGATAAGAAGAAAATTGAATTCATGAAAAAGATTTGTTACTGCTTTAATTGTGGAAAACCTGGCCACAAAGCTTCTGACTGCTGGATGGCAGGTTATGGAAAACAATATGTTCATGCCAACAATAGAAAATTTCATGTTAATGAACAAAGACTTCATGCTAATAACTGTGTGCATAACAAGAAATCAAAGCATGTTGCTTCCTGTTATTATTGTGGGTTATTTGGACATTCTATGGTTGATTGTTTTCTGATGGAATATGATGATAATTCTGCTAAGAAACTATTCAGAACACCTGTCAGGGTAAATGCAGGACCCAAAACTGCTTGGGTCCCTATAGGATCAAAATGATCATAATGTTACAGGTGTGCCTTGGGTCAAAGAATAAACAGGGGTTAATAAACCAAGGCACTCAAATGGAAACCCCATGATTCAACTCTTCAGGTTAGTTCTGAACTTTGTTTTAAATTCATCATCTGAAGTTGTTGTTCTGCTTGGTTGATTTTTGATGCTCTCTTCTTGTCTAGCTGATCAGTCTGTATTCCAGACTCAGCTATTGAATTCATTTCTGCATATATCTGATGCTCTTCTCTTGCCATATGTTGAACTGAGTTTGAATGATTCTTTAGTGTAGACAGTTGATGCATTATATAGACTTTGTGTCAATACAATTGTATGATTGTTGTTAAATGCATAACTTGCACTGAGTTTGAATGGGTCATTTAGTGCTACAGTCAATGCATGTGTCCAATGTCTACATACATAAATTGCATGACTGTCAAGAAATTTGTTCAATGCATATAGGACAGCTTTGCACTGCATCTCTTCGCATAACCCTGGTATATCAAATGGTAAGTTACTAAAAGGCAGGGAAATCTGCCCGGAGGTTCTTACTGTGTGTGTGATGGTCCTTGAGACCAGGTACTCCGCCAAGTACCAAGGGTCTAGTTTTCATATAGAGCAATGTATTGCATAGCATTAAATTTGAAAAATCTGAAAAAGGATAAAAATGCTCATGACTTGGATGCATAAACTTGAATTGATTGCTTGCTTGCCTCATGTATCATTGGTGCATAATCTGCATGTAGAACAGTCCATTGCATAGCATACTGTTGCATCTTGTTGTCAGGGGGAGCTGAGAGTTCTGTTAAATTCATTGAATCCTTGCTACTTCTCACTGTCCCCATTTAATTCATTCATATTCTTTGACATCAGTTGCTTTTGGACCATAATGCCTATTGCTATCATTTCCCTAACCATTCACTGAACAACAGTATTGCCTCTGGTTTAGTGAATTGAGTTATGGTTATTACAATTGTTCATTTATAAGAATCACTCTTACAAATTGAAAGGAACTAAAGGTTTAACCTTTATAAATTGAAGAGTTAAGTGACTGCCTTCAGAATTTGAGATAAAAGAAAACTTTTATAGCTCTTAATCTTTGTCTCATGATTAAAATAAAAAAAGTTTTTTTTAATATCTGAAAATGGTGAACTGAAAATGTCTAGAACAGGTGAATAAGAGTATGTAATGTTTTTTAAACAATCACTCTAAAAGAAATAAGGGCAGCAGTAAGTAAGAACATTAATGTAAAGAACTAAACATTATGACAGAGCAATGGCAGATTACGTTGAGAAACTGTGATCTCTTCCAAAGAAGCAGGAGAACTCACATGGCATGAAGTGCTTCAAGCTAACTCTGTTCATAGGGTCAAATCTATAGGGGGAGTCCTCACCAAGTAACTGGGGGCACTGGCCTCTGATCAAGGTGTGCCCTTAATGTCAAAGGTGAAGATAGTCCCTTGTAGGTTTTGATCTGAAATAGATCTAGTAGTTTATGCCTAGTAACTGGGGGTACCTGCCTCTGATCAAGGTGTACACCTAATGTCAACAGCATAAATGCCACTGGTCTATTCACTTAGCTCAGTTTCTGAAAAATTAAAAAGAATGAAAAATTAATATGTTGTAACCCTTCGAAAATCAAAAGTCATTGAGTGAAAACTATTTTTCTCAATACGTATTCAAGTTACCTTTCTTGATCTTTCATGTTTAATCAAAAAAGGGTATTATTTCTGACTTCTCTATTAAAACCATGTGCCTCAGATTCATTGCTATAAATGGAATCTAAAACTCTTTTTCAGGAGTCAGCTGTTTTACTCTAGATTTATCACTGTTAAACCTGAATTTTTGTCAAAATTATATATTGCTGATTCTTATACTTTAACTAGTTGTTTATAATCCTGCTCCTTCTCTGAACCAATGCTTCAGCTGTTGTCTAGTGACCTTCTACATTCTCTACCTTTGTATATCTGTCCATATTCCTTCTCAAAGGGGGAGCAATTATTTAGGGAGAGAACTAATTCAGGGGGAGTCATACATTCAGGAGGAGAATGAGGTGCTCTAAGGGAATTTACATGCATACTGCCATGTTGCACTCATGTTTATACTGTTTTTCTCTTTTTGATTATGTCAAAGGGGGAGAAAATCTTGGTGACTTACTGTCACTTTGTTGCCATCATCAAAAAGGGGGAGAATGTTGTGCCCCTTAGGCACAAGCATGTGCTATGTTGATTTGATGATAGCAATGCTATTTTGTTTTGATGATAGCAACAAAGTGAGTGCATTTCTGTGCATCCTTTATCCTTGAGATCCTTGAGCATTCTGCATATGATAGCAACATGAATGATGATGAATGATGTTTTGAATGCATTATTCTGTTTGAATAGATTGCATTAATGTGTTCCAGCATACATTGCATTTCCCCAGTTTTGCATGTCTGTACATTGCATTTGCTCATGCCTTAGAGTCTGTACATTCATGTGCACAGTTCATGCTACCAAGTCTATACATTGCTGGTGCGAGCAGTTAAGTCCATACATGGCTAAGTCTGTACATTGGATGTGTCACAGACAAAGTCTGTACAGTGAGCGTCTCATTGGTGAAGTTTGTACACTCACCAGTTGAACTTCAAAGTCCATACATTGGACTGTAGCTTGCACGAAGCTAAGCCCATACATCGCTCAAGTCTGTACAGAGTCCAGCGTCTTAATTTGCGTCTCATGCATCGTCTCTCAAGCATTCAAAGTGTGTACATTGAATAGCATGCATTTCATGAAGTCTGTACATCCTGTGTCTCTGTTAAGCTTCAAAGTCTGCACATGGTTCACCGTCTCATGCATAGTCTGGACAGTTGTGGGTCGACGCTCCCTTCTGATGGGTCGACGCCCCCTTTGTTTTCCAAGTCCATACATTGATCTTCATATTCAAAGTCTGAACATTGGTCAAGTCCACACATTGTGCATTCTAACTTGAAGTCTATACAACGCTGCATTGGCCAAGTCTATACACTGCATTGTTGATTGTTGGCAAAGTCTGCACATTCTGTAGTTCAACGTCTGCATGCATGAAGTCTATACACTGCATGGCTCGCATGGCTGCAAGTCTGTACACCGCAGGCTAGCAAGTCCATACACTGCATGGCTCGCACGGCTGCAAGTCCATACATTGCATTCCTAGCAGACCAGCAAGTCTATACACTGCAGGGTAAAGCCCAAAGTCTAGACATTGCTACATTGCTTGTATTTCAGAGTCTATACTTCGTTCATGCATGTGCACAGTTCGTGGACAAAGTCTGTACATCGCAGCATGTATTCATTGTTAAAGTCTATACAGACTTCAGCGTCTCGTTCATGCATTGTTTATGAAGTCTGTACATTGGACTGTGTCTTTGTGCATCATGTTAAGTCTATACATTGCACTGTTCATGCACAGAGTCTGTGTCTCATGCATCGTCTATGCAAAGTCCATACATTGCATTCAAAGTCTGTACAACGTTCGTCTCAGCCACCGTCTCATTCAGCGTCTCACGCTTACAAAGTCTATACACTGGTCGGTGGAAGCAAGTCTATACATTCGACTGTTCAGCCTGTGATCAAGTCTGTACAGCCAGGGAGACCATTAAGTCCATACACTCATTCACTGTAGCTTGCACGAGGTGAAGTCTGTACATTGGCATTAGTTTTCCAAGTCTATACATCGGACTGGTTGAGCAAGTCTGTACAGCGGTTGCATTCTCAGGTAAAGTCTATACATTGGGACTTTTACCTACGTTCTGAACTGAACTGAGTAAGTCTATACATTCCTCATATCTTTTACCTACGCTCAGTTCAGTAAGTCTGTACACTGGGAACTTTACTGACGTTGCCTTGCCAAAGTCTACACACTGTGAACCTTCAAGTCTGTACAGACTTTACTTGTCAAGTCTGTACATCGTCCAGCTCTTTGGCAAGTCTACACATCTCAAAGTCTATACACTCGCTGTCTTCCATTGTTTCATGTCTGTACAGACTTTACTTCATTCAAGTCTGTACATCGTTAAGTTGCCTTTGTGCCGAAGGAAGTCTATATATTCAGATGAGCTTGAAATTGACGACCAACAGAAGTGGCGTCACTTTTGATTCAAACGCCTAGGATGAAGGCGTCTTTTACATTGTGCATACTTTGATGCCATAGCCAAGTCTATTCACTCGTAGTGTGCATAATGCAAGTATGTACAGAGTCATATGCATTCCTTCATATTCAAGTCCATACAGTCAGTGTCTGCATTGCATTGCATTCATCAGTTGTGAAGTCTACACATCGAGTCGAAGTCTGCACATTGTTGAACGCTCATCAAGTCCATACACTGGCAACCTCTTACATTGCCTAAGTCTATACGTTGGATGCTGAATGCTCTTCAAAGTATGTACAGCCGTTGCCCTCTTATGTGAAGTCTACACATTGGGGCAAAGTCTGTACACTGCATTCGCCTTCACAAGTATATACAATGCATTTCATATTCAAAGTGTGTACAGGGTTTAGACTTAGACTGATAATTTGTTCTCTGTCTGACAGGCACCCTTCGTGAAGCCTAATGAAGGCACGTGATCCGAGAATAAGGGGAGTGCCCAGATGAAGACACATGTACTGACAGCCTGCTGGATGCTGCCACGTGGTCCGAATTCTTAGGGCGGGAAATGTGGAAGCCACACGCCCCTTATCCACCTGCTGATAGTATATAATGAAGCCTTCGTCTTCAGATGGAGGCAGATCGACTGAAGAGAGGCAAAGTATATACATCCAGTCTGAGAGCAGCAGAGAGCCTTCGATCCACAGAGAGAAGAAGAAAAAGAAAGAAGAAGAATCAGGGAAAAGAAAAGAAGAGCAGAGAGTGAGAGATTAGCAGAAGAAGAAGAGAAAGAAGAGAAAGAGAGAAAGAAAGAGAGACAGTGAGATCAAGAGAAGAAGAGTGAAGTCTGAAGATCTGTTTACTGGACCGTGGATCAAATCCAGGCCAGTCTGCTCTGTTGAGAGCTATATTGTGTTTTTCATTTACAGCTTTCCGTTGCTGTCTTGTCTATCTTATGTTTTCATTTTAAACCTTTTATCAAGCTGTTCGTCAGCAGTGCAAGCTGTGATGCACAGCGGCGAGGTGGATACCTCGGACGGGTTAAGCTGTAGTCCCCAGCGGATGGCAAGCTGTGTTGCCCAGCGGTTGTATGGCAAGCTGTGATGCCCAGCTGTTCAAGCTGTGAGTCAGCGGAAGCCACACTCGGGTTGAGTGTGGGGTGGATGTAGGTCTGCTGGACCGAACCACCTAAAAACCCATTGAGCAGTGGTTTGAATTCTTTGTGTGTTTGGCGCTAGATGAATGCATAGGGTCGAGATAGGTTGATCTTCTATATGTGTTCATTTCATTGATGCGCACACTATATGCTTGACAGTGGTATGGTGTGTTTGCTTGATCTGTCTAATTGCTGCCCACATTAGATGTTTGCTAGGAGCACACTTCATATTTGTCTACAGGTTCAGTAGATGACTGGAGTAGTTTTTCCTCAGTTAGTCTTAGTGCTTTTATTCCGCAGTTCTGAGTACTAGAATCTTAATTGGGCGAAAGTTTTTTAAAGGGTATTCATTCACCCCCCCTCTAAATACATAGCACCGAACCCAACAAGTTGTGGTTTCACATAACTAAGGTCGATGCTAGCATCTCATATAGTGCATACAGGGTCTGTGCTAGTTCTGCATAAGGTCGGTGCTAGTTCGGTTTTCACATGGCAAAGGTCGATGCTAATTTTGCTCTCCAGCAACTAAGGTCAGTGCTATCACTGTTCATTCCTTCACAAAGGTCGGTGCACATTTGCTAGTCTTCATCTGAGGTCGGTGCACATTTCCATTTTGTATACTAATGTCGGTGCATTGTTTCATCGCATATATATATAGGTCGGTGCATGTCCTACTTCAACGTAGCAAGTCTGTGCACATTGCGCAACCAAGTCGGTGCACATCACACCAACTGCACACAAGGGACTCGATCAAACACCTGAAGGGCAGAGAGTATTGAACACTTAGAAAGCAGACACGCGAGCTCGAACTAAGCTGGCACGTGTTCTCAGAAGGCTGAATGATGGGCTCAAGATCCAAGACTGATCCATTAACTAGAGATCTCGACACGTGGAAAGTGAAAGTGCTGATATTACAACACATGGAAAGAAGGAAACCAGATCTGTCAGAGAATTTGGGCGGGAAGCGTGCCTCCCATGCACCCAACCTCTGCAGTCTATATATATATAAAGGGGTTTTCGCCTAAAAAAAGGTGGTGGCAGAGTGATCGTGAATAGAGAGTGATTATCGTGAAGGTGAGAGTAGCCATCTGAAAGAGTGAGCTAGCAGAAGAGGAAGTACCAGAGATTGAGCCTGTGTGCGAGCAGAAGAAAAGAGAAGGAAAGAGAGAGTTCAGAAAAGAAAGTTTTGAGAAGAAGGAGTGAGCAGCCAGAGCCTTCATTGAAGATCTGTTCATGTAGTGACTCGTGGATCAAATCCAGAGTCTTCATACTCCTCGGAGCTACATTTGCTTTTGTTTTTTCCTTTTAGATCTTTCGTTATTATCTTCCATTCTTTTGTGTGTTCTTCCGATACTCTGTTTGGAGTTTTGGGGTCCCTCTTGGGTTTCCGGAGAAGGGAGAGTGTATCTCTGGTTTGCCCTCTGTGGATTCAGAGGAAGAGAGTCTTGAGTCTCTGGTTGTGGGTGACTGAGGGTCACTCACGGGTCCTTCCTGTGGATTCAGGAGAAGGGAGACATAGTCTCCGGTTGCGAGTAACAGGAAGTTGCTCGTGGGTTCCCTCCGGTTTGGAGGAAGGGAGGATTGGTCCTCCGATTCTGATCTTGTGGGCTGCAAGGTCAGGGTTCAGATCCTGTGGGTTGCAGGATCGGTGTGAGGGATTTGTTTCCCTCAGGGCAAGCTGTTTGGTAGCGGTTGTTTGCAGACTGAGTCTGCTTCTTGCTTTTGTAAGGGAAGCCCCACTTGGATTTGAGTGGGGGATGGATGTAGGTATGTGGGTAGCAGACCGAACCATCTAAAAATCTTGTCCATCGTGGTTTACTTTGTGCGTGCATCTACATATCCTCTATCCCCATTCTACGGTAGCTGTGTGGTATATAATTAGATTTTATCTACAGGAGATCGATCGATTACTACATCTTGTTTATCTGACCGAGTTTAAATCTTCTAATAGTTACTCTATACGCATTGCTCAGCACTGCGTGAATTGTATACTCACAGATGATTGATTGATTCCCATCTGCATCTCCTCTCACCTTCATAGCTGGTTGCTTATGCTCACTTCAATCACTTATGTTCAGAGTATCACTCTTCGTTATATGTTAAGTGTTTGAGGTTTTATCTGTGAGTGTTATCTGGTTCTTCAAACTTCCCTAGTCTAGTTTGTGTAAGTCTGTCAGAGTTAACTTTTAAATTTGCAAATCATTGTATATAAGATCAATTCACCCCCCTGTAGATCTAACAAAAAGCACTCCATTCCAAGCACCGTTTCACACCTCATTACAACTTCTCCACTTCACAACCCTCCAAATTTCCACCAGTCCAAAATGTCCAACCTTCTGTGACTAGTCCAGCTAAACCTTCTCCCACTCCTGTTCGGAAGCTTACAACTCATCAATTACCAGAAAGAAAAATGAAAGGACTATGCTACAACTGTAATGACAAATGGACTCTGGGCCATATCTGTCAATCCCAGAAGTTGTTCTTCCTGCAGCTTATTCCAGATTCTACAGATTATGACACGGGGGATATTGATGACACATGCTCAGAACAAGCTTCTTCACAAGACATGGAACCTTCCTTATCCTCTCATAATGTGCCAAATTTAGCTTCCCCTGGTACTCTTCGGTTACAAGGAAAAGTGGGACCTCTTTCAGTACTTGTCTTAGTGGACAATGGCAGTACACATAATTTCTTAGATCCATCCATTGTTAAGAAGTTGGGTTTAACTATAACACACCTTGATTAACTACTAGTTAAGATAGTTGCAGGGCTACAGCTACCTTCCCAAGGATGGTGTCCGGGTCTCACACTCAAATTGCCTGGGCTATCCTTCACTTTGGACTTTCTGGTTATACCTCTGGGTGTTGTTGATATGGTATTGGGAAATACATGGTGTAGCGGACCTAGGGTCACGGGATTAGTCCCACATCAGATGTTGAGAAAGTAACCGAGTGCTTATAAGGCAGGTCTTCACCTCCTACCCCAAGAGGGCCCTTTTACAAGATAAAACCCTAGCCGCCCTCCGGCGTGGTGGGAACAATACCTCTTAGGGGCACCAAAAAGGTTCATCTCGCATCTACAAAGTGGCGCCGTCTGTGGGAACTCTAAACTCTCGCCCACTCGCTTGCCTTCTCAAGGGGGGGGCTTGTGTAGCGGACCTAGGGTCACGGGATTAGTCCCACATCGGATGTTGAGAAAGAAACCGAGTGCTTATAAGGCAGGTCTTCACCTCCTACCTTAAGAGGGCACTTTTACAAGGATAAAACCCTAGCCGCCCTACGACGTGGCGGGGACAATACCTCTTGGGGGCACCAAAAAGGTCCATCTCGCATCTACACATGGCTACAAATGCTAGGAGATGTCACTTTCACTATATCCCAAATGGTCATGAAGTTCTCACTCAATGGACAGATTACATGTTACAAGGATTACCACCTTCATCATTAGATGTAGTTTCTGCAAAAAATTTTGGAGCAGACATACAAAAAGCTAGAGCTCTCTATACACTACATTTCTACTCATTGGATGCTACTAGTTCTCTGACATTATTTCACCTTCTTTTAGTTCCTACCATCCAGACTTAGCTCCCATTTTACAAAAATATTCTGGAGTTTTCTCTGAACCTACTGATCTGCCCCCTAGTAGGAAACATGATCACAAAGTACCTCTAGTGGATGAATCAAAAGCCATTTCATCCCCTGCTTATAGGCATCCACCCCTTCAGAAAAACATCATTGAAATAGAAATAAAAAATCTTTCTTATGCCACCACATTCAGTCAAGCAACAGCCATTTCCCTGCTCCTGTTCTCCTTGTTCAGAAACATGATGGCTCTTGGAGAATGTGTATAGATTATAAAGCCTTAAATCAGAATACCATCAAAGACAAGTTCCCAAAACCATTAGTTGATGACTTACTGGATGAACTACATGGTGCCAAGTTCTTTTCCAAATTGGACCTTCGTTTAGGATATCTTCATATCAGAATGCACCCAGATGACATTTCAAAAATAGCATTTTGCACGTATGAGGGACATTATGAATTTCTTGTGATGCCATTTGGTTTGGCTAATGCACCTTCAACATTTCATAATTTGATGAATGATGTTTTCAGACAATACATGAGGAGATTTGTACTAGTCTTCTTTGATGATATCCTTGTATATAGTGAGACGTGGGAGCTACACTTACAACATCTAGCTCAAGTTTTACAGATTCTGCAAGATAATTGTCTATCTGCAAAACTAAGTAAATGTGCATTTGGGCAAACTACAATAGCCTATTTGGGACATATTATTCAGAATAGGGAGTGTCCATGGAAGCAGGCAAATTGGATGTTATATGGAAATGGCCTATTCCAAAATCAACTAGGGCCTTGCGGGGTTTTCTGGGCCTTACATGCTACTACAGAGAATTTATAAAAGATTATGGTACAATAGCAGCCCCCCTTACTCAACTACTAAAAAACGAGGCTTTTGCTTGGACACTTAGTGCTGAACAAGCCTTTGAAACTCTTAAGAATACAATGTCAAAGTCTCCAGTCTTAGCTCTGCCAGATTTTATTGAACAGTTTGTGGTAGAATGTGATGCCTTTGGCATTGGAATGGGAGCAGTTTTAATGCAAAGAGGCAGACCAATTGCATATATGAGTAAAGCATTTCACTCACAACAACTGGGAAAATCTGCATATGAGAAAGAAATGTAAGCAATTATTTTTGCTGTCCAAAAGTGGAGGCCATACCTACTGGGCAGACCCTTTATGATTAAAACTGACCATCAGAGCCTCCGATACCTATTGAGCCAGCAGGTGCATACCCCTGCCCAGCAGAGGTGGTTAGTCAAACTATTGGGGTATGATTTTACATTGGAATATAAGTCTGGATCACACAACCGAGCTGCTAATGCACTATCCATGGTAGATGATGATTTCACTTCAACAACTTGTTTTGCTATTTTGGTTGTGATTCCAACATGGTTTTCTGAAATCCAAACAGCCTACCAGAACGAAGACACATTTAAATCTCTTTGGGACGTTGGCATGCAGGGGACTTGAACCATACTAAATACTCTTTGAAGGGTGGCATTCTTTACTATAAAGGGAGAATTTTCCTAATCAAGTCCCACCCCATCACAGAAACATTGCTGCAACACCACCATACTACCCCTAAGGGTGGTCATTCGGAATATCACAAGACATTGCATAGACTCAAAAGATGCTTTTACCGGCCAGGTATGAGTCATAGTGTCTGATCCTTTGTTAGGGAGTGTGATGTTTATCAGAGAAACAAACATATTCAACAACACCCAGCAGGACTACTACAACCATTGCCAATCCCTGATAAGGTATGGACACATATACATATGGATTTCATTGATGGGCTGCCTCCTTCTAATCAGAAAACCTCAATTCTGGTAGTCATTGACCGCCTTACTAAATATGCCCACTTTGTTCCCCTACGGAATCCTTACACAACAGTCTCAGTTGCTCAAGAGTTTGTTCAACATGTAGTCAGATTACATGGAGTGCCACAGGTCATTATCTCTGACAAAGACGCTATATTTACTAGTCATTTCTGGTCTGAGAATTTTAAACTCCAAGGGGTTAAACTTCACATGAGTACTGCCTACCACCCTCAAATAGATGGTCAGGAAGAATGTTTTTCACAAATGCCTTGAAACTTATCTCATGTGCTTCTGCTATCAACAACAACATAAATGGCTTCATTGGGTACCATGGGATGAATATTGGTATAACACTTCAGTACATTCCTCCACTGGCACAACTCCCTTTCAAGCACTATATGGAGTTTCTCCACCTACACTGCTATCATATGTCCCAGGCACATCTAAGGTACAAGAGGTGGTAGAAACATTGCGTACCCGTCATGATATACTCAAGGAACTCAAGCTTAATATGTCCAAAGCTCAGCAGAGAATGAAAAGATTGGCTGACAAGCATCGTACTGAGAAGGAATACAAGGTTGAGATTGGGTTTATCTGAAATAACAGCCCTACAGGCAGCACTCTGTGGTACATAGAAGCAATCCAAAACTTTGTGCTCGTTACTTTGGAGCATATCAGATTACCAAACGCATTGGTGTAGTTGCCTACCATCTGCAGTTACCAGCCAATGCCAAGATACACCCTGTTTTCCACATCTCCCAGTTAAAACTCAAAGTAGGAGACGCTGCTTCACAGACTCTGTCATTACCAAACCTTCTACCACAGACTGACAGACAACCATTTCAATTAATGGGCAGACGCATGGTCAAAAGGGACAACAAACTAGTATCTCAGATATTAATTCAATGGCAAGGTCAAACAGCTGAAGACGCAACCTGGGAAGATTATTATACATTTATAGCCTCTATCCATCATTTGACCTTGAGGACAAGGTCACTTTCAAAGGGGGGGAGGAGTTTGTAATGGTTGCATCGACTCGAGCTGGTGAGAAGGCGAGCGATCAACTGCTAGGACCGGTCCAACGCCCACAAACTGGTGGATGAGGGAAGTTATCAGTTAATTTTTGTTAGTTAGCTGAATTGTTATACTAGTTAGCCTTCTTTGAAGTATTGGAGGGACTTTTTTTAAAATACCTGGGGATTGGCCAAATCTGATGTGTCACAACCCCAGCCACTAATTCAAGGGACCATGTGCTCTACGGAGCATTATATAAGGGATGAATCAGTCATTGAGGTGATAATCCGATCAAATACCAAACCTACTCTCGTGAATTAGCTTCAGTCCTTAGCTCTGTTATTAGTGCTTCCTGGAGTTTTGGAATCCTTCTAGATCTGAGCTCGATCTTGATACTAATTCTGTTCCTCTAGTTTTGTTAGTGAATTCGTGTAACCTTCCTCAGCTATACAGATCCAGAGCTGGAGTCTGAGCCTGGAGATCCCTCTCTGAAGCTGGACGACACTCTACCACTCGTATACTGGAAGAGGCGCAACAGAACCCCCCTCCCACTGACCTCCCCCTCCCCCCCACCGAAATAGAGCTCTCTCCATGAACCCCCCCCACCGACCGACTGCCCCCCATCCCAGCTGAGCCTCTCGACCGAGAGCCCCTGCCTCCCCCCCCACCCTCGTTGAACCCCCCACTGACCTCCCCCTCCCCACCATCCTCACTGAACCCCCCCTCCCACTGGCCACCCCCTCCCCCCCACCAGAATGGCACCAGTTCCCTGAACCCCCCCACCACAGACCTCCCCCACCGGAACACAACGCCCTCACTGAACCCCCCCTCCCACCGACCTCCCCCCCATCGGAACGAAGCCCCCTCCCTGAACCCCCCCCACTGGAACCCGACCGGACCCCCTCCCAGAGCCTCGTTGAACCCCCCCCTCCCCTCCCCCCCACCGAAACCCCCCACCCTCCCAGAGTCCCACCTCCTGCTGGCCCCTCCCCCTCCCAGACCAACCTCCCCCACCCCCCCACCGGAACCCCGCCCGAATCCCCAACCTTAAAAAAAAAGGAAAATGGCAGCGGCGGGGGAGGGGGAAAGGGAGAGGGAGGGGGCTTTTCGGATCGGTGAACGCGCTCGGCGGTGATGGCTAGCTCCGACGGCGTGCTCCAGCGGCGACGGTGAGCTTCAGCTATGACGGCACCGACGGATGGCGGAGGATGGCTGAGCTCTCAGAATAAGATGGAAGAACCACGCGGGAGATCAGGGGGAAGGGGTTTTGTCCACGGTGGGAACTTAATTTTTCACATGGATTTCACACGACCCTTTTTCCGTCTAAAATTATTGACTAATTTTCTGACGGATAAATATTCTGTCTGAAAATCGTAAATATTTCGGACTGGTTTTCTGACAGAGCTAATCCGTCAGAAATTTCAAGTTCGTAATGTTATCCGTCTGAAATAACGACACTCTTTCCGACAGAATAAATCCGTTTGAAATATCTATGTGAAATGCCGCATTTTCTTGTAGTAGATTTCACTATCTGGTTAGGAAGAATGTGTAAGCTTGTAAACTCGTATGATCCTAAGTTCTAGAGGATCATTACGAACAGTCCTTTTAACATTCCTGAGGACAAATCAAAATGGACTGTTGATCACAAGTCCAAACATTGTAATAATCTTGAAGCTTTAAATTTGTTGAATGTTGCAGTAGACCTCACCAAATTTCCATTTGTTTCCAGATGCAGCACGGCCGAGTAAATCTTGGATAGCTTGGTTAGCATCCATCAAGAAGAAGAAATGCATGACTACTTAATAGCCAACAACAACGACCAGCCTAGCGATCCCTCATCTCAGGCAAGTTCTGATCTGAAAACTTTACCTTCGATGAACTTATGGATGCATATGACGAGTGGTAAAGTAATACAAGAAACTAAAATCTGAAAACAAAAAGTTAAAAAGAAAAGAGAAGATTCGATTCATAATTCTTATGTATGAAATGTGTTGAGCTTAAAGAATTGAATGAGTCTTATCTGCTTGACATTGATTTCCATAAAGAGCAAATTGCATCCTTAAGAAATGAAAATAAAGAACTTCAGGTCAGAATATCTAAGCTTCAAGAAACTGAAAAAGGGCTGAAAGAAAAGTTAAGTTCAATGGATGATGATAAAAAACTGCTTGATAAGTTGATCCATGACAATAGGCTGATTGAGGAGAATGAAAGACTAAAAGAAGAAAATGAAATGTTCACTGAAAAGCTAGCTACCTTTGAGAAAGGCAAACATGTTGTTGATGATTGCTCTGAAAAAGTGCAAACCCTTCATCAAGAAATTGAGAACTATCAAACTGTAAATGCTATGTTAAATGAACAGCTTGCTGCATGCGAGGGGGAGCTTGCTAACTCAGAATTGCACACCTCCTCATTAGAAGATGAAATCAGAGATCTAAATGCATCACTGTCAAAGTTTGTTCAAGGAAAAGAAAATCTGGATAAAATCTTGGGAACAAAATTTAATTTTCAGAGAGAAGGGCTGGGCTACACTCTAGTGAATAAAAAATCCTTTGAAAATAAATTGCATACTTCCTTTGCTTCTAGCTCGAGTGAAACAACACCTCTAAAATTTCCCCAAGACAACTTAATGTTCAGAAATCTCAAAAATAAAACAAAAACCAGAAAAAGAAAACATTGAAGCAAAAATATAAAAATGAATTTGCCTGTTTGAATATGCATGCAAAAAATTATGCTAGACACTTATCTACATCAAAAAAAGTGAATGCTTCATGTTTTTACTGTGGAATGCATGGTCATCAAATGAGCAACTGCAGGGTCATGAGAAAAGATGATTTAAATACCTGTAGAAATAAAATTGTCTCTAAAAAATAGAAAATATTTTCAAATGAAAAAATAATGTCTGAAAATAAAGATTCAGTTAAAAGACACTCCTCTCAATACTGCTATCGCTGTGGAGAGTCTGGTCACATTGTAAAAAACTACTGGGCAAGAAAGAGAAGAAATGATGTGTAGAAAGAATATGTCAGACTTCCTAAACAAAAAGTGTTTAATCTCATGCATAAGAAGAATGTGAAGCCCTTTGTATGTTGCTTTTATTGTGGTCATTATGGACATGTAATTGATGATTGTCTGTGCATGAAAAGGGATGATATGGAGACAATGAAAGTGAGAAAGAATTTATTTGGTAGAATTGCTGCTAACTCTCAAGGACCCAAGAAGGTTTGGGTACCTAAAAATATCGAATGAGAACTTGTGTTGCAGGAATGCCTTGAGGACGAATGAAGGACGGTTAGCAATGGCTGCTCAAGGCACAAGTTTGAAAATAAAATTTTAATTCATGGTAATATTACATGTTAGGCTCTCTTTGAATTGTAGTAGTTAATCTTTTCCCTGCTTACAAAAAATCCTACTCAAGTTAAAAACCTCCTCTCTAGATCACTGGAAACCTTTCCTTAGTTGAACATGGAAATCTGATTAGCTCATTTGGTTAATCTTTATATTGAGAATATCTGGATTTCTAGTGTATTAAAAGGTGTTTGTTGAAATGATAGATCAACCCTACCAGGAAGACAACACCTTGCGTGAGTTAGATCTCTAGATCAAAATCTCCGCCTAGCACCAAAAATCAATGAATTCATATATTTGAATCATGAAGGAATTTTTATCTTGAATGGAATTCATCTGATAATGAGTTCATTGATTTGCATTACTTTTAGTTTGGCTTGATACTCTCACTCTTAGCTGCCCTGTTAGCCTGTGGCTTATGACTGTTAACAATTGGTATTTATGATGTCCATCCTGACTGCATTGAAGTCTAATGCATCAATATTGTGGACATTTTCATGTGTATTGGTTGACGGGGAGCTGAGTTGAGTCATCTAGCCATGTTGCTGAATGGATACCTAAGTCACATAAGTTCACTTGCTGAAATAATCAGGGGGAGTTTGATTTGTTTGACAAAAAATGTTCCCTTTCAAAATTGTGTGCCTCCTCTCTTTGTTTTTTGAATAAAATGGTTCATTTAGGGAGGAGTTTTAGTCTCAAATGAAATTGAAAGCATATATGCATTTGTCTTCTTGATGTGCAACTGTTATGTTGATAGATTAAGGTTTTGCCATGATTAATAAAAAAATTTGAAGTCTTGGGTATACCTCTGCCATCTGGACCTGAAGAGTTCTTGAAAATCATCCTTACTGTAGAATGGGTCAACCCACTGTCTATTATGTGTCGACCCAGCCTTGCACTAAGCTATTCCTATCTGCATTTTGCTTGAAGAATAAGTCAACCTATTGACCATTGTAGGCATTGGAAAGGAGCGGGCACGCGACAGGTGGAAAGGCAAGATGGGCATCTTCCCTTCCCACATTTGTTTGCCTTTGTCTGCTTTCTCCCCTAGCGGAATGCTGGAAACATAGGCAGTATATAAGTTAGAAAGTGAAAGATGTAGTGATCGCCAGAGGCTTTTACCTGAGCCTCACAAGGATTGCTGATCGTGTAGGGGTGCCTCAAGTAGGGAGCTTGTGGGCACCCGACTTCTCCATGCTCAGTCGGCCAAGAACGGAGAGCCCTGCGCAGTCTCGAAGTGCTAAAAGTCTTGCAAACAATGACAAAAGCCCACGAATGTGAAAGAAAGATGTCGATTAGAACTATGAAGTGCAGTAATCGTTCTAAACAACATAGAGACGCAAAAATGATGGTGGCGTGATTACTTGGGGGGTGGTTGGGAAGGGTGTTGGATTATGGGGTCCAGTGTCTCCCTTAGGGATTCGCTGTCCCATATGCATTATGGGGTCCACGTGGGGCATCGGTGCTTGACAGCCCAACCCGCCGCATGGATTATGGGGTCCATGTGCGAAGCCCCTCAGGCCCTCCCACAACACATATAGATGTGGGGTTCTATAATGCCATAAGAAAATACAGTTTGCCTTCGCTAACAACTCTAGCTTTTAGTGCAACGGTTGGGGCCTGATCCTACAAACTGGTATCAGAGTGAGGTTTCGGGTTCGAATCCCCTGGGTGTCGCTGGGGGGAAGATTGTTGGATTATGGGGTCCAGCGTCTCCCTTAGGGATTCGCTATCCCACGTGGATTATGGGGTCCACGTGGGGTATCGGTGCTTGACAGCCTAGCCCACCGCATGGATTATGGGGTCCATGTGCTGACGCGGACGGCGTCGGAGGAAGGATCGGCGGGAGCTCCGAGGGGACGAACAGGACGAGATAGCTTGCTACCTCACGCAGCTCGGCCTCACGCCGGACGGTCTTACACCGGGCAACACTCTATTCTCACAAGGGAGTTAGAGGGAGGGAAAAGCACAAGAGAGGAAGGCTCTCACGTACAAGCTAGCTTTCATTCAATTCATCATGTTACAAACCTTCATTAGCCCCCCTTTATATAGGGAAAGCCATTACATTCTTACCTTTAAACTTCTCCTATTTGCATATATGCCCTAGCCTAATAAAACAAGACTCAACAACCCACCTTTGACTTGTGGGTTTAATAAAAATAAAATACACATGTCTTTTGACCAACCTTGCCTAATAAAATAAAAGTAAATATACATGTAGTAATACATGTATTTTACACACGTTCATACTCAATACTCAAATACATACAAATACACACAAGTATCTACTCAGGATGTCGAGTCTTCGAGTGAGTCTCCGAGCCACAAGCTCGGTGTCGGGGCAGTGCGGTGTCAGTTCCGAGTAGTGGGTCCGGTAGTGGGTGATACCAAATTTGACGCGGACGACATCGGAGGAAGGATCGATGGCAGCTCCGAGGAGACGAATAGGATGGGATAGCTTGCTACCTCACGCAACTCGGCCTCACGCCGAACGGTCTCACACCGGGCAACACTCTATTCTCACAAGGGAGTTAGAGGGAGGGAAAAGCACAAGAGAGGAAGGCTCTCACGTACAAGATAGCGTTCATTCAATTCATCATGTTACAAACCTTCATTACCCCCCCTTTATATAGGGAAAGCAATTACATTCTTACCTTTAAACTTCTCTATTTGCATATATACCCTAGCCTAATAAAACAAGACTCAACAACCCACCTTTGACTTATGGGTTTAATAAAAATAAAATACACATGTCTTTTGACCAACCTTGTCTAATAAAACAAAAGTAAATATACATGTAGTAATACATGTATTTTACACACATACATACTCAATACTCAAATACGTACAAATACACACAAGTATCTACTCAGGATGCTGAGTCTTCGAGTGAGTCTCCGAGCCACAAGCTCAGTGTCGAGGCAGTGCGGCGTCGGTTCCAGGTAGTGGGACCGTTAGCGGGCCCGATGTCCCCACCATGTGCGAAGCCCCTCGGGCCCACCCATAACACGTATAGATGTGGGGTTCTGTAATGCCATAAGGAAATATAGTTTGCCTTCGCTAACAGCTCGAGTTTTTAGCGCAACGGTTGGGGCTTGATCCTACAAACAATGGAATGTTTAATCTAGAGGGGGGTGAATAGATTAATGTCAAATTAAAATTGATGATTAATATTTAACGAAACTAAATAATGAAGGAGGGACATGGAATATAACTAACACTACAGATAGTGAGGAATGCTCCTAAGCATGCATCTAGCAAGATATAAGCAATCGCACAGGAACACACAACCACACACAGACATCAAGTTTTAAGGTGGTTCGGTCTCAACTCCGAGACCTACGTCCACCCCTCACTAAATCCAGTGAGGCTTCCTAGTGCACATCACTAAAACTCCGGGGTTAGAATCCCCAAACACTCGCTGACAAACAGCTTGACAAAGAGGCTTGACCTCTTACAAGAATGCTGACGAACAGCTTGCTGGCGCTCTGCGAAACTAAACCAGATCTGCACACCCTCGCAAGATCTCTTACTCCTACTAATACCAGTAGGATCCTAATACAATAGCGAAGCAATGTAAAAAGAAAAAGAAAAATAAATTCAACCACACAAATCGAGAGTATGAGAAGTATATCCTGTTGTTGGTATCCTCAATCTGGAACTGGATCTGTCCAACCCAGCTTTGACTATGTTGATCTCGAGCATGTGGGTTGTTGAAGGAGTAGTGTTGCTTCTTCTTGGCTTGGATAGTTCTTCTTCGAATCGTAGGCACTGCTCTCCTGAGCGAGACAATGGGCAGAACGATGCTCTGTTTTGAGAACTGGATGCCGCAAGAGCTTCTTCAATCAGAGCTTACTCTTCTGTCTCTCAGGATTGATCTGGAGCTTCAGAATCTTCTTCTCAAGCAATGTCTTCTTCTTCAAGCTTCTTCAGTCGCTCTCCCCTTGTACTTCCCGCACTTGCTCTCTTTCTCTATTCTCCGGAGGATGCTCATCACAATAATATTATCCCAAATCTTTTTGTTTGCAATTTTTTGTTGTGTCCCTATGATTTTGATGATGTCAAACACTATGAGTCATCTTTGAGTCATGTATTGGTGCATTGGTTTCATGGATTCATGTTTGTAATTATGCCATGCTTTATTGATATATGATGCCTTAACTCTATATGAGCAACCTTGGATTTGTGAAGAATTGAAGAACAGGTTGGACATCATGGACAGCAAGTTGTGAGTGTTGAATGTGGCTTCGGCCTCATGAAGTTGACAGAATGAAGCGGCCTTTGAAATCCTACCATCATTATTCTTGTAGCAGTGATGGAGTTGATGAACACAAGATAAGCACAAGCTCAAGCTCAAGGCCCACATCATTAGAAGACCTACAGCCAACAAAATTCAGCAACGTGCCAGTAGTGAAGTTACAGTGTAGATACAACAGTTGATATAAACAACCTTCAGCAGACCTTCAGCAAAAACCAGAAATACAAGATCAAGCCTTAAAAGAAGTTTGGTCGACCGAACTGCTCATTTCGGTCAACCAAAATCGCCAGAAGAGAACTCAAGAGAACTAGCATCTATTTACATCAGGACGTCGACGCAGGATCACCACTGCATCGACGCAGTCAAGCTCCAAGGAGCATTCAAGAATCTATCTATTGATGCATCGACGCAACAGAGTAGTGCATCGACGCACTAAGCCAAGAACTGAAACTGTGTCTTCACTGAAGCGTCGACGCATCAAGGTCACTACATCGACGCACCAAGACAAATGAAAGCACTCGAAACATTGCATCGACGCATTAAGGTTGCTGCACCGATGCACCAAGTCAAATGCCAGCATTTGAACATTGCATCGATGCAACATGGTGGCACGTCGACGCAGCTTCATTCAACCGTCAATACCGAGCACGTGACAGAACATAGTGGATCATGTGCCTTTTGATCTCCAATCATTGGCGCAACCTCCTAGGCCACGTGGCAACCTTCCAAAAGATTTTCTTATGGAGAATATTCCATTCTCTAAGCCTGGACCAATCAGAAAATGTATGAATCAAAGTCAGTTTGTTCTCTCTCTCTGTCACTTTTGTGGATATGCTTTGAGCGAACTAATTTGATGGCTAAATTATTGGTATGGGTTTCCTAATCCTAATACCTCGGATTTGGAGCTATTCCAACAAGATGGATGACCCACATTTGTCTTATCCCAGAATAAGGGACCAGATTCAGATCTAACGTTATAAATACACCTTGTAGGCCTCTTTAGAGGGCCGATCGAGCAAAAGAAACCAAGAGAAATTCATTATCTCGTTCTAGCAGGAAGAAGAGAAGAGAAGAGACGAAAAAGAGAGTAAGAGAGAAGCAGAGGAGAGTTCGAGTGAGAGCTGCCTAGTTCAGAAGAAGAATAGAAAGGAAGAGAGAGATCTGAAGTGAAGCAAAGTAGGGTCCCAAAATTCAGTCAAAGTGCTTCGATAGGAAGCTACATCTCTTCTTCATCGTTTAGAATATTCTATTATGCTGTTTCAGTTCAGCTTTTGTTTATTTTCCTCATTGTTTATTTTTCATTTCCTGTTTTGGGTCCTGCCTTGTTGTACTTGGTACGCACAAGGTGTTTGCACACAATACTTCACTGTGTGTGTGGGCTGTTCTAGGAAACCAGAACGTGGAGGATTGTTCCTCCGGGTGCCCTCTGAGGTTTCAGAGGAAGGGAGAAGTGATTCTCCGAGTGTTCCTTCTAAGGATTCAAAAGAAGTGAGGATTGTTCCTCCGATCACTGTTGTGTCAGTGGGACTGATCTTACTTGATGCAAAATTAGGGGTTGAGGGATTTGTTTCCCTTGGGTTAAGCTGTGAAATCAGCAGTTGTTGCATACTGAGTCTACGTTCTTGCATTTGCAAGGGAAGCCTTACTCATTTGAGTAAGGGGTGGATGTAGGTCTGCTAGGTGCAGACCGAACCACCTTAAAATCTTTGGTGCATTGTGGTTCGCTTCTCGTGTGATTGCTTTCCCTCTCCGATCTGCATTTACAGGAATGAATGCTTCAGATTGAGTCAGTTTAAACTGGTATATCAAAAGGTGTGGTCTCACATCTTGCGAGAGGAGAGTTTCTGGACTCAACCCTCTGCCCAGTACCAGTTCATTTGTGTAATTGCTCATGGATGTCTATAGCTAAATGATAACTTGCTTGATCTCAGTTTAATATCTGTTAAGTTAAACTTAATCTGCCATGTGTTCGACAGTAGTTCTGTCTGAATCATTAAGTGTTAAACCGATCTTTTTTTGAGCAACTTTGTGAAGGCCATAACTTGTTTGAATTAATTTCAGTTTGAGCAATCCATTACTCACAATATTCTACAGTTGTTTTGAGTTTTGGTTAAGTTGTTGTTGTGAGGAGTTTGCGAGTTCTATCTTCCAATTGCTCATTGAATTCTAGGTTCCGTTTAAGATTCAATTAATTCCTTATCTCTAATAATCTGCGAGCTTACTGTTAGCTCAGTGAAAAGGTTCTACAATCTTGTTTTCAGTAAGCAACTGAGTCTGCTATTTCTATTTACTTCCAGTCTGAATTGGGTGGTTTTTTAATTAGGCATAATTGTGTAAAAAGATATATTCACCCCCCTCTAGATCAATTGTGCACCCAATAATTGGTATCAGAGCGGGTCTCTGATCTGTTTTTAGATTTAACAATATATAGAGAAAAGATCCGAGTGCTCTATTACTGTCTGATTTTATTATTCTGAATTTTGTCCTGATGGATTCTTTACCTATTTTTGATGGATCCCACTTTGAGAAGTGGCTAGGTAGATTCTGCACATTCCTTAATGTGGTTAATCCAAAACTCTGGCTCCTAATTTCTCATGGTCCACATAGATTGTCCAAGGACTCGTCCAAATGGACCAATGCTCAAAGAATGAAAGATAGTGAGAATTGTAGAGCTCTCAATATCTTGAGAAATGTTGTTGATCAAAATGTCTTTCCATTTGTTTCTGATTGCAGGAATGCCAAGGAAATCTTGGACAAGCTGACTGTTATCTATAAGAAGGAAAAACGACATGAGTGTCTCATGGTTAGCAGCATACAAGTCAATGAGGTGAAAATGAGGATGAAGAGGTAAGCTCTCCATTCGAGAACTACTCCATAGAAGATTGGATTGATGCATATGCTAATTTGCTTGAATCATATGAAAAATTAGAAAAACAAAATAAAGCCCTGAAAAAGAAATTACATGATCCTGTTAATTCTGGTTCTAAAAATGAAAGTGTTGATGTTCTGAAAACTAAAAATGATTGAACAATTGAAAGATCTTGACAATGTTAGTTCAGAACTAGATAAATTAAAGTCTGAAAATGGTGTTCTCAGAAAATACATTGAAGAAGATGAAGAAAAACTCAAGAAATTTGAAGAAGAAAATAATTTGATTTCTGAGAAATTTTAGGCTATTAGAGCAGTAAATATAGAACTTCAGAAAAATTTTAAAAATTTTGAAATTGAAAATAAGGAACTAAGAAAAGAAGCAGAAAACACATGTTCTAATAATTCTGTCTGTAATAAGTGTTCATTTGTCAAAGAACTAAATGAATGTCTTCACCTTGATCTAGAATGGCAGAAAGATCTAATTGCTTCCCTAAGATGGGAAAATAAAAATCTAGTAGACAAGAACTTAGAAACTGGACAAAGAGAGGAAGAGCTGATTGAAAGATTAAGTTATGGGTCTAATGATGAAAAGCATATTGAAGAGATCAAAAATTTGAATGAACAAAATGAAAAATTGAAAGAATTGAACACTGCAATGTCTGAAAACTACTCTATCTGGAAAAAGGAAAATTTGGTTGCTTGGATGAATCTGAAAAATTGAACAACTTGCGAAAAGAAATTGAGGATTACAAATCTGTCAATGAAGCTTAAAAATTCAGAGTTTCTGAGTGTGAGGAAGAGATGGCAAGGTATGAACTCAGTATATCATCCCTCCAACAAGAAATTGATGATCTTAGTATCTCCTTATCCAAATTTGTTGAGGGAAAGGATAATTTGAAAAAGCTTCTAGGAACTAAAGTCAATTTTCAAAGAGAAGGGTTGGGCTATAACCCAGTGAATAAGAAAAGGTTTGAGAACAAACTTTACACTTCGTTTGTGTGCAGTTTTGAGCCAAAAAGTACATCAAATTCACCAATCTTTCAATTTACTGCTCAGAAAATAGAAAAATAGACTGAAAAGCTGAAAAAGGCCAAAAATACTTATGATCCCACTATGCATACTATGCATAAGCCTACCATACACACACATGTACACAAGAAAATTTCATGTCATTATTGTGGTAGAAGTGGGCACATAATGAATGATTGCCATATCATGAAATCTGATGATTTAAATACATGCAAGAGAATGAATGCATCTAAAAATGTCAAAATGTCTTTGTCCCAAAATTCTCATGTGCATGCTAAAAATGGTTATGCTAAAAATCATGCTATCCATAAAAGGACAATTCATTGTTCTTATTGTGAAAAATCTGGCCATGAAATGCATGATTGTCTTGTCCTGAGAAATGATGAATTGAGGACTTGCAGAAAAGCCAATGTCCCAAAAAGGCCAAAATAGTTTTCAAACAAGAGGCCTTATTGTCATCATTGTAGGAAGTCTGGCCATACAGTCAAGGACTGTTGGCACATGAAAAGGAAACAAAGTTTCTAGAATAGAAATGGCAAAATTCCTGTTCAACCACAAAGATTTCATGCATATTCTATGAATAAGAACATGAATGCCTTTAATCATTGTCACTACTGTGGAAGATTAGGACACGTCATGGATGATTGTTATATTTTGAAATCTGATAATTTTAATGTTGCAAGAATGTGGAAAGCACCTTTTAGAGGTGCAACTGACTTTTCAGAACCCAAGAGATCTAGGGTACCTTTAAATAGAAAATGAGAATTCATTATTGTAGGTGTGCCTTTGAGATAGCAAATAAAGGGGTTCAATAAGTCAAGGCACATGTGTCTAGTAAAACCTCAGTTCTATTTTTTTTACTGAATTTGCTGATTGCCACCGTCTCTCTTGACTAGTTGCATCCTTGATCTGAATAGAATTATGTGTTCATTGCTACAATTGATTGAATAATCAAAGGATAGTTTAGAATAGTTTAAGATGCATTGGCTCTTAGGCTTGTATATGTCAGTTGTATTGTTTTCATAAGTTTCTCTATGCATATGTTGGTCTGCTCATGCATACATTTTTACATCTGCATACATAACTTGCATAGCCATGCATAGTTTGAAAAAGTCATTTGAACTCTCGTGTACAGTAAAAAACTTGCATTGCATACAGGACTGCACTGCATTTTGGTATGCACATTCATGTTTGATCTCAATGGTATATCAAATGGTGTAATTGCCAAAGGGTAGATGAGGTCTGTCTGGAAGCTCTAACTATGCGAGAGGTGGTCTTTAGACCTAAGTTCTCTGCCTTGTACCATGGGTCAAAAGTTGCTTATAGACCAATTTAGGCATTCCTGAGCATATTTCAATAACTCCCTACATGGTATCTATGTTGAGATTGTCTGTTCAGTGCATTTAGATAGGGGGAGTTCCTGCATTTCACAGTCTACGCATGTGCATCTCTTTGATCTCAAGCACACTTAATGTGTCTGAATCTTTTGCATATGAATTGTGTCAAAAACTCCGAAAGACTATCTGAAATTCATGCACATTCTTAGGGAGAGTTAGATTGAGTAAATATCTATGCATGTTAAATGTTACTGCACATTGAAATAAAATTGTCCTCGTTCAGAAAGCATGTTTACATCTCAAAAACACTATGTCTAGAATGAGTGAGTCGATGCAATGATCATGCTGCGTCGACCTCACAGTTCAAATCCTTCAAATCATTCAACCTTGCCCTTCTGTGAAAAACTCTTTCATCTATTGCCTGCGCTCTATATCATTGGCTACGTTAGTCATATCTTAAGCTAATACTTTCACTTCTATATAGTCTACTCTTGATGTCCTTTGAAAAACCCTTGATCACATTTCTTCTTAAGTTTCAACTCTGAAAATTTTTGATCTCAAATTCCTTGCGTTTCCTGAAATACTTCAGCTCTGAAATACTTGTTGCTGAAATTTTGTTTCCTTTAATTCTGAAAATTCTGATTCTCTGCATTTACTGAAAAAGTGACTTCTCTGAAAATCACATGATCACTGAAATTATGATCTCTCTTAAGCTTCAGCTCTGAAAAGTTTTTTGGAAAAATCTGAAAACCATGTTCTTAAACTCCAACATTCTTTGAGGGGGAGCTTCTCTAAGATCTTTAGTTCACACATTCTCAAGAGAAGTCTCTTTCCGTTGGTATCAGACATCCTCAAATTAAAACTGAAATTTGTATCATCTCTTCTTGAAATTGTCCTGCATGAAAAATTGCCTTGAAAAATTGCCTTCACTGCACAATCTTGCTAAAATTCACTATGATTAGAATAATTTCAATCAGTCCAATAATTCATTAATCTGAGCAAACTTATTGAAGAATCTTCTTGCATAAGAATCTGTGATAGTCAATAATTAAACTGTCAGTTTAAGTCCAATGAATTCAAGAGTTTAAAAATTAAATTCCCTGAAAAAGGTTGTATTCGGACCTTAATATTTCTCAACCAACTCTCGCATGTTGTGCCCTTGTGAAAACTCTTGGAACCTAAAAATTTTAAATTTAAGGCAACCTTGGTTGAGAAACTCATATTGAGTATTGTCCTTAAACATAAAATAATCTGAAAAACTCTAAAGGGCAGCACATAATGAAAGTCATAAATAATGCTTAAGGCAGAGCAATGGCTAAGAGTCACTGAGAAACTAAGCCCTTCATCAAAGAAATGAAGGTGACTCAGTCATGAAGTGTCTTTGCTATCTCTGTTTAAAATGAAGCAGGATAGTTAGCCTTACTAAGTAACTAGGGGTGCTGGCGTCTAAACAATGTGCACTCTTATGTAAAAAAGGTGTGGGCTACACTTTAATACTCTTAAAAAATTATGAGCCAAAAAGAAAAATCTGAAAATAAGACCTAAGGTCAGTAAAAGTGCTGTGACCCTAAAGACAAAATTCAGAATGCTAAAATGTTTAATTTCAATACTAATCTTTAATTACTCCTAAGGGAGCCCCTGAGTTTAAATGAGTAGGGCAAAGGGAGATTAAATAGGGTCTGAACATGTAACTTTGGTTTATTTGTATTAAGCCTGAATGCAAAATACTTCAAGAGTTTAATTAATGAACTCTAAATTCATTTCTCTTAAACCAGACAGAAAATAAGGGCTATGTCATAGAGAATCTTATAATGGAAGAATCTGAAAATCAGAAGCTTGGTTAATGAATGTTGCTTCAGAGTGTGATTCTTCTAATCTAATGTTTGTTCTTGAACTTCTTGAACAATTCATTTTTCCTTGAAATCTTTGCTGAAACTAATGTGTCCAATTTCTTACATCTACTGAAATTTACTTGCTGGTGTTCACATCAATACTCACTGATTCATTGCTCTTTAGCTTGGTATAAAATTCCACTTGCTGTCTTTCACTGCTTCATGGATCTACATTACTGGTTAAGTTCATATTTGAAAGTATTTCCTCATTGACTGTGAAAGTATTATAAATCCTTCCTTGTCTTAATCATCTCCACTCTCTCTGCGGAGCATCAATTTTTGTTGTTGTTTTTGCTGATGTCAAAGGGGGAGAAGAGTTTCATGAGTCATTCATTTAAAGATATGGTGTGAGTGAAATGGTGTGAGTGTATGAGTGTGCATTCATTTAAATAAACTTGAATGACTCACAATGTTACCATCACCAAAAAGGGGGAGAATGTTGTGTCCCTGTGATTTTGATGATGTCAAACACTATGAGTCATCTTTGAGTCATGTATTGGTGCATTGGTTTCATGGATTCATGTTTGTAATTATGCCATGGTTTATTGATATTTAATGCATTAACTATATATGAGCATCCTTGGATTTGTGAAGAATTGAAGAACAAGTTGGACAGCATGACAACAAGTTGTGAGTGTTGAATGTGGCATCGACCTCACAAAGCTGACAGGACGAAGAGGCCTTTGAAATCCTGCCATCATTGTTCTTGTAGCAGTGATGGAGTTGATGAACACAGGATAAGCACAAACTGAAGCTCAAGGCCCACATTGTCACGCCCCGACGCGGAATATCGGAACATGGCCGTTATAATCATTCACGATAAACAGAGCAATAATGAGATTAAAAGGGCACAACTGTAGTGAGGAAATATTAGCTTCAAAGGAAAGCACCAACTTCTTCTTAAGGGAAGTAAATAAGAAGTTCCAACCTCCAAACCCTTCTTACATAACGGCTCAATTAACAGACGAAGCGAAGATTACAACTCAAATTGAACACCTGGACTAACAACATACAATGAGTCTTTAAAACAACTTTAAGACCACTCTAACGACTATCTATGACATCAACAAGGTTCACGCCTATCGAGGTCCACTCCAGGTCTTTACTCTTGCCCATCCCCGTCCGTTTGCGTATACTCATCGGAGCTACCTGAAATGGGGGAAAAATTGGGTGAGCGAATGCTCAGTAGGTAATAGCAGGCAAGGTTTAAGTAATTAACAATTTAATTTAATGTCACGCGAATAAAATAAATGGCGATAAACAACTAACATGAGCAGGAGTGGAATTGGAATAAAATGGAACTGAGATAAATCATTTTCATGTACTTGGCCGATCAAGCAAGTAAACAAGCAAGTCAAGTAGAATTAATTCCATGTAGGAATTTCAAGAAAAGAATGAACGAATGTCATAGATATCACGCTAGTCATGCACTCGGTGCAATGTCTCACCATGTCATTACAACTCCCCGGGGCACTAGTACTTTTCGGGTGCTCCTCCTAGGACCAGACCGGGCCCTTATGATGCGTTGGCATTGATTTGGTGGATCCGAGATCCCAAGTAACCATCTTAGACATTCATTGGAATCAGCCAGAATTCAAGGTTAAGCTATGTAACTTACCAACTAAGATCAAGTGGTATTTCAATAATTGACTGAGAAGTCAAGAGATTTAGGAGCATAATACAAGTAAGACTCCCATGAAAACAAGTTCTGGATAGATGCGGTCAGGATCAGGCTACCTAGGTGAGAAAATGGTCTAGGTTGGACCGCAAAGGCTACCTGGGCCAAAGGGTCCACGCCCAAAGCGGAAGAGTAAAAACTGTCCAATATGGGCCGCAATCAGGGCTAGACGGTCCTAGCTGGGCCGCTTCCAGGATGAAAACGGTCGAAAGGGAGGCCGCCTAGAGTAGAAGGGTCACTGGCCCAAACAAGGTAAACCGGTCTTAACTAGGCCACCTTAATATAAAATGGTCCAGGAAGGGTCACTTCCACTAAGGTCGACGCACAGCCGGTTGAATGCGGTCACAGGAGGGCCGTTTAAACAGTCTGGCGATCATGACTGGACCGCATACTGACAGAAACGGTCCCAGAAGGGCCGCAATTAATAGGACAGTCCCGACTCTGGGCTCGAGCAAAAATAAGTGATTTGAACGAGTTGAAAGGTTCAGGCTTTGTGGGTACAACCTGCTGTGGACACCAAAAATTGCACGCACACCTGGGCATAGACCTGCCCGGTGTCCTAGTGGCAATCCCAGGCTCGCGGGGGCTTACGGAGGTCTCATAATAGTGGTCCTAGTCTGACGGAAGGAATATCCGGCGGAGAGTCCCAACTATTACAAGAATTTAGGCTAATTAACATCGAAAAACGAATGTGTAATGGTCAGTCAGCACCACCGGAGTGGAGTGACTGTCAAACAACCTAACAATTAATCCAAGGATAACAATCTCTAATTCAAGCAATTTATTTTAAAAAAAATTCAAAGGAATACTCAAGATGATATAATTGAATGAAAATAAGGATAAAAGGATGTTGGCAGTCATGATCACAGTTTGACAATTATCAGGATTATTCCATATGCTCCATTTAATTAGTGAGTTTCTACCCTACTCATGATAGCTATACAAAGTGTAATGAAGCAAATGCAACTAAAACAATACATAGAAACGGTCGGGTACAGGGCCGCTAGGGTTATAAACAGTCAGGAACAGACTGCAACCCCTGCCCTTGCGCTCTATCGAGGGGCCGTTAAGGTCTAAAAGGATTCAAATACATATAGAAAGGGGAAAACGGTCTGTCGCGAGGCCGCCAGGGTGATAGACTGGTTTATGTTACGACCGCATACAGACGCCGTGTCCAACCTCTGGCGAACTCCGATAGACCTCGATTGTAGCAAGAAATTGGCTCAGTATGGTGCATGAAAATTGGGCAAAAAGTTATCACTAGATAGAGGACAAGAAAACACACATTATAGCATGATTTAATTAAGGTTTAAAGCCTACTAACCTAACATTCAATCGAGATGAAAAAAGGGGGTAACATGAACGGTGCCCTAACTAAACATGCTCCGACTAAATCATGCAATACGAGCACTATACTGAACAGAATTTAGGGCTTTTGGTATCAAAAGAAAGATGGCTTGGAGACGCTTCCAATGGTATATATTACTTGAGGTTTGGTCTGCTAGAACCTACCTTAATCAAGGAAGAAAGGGGGGCGACGGTCGCCAGACGCGCGAAGAACAACCTCCAAGAACACGTCGGAATTCGCCCTCGATCGTGCTCCTCGTCGTCCACCGCAGCAACTAGGGTTACTAGGTCAGGTAAGGGTTGGCTTTATAGGATCAATTTATTCTGGAAGGGGGATAGAGTCCCACACACGCGGGTTGTGCATGATTCGCACTTGACCAAGTCATGTTGCCACAAACTCGCCGAAATTCGAACTTTAGGGCTAGGTTTTGGCGAGAAGCGAGAGGGCTAATGGGCTTCCGATCGAGACCGATCTAAAGGGCTTAATTTGGGCTCAAATGATCACAATTTGGGCTCTAATTAAGCAATCTAAGGTTCGGTTTGATTAAACTCAGTTTTAGCCCTAAATTCATTAATTTGGCTTGTTAAAATTTTATTTAGGGTTTGACCAAGAAAATAAATTTTGTAAACTTTTAGTCTTCTACGTGATTATGAATTTTCTAGATTTTTATACATTAGTTAAAATTTCACTTAAAGACATATTCAATTAATAACAACCATTTTCTCAATTATTACCCTTTATGTTATTTACTTATTTCTCGGGGTGTTACACACATCATTAGAAGACCTACAACCAACAAAAATCAGCAACGTGCCAGTAGTGAAGTTATAGTGCAGATATAGCAGTTTATACAAACAACCTTCAGTAGACCTTCAGCAAAAATCAGAAATACAAGATCAAGCCTTAAAAGAAGTTTGCTCGACTGAACTGCTCATTTCGGTCAACCGAAATCGCTAGAAGAGAACTCAAGAGAACTAGCATATGTTTACATCAGGACGTCGACGCAGGATCACCACTACATCGACACAGTCAAGCTCCAAGAAGCATTCAAGAATTTGTCTGTTGATGCATCGACGCAACAGAGTAGTGCGTCGACGCACTAAGCCAAGAACCGAAACTGTGTATTCACTAAAGCGTCAACGCATCAAGGTCGCTGCATTGACGCACCAAGACAAATGAAAGCGCTCGAAACACCGCATTGGTGCATCAAGGTTGTTGCACCGATGCACCAAGTCAAATGCCAGCATTTGAACATTGCATCTGTAATGTCCTGAGTTTTTTGGACATTTTTCGGATCAGATCTGTGGGTTTCGGATCACTTTTGGGGGTCCCGGAGCATGTTTTGTGGTTTATGCGTATTTTTCCCCTACGAGCCTTCGGAACCCTATATAAGGCAAACTGTTGCGTTCTCCTACTCCGGGACGGTACCAGTGCATTGAGCGTGTTCGAGGATCGAGGAAATACTTTTTCTTAAATTTTATATTTTTTATATTTTCTAAAATTTCTATAAAAAACCCTTTTCTTTTCTCTTTTTTTCTTTCTTCTTTCTTCTTCTTCTCTTTTCTCCCCCGTGAGCAGCTGACCGTTGCAAGCTCTCTCCCCCGTCCAAGCTCGCGGCGCCCTTCCTCCTCTGGTGACGGACGGCGGACCAAGGCGGTGGCGCAGTGCTGACGGCGGCGAGGTGATAGTGACGGTGCTATTTTCGCGGCGTGGGGCATGGGGTTCGTGTTCGGCCAAGATTTAGAGATCAGCGGCAATCCGACGGCTTTCAAGCTTCCTTAAGGTAGGGGGACGGATCCTTACCCTCTTTCCTGCATTCCCCGTGATTTCAAGGTCGAGGAGAGGTCAAGAGGGGTGTATTTGAGCTGGGAGGGTGAAAATGCATGTTTGGGGTTTGAGCACCGGATCTCTTGTTTCTCAGGGTTTTTGACCGATCTATGGGTGTAGAATCATGCTATGAGGGTTGGGGATGAATTCCCCTTCGTTTCCCTATCATCGGAGGATGATTGGGGCATGGATTGTGTTTTTTGGCCGTTCCCGCCGTTTCCGTACTCGGGTTGGGGTTGTGGTCCTACCAAGAACCGCTAGGCCCCTTTGGCGGCCCCTTGAGGGGGCCGCCAGGCATTTTTGATTTTCGGTTGAGCTTAGCGGTCTTCCTGGGACTGCCAAGCCCGGGGTTGCGGTCTCGCGATAGACTGCTACCCTTGGGGTGACGGTCGGCAGCCGACCGTTTGTCTCGCTTGGTCAGAGCACCCTCGGGGTGCATGTTTTTGACCGTTAGGGAGTCGTTGCTGGGTTGCAATCAGGGCTAGACCATTTTTGGTGTTTTGCGGTCTTCAGGTGACCGCCTGGTCGGGGCTGGCGGTATGGCGATAGATCGCTAGGCACCCAGTGGCTTGCCTGGTTGCGGCCATGGCATGCCCGCCAGGCTGAGCCTGGCGGCCTCGGAGGAGACCGCTAGGTTGCTTTGTGGTCCAGGGGTGGCTGCCAGTTGAGAGACAGTCCTGGGAGGATCACCGTCCCGTTTCCTTTCGATCAGTGGTTTCCGTGAGTTGAGTCTCACCTCTAGTGACCTGTCCACTAGTCGTAGCTTTCCTGCGCACGCGTGTACGAACCCACTGGGGAGTGGTGGAGAGCGTGACCCGGAGAGATAGTTTTTAGGCTGGTTACCGTAGGGCCCCCATGTGCAGGCTGCGTCCGGGCTTCGGGGGAAGAAACAGCTAGAGGATCTGACCTAGGGCGTGTGCATACGTGGTTGGAGGCATCAGACCCATGCTGACGAGTTCGACCCGAACTAGTCCTTGTTCGTGGTACTTGTTGTGTGTCTCAGTCTCCACCTGGGGCGTGTAGGGAGACACTGAGGCACGGTATAAGACGTCAAGGATGCATCCGGCTTTGCTTCTAGTGGGTGGTGCTCCTATCTTCTGGCAAGTATGGACTTGCTTTCCAACCGGTTCGGGGTCGGTTTGTTCGGTACGGTTACTTGTAGAGAGCTTTTCCGTTTATTTATTATAGCTTGTTGCTACTGCCGTAATCTCGCTAGGTAGCATTACCTTTCGTGCTTGTTTGTGCCTTACTGTTTCATTTCTCCTGTTGCGAGGTGGGGGTGTAGACATCAAAAAAATGATGATGATCATACGGCATGCGCGTCTCGGCACCCGAAAGCAAGTTAAAGATGAAAAGGCCGAATATACCTTATATCTCCTCCAAGCAGGATGAAAATATGCCCAAGAGTCCGCTACCCAACAAGGAAGCCCCTCAAGCAGAAAAGACGACCCCGGATCCCCAACTGGTAGTGCCGAAGACCAAATCAAAAAAAACCCGGGAAGTCAGACATGGGCTCGGCAAGCGCCAGAAATCATTCAAAGTCCTGGAGTGTGACTCGGAGACTTCAAATTAAACACCCCGGTGGCGGTGCATTGCAACTAAAGCATTATGGGGGGAACAAGTGTTCCTCTGAATTGTCGCAAAGCCGGAACGAAATCTCCCTTGGCCTAAACCGACACGCCCATTGGAGGCTCTTAAATCGGCGCACCCCCCCTTTTACTACTAAACCGGCGCGCCTACCCCCCGCGCCGATTTATCCTAAATACATTCCATTTGCCAGCCGATGCTCTGTTTTCACGTCATTCTGATGCGCAAGTAGCATTCAATGCTGCGAAACCCTGTCTCCACCTCCATTTGACAGCGCAGCGGCATCGATGGCGAACGCAAGCATCGACGGTGGCAGTAGTAGCAACAGATCTCCTGGCAACCCCGCAAACATCCTATCCTAGGACGAACGCCAGCGTACTCTGCGAATCACCGGGTGCCAGCATAACAGGTCAACTCTGCTCATCTGGTAGACAAAAGAAGTGGCGGGAGTTCCATCCGTTTGAGTAAAAGGGCATCCCATCCTATATATATGTTCCCTATTCGACGGGGTAAAGGGGCTGGCTGGACGATTAAAAAAAGGAGGACTCTGATTGGGGCTATCTCCGGCGTCTGAAGAGAAGAAGAGGCTTCATCCCCCTGCGCCAGCAAGGTGAAGAAAAAGAGAGAGTGTGTGAGAGAAGAGAGGTGAGCTTGGAGGGGGAGGAGCTTGTGCTCTGTGCCCCCTCCCCCACCGGTGTATCTGTTTCTTCTCCTCTACTATATTTTCTTTACTTTGGGGTAGAGCCCTTGCTGTATCTCGCCTCCCCGTTCCCTTACGGATGAATAAGAAGAAAAGCTTTGGCAAGTATAGTGTTCTACTTCGTTAGCCTCTGCCTTCCCTTTCTCTCGATCTTCTACTCATCCAAGGCCCTTCGAGGCCTGCCTCTCTGTGGCAATGTCTTCGAAGGAACCCGCTTGAGGGATGACATTCACAACCTTCCTTGGCAAATATCTACCCCGTTGGAGCGCCTACGAAGTTACTACCCATGAGCTGTTAGAACCCCTTGATGGCTAGTCCCAAGGGCTTCTGCGTTCAACTATGGTACATCGGACCGCCGTCGGGCCACTCCGAGTTTTTGGGACCGTCTCGGACTATTCTGTTTGATGATCCCTCAATTCCTCTGGAAAGCCTCAGTCGGGGGGAGATGCTGCCCAATTTTTGCCAGGAATATGATCACTAAGAATAAAGAATAGATACACACGGGTGTGAACAAACAAACAAAACTCTCTAAGATCAAGAGCTGCGAATGCTTGAATCCTCCTGAACAAACCATGAACTGAACCCCTGAACTCTAGAGCCCGGCACGATGAACCTTCGAATAAAACGCTCAAACCTTGACCTTGACAGATGAACAAGGTACTTAAACCTTCTCACTGAATTAACGAACAAGAGAGTAAAACATCTAAGCCCTCTGATTAACTTATCTGGCTGAATGAACAAACACCCTAACCATCTGGCTAACCTACAGAGAGAAGAAAAGAAAGAAGCTGAACATAACAAAGCTCGTGCCTCAATCTGGCGCGCCTTTATCCGGTGCCCCCCCCGCGCCGCTTTTACCTTACACTCATAAATCCCTTCAACCCCCCTGGCTCTGATCCGATGCGCCCCCTCCACGCCGGTTCAATCCGACACTCAAAACCCATTCCTACTCCTTGCACTAGAACCGGCACGCCCCTTTTATGCCACCTTAAACCAGTGCGCCCCTACTATGCCACCTTAAACCGGCGTGCCTTCCGAATAAAAAAAATAATTAACCAAATAAAATAAAAGACATGAAACTAATAAATAAAAATAAAAAGAGCATGAACCACCTGTGTGCGTGAATAAACAACAAAAGAGAACTAACAGCTAGAGCATTAAAAAAAATGACACAACCACACATACCTCGGGAACGTCACTCCCCCGGACTGTGTGTGAAGAGAAAAGCAACGATGCCCCATGGCATCAGACGTGGACCTCGGGAACCCCGATATGGCCAAGGTCCGAAACCATCTCGGGCCAATAGTTCGTTAATTTGACCCGCCTCTATCGGGATCCGATCCCGTATCCGCATTAAGCTTGACGTGTCTGCGGCAGACATTTGTACGGTTACATCGCTGTCCTTTATGCTACAAATGCGGACTTCTGTTCGAACAAGAAATGGTCCACAAGCGACCGAAATATATGTATCCATGAACATTTACGCCCTAATGCGGGGTTTGTTCAAATGCAATCCGAGATTCAACACTCTCGCTTCGTTATCATGAATTTCAGGCTATAGGGCCCCTTTTCTTGGCAATCAATCAAGGGTTTTCCCCTCTCCGAGCGGATGTAATTAATGTCATGGCCTTTATGGCGCGATGGGTTCTTAGTCCTGACACGACACACACAATTGTCTGACTAGTTAGATCGAGCGCACCTAGGGCTTCCTTGAAGCCCGAATAAATCGTCACCTAGGTGACTGGCACGCCCTCGCACTCAATAAATCGAATAAACGAATGAACTAATGAATAAATGAATGAAAGAAAGAAGCATCCCAAAAGTGCGTTCACAAGTCTGGCACGCCCGGTGGGACTAGACTTCCCTTCATCTCCTTGCCAGGATTAGGGGCCCAACGACCTCTTCTCAAAATTATAACTGTTTGGTTTAATCTCAGGGATTGCATTTTGACAACTACGATGGCCGTGTCATTCAGACCCTTTGTTGTCGCTAGCCATGCCACCCATTGCTATTTGGCGGTGCCGATCCAGTTCGGCAGTTTCTCGCCTGTCGTCGGCTTCCCCAACTTCTTGGGGGTCGCATTCATGGAGCTCCTGCATGTCTCGGAGCTGGAACCGGTCGCAGTTGCAGAGGCAACCCCAACTGATGCTGCTGCGGTGGGCTGCCATGTCTACCACATTGATTCCCGTGCGTTCGCCAACAGGATGCCCACACCGACTGCCTGGAGGATGGCCAAGAAGAACCCCGGCGCATTGCAAATCCGGCTATCTACTTCTGGCAAGTCCATGCTCATCGGAGGCATCCGAGTATTTCTGAATGGCCGACAAGCCAGGATTACACCCAACAAAGTGATTTCAATGGTGCCAGTGCGCAATACCTTCCAAGTGCTGGCCCAGTACAAGATGGACCATTCTGAGTCCAAGATCAGGGGTCGGTTAGCCCCAAAACTAGCCAAATGCAAGCAGATATGGGTGCCCAGGCAGGCACGGGCCCCGATTTCAACTACACTAAGGTTCGCCATGATTGACAGACCCGTGAGAAGAAGAGAATAACCAGAAGAGAAGACCGAGATGCCGGTCCCGCCGCGTCCTGAACGAACACCCTCGAGTTGCGTTTGACGGGCAGATATCTACTCTCATGATAAGAAGCACGGCGGGGTAACCTTACAAGGCCCCTACAAGTCTCCGACACCAGCCAAAGTGGCGCAATATATGATACGCCCTATCAAAGGGCAAAATGATACTACGCAAGTCAGCTGGGGGCACTTCCATGGCCTTCGAGACACCTCTCTCGAGACGCGACGATCCCTAAAATCTATGATAATTCGGAGAAGCGGGCATCTCCAGATATTCACCTGTAACACGGCCGGAGTGACTGGCTACTATGGGATTCATCTATGGAGGCCGTAGCCGAGATAACACAAGCTCGCACTGAAGAAACTGGCGTAGATTTGATCATGATGATTGCAAATGTGATCACCGTCGAACAGGAAGGAGAGAGACTTACGCTTGCTTCAGATATGTCATCGGAAGGGCAGGGTCATGCCTCTTGCTCCTCTATGCCCGATTCGGCTACTATGATGATGATACTGCAAAGATATCAATAAGAAGCTGAGATGCTGAGAAGGCAGCTCAGCGAGCTGAGCACACATCCCACAGACTCGAGACAGACTAAAGTTCTCCTTGAAACCTCGCAACGAGGTGCTAATGAATTCGAAGCTTCCCCTCCAATGATGGCCTCTCAACTGGCACCTAATTACACTGGGGGCATGACCCCACTACCGCAGCCCACTCCTCATCATTAGGGGATTGCGGATGCACCTCATGCAATAGCGCCAATGATCTCGCAGATGCAGCAAGCTTGGCTATGTCCAAGGCCGGTTGACCCAGCAATGATGAATAAATTAATGATAGAACAGATTATCGAAGAGAAGCTGACCAATAGAGGCGATGATGATCATGCCTCGTTCGATGTTTACAAGATGTCGTATCCAGTTCACCATGCTTCCAAAAAACTACCTGCTGGCGTCACCAAGCTGCCGAAGTTTGATAAATTCAATGGGCAAGGCTCGCCCAAAGAACATATAGCACAATATATCAACGTGATGGGTGGCCTAGCCACGGAAGAATCCTACCTACTGAAGTTCTTCGGGGCCTCCCTCACGGGCCTCGCCTTCGAATGGTATTCAAATCTACTGGCCGGATCTACTAGCGATTGGCCAGATATGCAATGGAAGTTCCGAGAACGGTTCCACATTGCTGAAAGAGAGGTCACCATGGCCGAGCTGTATGCCTCCAAGCAGAAGAATGATGAAACAGCCTTGGAGTATATTAAAAGATGGCGGAACCTCAGCATGAGATGTAGGCGTCTGCCACATCAAGAAGATGCGGTGCAAATATGCAAACAAAACCTAAGGCGGGAGATCCTCGAAAAGATGATCGAAATTGAAATAAGGTCCTTTGACCGATTAAACAATGTTGTGGCAGAGATCGAAGCCTTCCTCTCCAGTGGTTCATCTACCCCTGCTGCTGCAAGCCAGAAGGCCAAAGCAACTGATAGAAGGCCCGAGCCTAGGAAAGTTCATACAGTCGACTTCAAGGTGCTCAAGTGACAAAAAGATGAAGGTGTCGCCCACCCTCCATACGTCAAGCCGGCTGAGTGGCAAGATGGCCCCTCCTTGCGAGCCAGGATGAACAAACCCTATTCTTTTCCTAAGGATAAAACCCGGGTCCTATTTGAATGGGCTACTCAACATGACAAAATCACTCTTCCGGAGCAAAAGAGACCCGGTGATGCCCGAAGAAAAGATGATCCATGATTCTGCCCATACCATCAAGCACTTACGCACCCCATTGAAGACTATTATGTATTTAAAAATATTATTGAAAGTCTGATCAGGAAAGGGGAGCTCTATATGGATGAACATAAAGTGGATCGTCCACGTCCACACAAGTTGCCCGATCTGAAGAGGGGAGTCAACATGGTATCTTTATGCCACCTATTACGTGAAGGGGTGTCTGAGGCTTCCACAGCCTACACCAATGAGCATATCCTATAGGGACATTTTGAACCCCTGGGCCCGATACAAGAAGCTAAAGGAAAATCAGAAGTGCCGCACGCACTAGATGGCCTGTCATGGGGGCATATGCCGACCACAGAGAAGAAGAAAAAGAAGACCTCAAAGAACAGAGGGAGGAGCATTATTCTCTCCTGCGATACATTATCAACCTTACCAGGCTCGAGCCAAGCTGATGAAGAAGAAAATGAAGAAGCATGCCTTCCACCGTCCAATGAGGAGGCACGTCATAATACCCCTCCTCCATGTGAGGGTATGGGGGCAGAAATGTCGACCTTCGGGGGACAAGATGTTCGCGACAATGATGATAAGATGCCGCTGAATCCACCTAAAACCGAGATAGGGGGCAGTGCTCCTAATTTTTCCCATCCTGATCTTGCTATGGTAGCGGAGCTATATCAAAGGCTGCGAGAAGTCGAAGAGATAAAGAAAAAATTAAGCAAGATGGGCTTATACTTAGCCATACCAGGGCAAGCCGGGCCTTTATCCGAGGCTTTACAAGATGGTACTGAGCCACTCAGAACCTCACCGCCACCAGCCACGCCCCGGCTAGCGGATGATCATGCATGGGGCAGCCCCCCCCGACAGCTACAACACATGCCTTTGATACATCGTTCAGCCTCCTGGGGGCATCAATGGACAGGAATGATACCTCACACCAAGTCGGGGATAAACCCGTTTCTACAATCAGCTGGCTCGCACTCGAGTTCGATAGCTCCGGTGGTGATGAATAAGCCAAGGGTCGAGCGAATGAGCATAAGGGAAATCTCCTCATCCAAATCCTAGAAGATAGTCGGCATTGCCTAGAATTCTATGAGGTGATGAGAGGATCAAAGAGGCAGGACTTCAACATACTCAAAAGGTTTAACTTCAAATTCCAAGCTCCATAGCAGACTGCAATTGTATGCTCTAAATGGAATAATATAATGCAGTGAAGGTAGGGAATGCCGACCAGAGCATTAGATTATTATTGCATTTAACTTTTCTAATGAATTAGGCTACTAGTCTACAACCTGTGTAGTCAGTAGCCAACCAGCATCACTTGTACATTGATTTACTTAATACATCTCATTACTTATCGAAAAAAAGGGTCGAGCGAATGGCCAAGATGAAGCTGGTCGAGGGGGAAGTCACTAAGGCCGAATTGCAGATGATTAAACAAAGAGATGATGAGTCCGTTCTGGACTATACAAGGAAAGGGAGAAATCCCCATGAAAGATGCAGGTGCCCTTCGAGTTACGAGGATGCCGTTCGAAGGTGCGAAAGAAATCTGAAAGCTGAAATCCTACAAAGGATGATGGGCATTGAAGTCAGAACCTTTGAATAGATAAATGATCTGGCAGCTGATGCTGAGGCCTTCTTGGCGAAGTATTGTCCGGCTACTGCTACCCCGAGTCGGAAGATGAACCGGCTGGCAAACATCTGGCATAAGAGGAAACATGCACCCCATATTTTAAGGCTTTCGAGCTACAAAAGTAGAAGATGAAAGAGGCGGCTAGGGTCTCCCCCACTAAGCCTGTTGAACAAACACCTTCACTAAGGGATAAAATGAAGAAGCCCTATTCTTTCCCAAGAGACAAGACTCGGATCCTCTTCGAGTGGGCCCGAGAACATGGCAAGATTGTGCTCCCAGAGTTGAAAAGACCGAGTGATGTCAAAAGGAGGGACGACCCCCGATTCTGCCAATATCATCGAATGATGGGGCTTTCTCTTGAAGATTACTACACATTTCAAGATGTCATCGAAGGCCTGATCAAGAGAGGTGAATTACAAGTGGGCGAGTACAAGGTGGACCCACTGCGCTCTCACCAGATGCCTGACTTGAAGAAGGCGGCTAATACGGCTGCACCGCACTAGCCAAAGAACAATATGGCCTGAAGGGCATTCTAAGCGCCTCGAGCTATGGCAGGAATCCAAAAAAGAGGCTGCAAGATGTAAATGGCACCCCGTTCTGGGAGCAGATGTGTGAAATATTAGGAAGCCTATGTACGGCTACTACCAGATGTGCCCCCCCCTTAGGGGCGATGATCACTTGTAATAGTGATGAATGAAATGATAATATAGGCCTTTCGGGGGCCGTTCTATCGTAGATTTTTGCACTGGATATCGACTGACGATTACAGGGGCTATGCAAATGGTGAAGGCCCAGATAACAATAAAAAAAAGAGGATGAAGAAGCGATGGAAATAATGATGAAAATCGTGGTGAATGGTGGTGATAAAATGACCACATTGATCATGATGAATGATAAAAAAAAGGAGAAAAGGGAAAAATGATGATGAAAGATATAGATGATATCCCATGTTTGAGGGGGGATGCATATCAATGAATGAATGAATGAATGAATGATGATGATGATGATGAAGCCATGAAAGATACATATGATACCCCATTCCTGGGGTAGGTGTATATCAAATGATGAAAGATATAGATGGTACCCCGTTCTAGGGACAGATGTGCGTTGAAAAAATGCTGAAAGATGCACACGACCCCCCATTTTAGGGGTAGACGTAGGAAATGTCAATAATGATGTACATGACTACTGTAGGATATGTTCCCCCTTGCTAGGGGCAATGATCGCTCATAGCAGTGATGAATGAATTGGTCATATAGGCTTTTCGAGGGCCATTCTATTGTAAATCCCTATGATGCACGCTTACAACAGACGTCGGGGGCGGCTATCCAAATAGTGGGGGTCCCAGATAGCAATGAATAATGAATGATGAATGAATGAAAAATGATAGAAGCACACCTAATCACCGATGTTCAGGTCGGAAGATGCGTGGTGCGGACACCAGGGCGAGTGAGAAGCATGAATCGGCGAGTCATCGGTACCGTACGCGCAGCACCACTCAAGCTATATCGGCTTCCCTCTGGCTCGGAGACAGTCTGGAGTCTCCGTTCGGAGTCTTTATATTTATAGCATTTATTGAGATTTTATTTGTGTGTAATGTGTGTTTATTTGTTTTTATTCAGATTGTAATAAGGTTGGAAGAATGGGTTTATTTGTAAAATGGGACCACATGGGTCCCGCGGGCCCCCCATCCCCTCTCCTATTGGTCCACCTCAACCATAGGGCCCATGTGGGGCTGGTCAAATGTCCAAGGTGGGCTTCTAGAAGACTTGGACGAAGGGGGGGACAAAGGGTAAAAAAATTCAAAGTTGGAACCCATAAGGTCAAGGGGGCGCCCCCCATATACTATATTATAATAGGTTTGTAATTTTATTTTATTTGAGTCCAAAACACATGGGAGAATTAATTGTGAACTCCTCCATTTACCTCACCCCAATCCTAGATCTAAGGATAGTTAGTGTCTTTTGGTAATTCATATAAATAGCATGTATTTCTCATTATTGATGGAATTAATGCAAGAATTATTGAGAATTTCTTCCAAAGAGCAAGGGCCGCCCCTCTCTCTCTCTCCTATCCCCCCTTCTTGCAGCTGGGAAGGCCGTATTCTGAGGTGTGACGCCTCCGGTATCAGTTCGTGAAGATCGCCGCTGTCGCTGCCGCCGCCAACGAGCCGCTATTGCACCTCCACCATCGTCACCGGAGTTGTCCAACCAGAACAACAAGCTCTTCCCGGAATTTTAGCTCTCAACCTCGTGATCTGTTGGGTTACAAATTTTCAGTGTGTGTTCTTGAGGTCCATCCCACGTCCCATTAAATTTTTCCAATTTTCTAGCCTTCGTTTCCCATTTTTATCATTTCGTGTTCCTCCAGCCCTCAAGATCTGCCTGTGTTCTGTCCTGTGTCAGAGAAACTAAGTTCTTCCAAATTTTGATCCCCTTCCCCATGTCTGAATGAGTTGAAATTTTTATTGGGGATTCTCTCCACCTAAACGCCCATCCACGATTTTTTTTGAGAATTTTATATCTCGTTTACATTTTCTAAAAATCTCTGTCTTTTCCCAAATCTGTGTTGCCCCCTGCAGTCTAGATCCGACCACCCAGTGTTAGAAATTCCGTTTCCCCAACCAAACCTCCAACATAAATTCCATAAAAATTATCTCCATTTTTCTTACTTCCCCCTCTCTAACTTTTATGAAGAACCAAACACCCAGATCCGATGTTTGAGCCACGGTCAACACCAACTCTCAGGCAGATCCAATTCTGCCTGGCCAGATCTGAGACTGAGAGCAGCCCTGTTCAAAATTCCACCATCAAAAATACGGCCCCAAAAAAATTCTTGGATCCACAAAGGGTCGAAGTAATTCAAGTCAGCTTTCCAATGGCGTTGGTCTCGCGTTGATCCAACGACAGGGCTGATCGCAGCAGCAGATTTCGTCGGACCGCGCAGGTTTGAAACAGAAGTTCAGATCCGTGGACAACAACTTCAACAATTGAAGATCGGAGCCGCCTCACCTTCCACGAGGTGAACCAGGGCATCCCTCTCCTAGGGATCGTCCCTCCAGCAGTCCTCTTCACAGCAGGACCCACCCCACCCAATTCAGAGGCCCGAGCAGTACGTGGGCCCCACAACCTGCGGAACGCGCAGTCCGGGCAGCACCAAATCGAGGCTTGTCGGCATCGACGGAGCGCCCCAAAACGCTGCCCGTCAACCCAAACTCGATACTCCCAGGCCCCACATGTGACCTATTACCTCCCTGCGTAGAGTGGGTTAAATTTGTAATTGTTAATTATTGTTAACCGGAGTTCGACTTTGGCCGGGGTTGTCTTCCCCACGTTGGGTGCGTGGAGGTAACGATCTCACCTTCTCGGCATTACATTTGCTTATTTAGTATATGATCATATGCCGCTGTTTGAGTGCGTTAGGAATCTAGCCTGTGAGTTCATGTCACCGCTGTGAGTAAAAGAGTGAACCCATCCCGTGACTCGATCCGAGCACGGAAGTGAGCCGACCACCCTTGACTATGCCGGTTTCTCAACCGCGCGGATCCACACTTTCCCTCGCTTGGGACGACGAGTGAGCTCACATTTCTGTTTGCGATGTATATCCCATAGGAACTCTTAGTGTCGGGCCGAGTTAACTCTATTGTTCACGTGTCGCTGGTCGCGTCACCATTTAGAGTCTGAGGTTCGAATAATTGGCGTCGGGTCCCTCTGTCCGTCCCACATCAGTTTTGTATCAGAGCGAGTTAGAGTCTAGGGTCATGTCTCATTGCATCGTTTACCCGGTATATAAAAAGGTGTCCCCGGAACGTTAGGTTATGCCTATCGGGAAGGAACACACTTGCGAGAGAGGATCTTCGAGTCCCGCAACTCCACCACGTACCGGATATCGGCTAAGTCTAGGTTCATCCTCATTGCATTAGTCTGTGTCTCCCAGTCAGTGTGTCTTTTGCATGCCCACCTGTCGAGGCACCCAATACTCACCACCACCACCTATGGCGGATCCCCGAGCCTGTAGCTCCGATGAGCCTTCGGTGGCCGAGATGTTCCGAACTCTGATGGATCGTCTCGATACGCGTATGGGTGGGCTTAGTATGCGTAACCTGCTCCGTTGAGAGAATAGCTGTCTTAGAGAGGGCCCCAGTTGAGGCTGCATAACCTGCTCCGACCAATGGTCAACAAGAGTCGATTTAGCAACCCGCTGTCCCAAGGGCTCAAGGGGCAGATGATAGGAGGCAACAAGTGCCCGAGGTGGCTGATTATGCATCCGATAACGAACAAGGGGTTTATGGTCATGATCGTCGAGCCCAACGATGGAATCGTGATTACGATGATGACGACCGGGTTCTTAGGAGCGTGCGTGCGGACCCTCCCCTTTTTTACGGGTCCTTGGACCCGAAGGTCTATTTAGATTGGGAGGCCGACATGGATCATTACTTCGAGTGGTTTGAGATGACAGACCACCGAAGAGTTCGCTACGCCAAGATGAAGTTGCAAGGATAGGCGCAAACCTATTGGACAAATGTGGAGAGCCTATTAATGTAGTGACATCAACCCCAGATCGGTACTTGGGATGACATGACACTCAAGTTGAGGCAGAAGTACCTTCCTGCCATATATCGCCAGTGTCTCATAGACAAATGGCAAAGTCTCTCCCAAGGGAACCGGTCCGTGATTGAGTACATCACCGAATTTGATGAGTATTATTTGCGGTGTGGAGTTACAGAAGAGAGCACCATGACCATCTCGCGCTTTCAAAGAGGTCTGCGGCCAAACTATCAATATGAACTTTTTCATCGCAATGTGACCACTTTAGAGTAGGCATATCAGGTTACTCTCGAATTGGAGCAATTCGAGGCTGAGTTCGAGCCTACCCAACGGATAGGCCCCTTCCCTCTTCGTAGTGTCGAGCCCCACAGCTCTGCAGGCTCATATCAGAGGCCCCCCATAGCTCAACCTCAGGAGCCCGCCCGTCAGGAGCCGTTCGCTCCTAGGCCTCACCCTCCACCTCCGAGGGACTTTCCTCGTCCCCAACAACCTCCAGCACCCATTGCCCGTCCATCGGCACCCGCACCTCTTGCCCGTCCCTTGTTGCCTTCACCCCCTATCCGTCGGGAGGACAAGGGTAAGGGACCTTTGATCGGGGAGCCTAGTGGATCCCGACAGCAGTGTTTTCGCTGCAATGGGTTTGGCCATTTTGCCAACCAGTGTCTCACGCGTCAATCTCTAGTCATTGGGGACACACAGGTCGGGAACACCTCATCTTCCGAGCTTGTGTCAGTCAGCTATGAGGCAGATCAAGAATTAGCTGACGAGTTCTTTGAGAATGAAGATGACGGCCAGGATACTCAGCATCCAGACGATACCCATGTGGGGGTCGTCAGGTGTATTCTCACCCAGCCACAGGCCAGTGATGACTGGCGTCGGACCACTATCTTTCATACATACTGTAGGTTGGGCGGGAAAGTTTGTAAGGTGATTATCGATAGTGGGAGTTGTATCAATGCAATCTCCACGGGCACTGTCTTTCGTCTTGGTCTTACCCCCGTGGACCATTCTTGCCCCTATCGAGTATCATGGGTGGATTCCACCTCCATTCCGATCAGGCTGCGGTGTTTGGTCCCACTGCAGTTCCATGCCTACCGTGACGAGATCTGGTGTGATGTCCTCCCCATGGAGGTGGGCAGTATTATTCTTGGTAGGCCGTGGTTGTTTGATCGGGATGCTACTCTCCAGGGCCGATCAAACACCTGTACCTTCGACCATGGTGGCCAACGGATTACCCTCCACCCCTCTCAGCCCAAGAGCCCTTCAGTTAGGGGTCCTACTGGTCCTAGTACTCCGGACCCTTCCGTCCCAGGACCCAATACCCCATCCCCAGCTCGGGCCATGACCGTTACCTCTAGCACGGGCGAGCCCTCGTCTAGGAGATTGATGTTGATTAGCTCCCGAGAAATGGAGCGGGAGGCTAGTAGGGGCAGCCTTATGTTTGCTATCATGGTCCATGAGGTGGAGCAAAAGTCTGAGGGTGAACTCCCACCCGATGTCATTCCCATTCTGCAGGAGTTTGCTGATATCTTTCCCGAAGAGCTTCCCGAGGGACTCCCACCTATGCGGGATATTCAGCATGCTATCGACCTATTTCGGGCTCCTCATTGCCCAATCTTCCTCAGTATCGCATGAGTCCCACGAAACATGCCGAGGTCTATTCGGGACATCATGAGTCTGTATGTTGTTCCCGCATTACTCGCCCCAAAGAAGGATGACACGTGGAGAATGTGTATTGACAGTCGTGCCGTCAACAAAATCACTGTGAAGTACAGGTTCCCTATTCCCCGCCTAGATGATATGCTTGACATGATGGCAGGTGCCACTATCTTTTCGAAGATCGATCTTAAGAGTGGCTACCATCAGGTGAGGATTAGGCCAGGTGATGAGTGGAAGACCGCATTTAAGACCAAGGATGGTCTATATGAGTGGTTGGTTATGCCCTTTGGGTTGACCAATGCCCCTAGCACCTTCATGCGACTCATGACTCAGGTCCTACGACCATTTATTGGAGTCTTTTTGGTAGTGTATTTTGATGATATTCTTATATATAGTTGCACTAAGGGGGACCACTTTGACCATCTACGGTAGGTCTGCCTACTTTTGAGGTGAGAGCAGTTGTTTGCAAACCCACAGAAGTGTACCTTTATGACTTCTCAGCTTACCTTCTTGGGTTTTATTGTGTCTAGTACTGGGGTCTCGCTGATCCGGAGAAGGTCCGGGCCATTGTTGAGTGGCTGAAACCCCGCACGATCCATGATGTCCGCAGCTTCCATGGCCTCGCGACGTTCTATCGTCGTTTTATCCACGGATTTAGTTCCGTCAGAACTGTATCAGGAAGGGCACATTTGTATGGACGAAGGCCGCTACTACTGCCTTCAAGGACATCAAGGAACGCATGACCTAGACACCGATCCTTCGATTGCCAGATTTCTCAAAGGTGTTTGAGGTCTCTTGTGATGCGTCGGGTGTAGGGATTGAAGGAGTGTTGAGTCAGGAGACCCACCCGGTCGCATATTTCAGTGAGAAACTGAATGACGCGAAACTACGATACTCCACTTATGATAAAGAATTCTATGTAGTTGTTCAGGCTCTTAGGCATTGGAAGCACTATCTATTACATCAGGAGTTTATCTTGTACTCCGATCATGAGGCTTTGAGGTTCCTCCATGCCCCAAAGAAGCTTAATGCGCGTCACAGCAGATGGGTTGAGTATCTCCAGCAGTTCACATTCGTGCTTAAACACAAGGCTGGAGTGGAGAATAAGGTGGCTGATGCCTTGAGTCGGCGAGCATGTTTGCTGACTACCATGAGTGCCGAGGTTAGAGGGTTAGAGAGGATGAGAGAGGCTTACGTTGATTGTCCTAACTTTGGTAAGATCTTTACTGCTCTCCAGGCTGGACCCTCGAGAAATCATATTGATTATGTGCTTCAGGAGAGTTACCTCTTTCGAGGAGGCAGGCTTTGTGTTCCTCGAACTTCGGTTCGCGACTTCTTAGTCTAGGAACTACATGCGGGAGGTCTAGCAGGCCACTTTGGTCGCAATAAGACTATCGAGGCTGTCGAGCATAGATTCTATTGGCCGAGCTTGAAGCGAGATGTTGCTCACATTGTGGCCCAGTGCCGTACATGTGTTACGGCCAAAATGAAGAAGCAAAGCTCGGGCCTCTACACACCTCTCCCCGTGCCTGATGCTTCGTGGCATGATGTTAGCATGGATTTTGTCTTGGGATTGCCACGCACCTCTAGGAAGCATGATTCGGTCTATGTGGTAGTAGATCGATTCTCGAAGATGGCCCTTTTCATTCCCTGCTCGAAGACTTCGGATGCTTCGAGGGTAGCCCGCCTTTTCCTTACTCATGTGGTGTGAAAGTTCGGGTTGCCTCGTACCATAGTGTTTGACCGTGATGTTAGGTTCACCAGTTATTTTTGGAAGACACTGTGACATATGTTAGGTACTCACCTCAAGTTCTCCACTGCATATCATCCCCAGACAGATGGTCAGACCGAGGTGGTCAATAGGAGTCTGGGTGACCTTTTGAGGTGTCTTTTCAGGGACCTTGTAGGGGATTGGGATCTCATGTTACCACTGGCAGAGTTTGCATATAATGATTCGGTCAACAGGTATGCCGGTTTGAGTCCTTTCGAGATTGTCACAGGTCGTAGGCCTAGGAAGCCAGTGGATCTTGTTCCCATGCCCATTCATGCAGTAGTGTCAGAGTCTACCGAGTCATTTGCTAGGCATGTTAGGAGTCTGCATGACGACATCCGTCGTCACATTGAGGCCAGCAATGCATAGTATAAGGAGTTAGCCGATGCCATAGACACCACTGTGAGTTCCAAGAGGGTGATTATGTCATGATCAGGGTTAGACCTGAGCGGTTTTCCTCTGGAACCGTCAAGAAATTGTAAGCTCGCGGAGCCGGTCCATTTCGAGTGTTGAAACGCGTCGGATCTAACGCGTATGTTGTGGACTTGCCCGAGGAATATGGGATAAGCTCTACTTTCAATGTTTCGGATCTAGTTGCTTATAGGGACTCAGCGGTGATCCCCAGTGAGCCTTTTGAGTCGTGTCCCCCGCTTGAGAGTGACCCCACACCTGAGTGCCCACCACCAGTCTCATTTCCACAGCAGCGTGAGTGTATAGATCATATACTGGATGAGCAGGTGACTATTACCAGAAGTGGATCCTACCCGCGCTACCTAGTGCGATGAAGAGGGCGACACGCCACCGAGGATACATGGATCACCAGGGCAGAGTTGAAGAGGATAGATCCAGACCTACTGGAGCGCTACCAGAGCGATGCAGACCCTTACTCGAGAGGGTCGAGTTTCTCCCACCGGGGGAGAATTGGTGCGGACACCAGGGTGAGCGAGAAGCATGAATTGGCGAGCCATCGGTACCGTACGTGTAGCACCATGTGAGCTACATCGGCTTCCCTCTGGCTCGGAGATAGTCTGGAGTCTCCGTTCTGAGTCTTTATAGTTATAGTATTTATTGGGATTTTATTTGTGTGTAATGTGTGTTTATTTGTTTTTATTCGGATTGTAATAAGGTTGGAAGAATGGGTTTATTTGTAAAATGGGACCACCTGGGTCTCGCGGACCCCCCATCCCCTCTCCCATTGGTCTACCTCTGCCATAGGGCCCATGTGGGGCTGGTCAAATATCCAAGGTGGGCTTCTAGAAGACTTGGACCAAGGGGGGGACAAAGGGTAAAAAAATTAAAAGTTGGAACCCATAAGGTCAAGGGGGCGCCCCCCATATACTATATTATAATAGGTTTGTAATTTTATTTTATTTGAGTCCAAAACACATGGGAGAATTAATTGTGAACTCCCCCATTTACCCCTCCCCAACCCTAGATCTTAGGATAGTTAGTCTCTTTTGGTATTTCATATAAATAGCATGTATTTCTCATTATTGATGGAGTTAATGCAAGAATTATTGAGAATTTCTTCCAAAGAGCAAGGGCAGCCCCTCTCTCTCTCACCTCCCCCCCTTCTTGCAGCTGTGAAGGCTGTATTCTGAGGTGTGACGTCTCTGGTATCAGTTCGTGAAGATCGTCGCCGCCGCCGCCAACGAGACGCCGTTGCACTGCCACCATCATCACCAGCGTTCTGTCCAACCAGAACAGCAAGCTCTTCCCGGAATTTTAGCTCTCAACCTCGTGATCTGTTGGGTTCCAAATTTTTAGTGTGAGTTCTTGAGGTCCATCCCATGTCTCATAAAAATTTCTAATTTTCTAGCCTTCGTTTTCCATTTTTTCCATTTCGTGTTCCCCAACCCTCCAGATCTGCCTGTGTTCTGTCCTATGTCACAACAACTGAGTCTTCCCAAGTTCGACCCCCTTCCCCATGTCTGAATGAGTTGCAGTTTTTATTGGGGATTCTGTCCACCTAAGCCCCCTTCCACAAATTGTTTTGAGAATTTTAGATCTCGTTTACATTTTCTAAAAATCTCTGTCATTTGCCAAATTTGTGCTGCCCCCTGTAGTCCAGATCCGACCACCTAGTGTTAGAAATTCCGTTTCCCCAACCAAACCTCCACCCTAAATTCCACAAAAAATATCCATGTCTTCCTTACTTCCCCCTCTCCAACTTTTATGAAGAACCCGACACCCAGATCCGAAGTTTGAGACATGGTCAACGTCAACTCTCAGGTAGATCTAATTCTGCCAGGCCAGATCTGAGACTGAGAGCATCCCTGTTCAAAATTCCACCATCAAAAATACGGCCCCAACAAAATTCCTGGATCCACAGAGGGTCGAAGTGCTTCGAGTCAGCTTTCCAACGGTGCAGATTTCGTCAGACCGCGCGGGTCTAAAACAGAAGTTCAGATCTGTGGACAACAACTTCAACAATTGAAGATCGGAGCCGCCTCGCCTTCCACGAGGCGAACCAAGGCGTCCCTCTCCTAAGGATCGCCCCTCCAGCAGTCCTCTTCGCAGCGGCACCCACCCCAGCCCAATTCAGAGGCCCGAGCAGCACGTGGGCCCTACAACTCGCGGAACGCGTAGTCCGGGCAGCACCAAATCGAGGCTTGTCGGCACCGACGAGCGCCCCAAAACACTGCCCGTCAACCCAAACTCGATACTCCCAGGCCCCACATGTGACCTATTATCTCCATGCGTAGAGTGGGTTAAATTTGTAATTGTTAATTATTGTTAACCGGGAGTTCAACTTTGGCCGGGGTTATCTTCCGCACGCCGGGTACGTGGAGGTAACGATCTCACCTTCTCAGCATTACATTAGCTTATTTAGTATATGATCATATGCTGCTGTTTGAGTGCGTTAGGAATCTAGCCTGTGAGTTCATGTCACCGCTGTGAGTAAAAGAGTGAACCCATCCCGTGACTCGATCCGAGCACGGAAGTGAGCCGACCACCCTTGACTATGTCGGTTTCTCAACTGCGCGGATCCACGCTTTCCCTCGCTTGGGACGATGAGTGAGCTCGCATTTCTGTTTGCGACGTATATCCCATAGGAACTCTTAGTGTCGGGCCGAGTTAACTCTGTTGTTCGCATGTCACTGGTAGCGTCACCATTTAGAGTCCGAGGTTCGCATCAATTGGCGTCGGGTCCCTCTGTCCGTCCCGCATCAATGCTCGATACTATTCAAAAGAATATCAATATGTCGGTATTTAGGCTGATGGATGAACAATAACACTCAAAGGAGAAAATGATGAATGCATCAGTATTTAAGCTTATAGATGATTAGCAATATTCCAAGATAAGGATGATGAATGCATCGGCGCCGAAGCTGATTGATGCCCAACAATGTTTAAAAGATGCTCAACGATGTTCCAAAAAAATGGTGTTCAAGATGGCCAATTATATTCAAAGATCTTCAAGACGTTCAAAGATATCAAAGATGTTCAACCGCCGGCGTTCAGCCTGGCAGATGTTCAAAAATATTCAAAGATATTGAAAATGTTCAACCGTCGACGTTCAACCCGACAGATGTCTAAAGATGTTCAAGGACACTCAAGATGTCCAGCCATCGGTGGCCATACGATAGGTATCCCAAGCTATTCAAATATTCAACTATCGACGCTCAGCCCGACAGATGTTCCAAGAGACTTAAAAGATGTTAAAGATGTTAAACTATTGGCGCTCGTGCCGACAGATGTTCTGATAATGATGAAGATGTTAAGGATGTTAAACCATTGGCGCTCGCGCCGACAAATATTCTGATGATGATGTTAAGGATGTTAGACCATTGGCGCTCATGCCGACAGATGTTCTGATGATGATGAAGATGTTAAGGATGTTAAACCATTGGCGCTCACGCCAACAGATATTCTGATGATGATGAAGATGTTAAGGATGTTAGACCATTGCTGCTCACGCTGACAGATGTTCTGATGATGATGAAGATGTTAAGGATGTTAAACCATTGGCGCTCGCACCGATAGATATTCTGATGATGATGAAGATGTTAAGGATGTTAGACCATTGGCGCTCGCACCGACAGATGTTCTGATGAGGATGAAGATGTTAAAGATGTTAGACTATTGGCGCTCGCACCGATAGATATTCGGATGATGATGAAGATGTTAAAGATGTTAAACTATTGGCGCTCGTGCCGATGGATGTTCTGATGAAGAAGAAGATGTTAAAGAGGTTAAACCATTGGCGCTCGTGCCGACAGATATTCTGATGATGATGAAGATGTTAAAGATGTTAAACCATTGGCGCTCGCGCCGATAGACGTTCTGATGATGATGAAGATGTTAAGGATGTTAAACTATTGGCGCTCATGCCGACAGATGTTCTGATGATGACGAAGATGTTAAAGATGTTAAACTATTGGCGCTCGCCCCAATGGATGTTCTGATGATGATGAAGATGTTAAGGATGTTAAACCATTGGCGTTCGCACCAAGAGATGTTTTGATGATGATGAAGATGTTAAGGATGTTAGACCATTGGCGCTCGCGCCAACAGATGTTCTGATGATGAGGAGGATGTTAAAGATGTTAAACAATTGGTGCTCGCGCCGATAGATGCTCTGTGATGCGGGACGGACACGCGACCTGGGACTCTAGCTCGCGGGTGTCCCTAGCGAGGGATGCATGGGACCGTGCGCGGTTGAGAAACTGGCAATGAGTCGGGTAGTCTACTCTTCCGTGCTCGGATCGAGTCACGGGACGGGTCTCGCTCTCTCTCTCTCTCGCAGTGGTGATAATATATAATATCGAGCTAATAATCCTATCACATGCTCTCTAGCAGCGGCATACTAAAATATACAAAATAAAGAAAATGCCTAGAGTGGAGTGAACACGATATCTCCATGCTCCGGGCATGGGGAAGACGATCCCGGCCAAGTGCGGTAACTCCCGGTAACTAAATATTACAATAATTATAGTAGTGAATTATCGCCTACTCCACGCAGGGAGCTAAAGGGCTACAATGTGTTGCATCCCTACGGTTTTGATGATGTCTCACACTATAAATCAAATTGTTTTAACTATAAATCAACTTGTTTTTATACGGTGCATTTCTTTGTTTCTAAGCATGAAGGAGGTCTGTGCTTATAGCATGATTCAGGTCCGTGCATTACATGTTATTCGTCCTTTTGCTTAATGCATATTAAGTCAGTGCAAGTTCTGCATCTCTCACACAAAGTGCTTGCCTCGGTGCAAGTCCCTGTTCATGCACAGGGTTTGTTGTTCATACTCTGTCTATGTGCATTTCTCTAGGTCGGTGCAATTTTTTTTTGGGTCTGTGCAATTCTTGACTAGAATGCATTAATTAGTCTGGTCATTCCTCATCTCAGTGCAAATCCAACTCGGTGTAAGCTTTGTCTTGTACTTCTATCTGCCATCTCGGTGCAGCTCCTGTTTGGACTGCATATCCCGACTCGGTGCATTCTTTCACCTTATGAATAACATGAAGTCGGTGCATCTTCTATTGCATTACCATTCTCGGTGCAAGGCTTGATCTGCACCTTGTCGGTGCAACCTTTGGTTAGACGATGGTATTGGAACTCAACTCGGTGCATACTTCGCTTAAGACAAAAATCATGTTCGGTGCATAGCCAAGCCTTTACAAATCCCTGTAGCAACGAGGTCGATGCTGCTCCTGTTTCAAGCTTTTTAGACTCGGTGCAAGTCTTGTAGATAGCTAACGTTGTTTGGTGCATCTTCTGCTTCATTTCACATCGATGTTTCTCTTGCCCGCCTTAGTCAATGCTTATTCCTTTAACTCGGTGCAAACTTCTCTCTCTGGCAAAATAAATTCAGTACAACCTTGTGTTTTGTTGTTTCTTGTCTGAGCATATCTGTTGCACGATGCCACGATTAGAGTCTATTGTCTGTGCTAATGACGTCATACGTTTTCTCAAGTCAGTGCACCTCTCGCACCTACTCACTTCAACTCGGTGCAACAACTTGTTCACCTTGTTGCAAGTCAGTGGAACGGTTGATTTGGGAACTCCTACTGATTGCAGTTTCTGGCTTCTTACACCTTACACTGATACGAATTGTGCTAAGTGTGTGACAAATTATTTATTTCTTCTCTAATAGTTTGTCTGTGCGTTCACCAGGAGAATGGCACGTGATCCGAGGAAGATAGAGGTCCAGAACATTCCGACACGTGCCCTAACCTTTCAGGCGGGAAACGTGGTATCAACACGCCTAAGGTTCTGAATCAGACATATATATATATATGCTGAGAAAAAGGGTTCGAGAAGCGGATGGAACAGTTGAAAAGAAGAGCAGCGTGAGAGTAGTGGATCAAGAGAGAAAACCAGAGACTACCCACTCCATCCAAAGCTGAGAGAAAAATCTCTGAGAGAGAGAAGTGATTGTGAATGTGAAGATCTACTTCTACGGAAGCTATATTGCTTTTGGTTTTAGAGAAAATTGTCGTTCATCGATCATGTTGTTTTCGAGTTTCCTTTATTTTCATTCCATTCTGTTTCCCTCCATTGTCCTTGGAGGAAGAGAGGTTTGATCCTCTGGTTGTGTGAGTTACTTGGGAGTAACTGCACACGGTTCCCTTTGCGACGTGCAAAGGAAGGGAGATTGGTTCTCCAGTGTTTTTCTTCTGGTTGATCAGAAGACTGAGGAGGGTGTTCTTCAGGGCAAGCTGTATGGCAGCGGTTGTTACAGACTGAGTCTGCTGTGTGCGATTGAATATTGCAAGGAAACCTTACTCTCTTGAGTAAGGGGTAGACGTAGATTGCGGATAGCAATCGAACAACCTAAAAAATTCCTTGTCTCTCTATGGTTTTGCTTGTTCACATTTGTGCTGCTCTTCATCTACTTGACACATTGCTTCTTTGTGGGTTGCTTTCTCGATCTCATTCCTTGTTTTAGTCATCTCTGTTGCCTGTCTTCGAAGTCTTCTTCACTGTAATTTGAGGGGTTGAAAAATCGTGTCTTAGTTTATCAAATTTTGGGAGTGAGCTATTCATCCCCCTCCTTCTATCTCACTTTCTGCTGTGCGTATCAATTGGTATCAGAGCCGATTTTCACAATGTGGTCCAATGGCCAGGGTAACCCCGAATTTAATGCTCCTCGGAGCTACATGGATAAGGGACAATCTATCAGCCGCCCTTTGTTCTTTGATGGTAACAATTACCTTTTCTGGAAAAACAGGATGGAGGTATTCATCAGGGCGCAGAGCCACAAGCTGTGGAGGGTGATCACTACAGGGCCATACGATCTGCCACCGAACGAGGACGCGTGGACAGATGATCAAGTCAGGCTCTCGTCACTCAACTGGACAGCCCTGAACATCATCCAATGTGCAGTACATCCAGACAAATACGCCCACATCTCCGCTTACAAGACGGCCAAGAAAATGTGGCATGCGTTGGAGTTAATCTATGAAGGTACACCTCAAGTGAAAGCAACAAAGGTAAATCTCCTCACCTCTGAATATGAGATGTTTAAGATGAAACCAGAGGAGACCATAACTGAGATGTATGCCAGATTGTCATTGATTATGAATAGTCTTAAGGGTTTGGGAAAGAGATATTTGAGAGAGATATAGTCAGGAAGATACTTAGATCTCTAACCCCGACATGGCATACTAAGACCATTGTGATAGAAGAGTCTAGGGATTTGTCGACCATGACAGTCACCGAACTTATAGGATCCCTTATGACGTATGAGATGAATTTCAAAAGGAATGGTGAAGGAAGTGACAGGAAGGGAAAGAATATTGCCCTCAAGGTGTCCCGCAGCAAGGGAAGTAGCAACAGTGGGAGTAGTAGTTGCGAGTCTGACGGACTGTCAGACCTCGACTAGGAGGAGCAAGCAATGCTCACTCGACAATTCAAGAAATTCTTAAGGACTAAGGGAAAGACTTTTAGAAGGAAGAAGTCATACCCCTCTGGTAAGAACCTTGATTCTAGTAATGATAAGAATAGGAGTATCAAGAAAATTACATGTTTTCATTGCAGGAAACCTGGACATATGAAAGGGGACTGCCCTGATCTTCAGAAAATGGGTCCTGACTTTCAGAAGAAGAGCTCGAAGGTGTAGAAGAAGAAACCACAAGCAATGGTCTGCACATGGAGCAATGAGGAAGAAGATCTGGAAGCCAATTCCTCAGAGGAGGACGAAGAAGGAATTTGCCTGATGGCAAATAGCGAAGAGGAGGTAACAAATATCTTCAAAAAAATTTCTATTGATGATTGGGAAGATGCCTATGCTGAACTGTTAGATAAGTTCAATTCACTGAGTAAAGAGCATAGGGTTCTGAAGAAAAAATTTAATGCTAATATTGAAGAACAAACTCAAATCAGTGAGGAAAATCAAAAATTAAAAGAACAATTGGAAGAAATTAATTCTCTGAAGAAGGAAAATGAAAAGCACAAATCTTAGAACCAGGAAGTTCACACACAGCTCAGCGAACTCAAGATAAAATTTGAAGAAAGTCTGAATGGAAACACTGTGATCACATGGAAGTATGAAGCCGTTAAGAAAGTGAACACTGAACTTCTAAAAAATTGTGAGTCTATGCAAAGAGAGCTGGAAGACAAACAAAAGGTTTTAGAAAAATTTGTTCAAGGGAAAACGAATCTGGATTCTATACTAGGAACAAGGGTTAATTTCAACAAGGAGGGTTTAGGCTATGACCCAACTAACAAGAGACCCTTTCAGTTCAAGACCACTACCTTCTGCCCAGAGAAGGGAAAAGAAAAGCTGGACACACCATCCAACTCAAACAGCAATCAAAACATTCAACGTCCAAAGGAAAATTCAACAAACAATGCTGGACGACCATCTAAAACAGGAATGAACTTTGTGAAGAACTTCTCTAAGCCAATTCACCAGAACAGAAGTGGTAGCTAGACCGGGCAAATGTATCAGAATAAAAGCTAGAACTACTATAAACGAATGGGTCCTAACAGTAGTTACTGGAGAAATAACACTCACCCTCAAAAATTTGTTAATCAACAAGCGCACAGAAGATACCCTAGGGATGAGAAGCCTAATAATTGAATAGATTTCACTTCTCCAGACCAGCTGGACATAATTCTGGTCACAATTTCAATAAACCCGAAATAAAGATGCAAGAGAAAAACAAGTTGAAACAATTTTGGATTTCTAAACACCTGCTTAAAGATTTGAATGATGTCTTTGGACCCAACTTATCTTGGGTTCCAAACCACTTTGCTTGATTTCGTTTGTGTAGGTTTGCTTGGCAGCTGAGAACAACAAATGGTACCTTGACAGTGGCTGCTCCAGGCACATGACAGGAGACCGATCCAAGTTCAGCAAGTTAGAAATGAAGGTAGAGGGTCTGGTCAAATTCGGAGGAAAGAACAGAGGTAAGATCATTGGGGTTGGCACAGTTGGTAAGTCCTCCACTAACTCAATTGAGAAAGTCTTACTTGTGGAAGGTCTTCAACACAATCTGATTAGCATTAGTCAATTATGTGACAAGGGTCACAGGGTTGTGTTTGACAATAACTCATGCAAAATCTTTGAAATAAATTCTGATCGTGTTAAATTTGTAGCAAACAGGACCAATAATGTCTACATGGTAGACTTAGATGTTGAATCTGAATCTAATCTCTGCTTGTCTGCTAATTCTGAAAGTGATGCTTTTGATTGGCATAGACGGTTAGGCCATGCTAGTTTTTCTACTTTGAATAAATTGATCAAGCATGATATAGTAAGAGGCATGCCTAAAATCAAGTTTAGTTCAATCTCAAAAATCTGTGATGCCTGTGCTCTAGGCAAATAGACCAGGAAGTCCTTCAAACTAAGATCTGAGCCATTGTCTTCTAGACCAATGGAACTTCTTTATATGGACCTCTTCGGTCCTACTAGAACTCAGAGTTTTAATGGAAGTAGGTTTGGTTATGTGATCATTGATGACCACTCTAGATTTTCATGGATCTTTTTCTTAGCCAACAAAAATGATGCTTTTCAAAAATTCAAACAATTTTTCAATAAGGTCAAACAAGAAGGAAAACATAAGATTTGTTCAATTCAATCTGACCATGGAGGTGAATTTGAAAACTCCATATTTTCTGACCTTTGTGAAAGTGAAGGACTAACACACAAGTTTTCTTCTCCCAGGACACCAGAGCAGAATGGAATTGTGGAGAGAAGAAATCGAACCATTGTGGAGATGGCCCGAACCATGCTGATTAAGAGTCAACTACCAAGAAAGTTCTGGGCAGAGGCAGCCAATACATCAACTTATACAATCAACAGGGCCATGGTAAGACCAATTCACAAGAAAACCCCCTATGAGCTATTGAAAGGTAAGAAACCAAACTTGGCTCATTTCAAGATTTTTGGTGCTAAATGCTTTATCGAGGTATGATTGGATCTCTACTTTATTTGACAGCTTCAAGACCTGATATATAGTTCAGTGTAGGAATGTGCGCAAGATATCAATCTAGACCCACTGAATTGCATTTAGCTGCAGTGAAAAGAATTTTCAGATATCTGTCTGCCACACACACCCTTGGTTTATGGTTTCTTGCATCATACACACTTGATTTAGTTACATATACAGATGCAGATTATGCCGGGTGTAAACTAGATAGAAAAAGTACTAGTGGTCACTGTGAATTTCTAGGTGGGTGTTTAATATCTTGGGGTTCCAAGAAATAACATTCTGTGGCCCTCTCCACTGTAGAGGTTGAGTACGTGGCTGTAGGGAGTTGTGGTACACAAGTCATTTGGATTAAACACCAGCTTCAGGACTATCAAGTAGACCTGAGGTGTACACCCATTTACTGTGATAATACCAGTGCCATCAATCTAGCCAACAACCCTGTCTTGCATTCCCACACCAAACACATAGAAATAAGGCATCATTTCATAAGAGATGAGGTTTCTAAGAACACCTTTGAGTTGCTTCATGTAGGCACTGCTAATCAAATTACTGATATCTTCACCAAGCCACTGGACAATGACAAATTCACTACATTAAGGAGAGAATTAGGGTTATTTAAATTATCTTAATTGCTAATCTTCTGATATTGAACTGTTTTATCTTAGCAAGAGATTGTGTGAGAAGCCTGTCCTAACAGTGAGGGGGAGTCCTGAGAGTCTGCTGATTAGATTCCTTTAGTGCATCAATTGAGGGGGAGCTGGGTAGTTAGTGAATTTTTTTTACTGATTCAAAAGATTGACCAGATGTGTGTCATTGCTGGTTCTCATGATTGAATGAGTGTGGTTCTCTCTCAGACAGTAGAATCTCACTCATCTCTTAAGTCTATAAGTCTGTGTTACTAAAGTCCTGACTAGAATCTTTCCTCTCGTAGTCCATCAGAGATCTGGATTAAGTGTTCGAAGTATATCTTCCTACATTGTCAATGATTCCGGTTCAGGCTAAAACTTGTATGTCTTGACATCTGTCCAGAACAACTTGAAATCTAGACTTCAAGATTCATTTCAAAGAAACAGTCCTTCTGGTATTGTCTTCAATCACTTCATAAGGGATCAACCAAAAAAAAAGGTCTAAGGTTTGATCACTGAGAAATTGGGAGCTTCATCAATGAAGTGAAGTAATTCCCATGTCATGAGGTGTCAAATTCAAAAAAAAAGGGAAGAGCAATCTCTGCAAAATAAATTTGTGCTTCTGATCATCACAGAGCAATGGTGACAAAGTGGTGAGTAACTGGGGACTCTGACCTCTGATCAAGGTGTTTCCTCACGTAAAAAGTCACAGTTACTAACTCTGTTCTCTAAAAAGGAGAAGTAATGAGGTACTCACATTGAGTAACTGGGGATTCAGGCCTCTGATCAAGGTGTCTCCCTAATGTCAAAAGTGTGATTTACCAACTTACTCATTGGTCTTATTGAAAAAATCTATAATATCCCTTGTCTCTGTGCAAATTACTGGAATGCTTGTCCTCAATACCATGAGAACACCTTCTCTGCCTTTGTCTCTTGTCGTCTACTGAGTATTGTTGTTTGTTCAGCAATGTCTTGCCATACTTGTTCATCCCTGCTCTACATCATATACCCTGTATGTGGATACACTTCCCTCTCATTCTACTTCTCTATTGATTACCAGAGTTCAAGAATCTTCTCTTGTGTTTAGCACCTCACTTATTCTCTTAAGATATGCTCTTGAGTCCTTCTACACTAAGAAGCCAATGTACTTCTCCCTCATGTCTCCAGCAATTTCATATATCCTTCATTTACTTTTGATGATGTCAAAGAGGGAGAGAGGTGCCTCTATCAACTGGAAAGAGGTCATCTGAGAGGTTCAGGGCATTGGTTCAGGGCATCTATTGCATCTGAGAGTGAAGCATTTTTGGAGAGAGAAGAGATTCAGAAGTTGGTGTTTCAGGGAGAAGTCTCCTGGTTTATCAGTATGCTCTTTTTGGTTTGCCCTTGATTGTTTTTGATCTCCTTCTTAATGCCCGGACATTACTTGATTCATAGTGTTGGCATCATCAAAAAGGGGGAGATTGTTGCACCCCTATAGTTTTGATGATGTCTCACACTGTAAATCAATTTATTTTAACTATAAATCAACTTGTTTTTATACGATGCATTTCTTTGTTTCTAAGCATGAAGGAGGTCTATGCTTATAGCATGATTCAGGTCCGTGCATTACATGTTATTTGTCCTTTTGCTTAATGCATATTAAGTCAGTGCAAGTTCTGCATCTCTCACACAAAGTGCTTGCCTCGGTGCAAGTCCTTGTTCATGCACAGGGTTCGTTGTTCATACTCTGTCTATGTGCATTTCTCTAGGTCGGTGTATTTTTTTTTTGGGTCTGTGCAATTCTTGACTAGAATGCATTAATTAGTCTGGTCATTCCTCATCTCAGTGCAAATCCAACTCGGTGCAAGCTTTGTGTTGTACTTCTATCTGCCATCTCGGTGCAGCTCCTGTTTGGACTGCATATCCCGACTCGGTGCATTATTTCACCTTATGAATAACATGAAGTCGGTGCATCTTCTATTGCATTACCATTCTAGGTGCAAGGCTTGATCTGCACCTTGTCAGTGCAACCTTTGGTTAGACGATGGTATTGGAACTCAACTCGGTGCATACTTCGCTTAAGACAAAAATCATGTTCGGTGCATAGCCAAGCCTTTACAAATCCCTGTAGCAACGAGGTCGGTGCTGCTCCTGTTTCAGGCTTTTTAGACTCGGTGCAAGTCCTGTAGATAGCTAACGTAGTTTGGTGCATCTTCTGCTTCATTTCACATCGGTGATTCTCTTGCCCGCCTTAGTCAATGCTTATTCCTTTAACTCGGTGCAAACTTCTCTCTCTGGCAAATTAAATTCAGTACAACCTTGTGTTTTGTTGTTTCTTGTCCGAGCATATCTGTTGCACGATGCCACGATCAGAGTCTATGGTCTGTGATAATGAGGCCATACGTTTTCTCAAGTCAGTGCACCTCTCGCACCTGCTCACTTCAACTCGGTGCAACCACTTGTTCACCTTTTTACAAGTCAGTGGAACGGTTGATTTGGGAACTCCTACTCAGTGCAATTTCTGGTTTCTTACTCCTTACACTGATATGAATTGTGCTAAGTGTGTGACAAATTGTTTATTTCTTCTCTAACAGTTTGTCTGTGCGTTCACCAGGAGAATGGCACGTGATCCGAGGAAGATAGAGGTCCAGAACATTCCGACACGTGCCCCAACCTTTCAGGCGGGAAACGTGGTATCCACACGCCGAAGGTTCTGGATCAGACACATACACACACACATACACACACACACACACACACACACACACACACACATATATATATATATATATGCTGAGGAAAAGGGTTCGAGAAGCGGATGGAACTGTTGAAAAGAAGAGCAGTGTGAGAGTAGTGGATCAAGAGAGAAAACCAGAGACTACCCACTCCATCCAAAGCTGAGAGAAAAATTTCTGAGAGAGAGAAGTGATTGTGAATGTGAAGATCTGCTTCTACAGAAGCTATATTGCTTTTGCTTTTAGAGAAAATTATCGTTCATCGATCGTGTTGTTTTCGAGTTTCCTTTATTTTCATTCCATTCTGTTTCCCTCCATTGTCCTTGGAGGAAGAGAGGTTTGATCCTCTGGTTGTGTGAGTTACTTGGGAGTAACTGCACAGGGTTCCCTTTGGGATGTGCAAAGGAAGGGAGATTGGTTCTCCAGTGTTTTTCTTCTGGTTAATCAGAAGACTGAGGAGGGTGTTCCTCAGGGCAAGTTGTATGGCAACGGTTGTTGCAGACTGAGTCTGCTGTGTGCGATTGAATATTGCAAGGAAACCTTACTCTCCTGAGTAAGGGGTGGACGTAGATTGCGGATAGCAATCGAACCACCTAAAAAATTCCCTATCTCTATGTGGTTTTGCTTGTTCACATTTGTGCTGCTCTCCTTCTACTTGACACATTGCTTCTTTGTGGGTTGCTTTCTCGATCTCATTCCTTGTTTTAGTCATCTTTGTTGCCTGTCTTCGAAGTCTTCTTCACTGTAATTTGAGGGGTTGAGAAATCGTGTCTAGTTTATCAAATTTTGGGAGTGAGCAATTCATCCCCCCTTCTATCTCACTTTCCGCTGTGCGCATCACAATGTGGGCTCGGGAGGACCGATCTTGGGTTGACGGGCAGCACTTGATCACACCGTCGGCGTGGTTCAGACGGCGCAAGCTGCTAGTTGTAGGGCCCACGTGCTGGTCGGCGGGTCTGAGTGGGCCCGGAGTGGTACTGCTGTGACGGTGGCTCTTGGAGAGGCGCTCCCTGGGATGGCGACACGCTGGTTCGCCTTGTGGAACGTGAGTCGGCTCCGGTCTTCACTTGTTGACATTGCTGCCCACGGATCTGAAGTTCTATTTTTACAGCGCGTGACCCGGTGAGATCAGCTGCTGCGATCAATCTCGACGTCGGATCGACGCGAAATTGGTGCCAATGGAAAGATTATTCGAAATACTTCAACCAAGGACTATGGCATAAATTTTGATAGCTCTGGATTTTTCGTGGTGGATTTTTGAACAGACTGACTAACAGACTCAGAAAACTCTGGATAGAAATGAAGTTTCCAGATAACAGACGTTGACCATCTCTCAAACCTCAGTTCTAGAAGTTGACATCTTCATGAAAGTTATAAAGGGGGAAACAAGGAAGGCGGGGATATTTTTGTGGATTTTCTGGAGGTGGTTTGATAGGGGAAAATGATTTTCTAACACAAGTTGGTCGGATCTGGATTGCATAGGACAGAACTGAAATTTGACTGAGTTTTAATTTTTTGGTGAAGAAAAAGAGCTCCTAAATTCGAGCAAAAATTTGTGGAGACTTGTTTGAATGGGCAGAACACGCAGTCCATATTTGGACTCAATCATAGAAGGGGAAGGGGATCGAACAAGGGAAACACAGGGTTGCTGTGACACAAAATAGAAAGCTGGCAGATCTGGGGGGTTGAGGAGTACGAAATTGGAAAAATAGAAAACGATGGGTAGAAATTGGGAAACTTTTTTTGGGAGAGGGTATTGGCGTGGTGAACCTACCCTCAAAATTTGGGCTCCAGAAGATCCGTAGATTAAGAGCTAAAAATCGGACATGGAGGCTCTCTCCTGATTTGGGCAGAACTCCGGCGATGGTGGCGGCGACGTGATAGCGGCACGACGGTGGCGGCGGCGGCGGCAGAAGTAGAACTCAGAGGGGCTGAGGAGAAGATAGAAGGGCTTCACACCCTAGAGAAGGCAGAAATCCATCTGCAAGGGGGGAGGAGAGAGGAGAGTGGGGCGCACTCTTCCTTTGCTTCAAGCAAATTCACTAATTTTCCATCATTAATTCTACTAAATTGGGAATTACATGGTATTTGTATGAAATGTAAAATGACCCTAATTAGCCTCAGATCTAAGTTAGGGGAGGGGTAAATGGGGGAGATCATAAATATTTCTCTCATGTGGTTTGGAACCACATTTAATAACAATATAAGGGGCGGCGCCCCCTTGACTATAAGGGAGGCATCTTGGACAATTTCAACCCATTGTCCCCTTTGATTGTCAAACCATCTAGAAGCCACCTAGGACCTTTGACCAGCCCCACATGGACCCCAAGATGCCACTTGGACCAATGAGGAATGAGTGGAGGGTCCTGCATGGCCTACATGGTCTTTTACACAAAAACCCAAAGATCCTTAGGGAAGGACAAATTGGCTTATAAAGCCTTACAATTGCATACATGTTTTCCCAAGGATATAAATGCAAACTAAAAGGACTCAAATGCAAAATGAAAAGTTAGTCGTCTTGCTCTGATGTCCCCATCAATTCTCCCCGGGTGGGAAGAACTCGACCCCGTCGAGTAAGGGTGCGACTGGTCGTGACACCGACAGATCCGTCATCGTACCAGGAAGCGCGGAGTATGCTCCACTCCAAGTACTCGACACATGCTCATCCCGTATAGATTCGATATGCGCTTGCTGTTGGGGAATGAGGCTAGAGGTGGACACTCCGGGGTGGGATCACTCTCAAAGGAGGGAAGGCGGCTCGAAGACTCACTAGGAATCACCGCTGAGTCCCTATATGTGACTAGATCCGAGATAGAGAATGGTTGAGCCGATCCCAAATGCCGACAAGCATCGCACTCGAAAGGGGTTGACAACGCGAGCGTACAAAAGACCGACTCGACGCGATGCATGTAGACTCACTACGCACTTGACAAGAAAGGAAAACATGGACTCACACATGACCCTAAACAAACCTACGGTTAGTCCGACCCAAACATATCCAAGGTGGACCAGGACACCCAAATGTGTGCCATGCATGCATGTTATGTAACCGAGGTTGGTGGCATGGGGGACACCTAGACGTTCAAGTATGACCCAATCATGCATGGTCATCCCATGGGATTTGGATGGAGAGCGGCTAGGAGATCCAAAGTTTCCTTCTTCCTTACCCCTATAGGATGACCGTGGAACAGTCCCCGGGTTGGATGTAGGTGGACTAGCCTGCGGGATAGGGGTGTGATAGGCGGCTTCCCTAACGAGGTGGAATGGATAAGGTGGGTCACTAGGGAAGGGATCGAAGGGATCAAAGAAGGTATGACCCCTTGAACTGGGCTCCCATAAGTCACGGTCCCACATTTGGAAATCTTGAAGGTGTAGGTGGTCACCTTCGTGCACTAGGGTATAGGGGATGGTGATCTCAAATAGGAGGTAGGGTTCCTCCCTCGGGGTAAATGGAATGAAGTTAGGCTCGTCCGGTAAGGGGAGGAATAGGAGAATCTCCGTGGTGACACAACTCACGGTGTACACGGAGGTAATAGACCCTAAGGCGGGGTGGGTGAAGCTACTGCTTGTGGGTTGGTCGAAGGCTCGGGCTAACATATGCGTCAACTTCATTTGTGAGTCTAATCCTATAATAAGGTCATCCAATGTATCGACATGGTGACTAGACCGGAATGTTGTGTGGTAGGTGTTGACGGGTACTATTGGTAGTGTAGGGTCCATGGATGGGTGGAAAGGCGGCCTAGGGACCAAGCCTATCTTGAGCCAACTAAGCAGTGGCTCGGCAATGAAAAGTGTTCTCGTTAGAAACACGGGTGGCTCGGGCTGCGGTGGGTGAGGCCATGGGGCAAGCTGTCCTACCGGCTCAGAAATCGACTGAGAGGTAGATGCTTGTCGAAGGGCGGCATCTACTCGCCGAATGGAGACATCAAACCTTGCCTCGAAAGGCTCAACCTCGAGAGCGACCTCATATGACTGCGCCAGCGAGAACGCATCGCGGATAAGACATTCATACCGGAAATGAAGCCGCAAACCTCTCCGGAACTGAGAGGCAGTCGTGGTGCTCTCTTCTCCAAATCCGTTTCCAAACCGATACACTTTGAAGTCCCTAATATACTCGGACACGGACTTGTCACCTTGGACGGGTCGGCATGGGTTGGCCATAGTTGCCAAAAGATGGGAACAGATCCCTAGGAATGGGCATGCAATGTCATTTTTTTTTAATTTTTGTTGTTATATGCAAAAGCCGATGCAAACTAAAACACCTAGACTCAACCAATAGACGGTACGTGGTGGAGTCACGGGATCCAAAGATCCTCTCTTGCAAGTGTCCGACCTTCCCGATAGGCGTAACCTAACGTTCGGGCAACACCTTTTTATATACCGACTAAAGGAATTCAGATGTAACAACCGACTTAGACTTAGACTCCTAGACTTAAATGACTCTTTTTTTTTTATTTTCTTGCAAAGACTACCCTAGACTCGACTCTCTCTGATACCAAACTGATGCGGGACAGACACGCGACCTCGGACTCTAGCTCGTGGGTGTCCCTAGCGAGGGATGCGTGGGACCGTACGCGGTTGAGAAATCGGCAATGAGTCGGGTAGTCGGCTCTTCCGTGCTTGGATCGAGTCACGGGACGGGTCTCGCTCTCTCTCTCGCAGCAGTGATAATATATAATATCGAGCCCATAATCCCATCACATGCTCTCTAGCAGCGGCATACGGAAATATGTGAAATAAAGCAAATGCCGAGAGAGGAGTGGACACGATACCTCCACGCTCCGGGCGTGGGGAAGACGATCCCGGCCAAGTGCGGTAACTCCCGATAACTAAATATTACAATAATTACAGTAGTGAATTATCGCCCACTCCACGCAGGGAGGTAAAGGGCTACAATGTGGGCCCGGGAGGACCAATCTTAGGTTCACGGGCAGCACTTGATCTCCCCGTCGGCGCAGTTCGGACGGCGTAAGCTGCTGGTTGTGGGGCCCACGTGCTGGTCGGCTGGTCCGAGTGGGCCCGGAGTGGTACCGCTGTGACGGTGGCTCCTGGAGAGGAGCTCCCTGGGACGGTGGCACGTTGGTTCGCCTTGTGGAAGGCGAGTCGGCTCTGGTCTTCACTTGTTGACCTTGCTACCCACGGATCTGAAGTTCTATTTTTGCAGCGCGCGACCCGGCAAGATCAGCTACAGCGATCAATCCCGACGTCGGATCGATGGAAAATTGGTGCCGTTGGAAAGATTATTCGAAATACTTCAACCAAAGACTATGGCAGGAATTTTTGACAGCACTGGATTTTTCGTGGTGGATTTTTGAACAAACTGACTAACAGACTCAGAAAACTCTGGATAGAAATGAAGTTTCCTAATAACAGACGTTGACCATGGCTCAAACCTCAGTTCTGAAAGTTGACATCTTCATGAAAGTTATAGAGGGGGAAACAAGGAAGACGTGGATATTTTTTGTCGATTTTCTAGAGGTGGTTTGATAGGGGAAAATGATTTTCTAACACAAGTGGGTCGGATCTGGACTGCACAGGACAGAACTGAAATTTGACTGAGTTTAATTTTTTGGTGAAGAAAAAGAGCTCCTAAATTTGAGCAAAAATTTGTGGAGACTTGTCTGAATGGGCAGAACACCCAGTCCAAATTTGGACTTAATCAGAGAAGGGGAAGGGATCGAACAAGGGAAACACACGGTTGCTGTGACACAAAATAGAAAGCTGGCAGATCTGGGGGGCTGAGGAGCACGAAATTGGAAAAATAGAAACCAATGGGTAGAAATTGGGAAACTTTTTTTGGGAGAGGGTATTGGCGTGGTAAACCTACCCTCAAAATTTGGGCTCCATAAGATCCGTAGATTAGGAGCTAAAATTCAGACATGGAGGCTCTGTCCTGATTTGGGCAGAACTCCAGCGATGGTGGCGACGACGCGATGGCGGCACGACGGTGGCGGCGGCGGTGGCAGAAGTAGAACTCAGAGGGGCTGAGGAGAAGATAGAAGGGCTTCACACCCTAGAGAAGGCAAAAATCTACCTGCAAGGGGGGAGGAGAGAGGAGAGAGGGGCGCACCCTTCCTTTGCTTCAAGCAAATTCACTAATTTTTCATCATTAATTCTACTAAAATGGGAATTACATGGTATTTGTATGAAGTGTAAAATGACCCTAATTAACCTCAGATCTAAGTTAGGGGAGGGGTAAATGGGGGAGATCATAAGTATTTCTCCCATGTGGTTTGGAACCACATTTAATAACAATATAAGGGGGGCACCCCCTTGACTATAAGGGGGGCGCCCCTTGACTATAAGGGAGGCATCTTGGACAATTTCAACCCATTGTCCCCTTTGAATGTCAAACCATCTAGAAGCCACCTAGGACCTTTGACCAGCCCCACATGGACCCCAAGATGCCACTTGGACCAATGAGGAATGAGTGGAGGGTCTTGCATGGCCTACATGGTCTTTTACACAAAAACCCAAAGATCCTTAGGGAATGACAAATTGGCTTATGAAGCCTTACAATTGCATACATGTTTTCCCAAGGATATGAATGCAAACTAAAAGGACTCAAATGCAAAATGAAAAGTTAGTGGTCTTGCTCTGATGTCCCCATCACTCTGATGGTGATGAAGAAGTTAAACCATTGTCGTCCACGGCAACAGATGAAAATGAACATGAGGATGTGAAGATGAAGATGTTAGACCATTGGCGCCTGTGCCAACAAATGTTTGATGATGATAAAGATGTTCCGATGATGATACGAATGTTCTAATGATGGTAAAGATGATTCGAAGTTGATTCGATGATGTTCGAAGATATTCGATGATGATACAAATATTCTGATGATGGTAAAGATGATTTGAAGTTGATTCGATGATGTTCGAAGATATTCGATGATGATAAAGATGTTCGATGATGTTCAAAGTTGATTCGATGATGTTCGATGATGATAAAGATGTTCGATGATGTTCGAAGTTGATTCGGTGATGTTCGAAGATATTCGATGATGATAAGGATGTTCGATGACGTTCGGAGTTGATTCGATGATGTTTGATGATGGTCAATGATGATCGAGATGCCAACCCATTGGCGTCCGTGCCAACAGATGTTGAGGATGATCAAGATATTCAACCGTCGGTTTTCAAGCCGACAGATGTTCAATATTCAGCCATTGGCAATCAAGCCAACAAAAAGAAAATAAAAGAAAAAAAATAAAAGAAGAGAAGAAAAAAAGAGAAGGAAAAAAAAGAAAAAAAGAAAGGGAAAAAAATCACTATCAAAGTCTCCGAGGGATGTCGACTCGTCAAGTCCCATCGAAGATCAAAATATCTTTTGTCCCCCCGACGCATAAAACTTCTGACCTAGATCTTCTATCCAGGCTAGTAAACAAAAGAACCTTGCTTTGACTCGGACCTTCAGTCCTCGTCAATAAATAAAAAGACCTCCTTCCTTCGACCCAGATCCGCCATCTAGATTTGGTGAACAAAAAGACCCCCCTTTCATGCTTCGGCACTAAGCCTGTGTTACTGAATAAACCACCTCAATATTACATTTTCCAATCCCACCGGTGAATAAACCTGCGGCTCGGACCTTCCGTCCAAGTCCATTAATAAAAAGACCCTGCCACTGTGGATCGGACCTTTCGTCCGGCTAGAGAACAAAAGACCCCTCATATAGTCGGCAACCCCGGCGCAGAAAAGAACAAAAAGAACCTTCCTTGCTTGGCTCGGACCTTCCGTCTAAGTCGATGAACAAAAAGAACCCTCTTTACTTGGCTCAGACCTTCCATCAAAGTCAATGAATAAAAAGAACCCTCCTTTGCTCGGCTCTGACCTTCTGTCCAAGTCAATGAACAAAAAGAACCCTTTTTGCCTCGGCCTGGACCTTCCGTCCAAGTCGATGAACAAAAGAACCCTCTTTGTTTGGCTTGGACCTCCCTTCAAAGTCAACGAATAAAATGACCCCCTCTGCTTTGGCGCTCACCATGTGTCAATGAATAAACCATGTCAATGCCCGGCACCCTGTCGGCACTGGCAAATAAACCCTTTGCTTCAAACTTCCCACCGCGATGTTCAATATGACCTAAATGGCTTAGACCTTATGTCCAAGGCCAGTTGAACCTAATTCCTTGCATTAGCATAGGCCCAATGCTGACGATGTTATCTGGATTGGAGTCCGGCTCTCTGTCTGAACCAATCGATATAGTGCGCGGCCAAGGCCGTTCACGTAAAACCGATGATGTTCTACTCCGATGTCAACTACTTGTCGGACAAGAAAATACACACGCCGATCCAGCTCTCCTTCCTTGCTCGCAACACCCGCGAGTGGGGGGCATTTGTGGACATCAAAAAAATGATGATGATCATACGGCATGCGCGTCTCGGCACCCGAAAGCAAGTCAACGATGGAAAGACCGAATAAACCCTATATCTCCTCCAAGCAGGACGAATATATGCCCGGGAGTCCGCTACCCAACAAGGAAGCCCCTCAAGCAGAAAAGATGGCCCCGGCTCCCCAACTGGCAGTGCTGAAGACCGAATCAAAAAAAACCCGGGAAGTCAGACACGGGCTCGGCATGCGCCAGAAATCATTCAAAGTCCTAGACCGGGACTCGGAGGCTTCGAGTTAAACACCCCAGAGGCGGTGCATTGCAACTAAAGCATTAATGGGGGACAAGTGTTAATCTGAATTGCCGCAAAGACAAAATGAAATCTCCCTTGGCCTAAATCGGCGTGCCCATTGGAGGCTCTTAAACTGGCGCCCCCCTCTTGCTGCTAAACCGGCGCACCTACCCCCCGCGCCGATTTAACCCAAATACATCCCATCCACCAACCGATGCTCTGTTTTCACGTCATTCTGAGCGCAAGTAGCATTCAATGCTTCAAAACCCTGTCTCCACCTCCATTTGATAGCGCAGCGGCATCGGCGGCGAACACAAGCATCGACAGTGGCAATAGCAGCAGCAGATCTCCCGGTAAACTCGCAAACATACTGTCCTAGGATGAACGCCAGCGTACTCTGCGAATCACCGGGTGCCAGCGTAACAGGTCAACTATGCTCATCTGGCAGAAAGAAGTGGCATGAGTTCCTTCCGTTCGAGCAAAAGGGCAGCCCATTCTATATATATGTTCCCTGTTCGATGGGGTAAAGGGGCTGGCTGGATGATTAAAAAAAAGGAGGACTATGATTGGGGTTGTCTCCGACGTCCGAAGAGAAGAAGCGGCTTCATCCCCCTGTGCCAGCAAGGTGAAGAAAAAGAGAGAGTGTGTGAGAGAAGAGAGGTGAGCGTGGAGGGGGAAAAGCTTGTGCTCTGTGCCCCCTCCCCCATCGGTGTATCTATTTCTTCTCCTCTACTATATTTTCTTTACTTTGGGGTAGATCCCCTGCTGTATCTCGCCTCCCCTTTCCCTTACGGATGAATAAAAAGAAAAGATTTGGCAAGTATAGTGTTCTACTTCGTTAGCCTCTACCTTCCCTTTCTCTCGATCTTCTACTCATCCAAGGCCCTTTGAGGCCTGCCTCTCTGTGGCATGGTCTTCGAAGGAACCCGCTTGAGGGATGAACATTCACAGCCTTCCTTGGCGAATACCTGCCCCGTTGGAGTTCCTACGAAGTTACTACCCATGAGCTGCTAGAACCCCTTGAAGGCTAGTCCTTGGGGCCTCTGCGTTCAACTATGGGACATCGGACCGCCGTCGGGCCACTCTGATTTTTTGGGACCGTCCCATAATATTCCGTTTGATGATCCCTCATTTCCCTTGGCAAGCCTCAGTCCGGGGGAGATGCTGCCCAATTTTCGCCAGGAATATGAGCAATAAGAATAAAGAACAGATACACACGGGTGCGAACAAACAAATAAAACTCTTTGAGATCAAGAGCTGCATATGCTTGAATCCTATTGAACAAACCATGAACTGAACCCCTGAACTCCAGAGCCCAGCATGATGAACCTTTGAATAAAACACTCAAACCTTGACCTTGACAGATGAACAAGGTACTTAAACCCTCTCACTGAATTAACGAACAAGAGGGTAAAACATCTAAGCCCTCTCATTAACTTATCTGGCTGAATGAACAAACACCCTAACCATCTGGCTAACCTGTAGAGAGAAGAAAAGAACGAAGTTGAACATAACAAAGCTCATGCCTCAATCAGATGTGCTCTGAATCTGGCGCGCCTTTATGCCCCCCCCCCGCGCGCCGCTTTTACCTTACACTCATAAATCCCTCCAACCCCCCTGGCTCTGATCCGGGGTGCCCCCTCCGTGCCGGTTCGATCCGACACTCAAAACCCATTCCTACTCCTTGCACTAGAACCGGCGCGCCCCTGCTATGCCACCTAAAATCGGCACACCCGTGCTATGCCACCTTAAACTGGCGCGCCTTCCAAATAAAAAAAATAATTAACCAAATAAAAAAAAAGACATGAAACTAATAAATAAAAATAAAAAGAGCATGAACCACCAGTGTGGCTGAATAAACAACAAAAGAGAACAAACAGCTAGAGCATTAAAAAAAATGACACAACCACACATACCTCGGGAACGTCACTCCCCCGGACTGTGTGTGAAGAGAAAAGCAATGATGCCCCATGGCATTAGACGTGGACCTCGGGAACTCCGATATGGCCACGGTCTGAAACCATCTCGGGCCAATAGTTCGTTAATTTGACCCGCCTCTATCGGGATCCGATCCTGCATCCGCATTAAGCTTGACGTATCTGCGGCAGACATTTGTACGGTTACATCGCTATCCTTTTCACTACAAATGCGGACTTCTGTCTGAACAAGAAATGGTCCGCAAGCGACCGAAATATATGTATCCATGAACGTTTACGCCCCAATGCGGGGTTTGTTCAAACGCAATCCGAGATTCAACACCCTCGCTTCGTTATCATGAATTTCAGGCCGTAGGGCCCCTTTCCCTGGCAATCAATCAAGGATTTTCCCCTCTCCGAGAGGTTGTAATTAACGTCGTGACCTTTATGACGCGGTGGGTTCTTAGTTCCGACATGACATACACAATCGTCTGACTAGTCAGATCGAGCGCACCTAGGGCTTCCTTGAAGCCCGAATAAATCGTCACCTAGGTGACTTGCATGCCCTTGCCCTCAATAAACTGAATAAACGGATGAACAAACGAATAAATGAATGAAAGAAAGAAGTATCCCGAAAGTGCGTCCACAGGGGTCCATGGGATCCCTACTGAGCCTATGAATGAGGCTCACCCCTATGTTTTCAGGTGAGGCAGGGTCGTCAAGAGGTGCATCCGAGGCTCACCATGGTTCCTACAGTCAGGGTTAGTCGCCAATTGTCAGAGCCGGGGTATGCCTTGTGTACTTGTACTTTTCTTTCTGTTGACTGTACTTATATTGGATATGAGATACTTTGGACCTTGTAGCTGTTTAAAGATTATTTATCTTAATTCCTACATTATTTTTGGATTATTGTGCTAGCTCTGCAGATATTTTAGTTTCTCGTGTACCCTCACACCATCCTTTAACCCTTCCGAGTCTTCAGACTCGTTGGTGCCGTGCCAAGGTTTGATTCGCGCCGGTTCATTTCCGGTACTCGGATCTCTGGTCGTTACAGCATTGACGCAACATGGAGGCATGTCGACGCAGCTTCATTCAATCGTCAATACCGAGCACGTGACAGAACTTATTGGATCATGTGCCCTTTGATCTCCAATCATTGGCATAACCTCCTAGGCCACGTGGCAACCTTCCATAAGAATTCCTTATGGAGAATATTCCATTCTCTAAGCCTGGACCAATCAGAACATGTCTGAATCAAAGTCAGTCCGTTCTCTCTCTCTGTCACTCACATGGATATGCTTTGGGTGAACTAATTCGATGGCTAAATTATTTGTATGGGTTTCCTAATCCAAATACCTTAGATCTGGAGCTATTCCAACAAGATGGACGACCCAGATTTGTCTTATCCCAGAACAAGGGACCAGATTCAGATCTGACATTATAAATACACCTTGTAGGCCTCTTTAGAGGGCCGATCGAGCTGAAGAAACCAGGGGAAATTCGTTAGCTTGTTCCAGCAGTAATAAGAGAAGATAAGAGAGAAAAAAGAGACTAAGAGAGAAGCAGAAGGAGAGTTCGAGTGAGAGCTGCCTAGTTTAGAAGAAGAATAGAAAGGACGAGAGAGATTTGAAGTGAAGCAAAGTAGGGTCCCGAAATTCAGTCAAAGTGTCTACAGGTTCTTCAGGTGGTGGTGGTGTGGTGCATGATCATTTGGGGTGCTTGATTCTTGCTTTTGCTATGCCATATTATGACATCTCATCTAGTTTGGATTCTAAAACTTTGGCTCTTCAGGATGGTCTCTTTCTTTGTGTTGATCGCAGATTCCACAATGTAATGGTTGAAACCGACTCATTAATTCTTTCAAGAATTGTGCAGCATGCTTCTCTCTATCCTTGGCGGCTTGCCCGTGTTATGCATGACTTGGCATCTATCCTTCGGTCTATGAGAATCAATATATCACATATCTTTAGAGAAGGAAATCAAGTGGCGGATGCTCTTGCTGGTCTTGGTTGTGATTTGCTTTCTATGTCTATCTTGAATGATTGGGCTTCTCTTCCAACTATTGTAAAAGGGGCCCATCGTCTAGATAAGACTGGGTTCCCTTCTATTCGCCCATAGGTGTCTTGTACTCTCTCTTCATTTTTATGAATAAAATTTGCCTGTTTGGTTGTGGTGGTGGAGTGAATAACTTGTTCCTTCTTTGAAGGGGCGAGCACTCTTCTATCATCCCTTTCAGGTATTAGTTTTTTTTAAAAGTGCTTTCATAGGAAGCTACATCTCTTCTTCATCGTTCAGAATTTTCTATTGTGTTGTTTCAGTTCAACTTTCGTCTATTTTCCTCGTTGTTTCTTTTTCATTTCCGGTTTTGGGTCCTACCTTGTTGTGCTTAGTGCACACAAGGTGTTTGCACACAGTACTTCACTATGTGTGTTGGTTGTTCTAGGAAACTTGAACGTGGAGGATTATTCCTCCGGGTGCCCTCTGAGGTTTCAGAGGAAGGGAAAAGTGATTCTCCGGGTGTTCCTTTTGAGGATTCAGAAGAAGGGAGGATTGTTCCTCCGATCACTACTATGGCAATATGACTGATCTTGCCGTATCCAATCATTGGACCTCGGTCCATGAAACAAAGTGGGACTCAGTGTTGGTTCATCACATTCGTGTCTTGGGATGCGTCGATGCAAGAGACCCACTGCATCGACGCAGCCTGCTTCATCTACGCTAGTCGGCTGAGCTAGGCAAGTTGGTGTCGACTCAGTCAGGTTGTAGAGTTGATGTAGGCCTTCCAAACAGAAGCTGGTGTTTTGGCCATTTTGTTCTGTTGTGTCGACTCACTAGCCTTGTGGAGTCGACACAATCTTCCAGATAGAAGCTGACACTGGCGTGTTGCTCCTGCTACGTCGACACACAGTAGTGATGTGTCGACCTGTTCCTTTCAAATAGAAGTTAATATTTTCTCACTTTTGATCTGTTGCGTCGACTTGCTGGAATGATGGAGTCGACGCAGTCTTTCAGACAATGTCATGTTGCTCCTGTTTATTTTCATAGAAATATTTGAGGTTAAGCATTTTGAACGTGATTTGTTCATCAATCATATATTAATGATTCATAGTATGACATCATCAAAACTAGGGACACAACATTCTCCCCCTTTTTGATGATGGCAACTATGAGTCACTATCTTCTACACATTCACCAAAACAAATCACAACATATGCACAAATTGAACACACACATTTCATTCATTCAAATATGCAATATGCAAACATATGTATATGTGCTACAAAATGCATTCTATGATTTTCTTGCATTCTCTCTTTTGCAATAAACAATACATCTCCCCCCAATGCTTTAGCTTTGACCAATGCTCTGCAGAAACACTTTACTGCTCTCCCAAAAAGCTCTCTATGCTTTCCCAAAAAGCTCTCTGCCAACTGGACTCTTCTATTGCTGGACTCTTCTCTCCCCCTTTGACATCATAAAAAAAATAGAATTAAACTGCTGGATGTTGAGAGTGATCGTATGTTTGAGTGTAGGCATCTCGCTTGAGTGGCAAACGCGGCCCATTTGTCAATCCTATTAACTGCCGTGAAAGCTCATTCGTCTTTTCAGCTTGCTGTTGAGCTAGAATAGAGATGCCTTGATTAGCAGCCATGTGTCTGTCGTGAATAAATCGATGTAGTGTCTCTAGTTTGGAATAAATACCATCAGACATGCGATGTAGCTATTCCATTACAAATGTAAGCTGGGCATCTTCTTGAGATGCACGGATGGGCATATAGGATGAGGATGGTGCTTCTGAGGGATATGCCTATGCTACATCCTCAGGTAATGGCTGTGGGTAGTGGTCTCTCAGAGCATTCACCAAGTAAGTTATATCATCTCCTAACAAATTCAACTTATCTGTCAAATGAGCATATCTCCTACTCAGACTTTCCTGCTATGATTGAACTTCTTGGAGATGTCTATTGGCTACAGAGAATTTGTCATAAGTTTCTTCAAATCTGTTTTGCAAACTCCCGAACATTTTTCCAGCTGATCCAAGTACTTCTTGTATTGATTTGACCAGAGAGTAGAATTTTCTATCAGACAAGTCCTTTTCTCTCTAGATCTCGGCATATCTGATGTCCACTTTTAGTTCAAGCTGAGTCTACTTCAGTTCTAGATTATTGGACATTTCTTTCATAGTGGAGTGTAGCATGTTGAATTGAGCAGACATGAATTGAAAGAGTGCCGGTGGAATGCTAGCAGATGATGATGCAGTAGTGTGAGTTGAAGGTGAGGCCTTAGTATGAAACTCTAGAGGTGCCTCTGATTCAGTGAAAATTGTTGACTCAGGAGAAGAGTGGGGCATTGCACGGTCATCATGCATGGGAGATGCATGAGGAGGAGAAGCTGCTGGAGTAGAAGGTGTATAGGCAGTCTGTGGATGCACTTTCAAAACACTTCTTTTGTTTAATTTGTTATTCGTTTGTTTGTTCGTCTATTCGGTTTATTTGTGCGAGGGCGTGCCAATCACCTAGGTGATGCTTTATTCGGACTTCGAGGAAGTCCTGGGTGCGCTCGATCTGACTAGTCAGACGATTATGTGTGTCACATGGGGACAAAGAACCCGCTGTGCCGTGAAGGTTACGGCGTTATTTACACCCTTCGGAGAGGAGAAAACCCTTGATTAATCGCCAAGAAAAGGGGCTCTACGGCCTGAAATTCATAATAACGAAGCGAGAGCGAAATCTTGGATTGCGTTTAAGCAAAGCCCGCATTGGGGCATAAGCATCTATTGATACATGCATGTCGGTCACTTGCAGACCATTTCTTGTTCAGACAGAAGTCCGCATTTGTAGCGAAAAGGAGGGCGATGAAACCGTACAAATGTCTGCCGCAGATACGGCAAGTTTAATGCGGATGCGATATTGGATCTCGACGGAAACGGGTCAAGTTAATGAGTTGTTGGCCCAAAATGACTTCGGATCACGGCCATGTCGGGAGGTGCTCCCGTGGTCCATGTCCAATTCAGTGGGGGCACCATTACTTTTCTCTTAACACCCAATCCGAAGGAGCCAGGGTCACGGGGTATACATGGTTATAGCATTTTTTATTATCATCATTCTAATTGTAAGATTCCATTGTTTATTCACACATAGGTGGCTCATTTTCATTTACTGGTTTCATATCTTTTCTTTTGTTTGGTCAGTTGTTTTCTTCCTTTTCTTTTTTGAAGCACGCCGGTTTGAGGGCCAAGCAAGGGGCGCGCCGATTTTGGTGGGCAAGCAAGGGCGCGCCGGTTTTGGTGGGCAAGAAGGGGCGCGCTGATTTTGGTGGGCAAGCAGGGGCGCACCGGTTTTGGTGGGCAAGCAGGGGCGCGCCGGTTTGATGGCAGATTATAAAAATTGGTTTTGAGAGGACGTTTGAACCGGTGTCCCGGATTAGGGTGGAAGGAGTAGAAATGGGTTTAGTGAGGGGGTTTGAACTGGCACGCCGCCTGGGGCGTCAGATTAGGGTGCGCCGCTTGGGACGCCAGATTAGGGCGCGCCGGGTTATGGCTAGAGTTTTGTTATGTTCTGTTAGCGCAGCGAAGAGTGATATAGAAGGGGGGGATGAATAGATCACTCCAATTTGTAAAACTTCAGTGGAAACTCACTACTTCGAAATACAACCCTTCAGATATGGCTAAACAATGCAGCTAACTCAGTGAGAAACTAAGACAGGATAATGAGGTGCGATTGGAAGAGGCCGTCCACACACAAACACAATGCCAGACAGAAGGAAAGCACAAACGATGATACCAAGCCACAGAGGAGACTAGAGATTTTAAGGTGGTTCGATTGTAGTCCACAATCTACATCCACCCCTCACTCCAACTAGAGTGAGGATTCCACTAGCCACTGCTAGAAAACTACAGACTCAGTCTGCGAACAATGTGCTGCCACACAGCTTGACACCTGGACCTGCTACCAGCAAGACCAGAACCGGAGATGCCTCTCCCTTCCTCCAACCCGGAGGGAACCTGCTAATGACAACCCGTCACTGGCAAGACCAGAGATCACAGATCTCTCTTCCTCTGCAGCCCAGAGGAGAACCGAAGTAACTCTCCCTTCCTCCAAACACCGGAGGGTAACAACTCGAAATCAGATATATAAAGAAATAAAAGGAAAAACAGAAATGTAAACAAGACCAACGATGAACACAAATCGTTTCAGAAAAATCAAAATCAAATGTAGCTTCCGAAGAAGCAAATTGGACTCTTCTCTCTCACTCAGACTTTTCTCTCACAGCAATACTCTCAAATCTTTTCTCTCTATCTTCTTTCTGGAACGTGGAGGCTCTCTCTCTTTTCTTCTTCTGCTCAGGATTTTGCTCTTCAGCTTTTTCTCCAGTTCTGTCCATCTGATCGCAGAAGGCACCTTTTATATGGCATTCGACCTGAGTTTCAGGCCTTCACACGAGGGAGTCTCGTTCCCTCCCTTTCCAGAGCATTCTCGGATCACGTGCCAGGCATCATCCTCGGTTCACGTGCCCAATCATTGACCTGAATCATCTGCAGGCAGAGACAAGAAATGTGATTAGTTAGTTCAGTCAGATACGAATGTATATACTTTAGGATAGCAGATGAGTAAGTGTGTACACTGAGGGAGTGTATAGACTTGTGAGTCCTCATGCGACCTCAGTGTATAGACTAGCTGAATAATGCATTAGCACAACAGATGAAATGTGTGGACTTCTGTGAAGTGTATGAGGCCCTCGAGTGTATAGACTCAGGGATGTCAAATAGGCAAGTGTGTCAAGTGTGAGAGTGTGTAGAGTTGAAGTTCTTCATGCGAGCTCAGTGTATGGACTTGTAAGTGTTCATGCGATCTCAGTGTGTAGACTTCATTCAGCAGGCTAGACAATGGATGTATAGAGTTGGTCGTGTGAAGGAGGACGAGTGTAAAGACTTGTAATGAAGAGCAGCAATGTGTAGACTTGTGAAGCACAACTGTATGCACTGTATGGACTTCAATGTATAGACGTTGATGTATAGACTTCGAAGAGAACAATGCATGAAGGCATCGAATGTGTAGACTTAGAAACAGCAATTAAGCAAGTGTGTCAAATGAGAGAGTGTATACTCTTGAAAATAGCATATAGGCAAGTATGAACAGCTTGAGAGTGTATAGACTTGCAGGTGATATCGAGTGTATAGGGTCGAAGGATAACTGAGTGTCTAGACTTAGAGATGTGTAGACTTGCCAAAGAGCTGGACGATGTACAGACTTGAATTAGTGAAGTCTGTACAGACTTGAAGGTTCATAGTGTGTAGACTTTGGCAAGGCAACATCAGTAAAGTTCCCAGTGTACAGACTTATTGAACTGAGCGTAGGTAAAAGATATGAGGAATGTATAGACTTACTCAGTTCAGTTCAGAACGTAGGTAAAAGTCCCAATGTATAGACTTTACCTGAGAATGCAACCGCTGTACAGACATGCTCAACCAGTCCAATGTACAGACTTGGAATTTCAACAGAAGGATGTACAGACTTGGAAAACTAATGCCAATGTACAGACTTCACCTCGTGCAAGCTACAGTGAATGAGTGTATAGACTTAATGGTCTCTCTGGCTGTACAGACTTGATCACAGGCTGAACAGTCGAATGTATAGACTTGCTTCCACCGACCAATGTATAGACTTTGTAAGCGTGAGACGCTGAGTGAGACGGTGGCTGAGACGATGTACAGACTTCAGGTGAAACGATGCAGCTACAGTGCAGTGTAGACTGCCAGACTCTGTACAGACTTGCAGCTTGAGATAGTGATGTACAGACATGGAATCAATGAAGGCGTTGGCTGTACAGACTTTGATGAACGCCGCTCGCTGTACAGACTTCGAATCAAGGCATGAATAGTGAATCAATGTCTAGACTTGGATGCCCAAGCCAATGTATAGACTTGTGCAGTGCAGCCAGTGTATGGACTTGTACAGTGACTAGAGGCTGTACAGACTTTGGGTCATGATGTGTGAGACGAGGGACAGTGTATTGACTTTGAGATGGCAGACGATGTATAGACTTGTGGTTCAACAGAGTGTATAGACTTGGAAGATGAAGGGCGATGTGTAGACTTTGAAATGAACGGGAGAATGTATAGACTTGACCCCTTGAAAGGTTGTATACACTTCAGATGCAATCTACAGTGCCGTTGTATGGACTTGAACTCAAGGAATGGCTGTACAGACTCTGAAGGCTTAGCGGAGGGTGTACAGACTTTGAATATTAAGTTCAATGTATGGACTTCAGGTGAAGACCAATGTACATACTTTGAATATGAAATTCAATGTATGGACTTGGAGAGTAAAGGAGGCGTCGACCCACCAGAGGTGGAGCGTCGACCCATCAGAGGTGGAGGGTCGACCCATCAGTGTACAGACTATGCAGACAGTGTGTAGACATGATCAAGTAGTGCATATTTATCTGACAGCCATATGAACTGCACAGTCCTACATGATGAAGCATGAATTATTCTAGAGATAGAAGATTGATTTATAGTGTGAGACATCATCAAAACCGTAGGGATGCAACAATCTCCCCCTTTTTGATGATGGCAACACTATGAATCAAACAATATCAAATCTTAACAAGAAATTAACTGCAGTTTCAACAATCAAAGCAAATTCAAGGCAAGTGAAAGCACAGCCAAATTAAGCACTACTGCAGAATCACTTCTTTCTCCAAAACCACTCCCTCTCAGCTCCCTTACAACCCATTCTCAGATAAAGCCATCACATGACTAGGTAATCTCTTCTTTAGCTCATGAACAATGGTAATCTCCCCCTTAGCTCATGAACAATACTCCCCCACAACTCATGACAATACATGATCTACTGATATTGCATAACCTCTTCTCCCCCTTTGACATCAGCAAAAGGAAATGCAGAATATATGAAAGTGCTGGAGACATGAAGAAGAAGTACAGTAACTTCTTAGTGCAGAAAGACACAAGCAAGTCTTAAGAAAATAAGTGAGGTGCTAAACTCAAGTGAAGATTCTCGAACTCCAGTACACACTAGAGAAATAGAATGATAGAAAAGTTTATCTGCATACATAGAGTATGATTTAGAGCAGGTGTTAACAAGTATGGCCAGATATAGCTGAACTGTCAACAATCCAAAAAGACAACAAGAGACAAAGTCAGAGAGGTGTTCTCAAGGTATTGAGGACAAGCAATCCATTAGTTGCAAAACAACAAGGAATTTTTGAGATGATTTTCAAGAAGATCAATGAGTAGGTTGGTGATTCACTCTTTTGACATTAGGGAGACACCTTGATTAGAGGCCTGAATCCCCAGTTACTCAGAGTGAGTACCTCATTACTTCCTCCCTTTTTTTTATTAAGGAACAGAGTTAGTAACTGTGGCTTTTGACATTAGGGAAACACCTTGATTAGAGGCCAGAGTCCCCAGTTACTCACCAGCTAGCCACCATTGCTCTGTCATGTCTTTTTCATTCATTTTAAGCATTTGTCACCTCATGACATAGGAGAAATATTCATTTCATTGATGAAGCTCCCAGTTTCTCAGTGAACAAAACAAGACATGTTTGTTTAGTTAAGCCCTTGTGTTGAAGAGATGGAATGATTGAAAACAATACCAGAAGGACTATTACTTGAAGTGAATCTTGAAGTCTAGATTTCAAGCTGATTGGGTCAGATATCAAGACATACAGGTTTTGGCCTGAACCAGAATCATTGACAATGTAGGAAGATATACTTTTTACAATTAATCCAGATCTCTGAAGGAATACCAGAGGAAAGATTCTAACTGGACTTTAGTATCACTGACTTATAGACTTAAGAATTAAGTGACATTCTACTGTCTGAGAGAACCACACTAGATCTGTCATGAAAACCAGCAAAGACATACATCTGGTCAATCTTTTTGACTTTGTCAAAGAATCACAGCTCAAGCAGCTCCCCCTCACTCACAGCATTTCTGAAAGCTAACCAACTGACATACAGAACTCCCCCTCACAAAAAGAACAGGCTACACAGTTAAGACAATTTGTATAAGCCTAATTCTCTTCTTAGTGTTGTGAATTTTTCATTATCCAGAGGTTTAGTGAAGATGTCAGCAATCTGATTATCTGTGCCTACATGAATCAGTTCAAAATTATTTTTAGAAACCTCATCTCTTATGAAATGATGCCTTATCTCTATGTGTTTGGTGCGTGAATGCAAAACAGGATTTTTGGCAAGATTAATGGCACTGGTATTATCACAATAGATAGGTGTGCACCCCAGGTCTACTTGGTAGTCCTGAAGCTGGTGTTTAATCCAAATGACTTGTGTTCCACAACTCCCTGCAGCCACATATTCAGCTTCTGCAGTGGAGAGGGCCACAGAATGTTGTTTCTTGGAACCCCAAGACACTAAACACCCACCCAAAAATTCACAATGACCACTAGTGCTTTTCCTGTCTAGTTTACATCCTGCATAATCAGCATCTGTGTATGCAACTAAGTCAAATGTGTGTGATGCAGGAAACCATAAACCAAGAGAATGAGTAGCTGACAAATATCTGAAAATTCTTTTCACTGCAGCTAAATGTAATTCAGTAGGTCTAGACTGATACCTTGCACACATTCCTACACTGAATTGTATATCAGGTCTGGAAGCTGTTAGGTAAAGAAGAGATCCAATCATACCTCGATAGAGCTTGGCATTTACTTCTTTACCTGTCTCATCTGCATCCAGTGAGGTATTGGTACCCATGGGTGTTGTAATGTGCTTCAGGTTTTCCATACCAAACCTCTTGAACAGTTCCATTGTGTATTTGGTCTGGTTGATGAAGCACCCATCCTCTAGCTGTTGTACCTGCAAGCCAAGGAAGTACTTTAGTTCACCAACCAAACTCATCTCAAATTCAGCAGACATCATTTTAGAGAATTCAACACATAGTTCATGCTTAGTTGATCCAAACACAATGTCATCTACATATACCTGAACTATGAGGAGATCTTTATTTGTACCTTGGTAAATAAAGTTTGATCTACTTTACCTCTTTTGTAGCCCTTGCTGATCAGAAATTCAGTCAATCTTTCATACCATGCTCTTGGAGCCTGCTTTAGACCATACAAGGCTTTGTTTAACCTGAAAACTTGGTCAGGTTGAGGAGAAAATTGAAATCCAGGGGGTTGTTCAACAAAAACCTCTTCTTTAATGACTCCATTTAAAAAGGCACTTTTAACATCCATTTGTTGGAGTTTTATGTTCTTTGAACATGCAAAAGCAAGCAACAGTCTTATAGCCTCCATCCTAGCAACAGGTGCATAGGATTCATCGAAATCTACACCAAATTCCTGACAGTAGCCCTTGGCTACTAATCTGGCCTTATTCCTAGAAATGATTCCATCTTCATTCATTTTATTTTTGAACACCCACTTAGTTCCTATGATATTGACATTGTCTGGTCTTGGAACAAGTTCCCAGACATTATTTCTTTCGAACTGGCCTAATTCCTCACTCATGGCATTGACCCAAGCTTGATCAGCCAAGGCCTCTTCTATTGATTTGGGTTCAATTTGTGAGACTAAAGCAATTAAGTCTTCATTATTCACATTCCTAAAATGGGACCTAGTCCGAAGAGGATCTTCAGGATTGCCTATGACATTATCTATCGGATGATCTTTAAGAAATCTAACATTTATTGAAGACTCACCTTCTTCTCTTGGCTCTTCCTGGTTGGGAGGATTTGCTGTTCCACTTGGCTGAGTGTTCTCTTCTTCTTGGTCTTCTAGGAATTCCCCATCATGATTGGAATCCCTGTCAAGATTTTCATTGTTAGAAACACCTTTCTTTTCACTAAAAATAATGTGTGGAGACTCTTCAACCTTTTTGTCTGTTATGTTGAAGACCCTATATGCCCTAGACACTTCTGAATATCCCAAAAATATTCCAGGGGAGCTTTTAGCTTCAAACTTGTCTAAATCTTTCTTGTCATTATTGTGAATAAAACATTTTGCTCCAAAAATTCTGAAATGAAACAAGTTTGGTTTCTTACCTTTTAGAAGCTCATAGGGTGTTTTCTTGTGAATGGGTCTTACCATGGCCCTGTTGATTATGTAAGTTGCTGTATTGGCCGCCTCTGCCCAAAACCTCCTTGGTAATTGACTTCCAATTAGCATGGTTCGGGCCATCTCCACCACAGTTCTATTTCTTCTCTCCACAATTCCATTCTGTTCAGGTGTCCTGGGAGAAGAAAATCTGTGTGTTAGTCCCTCTCTTTCACAAAGATCAGAAAACATGGAGTTTTCAAACTCACCTCCATGGTCAGATTGAATAGAACAGATCTTGTGTTTTCCTTCTTGTTTGACCTTATTGAAAAATAGATTAAACTTTTGAAATGCATCACTTTTATTTGCTAAGAAAAAGATCCATGAATATCTAGAGAAGTCATCTATGATGACATAGCCAAACCTGTTCCCATTAAGACTCTGAGTTCTAGTAGGACCGAAGAGGTCCATATGGAGGAGTTCCATTGGTCTAGAGGACAATGGCTCAGATCTTAATTTGAAAGAATTCCTGGTCTGTTTGCCTAGAGCACATGCATCACATGATTTTGAAATAGAATTGAATTTTATTCTAGGCATGCCTCTCACTAAATCATGCTTGACCAATTTATTTAAAGTAGTAAAGCTAGCATGACCTAGACGTCTATGCCATTCAAAAGCATCATTTTCAGAATTGGCAGATAAACAAATATTAGATTCAGATTCCTCATCTAGGTCTACCATGTAGACATTATTAATCCTGTTGGCTACAAATTTAACCACATCAGAATTTATTTCAAAGATTTTGCATGAGTTATCATCAAACACAACCCTGTGACCCTTGTCACATAACTGACTAATGCTAATCAGGTTGTGTTGAAGACCTTCCACAAGTAGAACTTTTTCAATGGAGTTTGTGGAAGACTTACCTACTGTACCAACTCCAATAATCTTACCTTTGTTCTTTCCTCCAAACTTGACCAGACCCCCTACCTTCATCTCTATCTTGCTGAACTTGGATCGGTCACCTGTCATGTGCCTGGAGCAGCCACTGTCGAGGTACCACTTGTTGTCTTCAGCTGCCAGGCCGACCTACACAAATAACATCAAGCAGAGTGATTTGGAACCCAAGATGAGTTGGGTCCAAGGACATTATTCAAATCTCTAATCAAGTGTTTAGGAATCCAAATTTGCTTCAGCATGGATTTCCCTGGCACCTTTACTTCTGGTTTATTGAAATTAAGTCCAGCTGGTCTGGAGAAGTAAGTTCTATTCCATTCATTAGGCTTGCCACTCCTAGGATATCTTCTGTAAGTTTGTTGATCAACAGATTTTTGAAGATGATGATCATTTCTCCAGTAGGTCCTCTTTGGACCCATCTGATTGTAGTAATTCCAGCTTTTCTTCTGATCCACTTGCTTGGTCCATTTACCATTTATGTTCTGATTGGTAGGCTTAGTGAAATTCTTCACAGAATTCATTCCCATTTTAAATGGTTGACCAGCACTATTTTTAGGACTTTCCTTCTGACCTTGAGTTCCCTTACTGCTGTTTGAGCTGGATGGTGTGTCCAGCTTTTCTTTTCCCTTCTCTGGGCAGAAGGTAATGGTTTTGAATTGTAAGGGTCTTTTGTTAGTTGGGTCATAGCCTAGACCCTCCTTATTGAAGTTAACCCTAGCCCCCAGTATAGCATCCAGACTAGATTTTCCTTGGACAAAGTTTTCCAAAACTTTCTGTTTGTCTTCCAGCTCCTTTTGAAGGGACTCAGAATTTTTTAGAAGTTCACCATTGACTTTCTTAACAGCTTCATATTTTTCTGAGTTCACTCTACTTTCATTCAAGCTTTCTTCAATTCTTATTTTGAGTTCATTGAGCTGATTTTGACTTTCTTGGTTTTCTCCCTTGAGCTTATCATTTTCTCTTCTTAGTGAGGTCATTTCTTCTAGTTGCTCTTTTAGTTTCTGATTTTCCTCACAGACCTGGGTTTGTTCTTCAACATTAGTATTAAATTTTCTTTTCAGAACCCTATGCTCTTTACTAAGAGAATTGAATTTATCTAATAACTCAGCATAAGCATCTTCCCAGTCATCAATCGTAAAATTTTCAAAAACATTGGTTACCTCCTCTTCACTGTTTGCCATAAGGCAAATTCCTTCTTCATGCTCCTCTGAGGAAGTATCTTCAGGATCTTCTTCCTCCTCGCTCCATGTGCAGACCATCGCCTGTGGCTTCTTCTTCTTCTGCACTTTTGTGTTCTTCTTCTGGAAGTAGGGACCCTTCTTCTGAAGATCTGGGCATTCGCCTTTCATGTGTCCCTGTTTGTTACAATGATAACAAGTCAGTCTCTTAGGATTTCTATCCCTATAATTGGTAGATTCAACATTCTTGTTAAAGGAGTATGGCTTTTTCCTCCTAAAGGTCTTCCCCTTTCTCCTTAAAAATTTACTAACTGACGAGTGAGCATTGCCTGCTCCTTCTGGTCGAGATCTGAGAAGCCATCAGACTCACCGCTACTGCTGCTGCTGCTACTGCTACTCTTGTTGCGGGATGCCTTGAGAGCTACATTCTTAGCCTTCCTATCACTTCCTTCACCACCTCCTTTGAAATTCATCTCATAGGTCATGAGGGATCCTATGAGTTCATTCACTGTCAAGGTCGTCAGATCTTTTGACTCTTCAATCACGATGGCCTTAGTGTGCCATGCTGGGGATAAGGATCTAAGAATTTTCCTGACTATGTCTGCCTCAGCTAGATCCTTCCCTAGCCCCTTAAGTGTGTTCGTGATCAAGGACAACCTGGCATACATTTCAGTAATATTCTCCTCTGCATTCATCCTAAACAGTTCATACTTAGAGGTGTAGAGGTTTACCTTCGAGGCTTTCACTTGAGCTGTACCTTCGTAGATTAATTGAGCTCATCCCACATTCGCTTGGCAGTCCTGTAGGCAGATATACGGGCATATTCCTCTGGGTGAACAGCACACTGGATGATGTTCAGCGCCGTCCAGTTGAGTGAAGATAGCTTGACATGGTCATCTGTCCACGCGTCCTCGTTCGGTGGCAGATCATACGGGCCAACCGTGATTACCCTCCACAGCTTGTGGCTCTGTGCTCTGATAAACACTTCCATCCTGTTCTTCCAAAAGAGATAATTATTACCATCAAAAAATGGAGGGCGACTAATGGATTGACCTTCAGCCATGAAGCTTCTAGGACCATTAGCATTTCCCTGACCGTTCGTCCACATGATGCAAACCTGCTCTGATACCAAATGTTAGCGCAGCGAAGAGTGATATAGAAGGGGGGGATGAATAGATCACTCCCAATTTGTAAAACTTCAGCGGAAACTCACTACTTCGAAATACAACCCTTCAGATATGGCTAAACAATGCAGCTAACTCAGTGAGAAACTAAGACAGGATAATGAGGTGCGATTGGAAGAGGCCGTCCACACACAAACACAATGCCAAACAGAAGGAAAGCACAAACGATGATACCAAGCCACAGAGGAGACAAGAGATTTTAAGGTGGTTCGATTGTAGTCCACAATCTACATCCACCCCTCACTCCAACTAGAGTGAGGATTCCACTAGCCACTGCTAGAAAACTGCAGACTCAGTCTGCGAACAATGTGCTGCCACACAGCTTGACACCTGGACCTGCTACCAGCAAGACCAGAACCGGAGATGCCTCTCCCTTCCTCCAACCCGGAGGGAACCTGCTAATGACAACCCGTCACTGGCAAGACCAGAGATCACAGATCTCTCTTCCTCTGTAGCCCAGAGGGGAACCGGAGTAACTCTCCCTTCCTCCAAACACCGGAGGGTAACAACTCAAAATCAGATATATGAAGAAATAAAAGGAAAAATAGAAATGTAAACAAGACCAACGATGAACACAAATCGTTTCAGAAAAATCAAAATGAAATGTAGCTTCCGAAGAAGCAAATTGGACTCTTCTCTCTCACTCAGACTTTTCTCTCACAGCAATACTCTCAAATCTTTTCCCTCTATCTTCCTTCTGGAACGTGGAGGCTCTCTCTCTTTTCTTCTTCTGCTCAGGAATTATGCTCTTCAGCTTTTTCTCCAGTTCTGTCCATCTGATCGCAGAAGGCACCTTTTATATGGCATTCGACCTGAGTTTCAGGCCTTCACACGAGGGAGTCTCGTTCCCTCCCTTTCCAGAGCATTCTCGGATCACGTGCCAGGCATCATCCTCGGTTCATGTGCCCAATCATTGACCTGAATCATCTGCAGGCAGAGACAAAGAAATGTGATTAGTTAGTTCAGTCAGATACGAATGTATATACTTTAGGATAGCAGATGAGTAAGTGTGTACACTGAGGGAGTGTATAGACTTGTGAGTCCTCATGCGACCTCAGTGTATAGACTAGCTGAATAATGCATTAGCACAACAGATGAAATGTGTGGACTTCTGTGAAGTGTATGAGGCCCTCGAGTGTATAGACTCAGGGATGTCAAATAGGCAAGTGTGTCAAGTGTGAGAGTGTGTAGAGTTGAAGTTCTTCATGCGAGCTCAGTGTATGGACTTGTAAGTGTTCATGCGATCTCAGTGTGTAGACTTCATTCAGCAGGCTAGACAATGGATGTATAGAGTTGGTCGTGTGAAGGAGGACGAGTGTAAAGACTTGTAATGAAGAGCAGCAATGTGTAGACTTGTGAAGCACAACTGTATGCACTGTATGGACTTCAATGTATAGACGTTGATGTATAGACTTCGAAGAGAACAATGCATGAAGGCATCGAATGTGTAGACTTAGAAACAGCAATTAAGCAAGTGTGTCAAATGAGAGAGTGTATACTCTTGAAAACAGCATATAGGCAAGTATGAACAGCTTGAGAGTGTATAGACTTGCAGGTGATATCGAGTGTATAGGGTTGAAGGATAACTGAGTGTCTAGACTTAGAGATGTGTAGACTTGCCAAAGAGTTGGACGATGTACAGACTTGAATAAGTGAAGTCTGTACAGACTTAAAGGTTCACAGTGTGTAGACTTTAGCAAGGCAACGTCAGTAAGGTTCCCAGTGTACATACTTACTGAACTGAGCGTAGGTAAAAGATATGAGGAATGTATAGACTTACTCAGTTCAGTTCAGAACGTAGGTAAAAGTCCCAATGTATAGACTTTACCTAAGAATACAACCGCTGTACAGACATGCTCAACCAGTCCAATGTACAGACTTGGAATTTCAACAGAAGGATGTACAGACTTGGAAAACTAATGCCAATGTACAGACTTCACCTCGTGCAAGCTACAGTGAATGAGTGTATAGACTTAATGGTCTCTCTGGCTGTACAGACTTGATCACAGGCTGAACAGTCGAATGTATAGACTTGCTTCCACCGACCAATGTATAGACTTTGTAAGCGTGAGACGCTGAGTGAGACGGTGGCTGAGACGATGTACAGACTTCAGGTGAAACGATGCAGCTACAGTGCAGTGTAGACTACCAAACTCTGTACAGACTTGCAGCTTGAGACAGTGATGTACAGACATGGAATTAATGAAGGCGTTGGCTGTACAGACTTTGATGAACGCCGCTCGCTGTACAGACTTCGAATCAAGGCATGAATAGTGAATCAATGTCTAGACTTGGATGCCCAAGCCAATGTGTAGACTTGTGCAGTGCAGCCAGTGTGTGGACTTGTACAGTGACTAGAGGCTGTACAGACTTTGGGTCATGATGTGTGAGACGAGGGACAGTGTATTGACTTTGAGATGGCAGACGATGTATAGACTTGTGGTTCAACAGAGTGTATAGACTTGGAAGATGAAGGGCGATGTGTAGACTTTGAAATGAATGGGAGAATGTATAGACTTGACCCCTTGAAAGGTTGTATACACTTCAGATGCAATCTACAGTGCCGTTGTATGGACTTGAACTCAAGGAATGGCTGTACAGACTCTGAAGGCTTAGCGGAGGGTGTACAGACTTTGAATATTAAGTTCAATGTATGGACTTCAGGTGAAGACCAATGTACATACTTTGAATATGAAATTCAATGTATGGACTTGGAGAGTAAAGGAGGCGTCGACCCACCAGAGGTGGAGCGTCAACCCATCAGTGGTGGAGCGTCGACCCATCAGTGTACAGACTATGCAGACAGTGTGTAGACATGATCAAGTAGTGCATATTTATCTGACAGCCATATGAACTGCACAGTCCTACATGATGAAGCATGAATTATTCTAGAGATAGAAGATTGATTTATAGTGTGAGACATCATCAAAACCGTAGGGATGCAACATGTTCTTCTCTTTATTAGCTTGCAGATTGAAAAGGTGGTTAAGGAGAAGATTTTAAATGTTTTATTCTCTTGTTCATTGATTCAGCGAGAGGGTTTAAATGTTTTATTCATAGGTTTATTACACAGGGGATCTGGAACTCAAAAGTTCAGTTCATGTATAGTTCAGAGGGGTTTAAGCACACGCGATTCTTGCCCTCAGAGAGCTCAGTTCATTCATTCCCCCTTATAGGCATATGTTCTTTATTTTTACTGTTCATATTCCTGGCGAAAATTGGGCAGCACCTCCCCCGGACTGGGGTTTGCGAGGGGAAATGTGGGATCGTCAAATGGAGTATTCCGGGATGACCCCCAAAATTTGAAGTAGGCAGACGGCAGTCTGACGACCCACAGGTGAGTGCAGAAACCCAAGGTCCAGCCTTCAAGTGGTTCTGACAACTCACGGGCCATAGCTTTGTAAGAGCTCCAACGGGACAGATGTTTGCCATAGAAGGCTATGAATGTTCACCCCTTTGAACCGGTTCCTTCGAAGATCATGCCATAGAGAGGCAGGCTTCGAAGGGCCCTGGATGATTAGAAGATATAGGAAGGGAGGGAAAGAGGACTATTGGGATAGAACGCAATATGTTGCAAAAGCTTTTCTTTTCATTCATTCATAAGCGAAGGGGAACAAAATACATGAGGGGGCGACCACCCCATAATAGAGGAAAAGAGTAGAACGAAGGAAGTGGATACATCGGTTGGAGGGGAGCAGAGCATAAGCTCCTCCCACTCCTTTTACTCTCACCTCTATTCTCTTCTCTCTTTTTTTGCAGGCGGAAGCTTCTCCGGCTTGGCTCTTCTCTCTTGCTCCTCTTTTTTGTTCAGCCGGCCCCCTTGCCAGCCAGCCAGCTACTTTTCAGTGGAGTATGCCTCCCTTTTATAGAAGTGGAGATGGGGGAGGCCTTTGAAGCCAACCCCCCCTTTCTTTTCCTTCTTCATCTTTTCTCGCTCGAAGATGCTTTGTGGCCTACGGATAGGGGGAGCGATAGAGTAGGGGCGATGCTCGCACGGGATTGGTCGACGATGACCGGTGGAGATGTGACGTTCGGTGCGGAGCTCAAAGACTTCCGTTCTTGGGGGCTTGAGGCATACCGGTGGTTACCCATCGGTCTGATGCAGGACGTCGCTCCATTTCCAGAAAGGGTGCCTATGTTTGCAATGAAAAATAGGGCATCAGACTGAGGATGGGACAGCTTTGGGTTAAACCGGCATGGGGGGTATGCGTGCCGGTTTAAACCCACATATGTTAGCGCGCCGTTTGAGTGTCCATAATAGGTGAATGCCGGTTTGATGGCCAAAAGAGGGGCGCGTCAGTTTGATGGCCTCCAATGGGCGCACCGGTTTAAGAGCGTCTGTTGGGCGCGCCGGTTTAGGCCAAGGGAGATTTCGTCCTGGCTTTGTGGCAATTTAGAGGAACACTTGTCCTCCCATAATGCTTTAGATGTAATGCACCGCCTTCGGGGTGGTTAATTCGAAGCCTCCGAGTCCCGATCTAGGACTTTGAATGATTTTTGGCGCATGCCGAGCCCGTGTTCGACTTCCTGGGTTTTTTCTGATTTGGCCTTCGGCACTGCCAGTTGGGGAGTCGGGGCCATCTTTTCTGCTTGAGGGGCTTCCTTGTTGGGTAGCGGACCCCCGGGTATATATTCGTCCTGCTTGGAGGAGATATAAAGGGTTTATTCAGCCTTTCTATCTTTGACTTGCTCTCGGGTGCCGAAACGTGCATGTCGTATGATCATCATCATTTTTTTGACGTACAAATGCCCCCCACTTGTGGGTGGCGCAAGCGAGGGACGAGTGCGCGAGGCCCGTGAGTGTAGAGTACTTTGACAGGATATCTGTTCTTCCGAGCCAGTAGACTGTTGGTCCGGTGTGAATTCACGGGAAAGCACTCACTCCTTCAACGAATAGATGAGGGGACCGCTCCACCGCGTAGGCATGCAGACCGAGATATCTAGCCTGAGTGGGGGTTTAGTCATCGGTATGGGGTTAATACCGAAGCAAGAATAGAGGGTTTATGCGCCGTCTTAGGCAAAAGGCCTAAAATGACTTAGATTAGGCCAATCCCGAGGGGGGTTGGTGACTCGTGGTAGGTTTAGGAAAGTTGTTTGTTCATCAACTCGGATGGGGAAGTCCGACCCGAAGGCTTTGTAAGGGGCCTGATGGAACGGGCAGAGTTTGTGTGCTAGTTGATGTATTCAGGTGGAAAGTTCGAAGTAAAGGGTTTATTCGCTAGTGCCGACGGGGTGCCGAGAGCTGGCGTGGTTTATTCATTGACACGGGGTTAGTGCCAAAGCAAGAAAGGGGGTCTTTTTGTTCATCGACCTGGACGGGAGGTCTGAGCTGAGCAAAAGGGGTTCCTTTTGTTCATCGACCTAGACGGAAGGTCCGTGTCAAGCAAAGAGGGTTCTTTTTATTCATCGACCCGGACGGAAGGTCCGTGCCGAGCAAAGAGGGTTCTTTTTTATCATCGACTTGGTTGGAAGGTCTGAGCCAAAGGAAAGAGGGGTCTTTTTGTTCTCTAGCCGGACGAAAGGTCCGATCCAGGGTGGAAGGGTCTTTTTGTTCATCGACTTGGAAGGAAGATCCGAGCCAAAGCAAGGAGGTTCTTTTTATTCATTGACTTGGACGGAAGGTCCGAGCCAAAGCAAGGAGGGTTATTTTTATTCATTGACTTGGGCAGAAGGTTCGTGCCGAGCAAAGAGGGTTCTTTTTGTTCATCGACCTGGACGGAGGGTCCGTGCTGAGCAAAGAGGGTTCTTTTTGTTCATCGACTTGGACAGAAGGTCCGAGCTAAAGCAAAGAGGGGTCTTTTTGTTCTCTAGTCGGACAAAAGATCCGATCCAGGGTGGAAGGGTCTTTTTATTCATAGACTTGGAAGAAAGATACGAGTCGCGGGTTTATTCGTCGGTGGGACTGGAAACTATAATATTGAGGGGGTTTATTCATCGGCACGGGGCTAGTGCCAAAGCAAGAAAATGGGTCCTTTTGTTCACTGAATCCGGATGGAGGATCTGGGTCGAAGAAAGGAGGTCTTTTCATTCATTGATCGGGACGGAAGGTTCGAGCCAAAGCAAGGAGTCTTTTTATTTACTAGCCTGGATGGAAGATCCAAGTCAGAAGTTCTATGCGTCGGTGGGACAATATAAAGTGGTGTTGAGCCACATATGAGGTTTTTTGCCACTGCCTGGGGCACAGCTATTTGGTTATTCGGCCGAGACGAGATGGTCTGAGCCGAAGGAAGGAACTTTGAATTCCGGTGGGACTTGATGAATCGACATCCCCCCGCTGACTTTGACGAGTCTTTTTTTTCTTTTTTCTTTCCTTTTCTTCTTCTTTTCTTCTTCTTTTTTTTCTTCTTCTTTTCTTATTATTATTTTTTGCATGGATATTGTATGGCCTCAAGGGAGGTCCAAGAAACATTCTTGTTCCGCGTGAGGCGCGGGGTTTAATTGTTCATCGAAATGGGGAAGTGATGTGTGATATAGTTTCAAATGCCTTCCATTGAGGGGTGGGAATTAAGTCTCCCCCCTATGGTTGACAACCACATACGCACCTCCTTTGTAGACTTTATGGACAACATATGGCCCGAGCCAGTTTTCATTCAGCATGCCTTTATGGTTGGCAGCCATGACCTCTCTTCTTTTGACCATCACGAGGTCGCCTTTCTTGAATTCACGCCGCTTGACAAGCTTGTCGAAGGCGCAGGCTATGCGGGCCTGGTAGACCTGTATGTTCTGCTGGGCCTAGAGTCGCTTTCCTTCTAAGTCGGAGAGCTCTTCCAGTCTTCGTTCTGCTTTTGTTCGATCATCTTTGACCAATTCATGTTGGATGGCAACCCGTAGTGAGGGTACTTCCAGTTCAATGGGGATGACTGCTTCCGAGCCGTACACCAAAGAGAAGGGCGAATAGCCCGTTGGAGTTTTATAGACGGTACAGTACGCCCACAATGCTTCGTACATCTTATCCTCCCAGTCCCTTTTGTTGGAACTGACAGTCTTTGCCAGAAGGGTCCAGAGTGTTTTATTGAATGCTTCGGCCAACCCGTTTGCCTGTGGGTTGTATGGAGTGGATGTCCTCCAGTCAATCTTGTACTTTTAGGCCAACATGTAGACCTTTTGATTCTGAAAATGGCTTTTGTTGTCTGTGATGATCCAGTTGGGGACGTCGAATCGGAATATTACATTTCACCGGATAAATCGGGCCACGATTTATCTTGTGACTTATTTCAGGGCTACAGCCTCCGCCCAGCAGGAGAAGTAGTCAGTTATTGCCAGGATGTATTTGCACCGCGAAGAGGATGGGGGCAGTGGGCCCACCACGTCTGTTCCCCATTGGGCGAAAGACCAACTGGGTGTTGTTGGATGTAGCTGTGTTGGCGGTCACCTGGGGACCGTTGCATGCTATTGGCACTTTTGACACGACTTGGCGTACTTGCAGCAGTCGTCAAACATTGTCGGCCAATAGTAGCCCAGCTTTTTAATTTCATTTTTCATTTTTGGCCCGGCCTGGGGTGATCCAGCTGACCCGGCATGGATTTCTTTCATGACTCTCCAGGCTTCTTCCATAGAGAGGCGTCGAAGGAGTATTTTCTTCTTGGCGTCCGCCATTATTCAGAATAAAATTCTGTTTCTGATTACATAGGAGTCTTTTATTCGGATCAGTCGGATCTTTTCTTCCCTTTGCTTGGGCAGCTGCTGGTGTTTAAACCATTGCATGAGGGGCTCACGCTAGTCAGGTGATCTGACCATTTCTACGGTTGCTACTTCAGGCTCTTCTCCACTTGCTCTTCTTCTATCATGTTGGGGACCTATCGTCGGTTGATCACCCGTATGTTGAGTGATTCATCAGGCGGGGTTGCTAGTGAGCTTGCTAGCTTTGCCAATGCATCGGCCTGTGCATTTTGACCTCGGCCGACGTGGTTTATTTCGATGAAGTGAAACTTCCCCATGAGTTGCTTCGCCTTAACGTGGTAGGGGAGTAATTCAGCTTTTCGGACTTCAAACTATCCTTGTATTTGTTTGACGATCATCATTGAATCCCCAAACGCTTGCAACATGCGGATATCCAACTAGAGAGCCACCTTGAGACCGATAATTAGGGCTTCATATTCTGCTTCATTGTTTGTGCAGGCTTTGTTGATTGAGCAAGAGGTGTGTAGCACCTCTCCTTCAGGGGATTTGAGGATGATGCCCACACCTACTCTTATTCTCGTTTGCCCTTGCGGGGATGTTTTTGTTCTTGAAGCATCGTCAAAGTGTAGCTGCTAGGTGGCTTGCTGGACCTGGCCCACTTCTAAAGTCTCATCTTCGGGGAGCTCCGTGACCAAAGGAGAATCTTCAGGTACGGGGTGCGCCGGAAAGAAATCAACAATGGCCTGGCCTTTGATGGCCTTTTGCGGTACATAGGTGATGTCGAATTCCAAGAGAATGAGAGCCCATTTGCCCAGTCACCCTTTTTGGATCGGCTGAGAGAGTATATGTTTGACAGGGTCGGCCCTAGATATTAGCTTGACTTCATGCGACAGCATGTAATGCCTCATCTTCTTGGCTGCGAACACCAGAGTGAGGCAAACCTTTTCAATAGATGTACATTTTGCTTCAACCACGACTAGTCTTCGGCTAAGGTAGTAGAGGCTTGTTCTTTTCCTTCTTCATTACTAAGGGCAAGCATTACCCCCAGAGAGTATTTAGTGGCGGCTATGTATAGGATCAGCGACCGCCCTCTGACAGGTGGCCCCAGGACTGGCAGGGTGTTCAGGTATTCTTTCAATTGACTGAAAGCCTTTTGACATTCTTCGCTCAAGTGGAACAGAGTATCCTTCGTCATTTATTTATGGAACGGTTGGCACCACCCAGACAAGTTGGAGATGAACCTACGGATGTAGGCCAGCCGACCTTGCAATGACTGTAATTCTGTCAGGCTCCTAGAAAGAGGCAGCTCCTGAATAGCTTTAATTTTTATGGGGTCTATCTCAATCCCTCGGTATCTGACAATGAAGCCTAGGAAATTTTCCACTGGAGACACCAAAAGCGCACTTTATCGGATTCATTTTCGGTTCATGCAGCCGCAGCCTTTCAAATATAATTCTGAGGTTAGCCAGGCGGTCCTTCCTCTTCTTTGTCTTGACGACCAAGTCGTCGATATAGCATTGGACTTTGTCGTAGAGAAACTCGTCGAATATTTTTGTCATCGCCCTTTGGTAGGTGGCGCCAGCATTCTTGAGGCCAAAGGGCATCCGTTTGTAATGGAAAATCCCTTTAGGTGACCAGAAAACTATGTGTATTCTATCATGCTCAGCTATCCAGATCTGATTGTAGCCGGAAGACCCATCCATGAACGACAAGGCCTCATGGCCAATAGTGGCGTCGATCGTTACTTCGGTGATTGGCACCGAAAATCCTTAGGATAAGCTTTATTCTGGTCCCAAAAATCCACACAAATCTGGATCTGGCCACTTTTCTTCTTGACAGGCATGATGTTGGCCAGCCAGGTAGTATATTGATTCTCCGCCACGAAGTCAACATCTATCAGCTTGTCGACCTCCTTGCAGACTTGGCTTATTAATTCTGGCCTCATTCACCGAGGTGATTGCTTCACTGGCTCGGCTTTAGGGTCAATGGCCAAGATATGCTGGGCAACTGCGGGGCTAAGGCCTGGCATTTCTTTATAGTTCCAAGCAAAGCAATCTCAGAATTCTTGGAGCTGCTTCATATATTGCCCCCTTTCTTCGGGTAGCAGGAGGGGACTGAGGAAGGTAGGCCTGGGATCATCCTTCGTGCCGAGGTTTATTTCGACCAATTCATCAACAATGGCTTGGCCGCCATCTTCTATTTCCGGAGGAGCCGGTTGTAGGTCTACAAAGCCTTCATCATCTTCTTCAGCTTCAAGGGCCTCGTAGATGTATTCTTGTCTTATTTCGCCTAACAGCGGGACTTCGGCTTTGCCTTGTTCTGAGCCAGTTGGCTACTGATCGGGCTAGATGCTCAGCTCTGGTGTCGGCAGTGTATGCTCTATGTAGCTTGGACGCTAGCTTATGGGTGGAGCGCCCTCAAGGGCATGCTGACTTTCATCAACTTTTGACTCTTGCGAGTCATTCTTGGGAATTCGAGTTGCTTCCATAGAGATGGACTCCCAGCATTTGCACGGAGTAACAATTTCGTGACCATTATGAGCCCGTGGCCGAGATGGGCTCGAGCCTTTCAATTCAGCCGATGGCTCGGTTAGTTCATAGTCTCCTATGTATTCATCATAAATTGCCCCCGGGGGGTCTTCACTTGTTATAGTGCAAATGGAAATCATATCGATTTCTTGATAGTCTTCTACAGAGAAACCCATCCCCGAGTGCTGAGTAATTTGAAGCAATCTTCTGTCCATGTTTGGTGGCTCCCATAATTCTTTGAACATCTTCTTTTGACTGGAAGGTTGACAAAAGGAGATTTGTTATTTTCTGGCTAGCTTGATCGCACGGCCAGTGATGTAGGGGAGTCCCATAATTGGGACAGGTGGATCGAGCATCTCTTCAGGGAATCGGCAACGGAGTTTGTCTCGTCCTGTGGGCTGCTCCTTGACCACATAGAACATGGTGGGTTGGCCATCAGGATTAGGGTCCTCCAGGGTCTTCAATACTTTGACTGTTTGACAGTCTGCATCAGCTACGGGTTTGGTGACCCCTGGGGGGACCTTGACATCCCCAAGTAGCTCTTCGAGTTTTAGTGCGCCTAGTTCAGGGTAAATGTTGAGTTGGAGCGCTCTGAGGTCTCCTTCTTCCTCGAATATGAGTGACACCTTTGGGGGAGCCACGTAGTCAGACGGAGGCGGAGGAAACTAGTCGCCGGATTCTACTTTCTTCTTCCCCTTGTCTTGAGCTGGAGGGTTGGGCTTCGTCGGCTTCTCTAGATACAGAGATGCATTTGACAAGTGGCACTCGAACACCTCAAAAGGGTGTAAGTCGGCGAACACTCTTTCTTCTTTCCCGTTCCGAGGGTACTTTATGCATTGGTGGAGGGTGGAGGCCACCACCTAATTTTTATGCAGCAATGGCTGGCCCAATAGCGCCTTGTATGACGTATCAGAGTTTATTACATGAAACTGCACTCTGGTAGTGAAGTCGTTGAGCGAGAGTTCAAACTCTGCCATGCCCATGGGGACTTCAAATTTCTGGTTAAACCCAGCAATTCTCATATCCCTGACCTCGATCAGGTGCACATCAAAGTAGTACTTTTGGTATACCCGATAGGGGAGTATGTTTACTGCCGCACCCGGGTCAATCAACATTCTGCCTATTGGCTTGCCATTCAGTTGCCCCCTTATGTAGAGCGGTCTATTGTGTTTGCCGGAGGGCTGAAGCATGTCATCCTCTGTGAATGTCATAGCCACCCCTGACTTTGCCTTGGCAAAATAGCTCTCGAAGTATGCCGGGGTTTGTAGGGCCGTGATAACGGCTTGTCTTGTTTCTTCACTGAAGGAGAGTATATCCCAGACAGAAAATCTTGCGGGGTTTCTCTTTAGTTGCTTCACTATTCTGCTGGTGGTTCTGACATTGGCCAACCTTAGTTCTTCGGACCTTTTATACCTACCCTCAGAGTGCTCTTGAGGAGCTAGCTCGAGAGGTAGTTCATCTTTTTCTTCAGGTGCCATCTGGGCTTGTTGCGCAGGTCCTGCCAGCTCTTTCCCTCGCATGAATTCGGCAAAGCTTGGAATTCTCGCACAGTCTTTATTTGCTGGGGGAGAGGCTGCCGAGGGTGAGGTAGGAGCACCCTTGACCCACCATTGTTGTTGCGGATGCGGCCGTTTACCCTCTCGAGAGGATAGAAATTTGACAAAGGAGGGGACCCCCTTACTGCTTGAATGTTTAGGGTAAAGCCCTGGCAGAGGAGGGATTTCTCCACCTTTGACTTCAGGCTGTGGAACCTGGTATGGTTGTTCACCACGTAACATGATGTTGTGGTCAGCTTGAGGGGGATGCCCCCATTTTCTTCCAGACCTAGTAGCATGCTGGGAGGTGGAAGTTTCAACTTGGTTTTCCTCTACTGGCATGAGGCATATTTCTTCATCCTCTTCTTCAGAAATTCAGATTGTTTCAAACAGAGCCGCAAGGGTATTGCAAGATAAGGCAAGGCCTTTTCGTTTGTTCTTGGATTTCTTCTTTTTCTTCATAGTCGACGGCTGCTCTTTTAGAGGCTTATCCCATATGACGGGTTCTTCAGCTTCAGATTTGGCTTTTTCTGCTAATTCCAGGGACTCAAAATGTTCCCAAGGGACATATTCCTTCAACTGGACGGGCTGAATTTTAGGCTGTTCATATTCATCTAGCCCATTAATGATTTCTTGGAGCCGTCCCACAACCGGATCGACCTCTTTGTGCACCCGCATAGGAATGTGTTTCTTCTTATTATTGGTGAATCTTCTGATGATCAGCTGAGGAGTTGTCTCTTGCCAGACGGGGGTCACAATCGGGGGTTCCGACTGAGGTGTGACACCTCGTATATGAATTCTTGGGCGACGATGAGGCGATGCCCTTCTTCTTGCTTTTGACGGCACGGTGTGCCAATTCCCTTGATCTTCTGTTGGTGCTAGGATATAGGCCTCATAGGTATGTTGAGTGCAGGCTTCCGAGATGGTGCTTGCAAATCAACCGGTATTTCGGGCGGTGGTGGTGTCATCCGAGACCCAGCTGGAAATGTCCTTCTCGCCTTCTCTCATTTCTATGGTAACTCAAATAGCCTCATAGCAGAAGCAAGGTCACTTCATGATGGTCTGCTATATCTGCACACGATCTCTAACCAGCCTGCCATTATTGAGTGTGACTCTAAGGTATTAATTCAGACTATCACAAAGGCGATAACCTGCCCTTGGATCATTCCCCCCTATGTCAGAGATATTTGGCACATATCCAACACCCTTGACAAATTTTCTCACATATTCAGAGAAGCCAACACAGTTGCTGATTCATTGGTGTCCCTAGCCTGTAGCACCAAATGTAATTCTTTCTTTGCTTATCATGAGCTTCCTAAATTTGTTAAAGGCTCTGCTCACATGGACAAGCTAGGAATGCCTAGCATCTGCTTGATGTAATGTACTTCTTTCCCCAATTTCAATAAAATTTACCTCTTAGGTTTGTATGGTGGAATGGCCTTTCTCTTTATCACTGGTAAAGGGTGCATTCCCCCACTCAACCCTAGGCAGGGCTTTATATATATATAAAAAAAAGTGCAGGCTTCCGCCACTTCTTCGGGCAGTTGCTGATATAGAGATATCATGTTGATTGTCACCTGTAGAGTACGCATTTCATGCGGGCACAGAGGATCGACTTTATGCTCCCCCATTTGCAATTCTCTCTTCTTGATCAAAGACTCAATCGTGTCTTTAAAGATATAGCAGTCCTCGATAGGGTGCCCGATCATTTGATGATGTAGGTAAAAATGAGGATCGTCTTTTCTTCTTAGATCACCCGACCTCTTTGGTTCTGGGAGAGTGATCTTGTCAAATTTCGTAGCCCATTCGAACAAGGGTTGAGTCTTATCTCGGGGGAATGAATATAGCTTCTTCATTTTATCTCGTAGGGATGGACCTTCTCGCCGATCGACGGGCTTGGACGGGGGAGACTCGGCTACCCCTTTGTCTTTTTCCTTCTGTTGTTTAAAGGTCTTAAAGTCGATCATGTGCACTTCTTGAGATGTCGACCATTTGTTAGCTGACCTGGCCTTCTGGCTTGAAGTGGCGGGTGCGACGGAGTATTTTGAGAGGAATGCCTCGACTTCCACCACAACATTATTCAGTCGGTCAAATGACTTAATTTCAATGCCTATCATTCTTTTCAGCACCTCTCTTTTCAAGTTTTGCTTGCATATTTGGATGGCGTCCTCTTGATGCGGCAGGCGTCTGCACCTCATGCTAAGGTTCCACCATATTTTTATGTATTCCCGAGCGGATTCGTCGTTCCTTTGGGTTTCATGTAATTCGGCCACCGTCACCTCCCTCTCGGCGATGTGGAACATTTCTTTGAATTTTCTTTGCATGTCGGGCTAATCAAGAATAGACCCGGGATGCAAGCTCGAGTACCACTCGAAGGCGAGCCCTGTTAATGTGGACCCGAAGAACTTTAGTAGTTATGACTCATCAGTAGCTAAGTCACCCATCACATTAGTGTAGTAGGCAATGTGCTCGCGCGGAGACCCTTGCCTGTTGAACTTCTCGAACTTCGGAGGCTTAGTGATGCCGGGGGGAAGCCTCTTGGCAGCATGATGAGATGGGTATGATATCCTGTATATATCAAATGAGGCGGAGTCTCCATCGCTCCTTTTCGCCAGCTTCATTTCTATCATCTGCTCGACCATGAGCTTATTCATCACCGCCGGGTCAACCGGGCTTGGGTAAAAATGAGCTTGTTGCATGTGTGGCGTTTTTAACATGGCCGCGTGGGGCGTGGCAGGCCCCCCTTGAAATGGGAAGATTGGAGGTTGCAGCGCAGCCATAATTTGTTGTTGCAGGAGAGGAATGTTGAGTAGTAGATAGCGGATCTAGAGGGGAGGGGTGAATAGATCTACCCCACTTTTCGTAGAACACCCCACTTAAAAGCTAGATAAAAATAATTCCAGTGGAATATAACTAGCTTAGCGTAGCTCACAACGATTTTCTTAGCAAGATGATTAAGTAATAAAAAGATTAAACCTAAACATGCATCAAGCACAAAACAATCGCATAAACAAACCACAACGCAAAGGATTTTAAGGTAGTTCGGACTGAATCCCCAGTCCTACGTCCACCCCTCACCAAACTCGGTGAGGCTTCACTAGTGCAGCGCACCAAATCGCAGATCGGAAAGACCTCTGATTGCCTTCCTACTAACCACAGGTAGGGACGTCAATCACCGGAGATCGGACAACTTTCGATTGCCTTCCTACTAACCACCGATAGGGACGTCAATCACCACAGATCGGACAACTTCCGATTACCTTCCTACTATCCACCGGTAGGGACGATCTTCAGTTTCAAATGTTTGAATGAAATGAAAAAAGAACAAGATATAAAAACACTCAAACAAGATATAGAATATGCTCAAAGAGAAAAGATCTTGTCTGAGATTGCTGGAGCTTGAATCTGATGCTTCAATGGTATCTTCTTCCTTGTGAAATGGTCTTCCTTGGATCACCTTGAGTTGATGAAGAAGATAAAGGATGCAGATTTGATCTCCCTTGAAAACCTTATGAAATCAGCTTCCTTGGATCACCTTGATAGCCTTGCTTGCTTCTGCACTTCCTTGGAGATTGCTTGCTTTGATATGAGCTTGAAACACCTTGGAATGGATGAAGAACTTCTTCACGAAGTACTGTTCACGGCTACAGTACCTCTTCTTCCAAGCCTCCTTTGATCTCCCTTGATCCCTCTTTCTTTGAATCCCCTTTGAGTTGATGGAGGAGATAATGGATGCAGCCTTGAACCTTGATTGCTTCTACACCTTCTTGGAGGTTGATGGCTTCAGAAATTAGCTTGAAAGCACCTTGGATGGATGAAGAACTCCAGCCCGAAGCACTGTTCACGGAGGTGCTACAGTACCCGTGGATCTCCTCCTCTAGCCTCCCTTGGTATCTCCTTGTTCCCCTTGAAGCCTTAGGGTTTCTAACCCCTCATGTGTTTGTTTTATACCATTTGAATGGTCCTTGGACATCCCCCAGACCAGATCCACAATTCATGGCAGATTGGGTGACTTTGGGGTTAAACAAATACAAGGAAAGGGGCTCTTCTCGAAGTGGAAAACAAAGTCAACATTTGTTGGCTCGGGGCTGGCGGTTGACCGGAACCTTCTGGCGGTCGACCGCTACTGAGAAACGCTGTAGAAATTTAGTCCCTGGTATTTCTGGTCGACCGCCCCAGGGCTGGCGGTCGATTGCCACTGAGAATCCTGCTGGCCTTTGGTTGCTGGCAGGAGCGGTCGACCGCCCCTGGGCTGGCGGTCGACCGCCAGTTGGGCAGTTCCCGGGTTTCCCTGGTTCAGACTGTTTAACCCTTTAGCTTAGTTGCTTGACTCCTTTAGTAGCCCGTTCTCATCTGTGACATCAACCTTGATAGTCTTGAAGGTGTCAACTGATTCTTTGACCTTGAGTTCTCTTGGCTATGCTTCATTGTGCATCGACCTTGGCTATGTGAAATGCCGAATGTGAAGTGTCGACTTTTGCTTGTAGAAGAGATTTGCATCCTTGCTTGAGCGCGATCAATGAGCTTTCACTCTTGCCATCGTCACTCAATTTCTTGTCCATTCATTGGCATATCTATCATGAACAAAACATCACGTAAGTCAATCATATGAGAGTGGAAAACATCAATGACTTATAGTGTTCAGCCATTATCAAAACTAAGAATATCAAATAACTCAAATGACCACAGGATGATGTCGAATGACTCAAATGACCACAGGGGCACAACATTCTCCCCCTTTTTGATGATGGCAACACTATGAGTCATTATGTGGTAGTAATTTCTAAGATGGCAAAGTTGATAACATATACGACATGTGTAGCTCAAGATCCATGATAATTAAAGCATGTGAATGCATGATATAAACACAAAGCATATGAATGAATGCAGATATGTATGCATGAACAATCAAAGCGTATGAATGCTATGCAATTATGCAAACCCCCATCAACACTCAAACACAAAGCTCACAAAGGTTTCTCCCCCTATGACAACCCTCGTATATGACAACCCTCGTAGATCGACAACGCACAACTCTTACAAAGGACAAGGACTCACACAAAGAATTCTCCCCCTTTGACAACAACAAAAAGGGAGGGATAGAGAAGGTTACAAAAGTCTGAGAGACCAGAGCTGAATGGAAGTGAAGAGCAAGCCATTATATGCAAAACTGAACCAGACCGTGAGTAATATATATATGGTTCAAAGCTAATGAAATCCGAGATCAACAGTGGAGTTTGAAAAGTAGCTATATCCAAGGTTTAATAGAAATGAACCAAAAATACATTTCATGGCAGTGTTTAACCTTCTCGTCTTATATATCCATATTCAATAACTACAAAGGGAATAACACAAAAACTAGTATGGAGGCTAAACAAGCATGAGTAAAGCATGGAATGTTATGAGTGCAGGAAATTTAATTTTCAATATCTTTTGAATTTGAAGGCACATGACTCATATTTTACGAGCAATCAAGTCTAGTACATGCCTCCTAGCCGTAAGAATACACGTTGTTTAGACGCCAGTATCCTAGGTATTTGGCAAGACTGACGGTTATGCTTCAGAATGAATAGAGATAGCAAAGTCACGTCATGACATATCCAATCTCATTTCTTTGATGAGAAGATATATTTCTCAGCAATTATGCCAGTGCTCTGCCTAGAGTCCAAAAAAATAATTAAGACAGAGATAACAGGGGCACATCATGACATATCATTTGTCACTTGAATTGATGACATGACATGTTTCTCCGTGCAACAATATCATTGCTCTGTCAAATTGATTTTCAAGAATTTCAGCTCATCAAGATGTTTAAGAACAATACTAAGCCTGAGTGTATCACCAAGATGGTCATGAATTTTGAATTTTCAGATTTCAGGAGAGTCATTCAATGCACAACATGCAATCTCTAGTTAAGATCTATTAAAATCACACAATATAGATGATTTCGAAAGATATATCAGAACTTCGAGAAATCATTAAATCTGAACCATTTTCATTGGATGGACAATCATCAGTTCATATAATAGAAAGCTCTTACACCGTAGTTCTGTCGGTCTCAAGATCTCATTTTCAACCTGGAGGCCAGTGAAGTTCAGATTGCAAGAGATTAACAAAGACAACAAGACTCCCCCTAAGGATATGCAATGAATGCACTCAAGGAGTTATGTTTGTAAGTAAAAAGATAATTGTCAAGGAGAGGTTGACTAGAATCATGCAGGGGTTGACCTGATCAACATGAAGTTGGCAGACATGAAATGCATGACCCAATACATGGTTGTACACTTATTAAATGCAACAGAATGAAGATGAAACAAATGCATGAATGCTGCAAAGAGACAACTCCCCCTTACTATATGGCCTATATGCGACAGTGACGCATGGTACTTGGCGGAGGTGAAACCTTACGCATATTGAGTGCTTCTAGATAAGCATAGCCTGCCTTTCCATACATCAACATTTAATATACCATGGCCATGCAAGAATGATGTTACACAAACCATGCAATGCATCGTGAACATGAATTCAATTCATTATTATGCATCATGACTACATGGAATGCCACACCATATGCAAAATGACATATTTACATATAAATAATGCATGGAACACCAATCTGCAAAAACACACACTAAATTGAACAAGATCATCATTTCAATTTTTATTGGCCTGAGGTCGGCAAAGACCAAGCTCCCTTCTGAGTGTTGAAAAGCTATCATTACACAAGGGCTTGGTGAAAATATCAGCAATTTGATTTAGAGTATCAACAAAATACAGTTCAAAATTTTTCTTAACGACCTCATCTCTAATGAAGTGATGCCTAATCTCAATATGCTTAGTCCTAGAGTGCTGGACTGGATTTTTGGCAAGGTTGATAGCACTAGTGTTATCACACAGAATCGGGACACAACCAAGATCAACTAAGTAGTCTTGAGTTGGTGTTTAATCCACAACACTTGGATGCCACAGCTTTCCGCAGCAACATATTCTGCCTCTGCGGTTGAGAGGGCAACCGAGTGTTATTTCTTGGAGGCCCAAGAAACTAAACACCCGCCCAGAAACTGGCAGTAGCCACTAGTACTTTTGCGATCCAGCTTGCATCCAGCATAGTCCGCATCAGAATAAGATATAAGAGATAAATCACATGATGACGGATACCACAATCCCAAATCTTGAGTGCCGGTAAGATATCTAAGGATACGTTTGACGGTAGTCAAGTGGGATTCTCTAGCACTAACTTGAAATCTAGCACAAAGGCATACACTAAACTGGATATCTGGTCGGGATGCAGTTAAGTAAAGCAAAGAGCCGATGATACCTCTATAGATCTTTACATCCAGTAATTTACCATTTTCATCCGAATCCAGTGATGTTATGGTGCTCATAGGAGTTGCAATTATTTTACTATTTATCATGTCAAATCTTTTCAGTAGCTCATTGATGTATTTGGCTTGACTTATGAAGCACCCATCTTCTCCTTGGTTGAGCTGCAAACGGGAGGAAGAATTGGAGTTCTGCCATTAGGCTCATCTCAAATTCGCTAGTCATGACGTTAGCAAATTCCTCACACATTTCAAATTTAGTAGAACCAAACACAATATCATCAACATAAATTTGAACAATCAAATTATTTTTACCTTGCTTCTTGGTGAAAAGTGTTTGATCTACCTTACCTCGTGTGTACCCTTTCTCAATGAGGAATGAGCTTAGTCTCTCATACCAAACTCTTGGTGCTTGCTTCAGTCCATAAAGTGCCCTGTCTAGCTTGTATACAAAATCTACATGGTTAGTGTTCTCAAAGCCAACGGGCTGCTCAACATAGACATTCTTCTTTGATCAAGCCATTCAAGAAAGCACTTTTTACATCCATTTGATACAGCTTTATTCTAAGGGAGCATGCAAAGGCAAATAAATGTTGACTCCCCCTGAAAGCATGCATGGGTTGGCAATGAACTATGCATCCTAAGACTTATGTGAATGCACAATGCAATGAAGATGGTGCATGATGATTGCACATTTTTGTGTCTTCCTAAACATGATTTGCATAGAAGTACATGAGATCACACGATGATGCAAACACAAATCATTCACAATTGATTTTGAACTGAATGCAACATGATGATGCCAATTGCTAGACTCCCCCTTTGAACAATGCTAACATGAATAACGAGTTGAAAATGCAGCCATGGTATGCATCATCAAAACCAAAATCTAAGAATTTCATGTGGCTGATATCAGGTACCAAACAACTCATCATCACATCAACTTCATCAGCATAACAAGTTTCCCATGAATTAAACAGCTGAAATAATTGATCTCTGGTACACGGCGGAGGTTTTGATCTTAGATCCTTCTCACGCATAGTAAGAGTTCTGGGCAAGCATGACTTGCCTTTCAACTCTAGACCATTTAAAATACCAGAGGTCAAGCAGAGTGTGAGCAATTAATCTAGCTCATGTGTTCATCTTCACACCACGGGGGATAAATCATCATTTCAAATAAGCAATTCAGTTTGCATAAGTTTATTGAACAAAACGGGTAAACTTATGATGTAATATCTACATGTCAAGACTAAACATTCAAAATGATAAAAAAATATTTACATACCTGTGCCTTGAGCTTTTATTTACCTGACCATTCATTTCTCAGCTCCAAGGCATCCTGCACCCAAAATTCTCATTTGAAATTTTTAGGTACCCAAGCTTGCTTGGGTCCTTGTGGGTTAGCAACATGTTTAGCATCTTGGCCCATCTTTTTCAGGGCAATCACATCATCCTCCCTCATTGTGAGGCAATCATATATCTCATGCCCATTTTTCCCACAATAGAAACAACACACAAAAGATTGATTTTTCTTTTTATGTTCATGTGCGTGTGCATGTAGACTATGCTTTTGTGGGCGAGCATGATTTTTACCTTTCATGGTATGAGGGTGATGTCTTTCTTTCAGATGCCAGCATTCCTGGTCAGTGTGACCAGTCTTACCACAATGAAAGCAGCGAAGAGAAGCATTTCTATTGAAGGCCATGGGGAGTGTCGACCTGTCTGGATAGGAATGTCGACACTTCTGATTCTCCATGCGATTCTGTGCAGAGTTCTGTTGAGCAAGCCCTCTGCCAGTGTTGACATGTTTCTTTCCTTGCCCTTTCACTTGATGTCCTGCTCTAATCTCATCATTTCTCAGGATGAAACAATCATGCACAGTGTGACCATGTCTACCACAATAATAACAATGGACATATAATCGTTTTGTGGAAAGCATGGTATTTAGCATTGGACATGTTGTGGTGCATGTTTGGATGAGCATGCTGAATTTTGCTTTTCTTTTGAGCAGTATGCCCTTTTTGGTGACCACAGGAAGTGGTGGCTTCTGATGAGCCAGAATCTTGGTCTTGGGCAAACATTGACAGGAAATCATTCAAACCTTGAATTTCATTTTCAAGTGAGGAAATATGTTGTTTAGATTCATCAAGACCCTCTTCGCATGCTGCCAATTGCTCATTGAGCATGGCATTTACCGCTTTAAGATTTTAATTTTCTTGTTCTAAAGCATGCAATGTTTCAGAGCAATCATCAATGACAGTCTTGCCTTTTCCAAGTGCAACCAGTTTTTCATTCTGTTCTTCTTCATCTTGTTCAAGTTCAATTTTCTTTTTCAACAATTCTCTATTCTCTTCTTTCAGAGAATCAATCAGATTTTGTTGCCATTCAAGATCATCATGGAGACCCATATTTATCTTTTTCAAGAACGAGCATTCTTTGCATGCAAAATTAGCAGAGCATGAAACTTCAGTTTCTTTTAGGACCTTTTCACTTTGAGTTTCAGAATTTTTACTTTCTTCAATCAACCTCTCATCATGAATTAGCCCATCGGCCATAGTTTGATCATTAGAGATTGACTTAGGTTGGTTTTGAAGTTTTATTATAATTTCTTCCAACCTAGTGATTTCATCATGAAGATTTTCATTTTCATCCCTTAGACATGCAATGCTTTGTTTATGCGTATCTAGATCAAAAGAAAGAGTGTCGTTAAGCTCTTCAAAAGCAGAATAGTTTTTACAAAAAGAGCTTTCATTTTGGTTACTTTTCTTGAGATCCTTTTTCAAATTTTTGTTTTCTGATTTTACCTTTTTGTATTGAGTAATCAACTCATCATAGGCTTCCATAAGCTCTTCAAAAGTGAATTCCTCGGAGTCAGAGTTTACCTGTGATGAGGATGTATTGCTGGACTGTTCTGCACGGTCGGCCATGAAGCATTCTTGTTCTTGTTCCTTCCCTTCATTGATTTTCACCAACCTGTCCAGTACTTGCTTGGTTGTGCTGCAGGAGGACACAAGATGAGTTAGTCTGAGATCAACTGCAGTTGTAATTAAGTTATATGCAGCAAGATTATCATTGTGTTTGATCTCATGTTCGGCTGACCAATCAATTGAATTTGATGGCAGCTCATGAGGACCATCGTATATAAGGTCCACAATTGTGGATCTATGGAGCTAACATAGATGAACATTCTCCCTACCCTTGTAGAAAAATCTGAACCATCATAAATGGGCGGAGAAATCATCGAAGCATGTGTAGCATATGAAGCCATTTAAATAAAATACACCGGGATCTTTCCCTGCAGATCGTAGGATCTGGGAAAGGCAGAGCCAGGCTCTGCTACCACTTGTTGAGTAGTGGATAGCGGATCTCGAGGGGAGGGGTGAATAGATCTGCCCCTCTTTTCGCAGAACACCCCACTTTAAAGCTAGATAAAAAGAATTATAGCGGAATATAACTAGCTTAGCATAGCTCACAACGATTTGCTTAGCAAGATGAATAAGTAATATAAAGATTAAACCTAAGCATGCATCTAGCACAAAGTAATCGCACAAGCAAACCACAACGCAAAAGATTTTAAAGTGGTTCGGACTAAATCCCCAGTCCTACGTCCACCCCTCACCAAATCCGGTGAGGCTTCACTAGTGCAGCGCACCAAACCGCAGATCGGAAAGACCTCCGATTGCCTTCCTACTAACCACAGGTAGGGACGTCAATCACCGGAGATCGGACAACTTCCGATTGCCTTCCTACTAACCACCGGTAGGGACGATCTTCAGTTTCAAATGTTTGAATGAAATGAAAAAAGAATAAGATATAAAAACACTCAAACACGATATAGAATATGCTCAAAGAGAAAAGATCTTGTCTGAGATTGTTGGAGCTTGAATCTGATGCTTCAATGGTATCTTCTTCCTTGTGAAATGGTCTTCCTTGGATCACCTTGAGTTGATGAAGAAGATAAAGGATGCAGATTTGATCTCCCTTGAAAACCTTGTGAAATCAGCTTCCTTGGATCACCTTGATAGCCTTGCTTGCTTCTGCACTTCCTTGGAGATTGCTTGCTTTGATATGAGCTTGAAACACCTTGGAATGGATGAAGAACTTCTTCACGAAGTACTGTTCACGGCTACAGTACCTCTTCTTCCAAGCCTCCATTGATCTCCCTTTATCCCTCTTTCTTTGAATCCCCTTTGAGTTGATGGAGGAGATAATGGATGTAGCCTTGAACCTTGATTGCTTCTACATCTTCTTGGAGGTTGATGGCTTCAAAAATAAGCTTGAAAGCACCTTGGATGAAGAACTCCAGCCCGAAGCACTGCTCACGGAGGTACTATAGTACCTGTGGATCTCCTCCTCTAGCCTCCCTTGGTATCTCCTTGTTCCCCTTAAAGCCTTAAGGTTTCTAACCCCTCATGTGTTTGTTTTATACCATTTGAATGGTCATTGGACATCCCCCAGACCAGATCCACAATTCATGGGGGATTGGGTGACTTTTGGGTTAAACAAATACAAGGAAAGGTGCTCTTCTCGAAGTGAAAAATAAAGTCAATATTTGTTGGCTCGGGGCTGGCGGTCGACCGGAACCTTCTGGCGGTCGACCGCTATTGAGAAACGTAGTAGAAATTTAGTCCCTGGTATTTCCGGTCGACCGCCCCTGGGCTGGCGGTCGACCGCCACTGAGAATCCTGTTGGCCTTTGGTTGCTGGCAGGAGGGGTCGACCGCCCCTGGGCTGGCGGTCGACCGCCAGCTGGGCAGTTCTCGGGTTTCCCGGTTTAGACTGTTAACCCTTTAGCTCAGTCGCTTGACTCCTTTAGCAGCCCGTTCTCATCTGTGACATCAACCTTGGCAGTCTTGAAGGTGTCAACTGATTCTTTGACCTTGGGTTCTCTTGGCTATGCTTCATTGTTCATCGACCTTGGCTATGTGAAATGCCGAATGTGAAGTGTCGACTTTTGCTTGTAGAAGAGATTTGCATCCTTGCTTGAGCGCGATCAATGAGCTTTCACTCTTGCCATCGTCACTCAATTTCTTATCCATTCATTGGCATATTTGTCATGAACAAAACATCACGTAAGTCAGTCATATGAGAGTGGAAAACATCAATGACTTATAGTGTTCAGCCATTATCAAAACTAAGAATATCAAATAACTCAAATGACCACAGGATGATGTCGAATGACTCAAATGACCACAGGGGCACAACAAGGAGTTCCCCCGGCATAGTGGGGCACTGGTTGTGAGGCTTCAAATGCCTGGCCACCGCCCCCTGATGTCCTAGGGGGGACTTTGAGCTGTCTGGGCACAGAGGTATGCGTATCCCTCTCGCTCAGCTACTTTTTTAATGCTTCAATTTCTTGCTGATATCTTTGCAGCAACATCAGCAAGGCTGGATCATTGGTAGAAGGGCTGGGGAGGCTTCCCCGCTCCTCAGATGGCGTCTCTTCAAATGAGGTGGATGGCACCCCACTGTCATCTTCAGTTGTAATTACATTGGCAGTTAAGGCAGCCAGAGTCTCCTCTGGATTTGTTGTCCCTGCGAGGGTTTGCAATGCCTCACTAGCGGCCTTTCCTCTTCTTGTGAGAGGGTCGGGCCTCTCGTCTATTCTGGCAACTTCTTCAGGCTCTTCAGGCAGGACCATAATGGTTGGTCGCTCCGACCACATTACTGGTATAGACTTGTATATTTTCACTTTTTCTCCTTGCACGTCTGGTCGGCTGACCAGGGAAGGTCAATCTTTCGAACACCGAGACCCTCGGTGCATCTTCTTCACGGCGGGGAAGCTCATAGCATCCTGATTCCGCATCTTCTATTTCAACCGAGTCGATTGGACATTCTTGACCCTCTTCAATAGTGGTGATGACTTGTAGTAGCCGTTGCCTCCCTAGGGAGGTGTTCCCGCCCCCACAGAGATATCCGCGCATGGCCTGGGTGATGTCTTCTTCTTCATAATCAGGATAAACCGCGGGTGGCGGTACCCTTGCCTATGTTGGGGGCCCGTAGGCGGGCTAACCCTCTCTGACAGTCTAGCCATGCCTTTTGACATGTAAAGAGGTGTTCGCCTGTCGCCTGTGGGCTCGGGCAAGTGGTTGGTGAGACGCCCTTGCTGGCATCTCATTCTTCTTCATCTTTTTTTTCTCCTCCCTCCTCGGCCCGTCAACCTTGACAGACTCCGACTGAGTTGTTGGGCCCCGAATTGACTTGGGCACCCAAATTTGCTTGCTCTTGCACGGCCTTAAGGCCGGTTCATTCTTCAATCGGTGGGGCACTCTGTCGTCTTTCTTCTCTATTCTCCCCAGCGCTTGAAAAGAGTTGCGCACAAGGATATTTGGTATGACCTGCACAGGGACCACTTTGGCTCTTTGGCCATTAAGGTGTATTCTGATGCCTCCGATCAGCACTGATTTGCCAGTGTTGGAAATCTGACCTCTTGGAGTAACAGCAGCAGCATTTCTTCGGCCCCTTCTTTGGCGAGATGTCATCTTCTTAGTAGTCGAACCCGTGTCGAAACGGGCGTGGTGGACGAAACAGCCCACGGTGTTGACTGACGCGTGGTCAGGAGTAATTGCTTGCGACCTGGCAGCAGCGGGTCTGGTGGCAGACGTCTCATTAGCGGGAACATGGACTTCGATGGGCTTGGGCCCCTCGGTCTTTAACAGATGGACGAAGGCCACCCCCAAGAAGTTAGGGAAACCCACCACCGGAGGAAAGTCGCCGAACTTGATTGGCACTGCGATCCTCACCATGACACGTCCAATTTATATAACCGTCCACGAACCCTTTCTTGTATAAATGATGCTGCACATCCCATGGTGAACGCCACCTCAAGTTTCTACAACCTGAACAAGGGCATCAAATGTGATGCGGGACGGATGACCGACTCGGGCTAAGACGTACGACAGACTCGTTGTGCGGCCAGCACTAGCACACTAAGGCAAGCCGGGCGGCTGACCACCGTGGTATTCTTCGAGTGGAGACGTCTCTCAACAACGACTCTCTTGAGCCCGACGATCGTCCCTTGCGAGGGAAACGTGGGGATCGCGGTGATTAAGAAACCACCGTCGCCTAGGATACCGATTCGAGTTCGGTGCTCGACTGGAGCTATGGAACGGGCGCTCACAACTCACAAACGCGGTGAATTTGGCACTGGCTAACGGCCCTAATCTCACAAACACAGCAATATAGAGAGTATACTAAACAGCAAATGTAGATGTCGGAACGAGCACGTACCTCCACGCCTAGGTGTGGGGAAGACTCCCGGCCGATTTCCGAACAACCCCGATATACAAATGCAATAAGATTACACTTTTAGAAATATATGCCCACTCCACGCAGGGAGGTATAGGGCTACAAATGCCAATTTTGGGGTTGCTGGAACCCGGGTTGATGGGCCACACTCGCAGGAGGCGAGGAACGCGTGCCGGAGCCGCTCGGGTACGTCGACGGAAAGCCGACCCGGTTCTGCCCGCGCTAATCACCCTACGCAGCAAGCTTGCGGAGGCTGGTACGGCTGGATCCGATGCCCGATCGGAGCGCCGTTTGTTGGAGAATGTCGGTGACTGGATGTAGTATCTTCACTCCGAAGATCACGAACAGATGCCTTCAGATCTGGGCGCAGTGATGAATCTTCTGAGGTTCTGGTTTTGTGCTCACAGAACTGCACAGAAACACGGTAAAATGTTGGGAAAATGGTTTCCAATGTCGGATCGAGGCCTTCTTTGTGGGAGAACGTCGGTGACGCCCTGAGGAAGAAATACTCTGAAGACCCCTCACACGGATCTTGGCCGGATGAAGGTGGGGCCGGCTCTGAAAGTCGACTCAGATCTCATCCAGACCTGCTCAGACAAGCCTGCGTGATCCCATGAGAACTGTCGGTATGATCAGCACCGGTCACAGATCGAGGCGAGATCAGTGGCGACGCGAAGGCGACTTGAAATACTATGATTGATCTTCAGGAACCAGCTTCAGATGTTGTTGGGGTCGGGCTGTAGAATTCAATACACAGTCACCTTGAATTTTGGGCAGCAATCTGGGGCAGATCTACGTGCCTCCACGATAAAAATCGCCACCGTTGCTCAAGAACTCGGATCGACACGAAACCAAAGCTGAATCCTTGCTAACTCGTAGTAGTATCAAGGATAAACCAGGGGAAGCCATAAGATAAGAGGAAGAGGGGGGTAGATGGTCGAGTCTCATGACCTGAATACTGTCCAGTCACAGGACAGGGTTGGGAGTCACACCCAAGGAAGAAGAAGTGAATCACTCACTTAATGCAATTTGTCACAAAATCTTTTCATTCTATTAAGCATAAACACTATACATGCCTTCTTATAGGGAAATGGAAGGGGTAGGGGGGGAGGGAACTTGCGCAAGATGCAAGTAGGGGGAGGGGGCATGCGCATGGAATAAGACTCTTGGTGAAAGGGAAATGGAGAAGATGACAAGGGGACATGGTGACTCACCTACCCTTTGAAATTCAAAGGTAAGAAGGTAGGTGGCAGCCATTGGAATTTGACCAGCAGCCTTCTATTACTCCATGTGGTGAATGGAAGAAGAAAATCAAACTAGCTAGCCTAATACCAACAAAAAAGAGGGCGCCCCCCTTCTTGGGCCTTGAATGGGCCAAGTTTGGCATTGGTTTTCCTTAAGCCTATTAAGCCAATATGGAACCAATATGGCTTAAGGCCATTCTAATCTAGATAGCCCAAGAATGAAGGAAGCCCAATTGGGCCTTTCATGGCTAATGGATCCATCATAATGGTCCAAGGCCATTCCTTCTTAAGACATTCTAAGGGGCTTTAACCAAAATGGCCATTTAAGGGCCTTACAAGCAGCCCAATATGAAAACACAACTATAAAGACCATTACAAGACCATTACAAGCCCAATTTTCATGCCAAATGTATCCAAATTGAAGCCAAATTATCCCCATTTGAACTGGAAGCCGATGTAGTCCACTTGGCGCTCCGCGTATGGCACCGTCGGTTCGCCGACGTGTCACGTGGTCGCCCTGGTGTCCACACCAATTCTCCCCGAGTGGGAGGAACTCGACCCCGTCGAGTAAGGGTCCCGAAACTTGCGCTCTCCGCATGTGATCAAGGTGTTGGTCATCATGGGGCATCCTCGCCAACGCACTAGGACGTGTGGGTATGCGCCGTTCCTTGTGGTGATCACCTGCTCATCCAGTATACAATCTATATGCATGCGTTGAGGCTGGAAAGGTGGACTCTCGGGTGAGGGGTCACTCCCAATAGAAAGATAAAGCTCGAAACTCACTAGGGATCACCGCGGGCTCCAATAGGCTACCAGAGGAAACATGGAACGTCGAATTGACACCATTGTCGTTCGGTAGTTCAATATCGTACGCTTTCGGACCCACTTGTTTCTTAACCCGGAAAGGGTGGGGATCGTGGACTTAGAGTGGCTTTCGGTCTCCGGGCGGAAACCTGTCAGGTATGACCCTGATCTAGATGTACTCTCCCTTTGAATCCACGGATATGTAGCATGCATCGGCTAACTCCTTATGCGTGCATGGCTGGCCTTTTATTGACACGACTTAATGCAAACCATATGCATGGAAGAAAACAAACCGTAGAAACAAACACACACATGACCTTAGACAAACCTATGGTTATGCAGACTATGCATATGCAATGGTGGACCAGGACACCCGAACATGTGCCCCGTATACACTAGTGGCAACCGGTGGTTGGCAGAAAGTGGGACTCCTTGACATCCTACTTTGTCCCTAGCATGCGGCTGCCCATTGGATTTGGGAGACTTGGGAGGGCTAGGAGGGCCGGATGTAGGTGTATCGGGCTTGGTGGGCGTAGGTGGCCCGGCCCGTGGGAAAGGGATGTGAAAGTGGACTTCCTCAAAGAGGTGGAGTGGAGGTTGTGGGCCAAAGGGCCCATGAAGAAAGGGATCGAAGGGATCAAAGAATGTGTGGCCCCTCGATATGGATTCCCTCATCTCAAGGTCCCATGTATGGAATTCTAGAAGGTGCTGATGGTCACCTTCATCCATCGACGTAGATGGGACTATGTATAGCAGATAGGGCTCCTCCCTCGGGATAAAAGGAGTGAAGTCAGGCTCGGCCAGTAAGGGGAGGAGTAAAAGAACCTCCATGGTGATATAGCACACAGTGTACACGGAGGTGATAGACCCTAAGGATGGATGTGTGAAGCTACGACCTATAGGTTGGTCAAAGCCTGGAGCCAACAAGTGCATAAAAGTTAGTTGCCGGTCTAACCCTTTAAGAAGGTCATCCAATGTATCCACACGGTGACTAGACCGGAAAGTGGTGTGAAATGAATGGATTGGCACCAGAGGTAGGATAGGGTCCATAGATGGGAGGGGAGATGGGACCAAACCTATCTTAAGCCAGCTAAAGAGTGGCTCGGCTATGAGTAGCTTTCCCGTTAGAAACATGGGTAGCTCTGGCTGAGAAGGCTCCAAATAAAGATCGGAGAGTGAGGCTTCTCCAACCCTTTTGTCCCCTAGAGCTCGAGATGTCTGAGTGGGACACTGTCCTGCAAAGTGGCCGAATCCCAGGCAGCGATAACACTGCTATCGTGAACCACTACACTCCTTGATAAGTGCGTCCTTACCCTTATCCTCCTGACGGACAGGGGGTATAGGCAAAGGGGCTCTCGTGGGTGGGGAACGAGGATCCACTATGATGGGGAGGGGACCGTGGGATGGAACCATAGATGGCACCGGATTGGGACTACCGGCTGTTACCTCCTTAGGTTCATGTTTGGTTCCTCCCTGGCTAGGAGGTAGGCAAGGGGGAAGCAGGGACTCGATATAAGCACACTTCCTATCCACTTTATCCAAAATGAGTTGGAAGAGTTCGGTAATGGTGGGGTTGGGAGTAGGAGTAATGTGGTGGACTCGCCCATATGAACTCAGCTTAGTCGTGGACCTAGGCTCTTCTACATGCGCGGCGCGTTGCCTCTGATTATGGCCCACTTGGGTGGATGTGATTGGGTGGGGTCGGTTGGAGGTGACCGGGCCGGGTAGGTAGACCTTCCTAAGTTCATCCTTCATCTCATGCCACGACTCGATGGGCCTTTGCCTCCTAACCTCTCTCATGCGCTCAATGCTCTCCCATTTCCAGGCGGCTTTGTGGACAAGCCTCTCTCGGGCAAAACTAACTTGCATGGCATCAGACATGGTGTAACATTCAAAATATTTGTCCATCGCGGCCTCCCAATTGAGGTAGTCGCCCGGATCATTAGAGCCATAAAAATTAGAGGCTTCGGGCCTACAGAAGGGGAGAGGATGGTTGCCAAGCCCATGGGTGGACCAACGGCCATATTGCTCGGGTGATTGGGATTCCATGTGAATTTGGCGGAACTACATGCTAGACATGACTATGTGGGAATGCACTAACTAGGAACCTAGACTTAACCCACTATTCGGTACGTGGCGGAGCTAAGCGATCCGAAGATCACTCGCGCAAGTGTGCGGCCTTCCCGATAGGCGTAGCCTAACGTTCGTGTCGCACCTTTTGATATACCGAGTAGAGGAATGCAAATGCAACCTTGGACTTAAATGACACTCTTTTTTTTTCTTTTTGACACCCTAGACTCAACCATGCTCTGATACCAAACTGATGTGGGACGGATGACCGACTCGGGCTAAGACGTACGACCGACTCGTTGTGCGGTCAGCACTAGCACACTAAGGCAAGCCGGGCGGCTGACCACCGTGGTATTCTCCGAGTGGAGACGTCTCTCAACAGAGACTCTCTTGAGCCCGACGATCGTCCCTTGCGAGGGAAACGTGGGGATCGTGGCGATTAAGAAACCACCGTCGCCTAGGGTACCGATTCGAGTTCGGTGCTCGACTGGAGCTATGGAACGGGAGCTCACAACTCACAAACGCGGTGAATTTGGCACTGGCTAACGGCCCTAATCTCACAAACGCAGAAATATAGAGAGTATACTAAACAGCAAATGTAGATGTCGGAACAAGCACGTACCTCCACGCCTAGGCGTGGGGAAGACTCCCGGCCGATTTCCGAACAACCCCGATATACAAATGCAATAAGATTACACTTTCAGAAATATATGCCCACTCCATGCAGGGAGGTATAGGGCTACAAATGCCAATTTTGGGGTTGCTGGAACCCAGGTTGACGGGCCACACTCGCAGGAGGCGAGGAACGCGTGTCGGAGCCGCTCGGGTACGCCGACGGAAAGCCGACCCGGCTCTGCCCGTGCTGGTCACCCTGCGCAGCAAGCTTGAGGAGGCTGGTACGGCTGGATCCGATGCCCGATCGGAGCGCCGTTTGTTGGAGAATGTCGGCGACTGGATGTAGTATCTTCACTCCGAAGATCACGAACAGATGCTTTCAGATCTGGGCGCAGTGATGAATCTTCTGAGGTTCTGGTTTTGTGCTCACAGAACTGCACAGAAACACGGTAAAATGTTGGGAAAATGGTTTCCGATGTCGGATCGGGGCCTTCTTTGTGGGAGAACGTCGGCGATGCCCTGAGGAAGAAATACTCTGAAGACCCCTCACATGGATCTTGGCCGGATGATGGTGGGGCCGGCTCTGAAAGTCGACTCAGATCTCAGCCGGACCTGCTCAGACAAGCCTGCGTGATCCCATGAGAACTGTCGGTATGATCAGCACCGGTCACAGATCGAGGCGAGATCAGCGGTGACGCGAAGGCGACTTGAAATACTACGATTGATCTTCAGGAACCAGCTTCAGATAGTGTTGGGGTCGGGCTGTAGAATTCAATACACAGTCACCTTTAATTCTGGGCTGCAATATGGGACAGATCTGCGCGCCTCCACGAGAAAAATCGCCACCGTTGCTCACGAACTCGGATCGACATGAAACGAAAGCTGAATCCTTGCTAACGCGTAGTAGTATCAAGGATAAACCAGGGGAAGAAGAAGTGAATCACTCACTTAATGCAATTTCTCACAAAATCTTTTCATTCTATTAAGCATAAACACTATACATGCCTTCTTATAGGGAAATGGAAGGGGTAGGGGGGGGAGGGAACTTGCGCAAGATGCAAGTAGGGGGAGGGGGCATGCGCATGGAATAAGACTCTTGGTGAAAGGGAAATGGAGAAGATGACAAGGGGACATGGTGGCTCACCTACCCTCTGAAATTCAAAGGTAAGAAGGTAGGTGGCAGCCATTGGAATTTGACCAGCAGCCTTCTATTACTCCATGTGGTGAATGGAAGAAGAAAATCAAACTAGCTAGCCTAATACCAACAAAAAAGAGGGCGCCCCCCTTCTTGGGCCTTGAATGGGCCAAGTTTGGCCTTGGTTTTCCTTTAGCCTATTAAGCCAATATGGAACCAATATGGCTTAAGGCCATTCTAATCTAGATAGCCCAAGAATGAAGGAAGCCCAATTGGGCCTTTCATGGCTAATGGATCCATCATAATGGTCCAAGGCCATTCCTTCTTAAGACATTCTAAGGGGCTTTAACCAAAATGGCCATTTAAGGGCCTTACAAGCAGCCCAATATGAAAACACAACTATAAAGACCATTACAAGACCATTACAAGCCCAATTTTCATGCCAATTGTATCCAAATTGAAGCCAAATTATCCCCATGTGAACTGGAAGCCGATGTAGTCCACTTGGCGCTCCGCGTATGGCACCGTCGGTTCGCCGACGTGTCACGTGGTCGCCCTGGTGTCCGCACCAAAATGTGACCGTCACGGTCAATTGCTGCATTTGGATGCCCTAATGCAAAATGAATGAAACTCTCAACTCCATGCTTAAACTCAACAGACACCACCCGGTCAACTATTCTACGATACATCCATGAACGATTTGTCAATATTTTATCTGCACCCTCTAAATGTTAATACACAAATAACTTTGAAATCATTACTCTTGAAAATAAACCCGACCCTTTCCTCATATCGTTCGCCATAAACCATTTGCAGAAGAAGGGTGTATTATTTAGATTATCATTTTTTAACCAATCCATGAAGGTTTGATCACACAATCACTTGCTATATGTGTTGTACGATTTGTTAAAAATTTCAGCATCATCTCCCCACTCTTCTCCGATATACCAAAAATATTTATTGACTAAGAAATTTTCTTAAATACTTACTAGTAAGTGGTTAAGAAAATACTCAAAATCAATAAAGGTATACCAGAGAAGAGTGAGAAGATGCAACCAAAATTCTGAACAAACTATACAAACACATATAGTAAATGACTGCCTAAATGTGATCAGACATTCATAGACTGCCCAAATGGGATAATTCAAGATTTTGAGGTAGATATATGCATTCTCGTAAAAAGAATGAGAACATACACATCAATCCCAAAGTCTTGAACGGGAAGGTTCTTTGACACAGGTTTAACACGCTCTCCTGAGTTGCGTGTAATATTAGGTCACACCCACCCACCCCAGCTCACAGGGAATATCCCATGTAATTAAATAACATAAAATTAAATAACATCTCACTTATCATTATGCATATATCGAATTAAATAACATCTAATTTAAAAAACATTCAAATGAAGAATATCAAAACTAAATAATGTAAATAGAAGAAACCACCAAGGAGAGGATACAAAGAAATCCCCCCCCAACCTCAAAAAAAAACCATACCCCCTCCCCACCCCTGGATAGACCCCCCTCCCCTTCCCTCCCCCACCGAAGACCCACCCACACCGGACCCCCTCCCTTCCCCCCGGGACCCAGCCTCCCCTCCTCTTCACCCAGGTAGACCTGCACCCCTCCCTCTCCCTCCCGGGCCTCCCCACCCCCACTAAAAACATCGGGCGGTGTTTCATTACTTAAATTCTTGCTTTTGGTGGTTTGAGACTTGGGGAAAGGTCCTCGATGATTTCCCTCTCGATCATGATTGAGTGGGACATGGACGGGCACTCCACGGTGGGGTTTCGTCAGTTCCTGATAGGAATTGGTCGATCGATCAGTTGGATCGGTCGACCGGTCCAAACCAGCCACTGTGCAGGCAGCAGGGTAAGATAGGCCGATGTGAGTTGAGCAGGCCGTGGGTGTGAGTAAGCGGGTGAGTTGACAATTCTGTTCCCGTGTGGGTAGTGCCTGTGAGGCTTGCCCCTTGTTGAGACCCTAGCGAGTTGAGGAGTCCACCTAGGGTGAGGGCTTTCTGTGTTTTTCCCGTGAGACGATTTCGAGCAGATCACCGGGGGCCCCTCCTCTCCCGTACCCCACCAACCCCCCAACCCTCCCCCCTCCTCAATCACCCAGTGTGTCCCCCTTCTTTCCCCACCCCCTTCCCTCCTCTCTCGTCCCCTCCCTACCCCCCTCCCCTCCTCTCTCGTCCCCCACCCTCCCACCCCGTCCCCTCCGTGCCCCCCTTCCCCCTCCCCTCCCCTAGTCCTCTCCCGTCCCCTCGCACCCCCCACCCTCCCCTCCCCTCCCTACCGTGCCCCCTCCCTCTCCCAAACCCCCCTCCCGTCCCCCACCTACCCCCCCACCCTCCCCTCCCCTCTCCTCCCTTCTATGCCCCCCTCCCCTCCCCACCCTCCCGTCCCCCACCGACTCCCTCACCCTCCCCTCTGTAGATTATTAGAAAAGTAATCCACAAAGAAGTAATAAAAAGTAATTAAAAAAGAATAGGGGAAAGGGAGAAAAGGGAAAAGGGGGATGTATAACGTGATCACCAGAGATGCGTAGGCCTCAAAGGATATTGACAATAAAGAACAAGGGAGGGATCCTGAAGAATACCTTTGAAAATGCGGGGAGATGTGAGGTCTACCTTCTCTTCCAATCGACCGGCCGATGAAGAGAGTTCTTTTTTAAGATTACCCTTGCAAAACAAAACAAACACCAATAAAGAGAATACGAATTAGAAACAAGGTGAGTGTAACATCAAGTTCTTAATAAAATAAACATGAAAAGTGACACACCTTGTTGGTGTTCTTGGTGGAGCGATAACACATCTCTTCTCTGAAGTAGATGTGCGCTCTCCCAAGATTGATCTTCGGTCCCCTTTTTGCCAAAAAAAAAGACACATCTTGTTGGTGTTGGCCGTTAAACCCCTATGCAAAGGGTAAGGAAAATAATGATAAATGAAGAAAGGGAGGGTGCAAGTGTTGCACAATTGGAGGATCTCAATGTGGTTGAGATGAGAATAAAAATAAATAGATGAAAGGGGATAGAAAATAATAAGATGATGAGATAATAAAATGATGCATGCAATGCTACCAAATTAATAAATAAGAGAGAGATGAGAAAGAATGGGCTTATTAGTTTATTCTCCAATTGGGGGCTTCAAGTCTTCAACGTTCTTCAATCGAGGGGAGCTCCAACGTGTATGGCTTTGAGCTTAGGAGACTCCCCTTGGCTCCTAATCCAGTAGCACCTTCCCTTAGAATCAAAACTCAACCTTAAACACAAGGAAGAGGGGGGTCCTATTTATATGAGAGAAATTCGTGGGTTTAATTCTATGAAAAATAGGAAATCAAGTTTTATTGGAATTTGGAAGGAGATATTCAATTGCAAAGTGTTCTCTCAACCTTAGGAAGCCTTAGAAACCCTTTCTTAAGTGGAAAAGGTGCTCAAAACGAGGGAAGGAAGGGCTGCTGTGAAGTTCAGAATTCTACAAGAATTTGAGTCCACCACAGTGGCGCCAATTAAATTGACGTCAGGAGGGAAGTTGCCAAGTCTAAGGCATTTTTAGAAAGATTAGAAATTTCTAAAATTAGAAGAAAATTCACGTCCAACAAGGCTGACGCAAATTAGGAATTTTACGAAGTTTGGTCGGAATTAAAATCTCAAAAATAGGCAAGGAAATACGCATCCGGGTGTTTGGACGCGTCTGTAAGAACACATCAAGCCTTGCAGACGTCATTTCTTGATTATTTTAGAAATTCAAAAATTACCAAAAATTAGAAAGGTAAATCACGTCCATCTAGACAGATGTGAATTCAAAATTTTGACGAATTTGGTAATTATTTAAAAGGCCAAAATAAGGAAAGTGAATTAATGTCAAGGAGATGGATGCCAATTAAGGAATTGACAACTTTGTAGAGAGGCGTTAATTCTTCATGAAAATGAAGTTTGGCACAAAATGGGGAAAGAAGGAATTCGCGTCGACTGTGACAGACGCAAATAAAATACGCGTCGACTGTGGAGGACGTGATTTTAGAAATTAGTGCCTTTTTACAAAGGCGTTAATTCAATAATTGACATGAATAAAGGAATACACGCCCACCTTACCAGACCCGTTCAAAGAATAGGCGACTTTCCAGAAAGGCGTTAATTCAGAATAAATATGAATTTTGGTAGAGAAATGAGGAGAAAATGAATATGCATTCGTCCCCCTCGGACGCGACTTTGAAAAGTGGCGCTTGCCTAGGAAGGCGTTAAATCTGGAAAGAATTGGCGACTTAGACACTGCCGTTGATTCCAGAATTGGCACCCACTGTGTCGGGCACTAATTCTTTTGAGAAGACTTAGCGTCTAGAGGTCTTACTCTAATTCAGAACAGCCCTGAAAAATCAGAGAAAAATCCAAAAAAATTAATAAAAATAGGAAAAATGTGGGAAAGCTGAAGAAAGTTGATTAATCAAGAAATATGAGAAAAACCACTCAAATAAGTCGATTTGAGGGTCAAAGTGAGGCATTACAATGCGATAGGAGATGTATTCAAGGTGATGTCAATTCGGCATGTCTACAGTTGCCCCACCTTGACGTCTGCTTTGTAAGGGAGAGATACGGAATGGATTGGCATGGAACGAAGGGAAATAGAGTGGAATGAAGTGGGAGCGAATTGAAAAGTAGATACCAAGATGTGATGTGACACGCAATCAACACCACTTGATAAGAATTGGTTCAAAAGATCGAAATAAAACAATCTTGAGGAGCAACAATTGTTTGGTTAAGAAAGGAGTGTGCACGAGGGCACGAAGTAGAGAATAAAATAGTGATCAACTTCCAGCGCGGTGGAAGTACCCCAGGTCACAAATCTGCAGGTTTTACCAATGGAGAGCGGTTACCAGTCAATGTGGACATGTTGCAAGCAAGGTGAATCTAAGGAAAATAATGAATAAGAGGATAGATGTAATGCCCCATATTTTTTGGATATTTTTCGGATCATTTTCGTGGGTCTCGGAGTGTATTTTGTGCTTTACACGTGTTTCTCCCTGATGTGCCTTCGGAACTCTATGCAAGGCGATCCGTGGTGTTCTCCGACTCCGTGACTGTACCGACGCGTTGTGCTCCTCCCGAGGATCACGGAGGTAATTTTTATTTTTTTTCTGAATTTCTAGAATTTTTGGGTTTTTCTATATATATTAACCCTTTCTCTCTCTCCCCACTCATTTTCTCACTCTCTCACTCTCTCTTCTCTCACGCTCTCTCCTCTCTACCTCTCTCTCCGACGGCTGACGGAGCGGAGCACGGGTGAGGCACGGACGGTGCGGGCGAGGCATGGGCAAGGATGGGTGAGGATCGAGGCGGTGAAGGCACGATGAAGCTCGGCCGCGAGTTCATGAACCGGTGAGGGTTTCGTGGCATTTTCTTCGTGGATCGGCGTCCACGGCGCGTGAAATCTTCGGTGGAGGTAGGGAGATGGATCCCCAGCTCATGTACTTCCTTTCTCGCGATTTTGGTAGGCCGCGGTGAGTCGAGCGGGCTTATTTGAGCTTTTTGGGGAAAAGGCATGATTTTGGGGTGTGAGCCTGATCTAGAGTTTTATCACATTAATTGATGGTTTGGGGGCATCGTTGAATGCCTAGGGGCATGGGGAAGGGTTTCCCCTTTGTTTCCCCTTCACCCAGGGGTGAATGGGGCGTGGAATGGCGTTTTGGGGCATTTCCCGCCGTTCTCGATTTTTCGGCTTAGAAACGGTTTTACAGAAACCGCCTATAAGTGAAGCGGTCCCCAGGGTGACCGTTTATTATCCGTCTCATCATGTTTTGGGGCAGCGGTCCTGCGATAGACTGCTACGCTTGTCTTTGCGGTCTAAGGCAGACCGTTTTCCTGGTTGGGCGGTTTTGGTCTGACCGCCACCTGCCCCCTATGTCGGTTGGCTAGACGGTCGCACGATAGACTGCCAGGAGGGTTAAGCGGTTTGGTATGGACCGCCTGGTTCATAGAGCGGCCAGGGCATGACCGTTTTATGTTTTGGATTCATTCTAGGCCAGGAGAGGTAGCGGCCATGCGACTGACCGCTAGGTGACACCCAGCGGTCAGGCAATGGACCGCCACTCTTCTAGGCGGTCTGAGGGTGACCGCTTGGGTCCTAGTAGCGTCTGGGGCTATGCGGCCCTGGCTGGACTGCTAGGCCAAGCTTTGCGGTCCTAGCCAGACCGCCAAGCTCTGAGACAGCCCAGGGAGGACCGCCCCATGGTTTTCATGCTTTCCAGGCCCGTTTAGTGTTATGTTGGTCTCCGGTTGACACGGTTGTGACCTAGTGGTCGACCTTCGGTCTCGTGAGTGTCCCGAACATCCCGTGGTTTCTATGACCATGTTTCTGAGGTGTATGGAGGTACCGTGTTACCTAGATTAGCGTGCCCATGGGTTTGGAGGGTCCGGGTGACCCTTGTGTTCTGGGATTTCGTGTTACACTCGATCGAGTCACCGCGTATCTGTGTGAGTGCGATGGGGTTCCCCCGCATGTCATGGGTTTCTACGAAAGATGGTTTCCAAGTGGGCCAAGTGTATGGCCTTGGACTGCGAGCCTAGTTGCCAACCTGGGGCTGGAGGTTTCCCGCTTTTCCTTGGGATGGGGAATCGGCATGACGGCTTGTGAGCTACCTTGGGAATCATGCTTCTGTGTTTTCTGTGTGGGCCATGTGTGTGGCCTTAGGCTGTGAGTCCAGTCACCCAGCCAGGGGCTGGAGATCTCCTGAGTTCCCTTTTGAGGGGATGGTCCCGGCGGCTCGTGAGCAACCTCGATATTCATGCTACCGTTGTTTTAGACATAGGGATTAGGCTAGATTAATGGCATTGCGTCATTGCGTGCAACGGTCTTGACCCCGAGTCTTGTGACCCAAGGACCGTTGCATTTAGTGAGTCTAGAGGATTGTCCAGAGTCCAGTGGCTCGGCGCCACTTAGTTCTTCTCGACTTTCACGTAGGGTGCGTGTGTGGTTCTCAAAGTTTCTCCTCGGAGAGTGGTCACATCAGTGACTCCCCACTAGTCGTAGCCCTCCGACACGCGAGTGGTCCCACCAGGGAGTGGTGGCGAGGCTACTCCGAGAGATGATTTTTAGGCTGGTTATCGTCGAGCCCCACGTCTTGATGCCAGAGTCTGGCTGAGGGGAAAACCAGTCAGAGGGCCAGACCTAGGACGCATGGTCTGTGTGTGCACACGTGGTTGGGGGCAGTGGACCCGCGCTAACGAGCGCGACCCCAGCTAGTCACTTGTTCTGTGGTTACTTGTATGGTGTCCCCGTTCCACCAGGGGTCGATGGGGACACCTGAGGCGTGGTCTAAGTCATCAGTGGACGTATCTGGCCTTACTTATGGTGGGCATGTACTCCTGTCACATGAGACGTGACTCTCCTATTTCCGGGTTCTATTTCCCTTCTGTGAGACATGGTTTTCTAGACCGTCCAGTGTTTCTAAGGTAGTGGCCAGGGTGCTAGTGGCTTCACCGAGGTTTCGTCGTGCCAGTGTGGGACTGTGCGGTCCCGGTTGGTCGTGCCTATGTGGGCAGACGTCTGCGGCAGGGTTACCGTGAGTGTTTCCTCGGTAGGCATGGTGTTAGAGTGGTCCGGTTCCCGATTGGGAGATCGGGATTTCTCTTTTCTGCTTGACCGGTACTGTAGGAGTAGCTGTAGTGCAAAGTTTTGACCGGCCACCGGTTCACTATTCCTGTTGTAATTGTAGCTATTTTTTCTTTCCGCTACTGCCGTTGTTCTCGGTTGGGGTTCCGCGGGATTCCTACTGAGCCAGTGACAGGAGGCTCACCCCTGCTTTTCAGGTGCGACGGTTCTTCCTCGAGGTTCGAGGGTGCTGTTTGGAGGTTCTTAGTTGCCAGCTCGCCAGGCCAAGTGCTCACTCGGCATGTGGTACATTTTACTACTTTAGACTGTACTTTCTGTTGGACTGGATTCTATTGTTGTAGTTGTTTATTTATTTCTGTCAATTATTGTATTGTCCTATTTTATTTTCTATTTCTTTGTACCTCCACACTCCTTGTAGCCCTTCCGAGCCCTCCCGGCTCGTGGGCGGCGGGTCAGGATTCGAATGGTATCGGGCTCCTCCCGGTATCCGGATCTTGGGTCGTTACAGCTGGTATCAGAGCAGTGGTTGTGGACGTACATAGGAATTCAAAATATTGCAGTGATCAGTGTCCATAAGGTCCAGTACAGTCGGCAGTTGGCTTAGGATTTTGTGCATGTTTTCTCACTTGGTTTCTCGCTTGAGAGCTTGTGTGCGTTGCACGGCGCTGTGAGGTGGTTGCTGTTCGCGGTAGAGTGCCGGTGCGTAGCCCAAGGGAGGTAATAGAGAGATTTCTTCCCGATGGGTGGTGGCCCCGGTTGTGCTACGTTGGGCAGAGGTTGCCGACAGGTGTGTTGCTACGGTGCTGCGTTCGAGGAATTTGCAGCGAGGTCAGGTGGCTGGCAAGGATTGGTTGTGGTTAAGTGGCCATGAGCGTGCTCCGAGGGAGTTGTTATTGGTTTGGCCACTCCAACGTGGGATTTATCCAGCCCCTGAGGTGTTAAGGTCGTGGTTTGAGGTGGCAGAGCGGCATGCTCTAATCGAGAAGTGTGCTTGGGTGAGCTGAGGATCTTCTCGGTGAGTGATAAGTGCTATATTTTACATCATAACTTACATCACATTTATCATCTTTGAGCATTAAATGGATAAAGTTGTGCAACATGAGCATTAATTATATTTTCACACATTATTTGAGCCTTCATGTATTTTATCATCTTTTTGAGCTTAAAAGACCATGTAAGAAATATTTAAATATTTACACAATTATTTTAAAGTCATTTTGGAATTAAATAGATTGATATTTTAATTTTTTCTGAATTTTCAGGGAACGATGACTTATCTTAAGTCGCTATTTAAACAACGCTTCCATGCGTGGGCGCGTCTTAAGTAAACAGCGACATTGTCACGGGCGTCAATTCATTTGATCAGAAAATAAAAAGAAAATGGAAAAGTTTGAGCGACGACTTGAAGGGGTGTCAATTCAGTAAATAGCGACCGTTCACACGGACGCTAAACCCTGCTGTACGGAAAAGTCAGAAAATTGGAAAAATAAGAAAATCAAAGAAATAACGCCCGAGTGAAGAGGCGCTACTTCAAGAAATAACGCCCTAGCTGAAGTCGCTATTTCGAGTTGAACCTGAAACGGCAACTGTAGTTTCCCGATCGAAGTCTCCTTCCAATTTTCAAGCTTATCTAAGCCATATTCAAGGAAAGGAGGACTCCAAGGACGGAAAGAAGTCTAAATGGATCAAGTTTTATTGTTGGAAACTGGTTTTTGGATGAAATTGGGAACCCACGATCATGGAAGGGTTCTAAACCCTATAAATAGGATGTTGTGTTCTGCCATGGGGAGATAACCAGTTGGAGGTCTACCGTAGGGATTGATTTTGAAGCTTTTCCTTTCATCTTTTGTAGTTAAGTTCTTCTTTAAAGCTTTTCATTTTTAAATATTCTACAAATTCTTTTTCTTCATCTTCTTCTAATTCTCCACCGTTTTTAATCTATTCTCAGTTTTTCAAGCATCTATCTCTACGTTTTTACTGTTCATCCGATTTTTATAAACTCTGTTCTTTCTCATTTTTCTCCCCCTTCTGATCCTCATCTCTCTCTGTCTTCTTCACAAAAATTGTGCGTTTTTGATATTTCTTCAACTTCTTATTCTACCACTTCTTCCAAATCTTCACCGTTTTCAAGTTACAACCAGTTTTTCAAAGTTCAATTTTTTTAGGTTTACTGTTCATCCGTGGGGCTACTCTCTGGTTTTTCATATTTTTCTCCATCTTCCTCTCATTATTTGCTTCTGAGTTCTTCATCTTTTTGCTCTCTACAACTTTCATTTCTTCCACTTTCTCTAAATCTCATTAGTTTTTAAGTTATTCCTCCTCCAACCTCTCTCTGTTTTCAACTTCAATTTTTTCACTGTGTTTTCTATTTTATCACCCACCGTAGCCATCACTCTTCCTCTCTTTTCACAGCACATGTTTTTCTTTTAATTTTAGTCTTCTTCCTCCACCTTTTCATCTCCCTCTCCTATATTTCATCCACACATCACTTTGGCGGATTCTCTTCCAATCGGTCCTCTCACGACGTCGGCATCCAAGGTGGGGTGATACACTCAAAGGCTCGGCAAGGAGTTGATGACGTTCTTCATCCTATTGGCTTACAATTTCTTTTCTCTTCTTTTATTTTATAAGTTGTAATTTTAGTTTTCATATACATTATACTTGCCACCTCTCATAGCAATAAAGTTGATCTTTGTGAAATTATGTTTATCTTTCTATCTCCTCCAAATTTCTCTACTTAAACCCTCTCATATTCTTTAAATAGTTTTCATGTAATTTATCTTTCCTTAGATTAATCATACTCAAAAATTTGATTTTCAAAGCATAAGGTGTTTTTCCAACTTGTTCTATAAAGATTATTCCTCCTCGTGGGATCGACTCTGCTTACCACTATATATTTGATTTTTCCAATCTTTTAAAGTGAGTGAGTGTGAATATTTTGAAATTGTGGCACAACTTTCTTAACGACACTAGTCGGTACGCATCAATTTTTGGCGCCGCTGCCGGGAAGGAAATTAATTTTTATGTTGGGAAATTCCTTGTGTTTGATTTATATATAGTTTTACTTATTTTTCTATTTTTTTATTTTACAGGAAAAATCAAAAAAATTAGAAAATCATAAAATTACAGAAATTCGGACCTGCTTATTCCCAAGAAATAATCTGTCGTAGAAAGCTGAAAATCAGAAATTCTGGGAATTTTAGCGTCACTAAAGGTTAGTATACGTAGGAAAAAGTCCTTTTTTTGTGAAATTCTGAAAAATTCTAAAAAAATTCTGAAAAATTCTCTGAAAATAAAAATCAGAAAACAGAAAAAAATTCATCATGCTAGCATATCTTCATCTTAGTTGCATTACTTTCATGCATTTGTGCACTTAGTTCTTTTTATTTTTCATTCTTTATTTACAACATCTTTTGAAAAAAAAATTCTCTTCTCATCTATTTCCCCTTCTTAAGGGCATTAGGATCTTTACACCCCTCTTGGATTTGGAAGGACACTCCATTGAGCATTCCGTCTCTTTGGACTTAAAATTCCATTTCTAAGACCTCCATAAGTCCCCGCACCCGTGGATTCCCTCACAGACGCCGGGCAGGTTGTACCACGAAGCACCTTGGAGTTAGAGTGCCCTTAGAAGGTTTTCCATAAATAAAAAATAAAAAAAATCATCATTCTTGCATTCATATAGTTAATCCTTGCATTTGCATAGTCTAGTTAACCCATAACCCATTCATATAGGGATTCATTGCATTTTGAAAAAATCATCATTACTTTTTGGGCCCTTTGCATTGCATGCAAGGTAGGAGATCCCTCCACCCATATTTGATAGGACCCATTAGTGAAATTGAAAGGTTAGTACATTCTAGACCACAACTTCAACCTAACCTCATGGAGAATCAAAATCAAAACCAACAAGTGCAACAAGTCCCTAAGCAAATGAAGGACTACTTCATACCTAATCAATATCAACCGTCCTTCTATATTCAAGCACCTCAGAACCAGGCGGTTCATTATGAAATCAAATCAAGTACCATTCAAATGTTGTCATCCTTCTATGGCAATACCAATGAAGATCCATATAAACATCTAGATGAGTTTCTCCAGATATGTTCAACTGTCAAAATTCAAAACTTCTTGGATGATGCCCTTAAGCTTACTCTCTTCCCATTCTCCCTTAAGGACAAAGCTAAATATTAGTTGGGAGCCTTGGGTAGAACAATAGACATATGGGGAGAGATGCAAAAGGAGTTCTTGAATAAATTCTACCCCATTGGTAGAACTAATACCATGAGAAGGGCCATCACTGGATTTACACAAAATTCTGAGGAACAAATTCATGAGGCCTGGGATAGGTTGAAAGATTTATTGAGAAAATGTCCCCATCATGGCCTATCTATATCGTAAATTGTGCAAGCATTTTATGAGGGATTAACGGAGAACTATAGACAAATGGTAGATGCCTCATGTGGGGGGGCTTTCATGAGTAAAAGTGAGGATGAAGCCTATGATTTGTTTGAGATGTTAAGTGAAAATTCTATTAGTCATGCTTCACTTTCTTCCTATGAAAGGATGATTGGACCTTCCAAGAAGGGTGGGCTATATGAAGTCAAAAGTCAAGGAGAGTTAGAGAATATGATGGATATTAATGTGCTTGCTCAAAAGTTGAATAAAGTGGACTTGTTGGCGCAAAAGATAGAGAAGGTAGATTTAGTGGCTCAAAAGCTAGATCAACTTTTGTCCATGAATAGATAGGAGTCCTCTCTTCCTTCTGCTCAGCCTCTCTCAGATTCAAACCTTCAAGAACTTCATGCTTTAGGTTCTAGCCCAAATCATGCTGTCATTGATTGCCCTACAGTGGCTCAACTTCCTTCCATTTATTCAAGAACAAGTCTTTGCTGTTCAGGGTGTCTCCAAGCCTAATTATGATCCATATTCAAATACCTATAACCTGGCCTGGAGAAACCATCCAATTTTTTCTTGAAAATCGTAACAAGGCTCATCTACTCAAGTCAATCTCTCAATTCCTAAACAATCTTTTCAAGTTCCAAACCAATCTCATCAAAAATTTTCATCTCCTTTTCAACATAATCAGCAACCATCGTTCCATCATGCTCAGGCCCCATATCAACAAGCTCCATCATTCCAGGGCCAATATAATCAATTTCCATCACATCGTTATCAACCTCAAGCCCCGTTTCAAGCTCCTTATCAACCGCCTCCTCAACCCCCTCAACCTCATTTTGAGGATAAATTTGACCAACTTCAGCAACTTATTCTCTCTCAGCAACAATCAATTGCTAAGTTAGAAGGTCAAATAGGTCAGCTGGCGGCTAGTAATATGAGGAGAGATGTTGGGCAGTTACCTAGTCAACCCATAGCTAATCCCCGCAATCAACAACCTCCGGGTTTTCAGCAAAGAGCTCCTATTCTTCCCCCTCCAAATCAGCCTAATCAACCTCAGCCACCCCCTCCTATCGTTCCTCAATTCGAGAATGCCAAAGCTATCTCTACCTTTAGGAGCGGGAAAATTCTCAATGATCCATATCAGGCTAAGGATGTTGGTGGTAGTTCGGGCCAAGGTGCCCAAGAGGAAAGTGATAATGAGGAAGAAGAGTCGATAATTGTTCAAAAGAAAAAGAAGCCGGATGGGGGGGAGAAGATAGTGGACAAAGGAAAGATCAAGGTTGATGAAGGTTTTCAAGGATATGTTCCTAAGGTCCCTTTTCCGGATGCATTAAAGCCAAAAGCTCAAAAGAAGTCGGTCCAACAAGAAGAGATGTTGGAATTATTTAAGCAAGTCAATATTAATATTCCACTCTTGGATGCTATTAAACATGTGCCCGCGTATGCCAAATTTTTGAAAGAGCTTTGTACACCAAGAAGGGAGCCGAAGGCAGCAACACAGAAGATCCGTCTATCTGAAGATGTTAGTGCTATTTTAATGAATTCTTTACCAAAGAAGTTGAAGGACCCTGGTGCTCTATTAATTTCATGTGATATAGGTGGGGTGATATTTGATAAAGCTTTGTTAGATCTTGGAGCTAGTGTTAATTTGTTACCCACCTGCATTTATGAGCAATTTGATTTAGGGGAATTGAAGCCCACTTCTATTATCCTTCAATTGGCGGATCGGTCTGTTAAAACACCAAAGGGTTTGTTGGAGGATGTGATAGTGAAAATTCATGAATGCTATTTCCCAGTGGACTTTTTAATATTAGATATGGCCTCATCCCAAGAGTTAAAGCATACACCAATCATTTTGGGACGCCCGTTTTTGGCTATGGCGAAGGCCAATATTAATTGTGCCACAGGGATGATGGATATTACCTTTGGAGGAGAGAAGGTCTCATTGAATGTTTTTAAAGCTTCACAATACCCGATCATGAGGGAGAATGTAATGTCATTGATATTTTTGAGGAAATAATTGAAGAAAATGCGGATATGAATGAGAATGTGATTGAAGAGGGTAGTTTGCTTCAGGATTCACCTCTTTCTTATTCTAGTGTGGAGCCTCTTCCTCCATTAAGATCTAAACCAGTTCTTCCATCTCTTGATCAACCGCCTATTTTTTAACTTAAGCCTCTGCCGGATTCATTGAAATATGCTTATCTAGGCCCAGATCATACCTTGCCTGTTATCATTGCTTCTAATCTTACCTCTACTCAAGAATCTCAACTTTTAGAAGTTCTTAAGGAGCATAGGGGGGCGATAGGATGGTCTGTGGCAGATTTGAAGGGTATAAGTCCAGATGTTTGTATGCATTATATCTATTTGGAGGACAATGCCAAGCCGAGTAGAGAGATGCAACGTCGGCTGAATCCAAATATGAAAGAGGTGGTGAAGAAGGAAGTTGTTAAGTGGTTAGATGCTGGGATAATTTATCCTATTTCTGATAGCAAATGGGTTAGCCCGACACAAGTGGTTCCTAAGAAGTCGGGGCTGACAGTGGTCACAAATGAAAAAGGAGAAGAGGTGCCCATGCGATTATAGACGGGATGGAGGGTTTGTATTGATTATAGAAAATTAAATGCAGTTACAAAGAAGGATCATTTCCCGCTCCCGTTTGTTGATCAAATTTTGGAAAGGCTGGCTGGACAAAAATATTTTTGCTTTTTGGATGGCTATTCCGGATACAATCAAGTTGTTATCTATCCGGAAGATCAAGAAAAGACCACCTTTACGTGCCCTTTTGGCACATTTGCTTTCAGAAGGATGCCGTTTGGACTTTGCAATGCCCCTGCTACTTTTCAAAGATGTATGATGTCTATATTTTCTGACATGGTGGGGGAGACTTTGGAAGTTTTCATGGATGATTTTTCGGTGTTTGGTGATTCATTTGAGGGGTGCTTGGAAAATTTGACTCAGGTTTTGAAAAGGTGCATTGAATCCAATTTGGTGTTAAGTTGGAGAAGAGCCACTTTATGGTGAGGGAAGGCATAGTTTTAGGCCATGTGATTTCAGAAAGGGGAATAGAGGTCGATAAAGCTAAAGTAGATTTGATTTTCAATCTTCCTCCCCCTACATCTGTCAAGCAAATCATATCCTTTCTTGGCCACGCTGGATTTTATAGAAGATTCATTCACAACTTCTCTACCATTGCTCGTCCCCTCACACAATTGCTTGCTAAAGATACTCCATTCCATTTCGATGATTCTTGTCTCAAAGCCTTTAATTCTTTGAAAGCGGCTCTTACTCAAGCTCCGATTCTTCAATCTCTAGATTGGTCGCTTCCTTTCGAGATTATGTGTGATGCCTCAGACTATGCTGTTGGAGCTGTCTTAGGTCAAAGGATAGATAAGAAGCCCGTGGTAATCTACTACGCGAAGTCGCACCCTCGCTGATGCTCAGTTGAATTACACCACCACGGAGAAGGAGCTGCTAGCTGTTGTGTTTGCCCTAGAAAAATTTCGATCATATCTTTTAGGGGCTAAGGTTATTGTTTACTTCGATCATTCTGCCTTAAAATACTTACTTTCCAAGAAGGATTCTAAGCCCGGTCTCATTAGATGGATTTCATTGTTACAAGAGTTTGATCTAGAAATTAGAGACAAGAAGGGGTTAGCCAATGTGGTTGCTGATCATTTATCTAGGATAGTGTTACCAGAAGGTGCTCCAATGTTTGATTCTTTTCCCGGTGAGCAGATTCTTTCCCTCTCTCATTCTTCAACTCATTGGTATGCTAATATTATCAACTATCTGGCGGTAGGTCAGATCCCGGGAGGGTGGACTAGGCAGGCGAAGGATCACTTGTTTTCTAAGGTAAAACACTATTTCTGGGAGGACCCTGAGCTGTTTCATATGGGTCCCGATCAGATCATTAGAAGATGTGTCCCTGAGGAAGAACAACAATCAGTATTGAAATTTTGTCATAACTTAGCTTGTGGGGGACACTTCTCTGGAAAGAAGACAGCGGCTAAAGTATTGCAAAGTGGATTCTATTGGCCCACTTTATTTAAGGATGCTTATGAATTTTCTAAATCATGTCTGAGATGTCAGGCTGTGGGCAATAATTCGAAGAAAGATATGATGCCGCTGAATCCCATTCTAGTGGTTGAAATTTTTTATGTTTGGGGAATATATTTTACGGGACCGTTTCCATCTTCAATTGGTAATGAATATATCTTGGTGGCGGTCGATTATGTTCCCAAATGGATTGAAGCCATTGTTACTTGGACAAATGACCATAAGGTGGTTATGAAGTTTGTGAAGAAGAATATCTTTTCTAGGTTTGGTTGTCCTAGGGCTCTGATTAGTGATGGGGGTTCTCATTTCACTCATTTTCAATTCCGAGCTTTGCTTAGTAAGTATGGTATCACTCACAAGCTTGCTACCCCCTATCATCCCCAAACTAGTGGTCAGGTTGAAGTGTCAAACGGGAGATTAAAAATATCTGCATAAAACTGTTAGGCCGGATAGAAAAGACTGGTCTGAAAGACTAGATGATGCATTATGGGCCTATAGGACTACTTTCAAAACTCCCATTGGTATATCTCCTTACCGCCTTATCTTTGGTAAAACCTGCCACTTGCCCGTAGAATTGGAACATAGAGCTTATTGGGCCATTATGCAAGTTAATTTTGATTTAACTCAAGCTGGATCCCAACGAGCTCTGCAAATTAATGAACTGGAGGAATTAAGGAACGAAGCCTATGAAATTGCAAGGATTTACAAAGTTAAAACCAAAGCATTTCATGATAAGCACATTCACAGAAATAGTTTTCAAGAAAATCAAAAGGTTTGGCTATTTAATTCAAGGCTGCGTTTATTTCCCGGTAAGCTAAAGTCCAGATGGGATGGACCGTTCATTATTGTTAAAGTTTTTGACCATGGTGCTGTTAAAATTTTGGATCCTAAAAATGGTCACATTTTCACTGTCAACGGTCAACGATTAAAACCTTACGTGGAAAGTGAGCAGCTGTTAAAAGAATCAATTGCTTTGAGTGATCCGGAGTAAGAATTTTTTCTTGTGTCTGGCTGAAGATGGAAAACTTAGCGCTTCTGGGAGGCAACCCAAGATTTTTGTTATTTAATATTTTTGTTTAAGTATGTTTCAGTAGTCAGGATAATGTCGAAGGAGAAGAAGTTGTTGCCGTCTATTGATGGAGTTCTGCCCCGCACACCAGGTTGTTTCTTTCCTACTCAGCAAACTTCACTGTTACATTATTCTTTCATTTCAACTTTACATGCCATTGAGGACAATGTCATTCAAGTTGGGGGGAGAGGGCAAAAAATTTTCATTACATATGGTACATTATGGTAGGGATTTTGTATGAATTCTTGCATATCATTTTTTACAAATTTGCATGAAAGTGAAAAGATGAAACCCCCGACGGAGTTTTCTTAATTCATGCTTGAATAGAAAGAAATTCTGGATTAGAAAATACTAGGAAAAGGTTGAAGAAAAAATAAGTTTGATCTAGCCATGAAAAATTGATATAAGAATCTCTTTAAAGTTCATGCGCACTATTAGAAAAAAAATATATTCACTATGCACTCTGATGAAGCAAAATAAGACAAGCCCTCTGTTATTTTGAGAACTGTATCTGATACTCTGCATTTCTTGAGGAGGAGATATATTTCAAGAAAAAACTTTCTGCCAAGTTTTATAGAAAAAAGAAAAGAAAATGCAAAGGCATATTGTTGAAAAAGAAAGAAATGATGAAATAGAAAGATCACGCCATGAAAATTGCCCCTGATCTGAGTAACCGGGGCTGCTTCACCTAAGACGTGTTGAGGTTCGCGCAAAAAGGTGAAGGGTAGTGCAACATCATGGTTGTGCAAATGAAAAAAAAGAGAAAGTTCCAAAGGGACAAAAGAAAAAGGCAGACAAAAGCTAGTATGCTTAAATGCTCTTATCTAAGAGGTGCAGGGTTGAAAGGTACTTACTTAGAATAACAAATGGGGGATGCAATTGTCTTAACTACAGATTTGGAATTACACATGCACAAGTGCTATTGAACTTTGATTTGTATTCTTAAGTCATGTGCTTTAATTTCTAATCTAAGGCTAGTATGAGCATTAATGATTCTGGATTCCTAATCTTTGGTTGATTCTATGAAGGGAGAGCTGGATATAAGAGTATGATCTTTGTGAACTCTTGTTGGTCCTAAATTTTAATTTAATTACATTGCTAAGGGACTAGCAATGAGTAAGTTGGGGGGGTGTGATAAGTGCTATATTTTACAGCATAACTTACATCACATTTATCATCTTTGAGCATTAAATGGATAAAGTTGTGCAACATGAGCATTAATTACATTTTCACACATTATTTGAGTCTTCATGTATTTTATCATCTTTTTTAGCTTAAAAGACCATGTAAGAAATATTTAAATATTTACACAATTATTTTAAAGTCATTTTGGAATTAAATAGATTGATATTTTAATTTTTTCTGAATTTTCAGGGAACGACGACTTATCTTAAGTCGCTATTTAAAAAACGCTTCCATGCGTGGGCGCGTCTTAAGTAAACAACGGCAGTGTCATGGGCGTCAATTCATTTGATCAGAAAATAAAAAGAAAATGGAAAAGTTTGAGCGACGGCTTGAAGGGGCGTCAATTCAGTAAATAGCTATCGTTCACACGGGCGCTAAACCTTGCTGTACGGAAAAGTCAGAAAATTGGAAAAATAAGAAAAAAAAAAGAAATAACGCCCGAGTGAAGAGGCGCTACTTCAAGAAATAACGCCCTAGCTGAAGTCGCTATTTCGAGTTGAACCAGAAACGGCAACTACAGTTTCCTGATCGAAGTCTCCTTCCAATTTTCAAGGTTATCCAAGCCATATTCAAGGAAAGGAGGACTCCAAGGACGGAAAAAAGTCTAAATGGATCAAGTTGCATTGTTAAAAACTGGTTTTTAGATAAAATTGGGAACCCACGATCGTGGAAGGGTTCTAAACCCTATAAATAGGATGCTGTGTTCGGCCATGGGGAGATAACCAGTTGGAGGTCTGGCGTAGGGATTGATTTTGAAGCTTTTCCTTTCATCTTTTGCAGTTAAGTTCTTCTTCAAAGTTTTTCATTTTTGAATATTCTACAAATTCTTCTTCTTCTCCTTCTTCTAATTCTCCACTGTTTTTAATCTATTCTAAGCTTTTCAAGCATCTATCTCTGCATTTTTACTGTTCATCCGATTTTTATAAACTCTGTTCTTTCTCATTTTTCTCCCCCTTCCGATCCTCATCTCTCTCTCTGTAATCTTCACAAAAGTTGTGCATTTTTGAAAGTTCTTCAACATCTTCTTCTACCACTTCTTTCAAATCTTCACCGTTTTCATGTTACAATCAGTTTTTTAAAGTTCAATTTTTTTAGGTTTACTGTTCATCCGCGCGGCTACTCTCTAGTTTTTCATATTTTTCTCCATCTTGCTCTCGTTATTTGCTTCTATTTCCTTCATCAATTCTCTTCCTCTCTTCGCTCTCTGCAACTTTTATTTCTTCCACTTTCTCTAAATCTCATTAGTTTTTAAGTTATTCCTCCTCCAATCTCTCTCTATTTTCAACTTCAATTTTTTCACTGTGTTTTCTATTTTATCACCCACAGTAGCCATCTCTCTTCCTCTCTTTTCACAACACACATGTTTTTATTTTAATTTTATTCTTCTTCCTCCACCTTTTAATCTCCCTCTCCTATATTTCATCCACACATCCCTTTGGCGGATTCTCTTCCAATCGGTCCCCTCACAGTGTCTGCATCCAAGACGGGGTGATACACTCAAAGGCTCGGCAAGGAGTTGACGGCGTTCTTCATCCTATTGGCTTACAATTTCTTTTCTCTTCTTTTATTTTGCAAGTTGTAATTTTAGTTTTCATATACATTGTACTTGCCACCTCTCATAGCAATAAAGTTGATCTTTGTGAAATAGTGTTTATTTTTCTATCTCCTCCAAATTTCTCTACTTAAACCCTCTCATATTCTTTAAATAGTTTTCATGCAATTTATCTTTCCTTAGATTAATCACACTCAAAATTTCAGTTTTCAAAGCATAAGGTGTTTTTCTAACTTATTCTATAAAGATTATTCCTCCTCGTGGGATCGACTCCGCTTACCACTATATATTTGATTTTTCTAATCTTTTAAAGTGAGTGAGTGTCAATATTTTAAAATTGTGGCACGACTTTCTTAACGACACTAGTCGGTGCGCATCAGTGAGCTGCTGTTCGTCGAGCCTGATGTTCTTGTCGTGCTCTGTGACGTCAGAAATGATGTGTCGGTCCCGGCTATTCTTGTGGATTTTGAGGCAGGATTGGGCGGAGTTGTCCCAGTGAGTTCTTGCTCCTGCGCTCTTGCGTGCGAATGGATTGTGTTTGCCCTGGATTTGGCTCGAGTTGTGAAGGTTCCGTGGTGAGTTTGGGACTCGAGGATGAGCGTGGACAGTTGCTGATCATGGCTCGTGTGCGACTCTTGGCGTGGTGTGTTGCAGTTCGAGGAAGTACAGTGGTGGTGCATCGAGAGATGTTGTGATCGTGGTCTGACGTGACACTCATCGAGTGTGTCGGAGGTGCTGACCTGACATGGTAATGGTTTTCTTGGTGCTGGATGGTGCTGTTCCTAGCGTGTGTAAGGTTTAAGGTCAGGTCAAGCATGGAGATATTTTCGTTGGTCTGAGGTGTGATCGGTTTCTCCTTTGGTTGGAGAGATTATGTTTGGCTAAGGTTCGTCGTCTTGAATTATGTTCCTAGATTTGGTTGGCCTCTGTGTGCCATGAAATCCGTGCGAGACGTGTCCTGTGTTTTGGCAAGGTGGTTGCCTGTGAGAAGTCCTGCCCAATTCCCTGGTTGCGTGAGGGTGTGTCGGCACTGCTCCGGAAGGACGAGTGTCAGTTGGGCGGTGTTCGTAAGAACTCTTGGCTGGTGTTGGAATTTTCCAATGCGTGGCGGTTCAGAGCCTATAGAGTTGCAGAGGATTGCTAGATTTGGGAGAGTCTGTGCTTGGGGGTTCGGGGTAAGGGAGCTTTCCTCGCCCTATTTTCCAAAGTTGACCAGCCGAGTTGTGGATTGTCGGGATGGTGAGTCCCGAGTTGCCGTGTTTGGCTGTGCGCGTGGATCAGAGTGCGCGGATCGTAGCGTTGGTTGCTACTGGAGGATTCCCAAGAATGAGTTAAGCATTGGAGGATTGGTTCCTCGGTGTGGAACGTGTTGTTGTCGTGCCGTTGCTCGAGATATCATGGTTCTTGGCACTGGCAGGATGGAGTGTTGGGCAAAAATGTTGGCAAGTGTGCCGCATGAGTACCCTGTTCCTGTGTTGGAAGTCATGCCAGGCGTGGGTGTTAGACCCAGATGAGGTTGTTGAGGATGTCGCCTCACGGAGGTCGAGGACGTGGTGGTCAGAGTCGGTGGTTTGGTGCCCGACTTGTGTTGCAAGCTGTGTTCTCAGATGAGATCGTGTTCTAGAGGAAGTGATATGTAACAGATTATGGGTCCCAGTTGGCAGCTGTGAGTGGCTGGTGAGTCTAACTGTGTGATCGACCACAACAACGTCTGTAGGTTATGGTCGTGTCGGATTGTGGCGGACGGGACCCAACAGTGATGAGAATCTGTGTCATTTAAAGACCTGTGTGCGTTGGTCGTGGTGTTGGCGACCAAGTTACTGTGAGATTGGGTGGCACTTTCCTCCCCTAGAGACGTGTGCCATGAAATGTTTTGGTGGTGTCCCGTGGCTCTATGGTGAGGGCGGAATCAGGATTGGCAGGTGTCCACTTGGATTAATTGAGACAAAGATTTCGATGAGACAAGACGGAAGAGTGACGCCAGTGGGCGAAGACCTTTAAGTGAGATTGGCGTCGGAATGGTGGTCCTTGATGGGACGTTGGCGTTGGAGTGGTTACCCCTGGTTTGGTGACCAGCATGGGAGGATTTCCCTGTAAGTCTGAGTCGAGTGAGGTGAAGACCGAAGACTCCTGAGTCTTATCTTTGGTTTCATCGTGCTCCTCTGAGAGGGTTGAGTTGGCGCAATGCTCGAGATCAGATGCGGTGTCCGAGTGAAGTTCAGCTCGTGATGTGGTAATTGTCTGTGTGAGTCAGCGGATGGCCTATTATGAGTTGGATCGTGCCCGTTGGGCCGATGGAGGTTTCCTGTTGATGAGCAGTTGGTGACCAGCTTGTGGTCTTTCACAGATAAAAGATGCTGTTGGTTGTGCACCGTGAATGGTGAGAGCCGTGTATCAGTGAGACCTTTGGTGATCGTTTCTGTGATGTGCCTTTTCGGATGGGATTTGGACTTTGTCGGAATTTATCTTCTGACAGAGTTGGCACGGTGATATGTCTAGCTTTCAGCTTGCCAGGTGTGAGGTGACCCTTGGTGCTGAGCCGATGATCTGATGGCGATTTGTTGAGATGGCTATGTGAGCTGATGGAGGCTCTGTATTGGTTGTTCCCTTGAGCAGGGCGTGGACCTGTCAGTTGGCTGTGAAGCTGATGTGTGTTTTGTCCGTCAACCATGGGATGGATCGGTAGCTGTTTCTCGTGACGAGGATTGTGTCTCCTTGGTGAGCGAGATGGTGGCAGCGGTGCCATGATTGGCTTCCCTTGTGACTGAGGTGATGCCGGATTGTGTCCTTTGGTGTATGCCTGCTCTGATGGCCGGTGTGTGCGGCGTGCGGAGCGAGGTGTTCTTCGTAATTGTAGTCTGGCTGTGTCCCTCATGATCCGTGTTTTCGAAAGAATCGAGGTTTTCTGTGTTGGGGCTCCGACAGCATTGTCAGTTGGTTACAATGTCCTTCCCTTGTGACTTGGTGCTAGTCCTGAATTTTGAGGATGAAATTTCTTTAAGGGGGGAGGGCTGTAATGCCCCGTATTTTTTGGATATTTTTTGGATCATTTTCGTGGGTCTAGGAGTGTATTTTGTGCTTTACACGTGTTTTTCCCTGATGTGCCTTCGGAACTCTGTGCAGGGTGAACCGTGGCATTCTCTGACTCTAGGACTGTACCGACTCGTTGTGCTCCTCCCAAGGATCGTGGAGGTAATTTTTAGTATTTTTCTAAATTTTTGAAATTTTGGGGTTTTTCTATATATATTAACCCTTTCTCTCTCCCCCTCTCATTTTCTCACTCTCTCCCTCTCTCTTCTCTCACGCTCTCTCCTCTCTCCCTCTCACTCCGGTGGCCGATGGAGTGGAGCGCAGGCGAGGCGGGGATGGCGCGGGCGAGGCACGGGCAAGGATGGGTGAGGATCGAGGCGGTGGAGGCACGATGAAGCTCTGCCGCGAGTTCGTGAACCGGCGAGGGTTTCACGGCGTTTTCTTCGCAGATTGGCGTCCACGGCGCGTGAAATCTTTGGTGGAGGTAGGGAGATGGATCCCCAGCTTGTGTACTTCCTTTCCCGTGATTTTGGTAGTCTGTGGTGAGTCGAGCGGGCTTATTTGAGCTTTTTGGGGGGAAAGCATGATTTTGGGGTGTGAGCCCGATCTAGAGTTTTATCACGTTATTTGATGGTTTGAGGGCATGGGGAAGGGTTTCCCCTTTGTTTCCCCTTCACCCGGGGGTGAATGGGGCGTGGAATGGCGTTTTGGGGCATTTCTCGCTGTTCTCAGTTTTTCGGCTTAGAAACAGTTTGACAGAAACTGCCTATAAGAGAAGCGGTCCCCAGGGTGACCGTTTATTGTCCATTTCATCGTGTTTTGGGGCAACGGTCCTGCGATAGACCGCTACGCTTGTCTTCGCGGTCTAAGGTAGACCGTTTTCCTGGTTGGGCAGTTTTGGTCTGACCGCCACCTGCCCCTTATGTCGGTTGGCGAGACAGTCACACGATAGACCGCCTGGAGGGTTAAGCGGTCTGGTGTGGACCGCCTGGCTCATAGAGCGGCCAGGGCACGACCGTTTTATGTTTTGGGTTCATTCTAGGCCAGGAGGGGTAGCGGCCATGCGACTGACCGCTAGGTGACACCCAACGGTCAGGCAATGGACCGCCACTCTTCTAGGCGGTCTGAGGGTGGCCGCCAGGGTCCTAGTAGTGTCTGGGGATATGCGGTCCTGGCTGGACCGCTAGGCCAGGCTTTGCGGTGCTAGACAGACCGCCAAGCTGTGAGACGGTCCAGGGAGGACCGCCCTATGGTTTTCATGCTTACCAGGCCTATTTAGTGTTGTGTTGGTCTCCGATCGACCCAGTTGTGACCTAGTGGTCGACCTTCGGCCTCGTGAGTGTCCAGGACATCCCGTGGGTTCTGTGACCATGTTTCTGGGGTGTCTGGAGATACTGTGTTATCTCGATTAGCGTGCCCATGGGTTTGGAGGGTCCAGGTGACCCTTGTGTTCCGAGCTTTCGTGTTACGCTCGATCGAGTCACCACGTATTGGTGTGAGTGTGGTGGGGTTCCCCCGCATGTCATGGGTTTCTGCGGAAGATGGTTCCCGAGTGGGCCAAGTGTATGGCCTTGGACTGTGAGTCCAGTTGCCAGCCTGAGGCTGTAGGTTTCCCACTTTTTCCTCGGATGGGGAATCAGCGTGGCAGCTTGTGAGCTGCCTTGGGAATCGTACTTCTGTATTTTCTGCGTGGGCCATGTGTGTGGCCTTGGACTATGAGTCCAGTCACCCAACCAAGGGCTGGAGGTCTCCTGAGTTCCCTTTTGAGGGGATGGTCTCGGCGGCTCGTGAGCTGCCTCGGTATTCATGCTACCGTGGTTTTAGACCTAGGGATTAGGCTAGATTAACGGCATTGCATCGTTGTGTGTAACAGTCTTGACCCTGAGTCTTGTGACTCAAGGACCGTTAGATTTAGTGAGTCTAGAGGACTATCCAGAGTGTAGTGGCTCGACGTCATTTGGTTCTTCTCAACTTTCATACAGGGTGCGTGCATGGTTCTCAGAATTTCTCCTCGGAGAGTGGTCACATCAGTGACTCCCCACTAGTCCTAGCCTTCCGACACGCGAGTGGTCCCACCAGGGAGTGGTGGCGAGGCTACCCCGAGAGACGATTTTTAGGCTGATTACCGTCAGGCCCCACATCTTGATGCCAGAGTTCGACTGAAGGGAAAACTAGTCAAAGGGCTAGACCTAGGACACATGGTCTGTGTGTGCACACGTGGTTGGGGACAGTGAGCCTACGCTGACGAGCGCGACCCCAGCTAGTCACTTGTTCTGTGGTTACTTGTACGGTGTCCCCGTTCCACCTGGGGTTGAGAGGGACACCTGAGACACGGTCTAAGTCATCAGTGGACGCATCCGGCTTTCCTTCTGGTGGGCAGGTGCTCCTATCACGTGAGACATGACTCTCCTGTTTCTGGGTTTTGTTTCCCGTCTGCGAGACGTGGTTTTCTGGACCGTCCGGTGTTTTTGAGGTAGTGGCCAGGGTGTCAGTGGCTTCACCGAGGTTTCGTCGTGCTAGTGTGGGACTGTGCGGTCCCGGTTGGTCAGGCCTGTGTGGGCAGACTTCTACGGTAGGGTTGCCATGAATGTTTCCTCGGTAGTCCTGGTGTTAGAGTGGTCCGGTTCCCGATTGGGAGATCGAGATTTCTCTTTTATGCTTGACCGGTACAGTAGGAGCAGCGGTAGTGCCGTGTTTTGACCGCCCACCAGTTCGCTGTTCCTGCTGTAGTTGTAGCTATTTTTCCTTTCCGCTACCGCCGTTGTTCTCAGTTGGGGTTCCGCGGGATCCCTACTGAGCCAGTGATAGGAGGCTCACGCCTCCTTTTCAGGTGCGGCGGTTCTTCCTCGAGGTTCGAGGGTGCTGTTCGGAGGTTCTTAGTTGCCAGCTCGCCGGGCCAAGTGTTCACTCGGCATGTGGTACGTTTTACTACTTTAGACTGTACTTTCTGTTGGACTGGACTCTATTGTTGTAGTTATTTATTTACATTTATTAATTATTGTATTGTCTTGCTTTATTTCTTATTTCTTTGTACCTCCACACTCCTTTTAGCCCGTCCGAGCCCTCCTGGCTCGTGGGCGGCGGGCCAGGATTCGAATGGTATCGGGCTCCTCCTAGTATACGAATTTTGGGTCGTTACAATAGAGAATCCAAATAAAAGAGTTTTCAAGGAAATAGCCCAAAATGACAACAAGGCGAATTGAAAACTCAATTCGTCATGGAATATCTCATATCTTGGAAATTAATGATCAATTGACTCTCAAAACGAGTTATTAGAATGATTTTACAAAGTTAATTCAAAGTCCTACATGAATGCATGTTGAGTTTAAAGGAAAAATAAAATAAGTTAAAGTAGAAAATAATCAAGGATAATATTGTTAAGTTGTCCAGATGATGGCGTGAAACACATGCCGTTAATATGTCCACTACCAAATTTAGAATTTCGATCCACAATAAATTAGGGAATATAGTTTAGTGGTGAGACCGAGTCGAATCCACGGGGAAGTTTATATTTTAGAGTTGAAAACCTTGAGCTTTTGAAATTGAAAATCCTAAGAGTTGGGTTGAAACTTCAGAACAAATTGAGAAAATAAAAAATTAATTAAACAAAACGAAGGATCGATGAGAACTTAAGCTAACAGAATTAATGATGCAAATGAAATGAAAATGACAAATCACCATAATCACTGAACTTGTAAGGAAATAGATTAAGTGGGGAAATAATTAAAACAACACTTGCACAAAATATAAAAGACAAGTTTATAGAGAGCTTAGGAAAGAGAATTGAAATAAAAGATGAGTGATGTTTGTGAAAGAACAAAAATGAAATCAGGCACAATTAACTCTGAAAATATGAAGAAAGAATCACAAAATTGCAACAAATAACAAGGACTTCATTTGCTCTTTGCTATGTAACACAACACCAAAACAAAAACACAGAAGAAAACCCCCTTCCTAAATTGCTCCTATATCGTAGGACCTCAAAAGCATGCTCCAAAGCTAACAACAACAATAATAGAACCCCAAATGCACTCCCAAAAACTCTCCTCTCGTAACCCAATGGAGCTAAACAACAACATTCCAAAGAACAGAATCCCCAAAGACTATCCACTGGAACCTCCAAAAATTCTCTTCAACCCAACCCCCCTTCTTGCCAACGGGAGCCCCTTTTATAGGGCCAACCTAACACTTTTGCTTCTCATGTAAACATCTTCAATTGTCATTTTTGACTTTAAAAAGTGAAGCAACCATGTGTTGCACACATTATATTTTTTCATGTATTTTTCTTTCCTCATTTTCTTCTTCTTCTTCTTCTTTTATTTATCTTCTCTCTCTCTCTCTCTCTCTCTCTCTCTCTCTCTCTCTCTCTCTCTCTCTCTCTCTCTCTCTTTCTCTCTCTCTCTCTCTCTCTTCCTCTCTCTTCCCACATGAGAACCACGGCGCGAAGGCTGCGCCTGTTGTCGCTGACCCGCCTGCACTCGCCCTCACCTGAGAAGGCTGACCCGTGTGAAGAGCCGGCCAGCGTTTCGCCTGCTGTCGACTTCTCTCTCCCGCGTGAAGAAGCCGCTGCGGCCGCCTGCCGCGTTGAAGCCTCCACCTGAATGAACCGTAGAGAATGGCCACGTTGCATGTAACCGAGCAGTTGGCTACCCACGTTGCTGCCGTGGAGAGGAATGGCCATGGGAGCCTCTGCCATTGAAGACCGTGTGGGAGTGCCCGTGTGAAGGTGGGTTGCATGGCTTTGTGAGGGGGGCGGCGGCTGCAATTGATGACGTTGGAGATGGCGGCCATACATGCATGAAGGGGTCCGCCTGGGGAAGCTGTCGTCGCCGTGTGAAGATCTTGCTGAGGACGCACCATCGTGCCAACAGGAGAAGCCTCCAAACACCGTTGCTGCCAAGGCCGCCTGCCACTGTTGCATTCATGGGGGGGGGGGCTGCTCTGCATGAAGTGGTTGGCCACGTGAGAATGCCAGTGCGAAGGGAAGGTGGCCGAGGATGGGGCCTTTGGCCACATGAGAAACCACCTACGTGAACCATGGCGCGAAGGCGCCTACCTGCCTGAAGTGAGCCCGCCTGCACGCATTTGCCTTGGCCATGCCTGCAGACCTGCGGGGGCTACGGATTGCATGCAGTGGAGGGGCCTTTGGCCCATTGGAATTAGTTGGCCGTATGAATGGGTCCTCGGTCAATTTTTATTTGATTTGTTTTTCTTTGCTTTGCATGCTAATGGTTCGTGATAATGTGAATTTTGGCCCATTGATTGTTGTAGGTCTCGTTCTTTCTTGTCATCTTTTTTTCGTATTGATCGAGTACCTGTAAAATAACATATTTATTGCTCAAATTATAATTAATTTTATCAAACTAAATATTTTGATCAAAAATTAAGATTAAGTGTGATAAGTACATATTTATTAATATTAAAGCTCATAAAAAGTATGTGTATCATAAATTAACATATAAAAATGCACACTTATCACACCCCCCAACTTACTCATTGCTAGTCCCTTAGCAATGCAAACAATTAAAAATTTAGTACTAACAAGAGTTTGCAAAGTTCATACCATCATATCCAACTTTTCCTTCACAGAAATAACTAAAGATTAGGAATCCGGAAACGTTAACACACACTAGCCTTAGATTTGGAAATTAAGATAAATGATCAAGAATTCAACTCAAAATTCAATAGCACTAGTGCATGTGTAAATATTAAATCCACAGCGTAGATAATTACATCTCCCATTTACTATTCCAAATAAGTGCCTTTCAACCATGCACCTCTTAATCAGAGAATTAAGCATATTAGCTTTTTATCTACCGCATTGCTTCATCCTTAGGGATCTTTCTATTTTTCTACACACATGATGCTGCACTACCCTTCACTGTTTAACGCGAATCTTGAAGCAGGCCCGGTTCCGCAGATCAAGGTACCCTTTTTCTTTTGACATGAACCTCAACACGTCTTAGGTGAAGTGGGCCCGGTTACTTAGATTCAGAGCATTTTTCATGGTGTTTGCTTTTCTCAGAGTTTTTTTTGTTTACTTTTTTTATTTTTTTAAAAAAGTGCTATTGCACTAATGTAATAGATAACTTGACAGAAAGCTTATAAAATATCTCTTTTTATGTTTTCTAAGAAGTGCAGAATATCAGGCAACATACCCAAAATAGCAGAAGGCTTGTCCTACTTGTTTCATTAGCGTGCAACATGATTTTCATTTTTCTAAAGTGCACATGAACTTCAAAGAGATTCTTATATCAGTTTTTCATAGCTAGATAAATTTTTCATCATCCTTATCCAGGCATTTCTATTCCAGAATTACTTTCAATGGAAGCATGAATCATGAAACTCAAAATGAGTTTTATTTATTTATTTTTTAATTTAGTTAAATGAGGTTTTCAATTTAGCTAAATGAGATTGTATATATGAATGCAACATGTGCAATGGCATGATTTTTGTCCCCCTAACTTAAATGACTTTATCCTCAAGGGCATGAAAAATATTGAATAATAGAACAATGTAGACAGGAAATTTGTGAAGGAACGGGACAACCTGACGTAAGTGAACTTCGACGGGCATCCTTACTAACCAAAGGCGGTACGTGGCCGTTAAAGGTGAGGCATAGGTGCTTGCAACCTTCTCTCTCTCCCCAACTTATCCCTTATTCACACTAGCAAAATAAAAATAAAACCACAATACAAACTTGGGTTGCCTCCTAAGAAGCCATTTATTAGCACACGGAAATTACTAAAACTTTGGGTTGCCTCCCAGGAAGCGATAAGTTTTACATCTTCAGCCAGACGCAATGCAGCTCATAGTGAGTTTGTGAAGTGTACCTCATCAACGTGCATGTCAACTGAAACTCCCTCAATATAAGGTTTGAGTCTTTGGCCATTTACTTTAAAAATATTCCCACTCTTAGGATCAAGAATTTCAACTGTACCGTGGGGGGGCACTGAGTGCACTATGAAAGGACCATCCCACCTAGATCTAAGTTTTCCAGGAAAAAGTTTAAGCCTAGAGTTGAACAACCAAACTCTTTGGTTAGGTTCAAAAGTTTTGCGAGAGATGTGTTTGTCATGAAAAGCTTTCATTTTGGCCTTGTAAATCCTAGAATTTTCATAAGATTCTCTCTGTAACTCATCTAGCTCATTCAATTGTAATGCCCGATTTTCTCCTACGTGGGCCAAGTCCAAATTGAATTTCTTTACAACCCAATATGCTTTGTGTTACAATTCTACATGAAGGTGACATGCTTTCCCGTAGATCAACCTAAAGGGTGACATCCCAATGGGGGTCTTGTAGGCTGTCCTATAAGCCCATAGAGCATCATCTAGTCTCTCTGACCAATCCTTTCTATCAGGCCTAACTATTTTCTATAGAATGTTCTTGATCTCTCTATTAGAGACTTTCACTTGTCCACTTGTTTGAGGGTGGTAAGGCGTGGCTACCTTGTGATTGATCCCGTATTTTCTAGGCAAGATTTTGAACAGGGAGTTGGTGAAATGGCTACCCCCATCACTGATTATTGCTCTCGGGAACCCAAACCTTGAAAAGATATTTTTCTGGATGAACTTTGTAACCACTTTATGATCATTGGTTCTAGTAGCCACTGCCTTAATCCATTTAGAGACATAATCAACAGCCACAAGTATGTACTCATGTCCAAAGGATGGTGGGAATGGACCCATGAAATAATTTCCCCAAACATCAAAGATTTCAACCACAAGGATGGGATTTAATGGCATCATGTCTCTTCTTGAAATGTTACCCATGGTTTGACACTTGGGACAAGATTGACTTAATGTGTGGGCATCCTTGAAGAGAGTGGGCCAATAGAAACCACTTTGTAGGACTTTTATAGCAGTTTTCTTCCCAGAAAAATGTCCCCCGCATGAAAGAGTATGACAAAAGGTGAGAATACTTTGATGTTCATTTTCTAGGACGCACCTCCTTATGACATTATCAACACAAATTTGGAAAAGTTCCGGGTCCTCCCAAAAATAATATTTTATCTGATCGAGAAATCTATCTTTCTCATGTTTGGAACATCCATCAGGGATTAATCCTACAGCCAAATAGTTAACAATATCAGCAAACCATAGAGGTGTCATCTGTGAAATGGTCAGAAGTTGTTCATCAGGGAAGGATTCGTGAACATGTTCACTTTCTTGCACTAGGATCCTAGATAGGTGATCTGCTACAACATTTTCGGACCCCTTTTTGTCCCGAATCTCAATGTCAAATTCTTGCAAGAGCAGGATCCACCTGATTAAACGTGGTTTGGCCTCTTTTTTGGACAATAGGTATCTCAGAGCGGAATGGTCCGAATAGATGATGACTTTGGATCCTAAAAGATAAGATCGGAACTTCTCTACTGCAAAGACTACAGTCAACAATTCTTTCTCAATTGTGGTATAGTTCTTTTGGGCCTCAACCAGGGTTCGACTGGCACAGTAAATCACAACTGGACTTTTGTTCACCCTTTGGCCCAATACAGCCCACATGGCATAGTCAGAAGCATCACACATGATTTCAAAAGGCAGTGACCAATCTGGGGGTTGTAGGATTGGAGCTTGAGTCACCGCCTTTTTCAAAAAGTTATAGGCTTGAAGACATGAATCATCAAAGTGGAAAGGCGTATCCTTGGCCAACAAGTTGCACAAAGGACGAGAGATCTTTGAAAAGTTCTTAATGAATCGTCGATAGAAACCAACGTGGCCCTGAAAGGATCGAATTTGTTTGATAGATGTTGGGGGAGGCAAATTAGAAATCAAATCAATTTTGGCTTTATCTACCTTGATTCCCCTCTCAGAAATAACATGTCCTAACATAATCCCTTCCTTTACCATGAAATGGCTCTTTTCCCAACTCAAAACCAGATTTGTCTCTATACACATCTTCAGAATTCTTTCCAAATTTTTTAAACATGTCTCAAATGAATCCCCAAAGACAGAGAAATCATCTATAAAAATTTCAAGAAAATCTCCCACCATGTCAGAAAAGATAGCCATCATGCACCTCTGAAAAGTGGCTGGTGCATTACACAACTCGAAAGGCATTCTTCTAAAAGCAAATGTACCATATGGAGATGTGAAGGTGGTCTTCTCTTGATCTTCTAGGTAAATGAGCACTTGATTGTATCCTGAATAACCGTCCAAAAAGTAAAAGTACATTTGTCCAGCAAGTTTCTCCAGGATTTGGTCAATGAAAGGTAATGGGAAGTGATCTTTCTTGGTGACTACATTTAATTTTCTATAATCTATACACACCCTCCATCTCGTAGTCAATCGGGTAGGCAAAGACTCACCTTGTTCATTTTGGATGACTGTGAGTCCTGACTTCTTGGGAACAACTTGTGTAGGGCTCACCCAACTGCTATCAGAGATGGGATAAATGATTCTAGCATCTAACCATTTGACCACCTCCTTCTTCACCACTTCTCTCATGTTGGGATTTAGTCTTCTTTGTAACTCTCTAACAGGCTTGGCATTTTACTCAGAGTAGATGTGATGCATACAGATTGAGGGGCTAATACCTTTGAGGTCAACCACAGTCCACCCAATGGCAGCTTTATGAGGTTTGAGGACTTCTTGTAGTTGGGCCTCTTCTGTGGGAGATAAATCAGAAGTAATTATCATGGGTAGAGTCTCCTTGGGTCCTAGAAATGCATACTTCAAAGACTTAGGCAAGGGTTTGAGTTCCAACTGTGGTGGGACCTGGATTGAAGGCAACGCATGCTCAATGTTTAGTTTTGGTAGAGGTTCAACTTTGGTGGGCCACAGTGCCATGTTCCTTGAGTCAATCATATGTCTTCAATAGATTCATTATCATCAAGCTCATCTAAATCAGAGGGTTCATCTAGGACCAAGGGAGAACATATTTCAACTAGGTCCTCAATAACATCAACTGTGTAACAGTCCTCCTCATTCCCCATATGTTTAGAAGCCTTAAAGACATTGAGAGTGATTTTCTAATCTCCAAAAGAGATATCCATAAGTCCCGACTTACAATTGATATTAGCATTGGCAGTGGCCAGGAAGGGTCGACCCAATATGATAGGACTTTAAGCCAGATTATGGCTCGGTTCCATGTGAAGGATCAAAAAGTCTACAAGAAAATAACAAGTGTCTATCCTGACAATGACATCCTCTACCAGCTCCCTAGGTGTCCTAACATGTCTATCTGCTAATTGGAGAATCACCGGGGTTGGTTTAAGCTCTCATATCCTAAACTTTTGATAAACGGATGTCGGCAGTAAATTCACACTAGCCCCTAAGTCCAGTAGGGATTTTTTAAAGGTGATGCCCCTAATGACACACGAGATGAGCGGTGCACCAGGATCTTTCATTTTCTGTGGCAGTTGGTTCAATAAGACAGTACTCAAATCCTCTGACAGTAGAATTTTTCTAGTGGCTATCCTAGGCTCCCTCTTTTGTGTGCACAGATCTTTCAAGAATTTAGCGTAAGCAGGCACATGTTGGATGGCATCTAAAAGTGGGATGTTGATGTTAACTTGCTTGAATAGCTCCATCATTTGTTCATTACGGGCCTGAGCCTGTTGTTCCTTTTTCTCCTTTCTTGTTCCCAGGGTTGATGGAAAAGGGATTTTGGGTAGACAAATCTCAGGGGTATCCTCAACTTGAGCTTTCCATTTGTCCTTCTTATTCCCCTCATGACCCACTGTAGTGGTGGAAGTAGGCATGGGCTCCTTATCCTTAGGGTTTGAAATCTTCGGTTGACTTGAGCTGGCTTCACCCCTTCCCTCTTCGTATGGGTCTTCAAGAATCTTACCACTTCTTAATGTAGTGATAGCTTTTGCATTCTCAATGTGAGGGTTCCTGGGTGGCACTTGTAAGGTTGGTTGTGGATCAAAGCTAGGAGGGTGATTCCTAGGATTTGCTATGGGTTGGCTAGGCAATTGGCCTGGTTCCCTCCTCATATTGGTCTCAGCCATCTGACCAACCTGGGCCTCCATCCTAGAAACAGTTTGTTGAAGTTGGGTAGTAAAGGATTGTTGTTGAGCCGAAAGAAGTTGTTGGACTTATTGTAAAAGCCTATCATCATTTTGCGTGGATGGCTGAGATTGAGATGATTGGCCATAAGTGGGTGGGATAAATTGTTGATGCAGTTGTGTAGGTAGTGGATGTGCAGGTTGACCTCTGTTAAAGGTCTGGTTTTGGAAGTTGGTCTGATATTGGGCCTTATTTGGAAAATTATGGGTTTGGGAGTTTGGAGCCTGAGCTTGTTGGGACTTCCAAGAGAAGTTGGGATGGTTCCTCCAACCTGGGTTATAGGTGTCACTATAGGGATTGTTGTTAGGTCTTTGATATGAATTGGCTTGTGCCCTAGTCTCCCTAAAGGTTTGAATTTCAGAGTAATTTTCAACCAGATGATCCGAACCATTGCACAACACACACATAGAAGGCTCAACATTTTTGGTAGTTTCATAAGTTTTCCCAATTTTTGTCATTTCTAAGGCTTCTAGTCTTTTTGCCAATGCTACCATTTTGACCTCCATATCAACTTCTTTGTCCACTTAGAACAAACCTCCCCTAGTGATTACTTTCCTAGGTTCCCTAACAGTTTCCCACTGTTGTGATTTTTTAGCGATTTCATCTTAAAATGCCCAAGCGTCTTCCGCTCGCTTATTGGTGAACCCCCCATTACACATGGACTCTACCATAGTCCTAGTATTGAAATACAACCCTTCATACAGAATTTGGACTAATCTTCATTGTTCAAATCCATGGTGAGGGCATTGCAGTAAAAGATCATTGAATCTCTCCATGTATCTCCACAGAGTTTCACCATCAAGTTGGACAAAGCTATTGAATTTTTGTTTAATGGTGGCAGTCTTGTGGTTTGGGAAAAATTTCCTCAAAATTTCGATGGATAGGCCATCCCATGTTGTAATCGACCGAGGTCGTAATGAGTACAACTAATTCTTGACTTTATCCCTTAAAGAAAATGGGATCAATCTTACCTTAAGGGATTCATCACTTAGGTGAGTGAAGCTCATTATACTGCAAATTTCCTCGAAGTCTCTCACATGATGATATGGGTTCTCAGCATCCTCCCCTCTAAAGACAGGCAACATCTGGATAATTCATGATTTAAGCTCAAAATGCCCATTATGTTTAGGTAACTGGATGCAAGAGGGTTGGATAGCCTTTGAAGGATACATGTAATCTTTTAATGTTCTAGAATGGGCGACAATTTCTTCTTTTTGGGCCTCCATCTCCACAGACGCAACCCTAGTGTTTCTAAGGCTGTGATGTAGGGTTCTCTGAATCTCACAATTAAGCTGAGCTAGGTCAGGACGAAGAGATCTCCTACCATGCATACTCTCGGGCTTCCTTAAATCAAGGTTAGATTGAATTATGCCCAAAATATTGCCCCCTCTTTTTTTTACTGATTTTTTTTGTTTTGTTTTGTGAAGACAAAAATAAGTTATCAAACAATTAACCTATGACACCTATGTGTGACCTACAAATGGGGTTTCACAAAATGACTAAAGTGCAACTTAAGTTCACTCTCAATATTTTCACCGACCAAGTAAAGGGTGGGATAGTGGGAGGCTCCCCCTACTTTCGTAGGGACCTAATTAGTAAACCACTAGCCTGCTTAAGGCGTTTACCTTCCGACCGTCTTGCCTTAGGCATCGGTTTCCACAAGAGGGTAAACCCAAATCGTACTAAAATCATAGTGTGATCCTAGGGCCAATATCTACTGATTCTTATTTAAGGTTTAGGACATGCACAGATGCAAGTGAAATGTAGTTTGTGGGCTAAAGAAGGGTGATGAACTCCCCACCTTATCTTATTTAGGGGTAGTGCCCTTTGAGTGTTTGAAGAATAAGATGCAACTGATACGGGACGGACATCAGACTCGACTCCAAGTTGATATTCAATCCTTGGGCTCTAAACAAGCTCGCGATCATCCCTAAGCGAGGGAAGCGTTGGACGTGCGCGGTTGAGGAATTGGCAGTGAGCTAGGGTGGTCGGCTCTCTCCCGTGCCCGGATAGGGTCACGGGATGGGTCTCGCTCTCTCTCGTAGCGGTGATGAAGTAAAGCGAGCTAATATCCTATCACATGCAGTCGCATACAAACATATACGAGATAAGCAAAGTGCCTACGAGGAGGGTGGCGAGTGTACCTCTACGCTCCGGGCGTGGGGAAGACGATCCCGGCGAACTACGGTAACTCCCGGTAAAAATAATTATTCACTAATTACAGTAGTGATTTCTTACCCACTCCACGCAGGGAGGTAAAGGGCTACAAGTGAGGCATGGGAGGACCGGTCCTGGGTTGACGGGCAGCAAGCCGGAAGGGCTCTCGGGGTGGAACCGGGCTGTTGGTCCGACTCGGTACTGCGTCGAATCGAATCTGAGTTGCAGGACAGCAAGTACTGGCCTCCAAAGGGATGTCATCCTCCTTGAGTCTTCTGAAGGCAACGCTTGGCTGGGACGATGGCGGGACGTCCCTGGTCGACTCCCTGAAGTGGCGGTCCCTGAAACTAAGGAGAGATAATTAATCGTGAATTATTTTGCTGCTGCCTCTGCTAGTCTGTTCACGGAACAGATTTGCGTGCCTCCATGACAGAAATATTTATGCTCAGATCCGTAGGCGGATCGAGGCGTGGTTGGTGCCATTGGAAAGAGGACTCATAGATCAACAACATATATTGTTTTCCCATCGATCCAGATAAGGGATTAGAAATCGGAAGCTCTGCAAACTACGTGTTCTTCTGTGGATCTGGTTACAGACTATCCGGATAGAAAGGGATCTGCCTAAAAATGAATTTTGACCGGAGGGTAAGGGAATTTTCTGGGTGCTGGAAAAATTATTAGTGGAAGGGGGGAAGTGAGGAACACTCGGTAATTTTTGTTGATTTTTTTAAAATTTCTAAGGGGGTGGGAAAATTACGACAAGGGGACACTATCCCGCAGATCTGTAAACTGGCAGATTACTAAGGGAAGGACAAAAATACGGGAAAAATATCAAACGAATGCCAAATGGCACGAAATTTGAACTGGAGATTAGGGGTGACAGGGAGAACAAACCCTCAAAGTTTGGGCTCCATCAAACAATAGGAGAAAAAGATAAAAATACAGATTTGAGGTGTTATCCTGATTTGGATAGAACTCCGTCGAGTGACGGTGGCGGTGCGATGGCGGCAGCGGCGGTAGTGCTGCGCGTCTCACTCAGGAAGGGGGATAGGAGGGAGGCATCACACTTCAGAAGAAGGGCAGAAATCCATCTGCAAGGGAGAGAGTGTGTTGCATCCCTACGGTTTTGATGATGTCTCACACTATAAATCAATCTTCTATCTCTAGATTAATTCATGTTTCATCATGTTAATGAGTGTTGTTCATATGATTGTCAGATAATATGCTCTACTTGATTCTGTCTACACTCTGTCTGCAGAGTCTGACAGTGGTGGGTCGACCCCTCCTTGCTGATGAGTCGACGCCTCAGAACATTAATCATCTTAGTCTGTCCATTCATTGGCCTTTCTATCCAAGTCCATACAACAGGACTGTAGCCTGTTTATCTGAATGTCTATACATCCGGAAAGGGGCCATGTCTATACATTCTTCCATTGAATTCATTCAAAGTCTATACATCGGTTTGATTGAGTAAGTCTGTACAGCATGCCTTGTTGTTCATAGCCTTTAAGTCTGTACATTCGCTTCATCTGTAAGTCTGTACATTGGCTTCATATCATAAAGTCTGTACATTGGCTTCGCATCTGCAACTCTGTACATCGGCTTCAACTCTCAAGTCTGTACATCACCTTCAGACTTTCAAGTCTATACACTCCATGCTCATTCAAGTCTATACATCCACAGTGTAACTTCAAAGTCTGAACATTGTCTCACTCCGTCAAAGTCCATACATTCTCAGCTGAACCCCATGTCTATACAGTGGCCTCGAGCTTCTCAAGTCTACACACTGTCTTCGGCCTCAAAGTCTATACACTCGCTGCACTGTACAAGTCCATACACTGGCAGCCCTGCAGAAGTCTATACATTGGCTCAAACATTCCAACTCTGTACAATGGTCCTTCGAACACTCCAAGTCTATACAGTCTGCTTTCACGATTCAGAGTCTATACATCGTTCCTCAAAGACTAAGTCTGTACACTGCTCACCGTCTCACTAAGTGTCTCACTTGCTAGTCTATACATCGCTGTTGGGCATCAAAGTCTGTACACTGCTCACCGTCTCACTAAGCGTCTCACTTGCTAGTCTATACATCGCTGTTGGGCATCAAAGTCTGTACACTGCATCGTCTCAACTTGCGTCTCACTGAGCATCCATTCACTGTAAAGTCTGTACAGACCTCATCGTCTTGAGAACGTCTCATGCCTTTACCAAAGTCTGTACATTGGCAGCCTTTTACCTACGTTGCACTTTGAAGTCTGTACATCGAGTGAAGTCTGTTTAAGTATTTACATCGCATAGCTCTTCATATAGGAAGTCTATACACTGCTTGCAAGTGTTCAAGCCTATACAGCCTGCATGCTTCAAAACACCAAGTCCATACATTGGCTTTGGGCTGAAGTCTATACATTGCTTTAGGCAGAGCAAGTCTGTACATCGCACAACTTAATACTTTCATTCTATTGTGCATCCTCTTCAAAACGAAGTGTATACACTCGTTGGCTAACTGTTGAAGTCTGTACACTCAGTTAACCTGCAAGTCTATACACTCTCTCATTTGAAACACTTGCTTAACTGCTGTTTCAATGTCTACACATTCGATGCCTTCAAGCATTGTTCTCTTCAAAGTCTATACATCATCGTCTATACATTGAAGTCCATACAGTGCATACTATTGCACTTCAAGTCCATACACTGAGCTCGCTGAAAAGCCTCAACTCTGTACACTCTCACACTGTGACACACTTGCCTATTTGGCATCCCTGAGTCTATACACTCAAGGGCCTCATACACTTCACAGAAGTCCACACATTTCATCCTTTGTGCTAATGCATTCTTCAGCTAGTCTATACACTGAGTTTGCTTGAAGTCTCACAAGTCTATACACTCCTCAGTGTACACACTTACTTAATCTGATATCCTAATGTCTATACATTCGTATCTGACTGAACTAACTAATCACAGTTCTTTGTCTCAGCCTGCAGGTGATACAGGTCAATGATTGGGCACGTGAACCGAGGATGATACCTGGCACGTGATCCGAGAATGCTCTGGAAAGGGAGGGAACGAGACTCCCTCGTGTGAAGGCCTGAAACTCAGGTCGAAAGCCATATAAAAGGTGCCTTCTGCGATGAGATGGAGTGAACTGGAGAAAAAGCTAAGAGCAGAATTCCTGAGCAGAAGAAGAAAAGAGAGAGAGCCTCCACGTTCCAGAAAGAAGATAGAGAGAAAAGATTAGAGAGCAGTCCTGTGAGAGAAAAGTCTGAGTGAGAGAGAAGAGTCTATTTGCTTCTTCGGAAGCTACATTTTGTATTTGATTTTTCTGAAACGATCTGTGTTCATCGTTGGTCTTGTTTACATTTCTGTTTTCCTTTTATTTCTTCATATATCTGATCTCGAGTTGTTACCCTCTGGTGTTTGGAGGAAGGGAGTGTTACTCGGTTTCCCTCTGGGCTGCAGAGGAAGAGAGATCGTAGATCTCTAGTTCTGCTAGTGACGGGTTGTCATTAGCAGGTTCCCTCCGGGTTGGAGGAAGGGAGAGCTATCTCCGGTTCTGCTCTAGCTGGTAGCTGGAACAGGTTTCAAGCTCTGTGGGTAGCAGAGTTTGGTTGAGGGATTTGTTTCCTTTGGTTATTCAAGCTGTGTGGCAGCACATTGTTCGCAGACTGAGTCTGCAGGTTTCCTGCATTGGCTAGTGGAATCCTTACTCTAGTTGGAGTAAGGGGTGGATGTAGATTGTGGACTACAATCGAACCACCTTAAAATCTCTTGTCTCCTCTGTGGTTTGCTGCAATCGTTGATGCTCTCTATCTGCTTGGCAATGTGCTTGTGTGTGGACGGCCCCTTCCAATCGCATCTTATTACTCTGCTTTAGTTTCTCACTGCATTAGCTATTTTGTTTAGCTATACTCGGTAGGGTGATTTTCGAAGTAGTGATTTTCCGTTGAAGTTGTTCAAATCGGGAGTGATCTATTCATCCCCCCCCTTCTATATCACTCTTGCTGCACTAACATTTGGTATCAGAGCAGGTTCGCATCATGTGGGCGAACGGTCAGGGAAATGCTAATGGTCCTAGAAGCTTCATGGCTGAAGGTCAATCCATTAGTCGCCCTCCATTTTTTGATGGTAATAATTATCTGTTTTGGAAGAACAGGATGGAAGTGTTTATCAGAGCACAGAGCCACAAGCTGTGGAGGGTAATCACGGTTGGCCCATATGATCTGCCACCGAACGAGGATGCGTGGACAGATGACCATGTCAAGCTATCTTCACTCAACTGGATGGCGCTGAACATCATCCAGTGTGCTGTTCACCCAGAGGAATATGCCCGTATATCTGCCTACAGGACTGCCAAGCGAATGTGGGATGAGCTGCAATTAATCTACGAAGGTATAGCTCAAGTGAAAGCCTCGAAGGTAAACCTCTACACCTCTAAGTATGAACTGTTTAGGATGAATGCAGAGGAGAATATTACTGAATGTATGCCAGGTTGTCCCTGATCACGAACACACTTAAGGGGCTAGGGAAGGATCTAGCTGAGGCAGACATAGTCAGAAAATTCTTAGATCCTTATCCCCAGCATGGCACACTAAGGCCATCGTGATTGAAGAGTCAAAAGATCTGACGACCTTGACAGTGAATGAACTCATAGGATCCCTCATGACCTATGAGATGAATTTCAAAGGAGGTGGTGAAGGAAGTGATAGGAAGGCTAAGAATGTAGCACTCAAGGCATCCCGCAACAAGAGTAGTAGTAGCAGTAGCAGCAGCAGTAGCGGTGAGTCTGATGGCTTCTCAGATCTCGACCAGAAGGAGCAGGCAATGCTCACACGTCAGTTCAGTAAATTTTTAAGGAGAAAGGGGAAGACCTTTAGGAGAAAAAGCCATACTCCTTTAACAAGAATGTTGAATCTACCAATTATAGGGATAGAAATCCTAAGAGACTGACCTGTTATCATTGTAACAAACAGGGACACATGAAAGGCGAATGCCCAGATCTTCAGAAGAAGGGTCCCTACTTCCAGAAGAAGAACACAAAAGTGCAGAAGAAGAAGAAGCCACAGGCGATGGTATGCACATGGAGCGAGGAGGAAGAAGATCCTGAAGATACTTCCTCAGAGGAGCATGAAGAAGGAATTTGCCTTATGGCAAACAGTGAAGAGGAGGTAACCAATGTTTTTGAAAATTTTACGATTGATGACTGGGAAGATGCTTATGCTGAGTTATTAGATAAGTTCAATTCTCTTAGTAAAGAGCATAGGGTTCTGAAAAGAAAATTTAATACTAATGTTGAAGAACAAACCCAGGTCTGTGAGGAAAATCAGAAACTAAAAGAGCAACTAGAAGAAATGACCTCACTAAGAAAAGAAAATGATAAGCTCAAGGGAGAAAACCAGGACAGTCAAAATCAGCTGAATGAACTCAAAATACGAATCGAAGAAAGCTTAAATGAAAGTAGAGTGAACTCAGAAAAATACGAAGCTGTTAAGAAGTCAATGGTGAACTTCTAAAAAATTCTGAGTCCCTTCAAAAGGAGCTGGAAGACAAACAGAAAGTCTTGGAAAAGTTTGTCCAAGGAAAATCCAGTCTGGATGCTATACTGGGGGCTAGGGTTAACTTCAATAAGGAGGGTCTAGGCTATGACCCATCTAACAAAAGACCCTACAATTCAAAACCATTACCTTCTGCCCAGAGAAGGGAAAAGAAAAGCTGGACACACCATCCAGCTCAAACAGCAGTAAGGGAACTCAAGGTCAGAAGGAAAATTCTAAAAACAGTGCTGATCAACATTTTAAAATGGGAATGAATTTTATGAAAAATTTCACTAAGCCTACAAATCAGAACATAAATGATAAATGGATCAAGCAAGGGGATCAGAAGAAAAGATGGAAGTACTACAATCAAATGGGTCCAAAGAGGACCTACTGGAGAAATGATCATCATCTTCAAAAATCTGCTGATCAACAAACTTACAGGAGATATTCTAGAAATGGCAAGCCTAATGAATGGAATAAAACTTACTTTTCCAGACCAGCCGGCTATAATTTCAATAAAACAGAAGTAAAGATGCCAGAGAAAATAATGTTGAAGCAAATCTGGATTCCTAAACATTTGATCAGTGAATTGAACAATGTCTTTGGACCCAACTCATCTTGGGTTCCAAATCACTCTGCTTGACTTTGTTGTGTAGGTCGGCCTGGCAGCTGAAGACAACAAGTGGTACCTTGACAGTGGCTGCTCCAGGCACATGACAGGTGACCGATCCAAGTTCAGCAAGATAGAGATGAAGGTAGGGGGTCTGGTCAAGTTTGGAGGAAAGAACAAAGGTAAGATTATTGGAGTTGGTACAGTGGGTAAGTCTTCCACAAACTCCATTGAAAAAGTTCTACTTGTGGAAGGTCTTCAACACAACCTGATTAGCATTAGTCAGTTATGTGACAAGGGTCACAGGGTTGTATTTGATGATAATTCATGCAAAATCTTTGAAATAAATTCTGATGTGGTTAAATTTGTAGCCAACAGGATTAATAATGTCTACATAGTAGACTTAGATGAGGAATCTGAATCTAATATTTGTTTCTCTGCCAATTCTGAAAATGATGTTTTTGAATGGCATAGACGTCTAGGTCATGCTAGCTTTACTACTTTAAATAAATTGGTCAAGCATGATTTAGTTAGAGGCATGCCTAGAATTAAATTCAATTCTATATCAAAATCATGTGATGCCTGTGCTCTAGGCAAACAGACCAGAAACTCTTTTAAATTAAGATCTGAGCCATTGTCCTCTAGACCAATGGAACTTCTCCATATGGACCTTTTCGGTCCCACTAGAACTCAGAGTCTTAATGGAAACAGGTTTGGCTATGTCATCATAGATGACTTCTCTAGATATTCATGGATATTCTTCTTAGCAAATAAAAGTGATGCATTTCAAAAGTTTAATCTGTTTTTCAATAAGGTCAAACAAGAAGGAAAACACAAGATCTGTACTATTCAATCTGATCATGGAGGTGAGTTTGAAAACTCCATGTTTTCTGATCTTTGTGAAAGAGAGGGACTAACTCACAGGTTTTCTTCTCCCAGGACACCTGAACAGAATGGGATTGTGGAGAGAAGAAATAGAACTGTGGTGGAGATGGCCCGAACCATGCTGATTGAAAGTAAGTTACCTAGAAGGTTTTGGGCAGAAGCGGCCAATACAGCAACTTACATAATCAACAGGGCCATGGTAAGACCCATTCACAAGAAAACACCCTATGAGCTTCTAAAAGGTAAGAAACCAAACTTGTTTCATTTCAGAATTTTTGGAGCAAAATGTTTTATTCACAATAATGACAAGAAAGATTTAGACAAGTTTGAAGCTAAAAGCTCCCCTGGAATATTTTTGGGATATTCAGAAGTGTCTAGGGCATATAGAGTCTTCAACATAACAGACAAAAAGGTTGAAGAGTCTCCACACATTATTTTCAGTGAAAAGAAAGGTGTGTCTAACATTGAAAATTTTGACAGGGACTCCAATCATGATGGGGAATTCCTAGAAGACCAAGAAGAAGAGAAGACTCAGCCGAGTGGAACAACAAATCCCCTCAATCAGGAAGGGCCAAGAGAAACAGGTGAGTCTTCAACCAATGTTAGATTTCTTAAAGACCATCCGATAGATAATGTCATAGGCAATCCTGAAGATCCTCTTCGGACTAGGTCTCATTTTAGGAATGTGAATAATGAAGACTTAATTGCTTTAGTCTCACAAATTGAACCCAAATCAATAGAAGAGGCCTTGGCTGATCAAGCTTGGGTCAATGCCATGAGTGAGGAATTAGGCCAGTTCGAAAGAAATAATGTCTGGGAACTTGTTCCAAGACCAGATAATGTTAATATCATAGGAACTAAGTGGGTGTTCAAAAATAAAATGAATGAAGATGGAGTCATCTCAAGGAATAAGGCCAGATTAGTAGCCAAGGGCTACTGTCAGGAATTTGGTGTAGATTTCGATGAATCCTATGCACCTGTTGCTAGGATGGAGGCTATAAGACTGTTGCTTGCTTTTGCATGCTCAAAGAACATAAAACTCCAACAAATGGATGTTAAAAGTTCTTTTTAAATGGAGTCATTAAGGAAGAAGTTTTTGTTGAACAACCCCCTGGATTTCAATTTTCTCCTCAACCTGACCAAGTTTTCAGGTTAAACAAAGCCTTGTATGGTCTAAAGCAGGCTCCAAGAGCATGGTATGAAAGATTGACTGAATTTCTGATCAGCAAGGGCTACAAAAGAGGTAAGGTTGATCAAACTCTATTTACCAAGGGTACAAATAGAGATCTCATCATAGTTCAGGTATATGTAGATGACATAGTATTTGGATCAACTAAGCATGAACTATGTGATGAATTTTCTAAAATGATGTCTGCTGAATTTGAAATGAGTTTGGTTGGTGAACTAAAATACTTTCTTGGCTTGCAGGTACAGCAGCTAGAGGATGGGTGCTTCATCAACCAGACCAAATACACATTGGAACTGTTCAAGAGGTTTGGTATGGAAAACCTAAAGCACATTACAACACCCATGGGTACCAATACCTCACTGGATGCAGATGAGACAGGTAAAGAAGTAAATGCCAAACTTTATCGAGGTATGATTGGATCTCTTCTTTACTTGACAGCTTCTAGACCTGATATACAATTCAGTGTAGGAATGTGTGCAAGGTATCAGTCTAGACCTACTGAATTACATTTAGCTGCAGTGAAAAGAATTTTCAGATATTTGTCAACTACTCATTCTCTTGGTTTATGGTTTCCTGCATCACACACATTTAACTTAGTTGCATACACAGATGCTGATTATGCAGGCTGTAAACTAGACAGGAAAAGCACTAGTGGTCATTGTGAATTTTTGGGTGGGTGTTTAGTGTCTTGGGGCTCCAAGAAACAACATTCTGTGGCCCTCTCCACTGCAGAAGCTGAATATGTAGCTGCAGGGAGTTGTGGAACACAAGTCATATGGATTAAACACCAGCTTCAGGACTACCAAGTAGACCTGGGGTGCACACCTATCTATTGTGATAACACAAGTGCCATTAATCTTGCCAAAAATCCTATTTTGCATTCACGCACCAAACACATAGAGATAAGGCATCATTTCATAAGAGATGAGGTTTCTAAAAGTAATTTTGAACTGATTCATGTAGGCACAAATAATCAGATTGCTGACATCTTCACTAAACCTTTGGATAATGAAAAATTCGCAACACTGAGAAGAGAATTAGGCTTATACAAACTGTGAAGTCTGTTCTTTTTGTGAGGGGGAGTTCTGTCTATCTGTTGGTTAGCTTTCAGGACTGCTTTGAGTGAGGGGGAGCTGATTAGCTGTGAGAGGAAGAGTTCTTTGACAGATTCAAAAAGTTTGACCAGATATGTGTCTTTGCTGAGTTTCATGACAGATCTAGTGTGGTTCTCTCAGACAGTAGAATGTCACTTAATTCTTAAGTCTATAAGTCAGTGATTCTAAAATCCAGTCAGAATCTTTCCTTTAGTATTCTTTCAGAGATCTGGATTAATTGTAAAAGGTATATCTTCCTATATTGTTAATAATTCTGGTTCAGGCCAAAACTTGTATGTCTTGATATCTGACCCAATCAGCTTGAAATCTAGACTTCAAGACTCACTTCAAGAAATAGTCCTTCTGGTATTGCTTTCAATCATTCTATCTCTTCAACACAAGGGCTTAACTAAACAAACATGTCTTGTTTTAGGCACTGAGAAACTGGGAGTTTCATCAATGAAATGAATATTTCTCCTATGTCATGAGGTGTCAAATGCTTAAAAATGAATGAGAAGACATGACAGAGCAATGGTGGCTTGCTGGTGAGTAACTGGGGACTCTGACCTCTAATCAAGGTGTTTTCTCATGTCAAAAGCCACAGTTACTAACTCTGTTCCTTAATAAAAAAAAAAAAGAAGTAATGAGGTACTCACTCTGAGTAACTGGGGATTCAGGCCTCTAATCAAGGTGTATCTCTAATGTCAAAAGAGTGAATCACCAACTTACTCATTGATCTTCTTGAAAATCATCTCAAAAATTCCTTGTTGTTGTGCAACTAATGGATTGCTTGTCCTCAATACCTTGAGAACACCTCTCTGAATTTGTCTCTTGCTGTCTTGTAGAATAGTTGAATGCTCAGCTATATCAGGCCATACTTGTTAACTCCTGCTCTAAATCATACACTTTGTATGCTGATAAACCTTTCTATCATTCTATGTCTCTATTGTGTACTGGGGTTTACAGAATCTTCACTTGAGTTTAGAACCTCACTTATTCTCTTAAGACCTACTCATGACTTTCTGCACTAAGCAGTTACTGCACTTTGTCCTCATGTTGCCAGCACTTTCATATATTCTGCATTTCCTTTTGCTGATGTCAAAGGGGGAGAGAAGTTTAGCAATATCAGTAGATCAGATCATGAGTTTAGGGGGAGATTTGTTCTTGAGCCAAGGATAACTTGTCTTGTGAGGAAAAGAGCTGAGAGTGAGTTGTGGGGGAGTGGTTTTTGAGAAAGAAAGAATTCTGCAGTAGTAATTAATTTGTCTGTGCTTGCACTTGCTTTGAATTTGCTTTGTTTGTTGAAGCTGCAGTAAATTGCTTGATATGCCATGATATTGCTTGATTCATAGTGTTGCCATCATCAAAAAGGGGGAGATTGTTACATCCCTACGGTTTTGATGATGTCTCACACTATAAATCAATCTTCTATCTCTAGATTAATTCATGTTTCATCATGTTAATGAGTGCTGTTCATATGGTTGTCAGATAATATGCTCTACTTGATTCTGTCTACACTCTGTCTGCATAGTCTGAACAGTGGTGGGTCGACCCCTCCTTGCTGATGAGTCGACCCTCAGTACATTAATCATCTTAGTCAGTCCATTCATTGGCCTTTCTATCCAAGTCCATACAACAGGACTGTAGACTGTTTATCTGAAAGTCTATACATCCAGAAAGGGGCCATGTCTATACATTCTTTTGTGGAATTCATTCAAAGTCTATACATCGGTTTGATTGAGTAAGTCTGTACAGCATGCCTTGTTGTTCATAGCCTTTAAGTCTGTACATTCACTTCATATCATAAAGTCTGTACATTGGCTTTGCATCTGCAAGTCTGTACATCGGCTTCAACTCTTCAAGTCTGTACATCACCTTCAGACTTTCAAGTCTATACACTCCATGCTCATTCAAGTCTATACATCCACAGTGTAACTTCAAAGTCTGAACATTGTCTCACTCCGTCAAAGTCCATACATTCTCAGCTGAACCCCATGTCTATACAGTGGCCTCGAGCTTCTCAAGTCTACACACTGTCTTCGGCCTCAAAGTCTATACACTCGCTGCACTGTACAAGTCCATACACTGGCAGCCCTGCAGAAGTCTATACATTGGCTCAAACATTCCAACTCTGTACAATGGTCCTTCGAACACTCCAAGTCTATACAGTCTGCTTTCACGATCTAGAGTCTATACATCGTTCCTCAAAGGCTAAGTGTATACACTGCTCAACGTCTCATTCAGCGTCTCACTTGCTAGTCTATACATCGCTGTTGGGCATCAAAGTCTGTACACTGCTCACCGTCTCACTAAGCGTTTCACTTGCTAGTCTATACATCGATGTTGGGCATCAAAGTCTGTACACTGCATCGTCTCAACTTGCATCTCACTAAGCATCCATTCACTGTAAAGTCTGTACAGACTTCATCGTCTTGAGAACATCTCATGCCTTTACCAAAGTCTGTACATTGGCAGCCTTTTACCTATGTTGCACTTTGAAGTCTGTACATCGAGTGAAGTCTGTTTAAGTCTTTACATCGCATAGCTCTTCATATAGGAAGTCTATACACTGCTTGCAAGTGTTCAAGCCTATACAGCCTACTTGCTTCAAAACGCCAAGTCCATACATTGGCTTTGGGATGAAGTCTATACATTGCTTTAGGCAGAGCAAGTCTGTACATCGCACAACCTTAATACTTTCATTCTATTGTGCATCCTCTTCAAAACGAAGTGTGTACACTCGTTGGCTAACTGTTGAAGTCTGTACACTCAGTTAACCTGCAAGTCTATACACTCTCTCATTTGAAACACTTGCTTAACTGCTGTTTTAATGTCTACACATTCGATGCCTTCAAGCATTGTTCTCTTCGAAGTCTATACATCATCGTCTACATTGAAGTCCATACAGTGCATACTGTTGCACTTCAAGTCCATACACTGAGCTCGCTGAAAAACCTCAACTCTATACACTCTCACATTGTGACACACTTGCCTATTTGGCATCCCTGAGTCTATACACTCGAAGGGCCTCATACACTTCACAGAAGTCCACACATTTCATCCATTGTGCTAATGCATTCTTCAGCTAGTCTATACACTGAGTTTGCTTGAAGTCTCACAAGTCTATACACTCCTTCAGTGTACACACTTACTTAATCTGATATCCTAATGTCTATACATTCGTATCTGACTAAACTAACTAATCACAGTTCTTTGTCTCAACCTGCATGTGATATAGGTCAATGATTGGGCACGTGAACCAAGGATGATACCTGGCACGTGATCCGAGATGGCTCTGGAAAGGGAGGGAACGAGACTCCCTCGTGTGAAGGCCTGAAACACAAGTCGAAAGCCATATAAAAGGTGCCTTCTGCGATGAGATGGGGTGAACTGGAGAAAAAGCCTAAGAGCAGAATTCCTGAGCAGAAGAAGAAAAGAGAGAGAGCCTCCACGTTCCAGAAAGAAGATAGAGAGAAAAGATTAGAGAGCAGCCCTGTGAGAGAAAAGTCTGAGTGAGAGAGAAGAGTCTATTTGCTTCTTCGGAAGCTACATTTTGTATTTGATTTTTCTGAAATGATTTGTGTTCATCGTTGTTCTTGTTTACATTTCTATTTTTTCTTTTTATTTCTTCATATATCTGATCTCGAGTTGTTACCCTCCGGTGTTTGGAGGAAGGGAGTGTTACTCCGGTTTCCCTCTGGGTTGCAGAGGAAGAGAGATCGTAGATCTCTAGTTTTGCTAGTGACGGGTTGTCATTAGCAGGTTCCCTCCGGGTTGGAGGAAGGGAGAGCTATCTCCGGTTCTGCTCTAGCTGGTAGCTGGAACAGGTTTCAAGCTCTGTGGGTAGCAGAGTTTGGTTGAGGGATTTGTTTCCTTTGGTTATTCAAGCTGTGTGGCAGCACATTGTTCGCAGACTGAGTCTGCAGGTTTCTAGCATTGGCTAGTGGAATCCTTACTCTAGTTGGAGTAAGGGGTGGATGTAGATTGTGGACTACAATCGAACCACCTTAAAATCTCTTGTCTCCTCTGTGGTTTGCTGCAATCGTTGATGCTCTCTATCTGCTTGGCAATGTGCTTGTGTGTGGACGGCCTCTTCCAATCGCATCTTATTACTCTGCTTTAGTTTCTCACTGCATTAGCTATTTTGTTTAGCTATATTCGGTAGGGTGATTTTCGAAGTAGTGATTTTCCGCTGAAGTTGTTCAAATCGGGAGTGATCTATTCATCCCCCCCTTCTATATCACTCTTGCTGCGCTAACATTTGGTATCAGAGCAGGTTCGCATCATGTGGGCGAACGGTCAGGGAAATGCTAATGGTCCTAGAAGCTTCATGGCTGAAGGTCAATCCATTAGTCGCCCTCCATTTTTTGATGGTAATAATTATCTGTTTTGGAAGAACAGGATGGAAGTGTTTATCAGAGCACAGAGCCACAAGCTGTGGAGGGTAATCACGGTTGGCCCATATGATCTGCCACCGAACGAGGATGCGTGGACAGATGACCATGTCAAGCTATCTTCACTCAACTGGACGGTGCTGAACATCATCCAGTGTGCTGTTCACCTAGAGGAATATGCCCGTATATCTGCCTACAGGACTGCCAAGCGAATGTGGGATGAGCTGCAATTAATCTACGAAGGTACAGCTCAAGTGAAAGCCTCGAAGGTAAACCTCTACACCTCTAAGTATGAACTATTTAGGATGAATGCAGAGGAGAATATTACTGAGATGTATGCCAGGTTGTCCCTCATCACGAACACATTTAAGGGGCTAGGGAAGGATCTAGCTGAGGCAGATATAGTCAGGAAAATTCTTAGATCCTTATCCCCAGCATGGCACACTAAGGCCATCGTGATTGAAGAGTCAAAAGATCTGACGACCTTGACAGTGAATGAACTCATAGGATCCCTCATGACCTATGAGATGAATTTCAAAGGAGGTGGTGAAGGAAGTGATAGGAAGGCTAAGAATGTAGCACTCAAGGCATCCCGCAACAAGAGTAGCAGTAGCAGCAGCAGCAGTAGCGGTGAGTCTGATGGCTTCTCAGATCTCGACCAGAAGGAGCAGGCAATGCTCACACGTCAGTTCAGTAAATTTTTAAGGAGAAAGGGGAAGACCTTTAGGAGAAAAAAGCCATACTCCTTTAACAAGAATGTTGAATCTACCAATTATAGGGATAGAAATCCTAAGAGACTGACCTGTTATCATTGTAACAAACAGGGACACATGAAAGGCGAATGCCCAGATCTTCAGAAGAAGGGTCCCTACTTCCAGAAGAAGAACACAAAAGTGCAGAAGAAGAAGAAGCCGCAGGCGATGGTATGCACATGGAGCGAGGAGGAAGAAGATCCTGAAGATACTTCCTCAGAGGAGCATGAAGAAGGAATTTGCCTTATGGCAAACAGTGAAGAGGAGGTAACCAATGTTTTTGAAAATTTTACGATTGATGACTGGGAAGATGCTTATGCTGAGTTATTAGATAAGTTCAATTCTCTTAGTAAAGAGCATAGGGTTCTGAAAAGAAAATTTAATACTAATGTTGAAGAACAAACCCAGGTCTGTGAGGAAAATCAGAAACTAAAAGAGCAACTAGAAGAAATGACCTCACTAAGAAAAGAAAATGATAAGCTCAAGGGAGAAAACTAGGATAGTCAAAATCAGCAGAATGAACTCAAAATACGAATTGAAGAAAGCTTAAATGAAAGTAGAGTGAACTCAGAAAAATACGAAGCTGTTAAGAAAGTCAATGGTGAACTTCTAAAAAATTCTGAGTCCCTTCAAAAGGAGCTGGAAGACAAACAGAAAGTCTTGGAAAAGTTTGTCCAAGGAAAATCCAGTCTGGATGCAATACTGGGGGCTAGGGTTAATTTCAATAAGGAGGGTCTAGGCTATGACCCATCTAACAAAAGACCCTTACAATTCAAAACCATTACCTTCTGCCCAGAGAAGGGAAAAGAAAAGCTGGACACACCATCCAGCTCAAACAGCAGTAAGGGAACTCAAGGTCAGAAGGAAAATTCTAAAAACAGTGATGATCAACATTTTAAAATGGGAATGAATTTTACGAAAAATTTCACTAAGCCTACAAATCAGAACATAAATGATAAATGGATCAAGCAAGGGGATCAGAAGAAAAGATGGAAATACTACAATCAAATGGGTCCAAAGAGGACCTACTGGAGAAATGATCATCATCTTCAAAAATCTGCTGATCAACAAACTTACAGGAGATATTCTAGAAATGGCAAGCCTAATGAATGGAATAAAACTTACTTTTCCAGACCAGCCGGCTATAATTTCAATAAAACAGAAGTAAAGGTGCCAGAGAAAATAATGTTGAAGCAAATCTGGATTCCTAAACATTTGATCAGTGAATTGAACAATGTCTTTGGACCCAATTCATCTTGGGTTCCAAATCACTTTGCTTGACTTTGTTGTGTAGGTCGGCCTGGCAGCTGAAGACAACAAGTGGTACCTTGACAGTGGCTGCTCCAGGCACATGACAGGTGACCGATCCAAGTTCAGCAAGATAGAGATGAAGGTAGGGGGTCTGGTCAAGTTTGGAGGAAAGAACAAAGGTAAGATTATTGGAGTTGGTACAGTGGGTAAGTCTTCCACAAACTCCATTGAAAAAGTTCTACTTGTGGAAGGTCTTCAACACAACCTGATTAGCATTAGTCAGTTATGTGACAAGGGTCACAGGGTTGTATTTGATGATAATTCATGCAAAATCTTTGAAATAAATTCTGATGTGGTTAAATTTGTAGCCAACATGATTAATAATGTCTACATAGTAGACTTAGATGAGGAATCTGAATCTAATATTTGTTTCTCTACCAATTCTGAAAATGATGTTTTTGAATGGCATAGACGTCTAGGTCATGCTAGCTTTACTACTTTAAATAAATTGGTCAAGCATGATTTAGTTAGAGGCATGCCTAGAATTAAATTCAATTCGATATCAAAATCATGTGATGCCTGTGCTCTGGGCAAACAGACCAGAAACTCTTTTAAATTAAGATCTGAACCATTGTCCTCTAGACCAATGGAACTTCTCCATATGGACCTTTTCGGTCCCACTAGAACTCAGAGTCTTAATGGAAACAGGTTTGGCTATGTCATCATAGATGACTTCTCTAGATATTCATGGATATTCTTCTTAGCAAATAAAAGTGATGCATTTCAAAAGTTTAATCTGTTTTTCAATAAGGTCAAACAAGAAGGAAAACACAAGATCTGTACTATTCAATCTGATCATGGAGGTGAGTTTGAAAACTCCATGTTTTCTGATCTTTGTGAAAGAGAGGGACTAACTCACAGGTTTTCTTCTCCCAGGACACCTGAACAGAATGGGATTGTGGAGAGAAGAAATAGAACTGTGGTGGAGATGGCCCGAACCATGCTGATTGAAAGTAAGTTACCTAGAAGGTTTTGGGCAGAAGCGCCAATACAGCAACTTACATAATCAACAGGGCCATGGTAAGACCCATTCACAAGAAAACACCCTATGAGCTTCTAAAAGGTAAGAAACCAAACTTGTTTCATTTCAGAATTTTTGGAGCAAAATATTTTATTCACAATAATGACAAGAAAGATTTAGACAAGTTTGAAGCTAAAAGCTCCCCTGGAATATTTTTGGGATATTCAGAAGTGTCTAGGGCATATAGAGTCTTCAACATAACAGACAAAAAGGTTGAAGAGTCTCCACACATTATTTTCAGTGAAAAGAAAGGTGTGTCTAACATTGAAAATTTTGACAGGGACTCCAATCATGATGGGGAATTCCTAGAAGACCAAGAAGAAGAGAAGACTCAGCCGAGTGGAACAACAAATCCCCTCAATCAGGAAGGGCCAAGAGAAACAGGTGAGTCTTCAACCAATGTTAGATTTCTTAAAGACCATCCGATAGATAATGTCATAGGCAATCCTGAAGATCCTCTTCGGACTAGGTCTCATTTTAGGAATGTGAATAATGAAGACTTAATTGCTTTAGTCTCACAAATTGAACCCAAATCAATAGAAGAGGCCTTGGCTGATCAAGCTTGGGTCAATGCCATGAGTGAGGAATTAGGCCAGTTCGAAAGAAATAATGTCTGGGAACTTGTTCCAAGACCAGATAATGTTAATATCATAGGAACTAAGTGGGTGTTCAAAAATAAAATGAATGAAGATGGAGTCATCTCAAGGAATAAGGCCAGATTAGTAGCCAAGGGCTACTGTCAGGAATTTGGTGTAGATTTCGATGAATCCTATGCACCTGTTGCTAGGATGGAGGCTATAAGACTGTTGCTTGCTTTTGCATGCTCAAAGAACATAAAACTCCAACAAATGGATGTTAAAAGTACTTTTTTAAATGGAGTCATTAAGGAAGAAGTTTTTGTTGAACAACCCCCTGGATTTCAATTTTCTCCTCAACCTGACCAAGTTTTCAGGTTAAACAAAGCCTTGTATGGTCTAAAGCAGGCTCCAAGAGCATGGTATGAAAGATTGACTGAATTTCTGATCAGCAAGGGCTACAAAAGAGGTAAGGTTGATCAAACTCTATTTACCAAGGGTACAAATAGAGATCTCATCATAGTTCAGGTATATGTAGATGACATAGTATTTGGATCAACTAAGCATGAACTATGTGATGAATTTTCTAAAATGATGTCTGCTGAATTTGAAATGAGTTTGGTTGGTGAACTAAAATACTTTCTTGGCTTGCAGGTACAGCAGCTAGAGGATGGGTGCTTCATCAACCAGACCAAATACACATTGGAACTGTTCAAGAGGTTTGGTATGGAAAACCTAAAGCACATTACAACACCCATGGGTACCAATACCTCACTGGATGCAGATGAGACAGGTAAAGAAGTAAATGCCAAACTTTATCGAGGTATGATTGGATCTCTTCTTTACTTGACAGCTTCTAGACCTGATATACAATTCAGTGTAGGAATGTGTGCAAGGTATCAGTCTAGACCTACTGAATTACATTTAGCTGCAGTGAAAAGAATTTTTAGATATTTGTCAACTACTCATTCTCTTGGTTTATGGTTTCCTGCAGCACACACATTTAACTTAGTTGCATACACAGATGCTGATTATGCAGGCTGTAAACTAGACAGGAAAAGCACTAGTGGTCATTGTGAATTTTTGGGTGGGTGTTTAGTGTCTTGGGGCTCCAAGAAACAACATTCTGTGGCCCTCTCCACTGCAGAAGCTGAATATGTAGCTGCAGGGAGTTGTGGAACACAAGTCATATGGATTAAACACCAGCTTCAGGACTACCAAGTAGACCTGGGGTGCACACCTATCTATTGTGATAACACAAGTGCCATTAATCTTGTCAAAAATCCTGTTTTGCATTCACGCACCAAACACATAGAGATAAGGCATCATTTCATAAGAGATGAGGTTTCTAAAAGCAATTTTGAACTGATTCATGTAGGCACAGATAATCAGATTGCTGACATCTTCACTAAACCTTTGGATAATGAAAAATTCGCAACACTGAGAAGAGAATTAGGCTTATACAAACTGTGAAGTCTGTTCTTTTTGTGAGGGGGAGTTCTGTCTATCTGTTGGTTAGCTTTCAGGACTGCTTTGAGTAAGGGGGAGCTGATTAAGCTGTGAGAGGAAGAGTTCTTTGACAGATTCAAAAGTTTGACCAGATATGTGTCTTTGCTGAGTTTCATGACAGATCTAGTGTGGTTCTCTCAGACAGTAGAATGTCACTTAATTCTTAAGTCTATAAGTCAGTGATTCTAAAATCCAGTCAGAATCTTTCCTTTAGTATTCTTTCAGAGATCTGGATTAATTGTAAAAGGTATATCTTCCTACATTGTTAATAATTCTGGTTCAGGCCAAAACTTGTATGTCTTGATATCTGACCCAATCAGCTTGAAATCTAGACTTCAAGACTCACTTCAAGAAATAGTCCTTCTGGTATTACTTTCAATCATTCTATCTCTTCAACACAAGGGCTTAACTAAACAAACATGTCTTGTTTTAGGCACTGAGAAACTGGGAGTTTCATCAATGAAATGAATATTTCTCCTATGTCATGAGGTGTCAAATGCTTAAAAATGAATGAGAAGACATGACAGAGCAATGGTGGCTTGCTGGTGAGTAACTGGGGACTCTGACCTCTAATCAAGGTGTTTTCTCATGTCAAAAGCCACAGTTACTAACTCTGTTCCTTAATAAAAAAAAATAAATGAAGTAATGAGGTACTCACTCTGAGTAACTGGGGATTCAGGCCTCTAATCAAGGTCTATCTCTAATGTCAAAAGTGTGATTCACCAACTTACTCATTGATCTTCTTGAAAATCATCTCAAAAATTTCTTGTTGTTGTGGAACTAATGGATTGCTTGTCCTCAATATCTTGAGAACACCTCTCTAAATTTGTCTCTTGCTGTCTTGTAGAATAGTTGAATGCTCAGCTATATCAGGCCATACTTGTTAACTCCTGCTCTAAATCATACACTTTGTATGCTGATAAACCTTTCTATCATTCTATGTCTCTATTGTGTACTGGGGTTTACAGAATCTTCACTTGAGTTTAGAACCTCACTTATTCTCTTAAGACCTACTCATGACTTTCTGCACTAAGCAGTTACTGCACTTCGTCCTCATGTTGCCAGCACTTTCATATATTCTGCATTTCCTTTTGCTGATGTCAAAGGGGGAGAGAAGTTTAGCAATATCAGTAGATCAGATCATGAGTTTAGGGAGATATTTCTTGAGCCAAGGAAATAACTTGTCTTGTGAGGAAAAGAGCTGAGAGTGAGTTGTGGGGGAGTGGTTTTTGAGAAAGAAAGAATTCTGCAGTAGCAGTTAATTTGTCTGTGCTTGCACTTGCTTTGAGTTTGCTTTGTTTGTTGAAGCTGCAGTTAATTGCTTGATATGCCATGATATTGCTTGATTCATAGTGTTGCCATCATCAAAAAGGGGGAGATTGTTGCATCCCTACGGTTTTGATGATGTCTCACACTATAAATCAATCTTCTATCTCTAGATTAATTCATGTTTCATCATGTTAATGAGTGCTATTCATATAGTTGTCAGATAATATGCTCTACTTGACTCTGTCTACACTCTGTCTGCATAGTCTGAACAGTGGTGGGTCGACCCCTCCTTGCTGATGAGTCGACCCCTCAGTACATTAATCATCTTAGTCAGTCCATTCACTGGCCTTTCTATTCAAGTCCATACAACAGGACTGTAGCATGTTTATCTGAAAGTCTATACATCCGGAAAGGGGCCATGTCTATACATTCTTCCGTTGAAATCATTTAAAGTCTTTACATCGCCTTCAGACCTTCAAGTCTATACACTCCATGCTCATTCAAGTCTATACATCCACAATGTAGCTTCAAAGTCTGAACATTGTCTCACTCCGTCAAAGTCCATACATTCTCAGCTGAACCCCATGTCTATACAGTGACCTCGAGCGTCTCAAGTCTACACACTGTCTTCGGCCTTAAAGTCTGTACAATCGCTGCACTGTACAAGTCGATACACTGGCAGCCCTGCAGAAGTCTATACATTGGTTCAAACATTCCAACTCTGTACAATGGTCCTTCGAACACTCCAAGTCTATACAGTCTGCTTTCACGATTCAGAGTCTATACATCGTTCCTCAAAGGCTAAGTGTATACACTGCTCACCGTCTCACTAAGCGTCTCACTTGCTAGTCTATACATCACTGTTGGGCATCAAAGTCTGTACACTGCTCACCGTCTCACTAAGCGTTTCACTTGCTAGTCTATACATCGATGTTGGGCATCAAAGTCTGTACACTGCATCGTCTCAACTTGCGTCTCACTGAGCATCCATTCACTGTAAAGTCTGTACACACTTCATCATCTTGAGAACATCTCATGCCTTTACCAAAGTCTGTACATTGGCAGCCTTTTACCTACGTTGCACTTTGAAGTCTGTACATCGAGTGAAGTCTGTTTAAGTCTTTGCATCGCATAGCTCTTCATATAGGAAGTCTATACACTGCTTGCAAGTGTTCAAGCCTATACAGCCTGCTTGCTTCAAAACGCCAAGTCCATACATTGGCTTTGGGCTGAAGTCTATACATTGCTTTAGGCAGAGCAAGTCTGTACATCGCACAACCTTAATACTTTCATTCTATTGTGCATCCTCTTTAAAACGAAGTGTGTACACTCGTTGGCTAACTGTTGAAGTCTGTACACTCAGTTAACCTGCAAGTCTATACACTCTCTCATTTGAAACACTTGCTTAACTGCTGTTTCAATGTCTACACATTCGATGCCTTCAAGCATTGTTCTCTTCGAAGTCTATACATCATCGTCTACATTGAAGTCCATACAGTGCATACTGTTGCACTTCAAGTCCATACACTGAGCTCGCTGAAAAACCTCAACTCTATACACTCTCACACTGTGACACACTTGCCTATTTGGCATCCCTGAGTCTATACACTCGAAGGGCCTCATACACTTCACAGAAGTCCACACATTTCATCCTTTGTGCTAATGCATTCTTCAGCTAGTCTATACACTGAGTTTGCTTGAAGTCTCACAAGTCTATACACTCCTTCAGTGTACACACTTACTTAATCTGATATCCTAATGTCTATACATTCGTATCTGACTGAACTAACTAATCACAGTTCTTTGTCTCAGCCTGCATGTGATATAGGTCAATGATTGGGCACGTGAACCAAGGATGATACCTGGCACGTGATCCGAGATGGCTCTGGAAAGGGAGGGAACGAGACTCCCTCGTGTGAAGGCCTGAAACTCAAGTCGAAAGCCATATAAAAGGTGATGTCTGCGATGAGATGGGGTGAACTGGAGAAAAAGCCTAAGAGCAGAATTCCTGAGCAGAAGAAGAAAAGAGAGAGAGCCTCCACGTTCCAGAAAGAAGATAGAGAGAAAAGATTAGAGAGCAGTCCTTTGAGAGAAAAGTCTGAGTGAGAGAGAAGAGTCTATTTGCTTCTTCGGAAGCTACATTTTGCATTTGATTTTTCTGAAACGATTTGTGTTCATCGTTGTTCTTGTTTACATTTCTATTTTTCCTTTTATTTCTTCATATATCTGATCTCGAGTTGTTACCCTCCGGTGTTTGGAGGAAGGGAGTGTTACTCCGGTTTCCCTCTGGGCTGCAGAGGAAGAGAGATCGTAGATCTCTAGTTTTGCTAGTGACGAGTTGTCATTAGCAGGTTCCCTCCGGGTTGGAGGAAGGGAGAGCTATCTCCGGTTCTGCTCTAGCTGGTAGCTGGAACAGGTTTCAAGCTCTGTGGGTAGCAGAGTTTGGTTGAGGGATTTGTTTCCTTTGGTTATTCAAGCTGTGTGGCAGCACATTGTTCGCAGACTGAGTCTGCAGGTTTCTAGCATTGGCTAGTGGAATCCTTACTCTAGTTGGAGTAAGGGGTGGATGTAGATTATGGACTACAATCGAACCACCTTAAAATCTCTTGTCTCCTCTGTGGTTTGCTGCAATCGTTGATGCTCTCTATCTGCTTGGCAATGTGCTTGTGTGTGGACGGCCTCTTCCAATCGCATCTTATTACTCTGCTTTAGTTTCTCACTGCATTAGCTATTTTGTTTAGCTATATTCGGTAGGGTGATTTTCGAAGTAGTGATTTTTCGCTGAAGTTGTTCAAATCGGGAGTGATCTATTCAATCCCCCCCTTCTATATCACTCTTGCTGCGCTAACAGAGTGGAGAGAGACAAGGGGCGCCCCTAGGGCTTCAAGCAATTTCTCACAAAATGTTCTTCATTAATTCATGTAAAATGGGAAATACAAGCTTATATAAGAAATACAAAATGACCTAAACTATCCTTAGATCTAGGGTTAGGGAGGGGCAAATGGGGGAGAGCCTAATTTATTCTCCTATGTGTCTAAGGAACAAAATACACAAAATAAAAATAATCCTTAAAAGGGGGGCACCCCCTTGACTTTCATGCCATTAAAATGGCATTTTTCATCCTTGGTCCAAGAAAAAAAGAATCCTTCTAGAAGTCCACCTTGGACTTGGACCAGCCCCACATGGAACCCTAGGGCTTAGGTGGACCAATGGGGAAGAAGGAGGGGGCTCCTTGCTGGACCTACAAAACTTTTACAAATAAACCCAAACATTCTTAAGGACTAACAAATTGGCCTACAAAGCCTTACAATTGCAAACTCATTTCCCCAAGGATATAAAAGCAAACAAAAAGGACACAAATGTAAACTAAAAAGTTAGTGCCCAATGTCGACTCCCATCAGTAACAAACATGTTTAAACAATGGGTATAAGATGCAAATGCATGAATAATTATTTTCTAAAACACAAATATGGAACAAAATTAATGAAACCTACATGATGCATGACCTAGAACATGATGTGTGGTTTCTAATCTTGGAATGATGATTTTTTTTATTTTTGTGATCAAGTGTTTTTTTTAATTAATGAAGCTATCTAGCCAACATAAATTTTTTTGAATTTTCTGACTATGGAAGTTAATAATATGAAAAGAAGGAAAAAAACTAGATCAAGAGAGAGAAAGTTAGGATACTTGATAGCGATCCCTCATGCTATTTTTTTTATTATAAGAGGAAAAGGGAGTGAAGCCTTACCTCCGACATATTCTCTTTTTTTGGGGATTTTTTTCAAGTATGATTTTCTCTCTTTTTTTTCTGAAAAACAAAAAAAATGTTAATGTCAATTTATGTGCAAAAACATAAAATAATCAACTTAAAAATCATAAACTCCCTGGCAACGACGGCAAAAATTGACGTAGTGAAACACATGTCGTTAATATGTCCACTACCAAATTTAGAATTTCAATCCACAATAAATTAGAGAAAATAGTTAAGTGGTGAGGCCGAGTCGAATCCACGGGGAAGTTTATATTTTAGAGTTGAAAACCTTGAACTTTTGAAATTGAAAATCTTAAGAGTTGGGTTGAAACTTCAGATCAAATTGAGAATATAAAAAATTAATTAAACAAAATGAAGGATCGATGAGAACTTAAGCTAACAGAATTAATGACGTAAATGAAATGAAAATGACAAATCACAACAATCACTGAACTTGTAAGGAAATAGATTAAGTGGGGAAATAATTAAAACAAGACTTGCACAAAATATAAAAGACACGTTTATAGAGAGCTTAGCAAAGAGAATTGAAATAAAAGATGAGTGATTTTTATGAAAGAAAAAAAATGAAATCAGGCACAATTAACTCTGAAAATATGAAGAAAGAATCACAAAATTGCAACAAATAACAAGGAGGCCTTCACTTGCTCCTTGCTATGTAGCACAACACCAAAACAAAAACACAGAAGAAAACCCCCTTCCTAAATCACTCCTGTCTCGTAGGACCTCAAAAGCATGCTCCAAAGCTAACAACAACAATAATAGAACCCCAAATGCACTCCCCAAAACTCTCCTCCCATAACCCAATGGAGCTAAACAACAACACTCCAAAGAACAGAACCCCCAAAAACTATCCACTGGAACCTCCAAAACTCTCTTCAACCCAACCCCCCTTCTTGCCAACGGGAGCCCCTTTTATAGGGCCAACCTAACACTTTTGCTTCTCATGTGAACATCTTCAATTGTCATTTTTGACTTTAAAAAGGGAAGCAACCATGTGTTCCACACATTATATTTTTTTATGTATTTTTCTTTCCTCATTTTCTTCTTCTTCTTCTTTATTTATTTCTCTTCTCTCTCTCTCTCTTCCTCTCTCTTCCCGCGTGAGAACCACGACTCGAAGGTTGCGCCTACTGTTGTTGACCCGGCTGCACTCGCTCTCGCTTGAGAAGGTTGACCCGTGTGAAGAGCCCGCCAGCGTTTTGCCTGCTGCCGACTTCTCTCTCCCGCATGAAGAAGCCGCTATAGATAGTAAATGTAATCTACCCCGCCCTCTAACAAGCTATGCATGTGTCTGTTAGTGTGATCATGAAAATAACATGATAGCATGAAAAAGGAAAGGACGATAAAAAAATTGAGTGAACCGTGATCGCCACCTAAGGATTAGCAGTAGGAAAATAGATGCTATAATGAAAACAAACCTACGGCGTACCTTGGGAAAATGAAGAAGACTGCGGCCAAAGGTGACCGCTACAACGTGATCGCGCCTTGAAGATGGGTGCAAGGAACTACTGGGATCGGACCTCCTCTCCTTCCAGCCCGCTAGAGGAAGAGGACCTCACGTTCCTATTGATAATCTTCTGCAAAACAAAGCCGTAAAAACAAAAGAACACCCATTAGATCATGAGAGTGTAGTACGTGCCCCGAAGTGATAAAATAGCATGAAAGAAAGGGGGAGAACGCATCGGGGGAGGGTTTTTAATCCCTATAAATGGGTGCAAATAAAAGGTGGGAGTGTTGTGCATGCATGGGAGTTGAAATCAGGAAATTTGGTGGAGAGAATAAGGAGAAAAACGCTGTGCAAAATTGAGAAAAATGCAAAAAATGTGCAGAGAACTGTGCAAAAGCTAAGTGTAAAAATTGTGATGATTTTAAAAAAGTAAGGGAGAAGAACTAAGCTTAGGAGCAAAGAAAAAGAACCCAGAGAGATTGGAATGAAAGGAGATACTCCCCTCTTCAGGATGGGGCTGATGCGCTCGACAGTCGTCGTTTAAAAATGCCGTGCCACACAAATTTCAAAATTTATACTACCGCACTCACTCACTTAAATGATTTTGAAAATACGAGTAAAGTGGTAAATATGGGTCGATCCCACGGGGAGGAAATTTGAATGTAAGTTGGAAAATACCCTTATGTTTTGGAAAACCAATTGCTTTTGTTTGATTTGAGTGCGATTACAACTAACGGAAATGAAATTATAATTTGAAAGAACAAGAGATAAGTTAAAGAAATATTTAGCCAATGAATTGAAGAATGCCATTGTTTCCACGCCGAGCCTTTGATGAAGATCGCTCCGCCTTGGAAGTCGACGCCGTGAGATGATTTGAAGAAGACCACCGCTTTGGGTGTGAGTGAAACACTTACGAAGAAATAGGTTGGATAGAACAAGTTTGAAACACTAAGTTGAAAACATAACAGAATTTCATTGAAAATAGGGGTTGGAAGAAATAGAATAACTTAAAATATAAATGGAATTAGAAAAAATGGAATACATGAACGTTGTAGAGAATTAAAAGATGAAGAACTTTGATAAAGACCACAGAAACAGAAAATGAAAGGAAGATAATGAAAAACTTGAACAATCAAGATCTATCGCTGTTGGTGAACAGCAACTGACAGAAAAACAGAACAGTAAAGAATTAATTCTAGAGCTCAAACTAAGAAGAATTTGAAGAAGTGGAAGAATAACAAAAGTTAGATCTATAAGAGAGTAACCACTTTCATGAAGAACTCAGAGTACAATTATGATTGTAAAGGCTTCAAAACGGAAAATTGGTGGAGACTATCACTTCGGATGAACAGTACATGAACAGGATAATACTTAAAAACACAAAGAATAACTTTTAAAATAGAAGGAATTAAAGGAAATGATAAAAAGAACAATTGAAGAACACTTAAAGATGAACAACTGTTATGAAGATAAGAAATTGAAATTGAGATCATAACAATACGTTATGAGACTAAGAAGAGGCTGAATGCTTAAACAAAACTTTTCATTAAAACAAATTGAACTTACAAAGTTTGCAACAAAAGTCTTCAAACCAATACCTTCTAATCCTAAAACAAAAAGTCAACAAGAATGAAACTTAAGAACACAAAGCACCCCTTACAAATTCTTCATAATCCCCTTGCTAGCTACTCCTTCCTCTTCTCTTCCATTACATTGAAGCCCTTTACATAGGGTAACACAACAACTCCTTAGGAAATGTGAACACTCTTACCAATGTGAACACCCAATTGTTGCATTTATTGACTCTAAATTGTGTGCTAGCATGTGCTTCACACTTCTCTATTTTTTTATGATTTTTTTGGAATTGTTATGGATTTTTTATGGCCTTTTCTTCCATCTTCCTCTCTCATTCTCTCTCCTGGCGGACCGTGCGCCGCGTGCGCCCTTTCTCTCTCTTCTTCCCACGTGCGCCGCGGCTGCCGCCCGCGTGCGCCGCCTTTCTTCACGCATTTTTACGCGCCCGCGTGGGCCACTGGTGCGCCGCCCACCGCCCGCTGTCGCCGCGTGTCGCATGCGGGCGCGTGCGCCCTCGTCTGCCGACGCCTTCCTTCGCGTGCCGCTGCCGCGTTGACCGCCCCCCCCCACCTCGTCGCCCGTGCCGACCTGCGAAGGCGGGGTGAAGGGGGGGGCGCCTCCTTCATCCTGCGTATATATATATATATATATATATATATATATATATATATATATATATATATATATTACATACATTAGTATATATGATGCATAAAGCTTTAAAAAATCCTAAAAAATGTCAAATAAAATTATATTTTTTTTATTTTTTTTTATTTTCTTTATGAACAAGTCCAAAATTATATTATTATTTTTTTATTTTCATAATATTTATATATATATATGTATATATGTATATATTATGTATATAGCTTATTAAGGCCTTTAAAAATATCAAATAAATTTATTTATTTTTTGTCTTTTTTATTTATTTTTTTTTCTTATTGAAAAAATCCTTGGGCTTTTGGCCCATTTCAATATATATTATATTTATTTTTATTGTTTTGAGTGTTTGTTAAATAAGAAAATATCTTTATTAAAATCATTTAATTACAGAAATTAACTATTTTACTCTAAATTAATAATAAGCGTGATAAGTGCATATTTATTATTATTAAAGCCCATAAAAAATGTAAATAACATGAATTATGATGGAAAAATACACACTTATCACACCCCCCAACTTACTCATTGCTAGTCCCTTAGCAATGCAAATAATCTCAAAAGATAAGGACTAACAAGAGATTAAAATAGTCATGTCTTATTTCCAGATCATCGTTCATAGAATCGACTAAAGATTAGGAATCTGGAATCATTATCACATACTAGCCTTATGTAGGAAATTAAGGTACATAATTAAGAATTCTAATCAAAATTCAGTAGCACTTGTGCATGTGAAATGCTAAGTCTACAGTGAAGACAATTGCGTCCTCCAATTGCTATTCCGAACAAATGCCTTTCAATTATGCACTTCTTAATTAGAGCATTCAGCATAATAGCTTTGTTTGTCTGCCTTATTGCTATGTCCCTTTTGGGATCTTGTGTATTCTTTTCTTCTCTTTTTTTTTCTATACACACATGATGCCGCACTACCCTTCATTGTTTTACGCGAACCTCAAAACGTCTTAGGTGAAATAGGCCCGGTGACACAGATCAAAGTTCCCTTTTCCTTTTGACGCAAACCTCAACACGTCTTAGGTGAAGTAGGCCCGGTTACTCATAATTGGAGCATTTTTCATGGTGTTTTTTCTCAATTTTTTTTTATTTTCAATTGTGCTTTTGCACTATTAGCATGGCAGAAAGTTTATAAAAGATCTCTTCTTCAAGAAGTGCAGAATATCAGACAATATACCCAAAATAGCAGAAGGCTTGTCCTACTTGTTTCATTAGCGTGCAAAGTGTTTTCATTCTTCTAAAGTGCACATGAACTTTAAAGAGATTCTTAAATCAGTTTTCTATGGCTAGATTCAATAAATTACCCATCATCCGATTCCCTAGTCTTTTCTATTCTAGAATTACTTTTCATGAGAGATGAATCAAGAAATTCCAAATGGGAAAACTTTTATTTAGCGTGATAATACAAGACATTGTCCCCCTCCAAATTTTTATCCCCCCCCCCCCAACTTAAATGACATTGTCCTCAATGGCATAAGCAGTAGACAGATGAGAGAACAAGTAAATAGATAATATGGTTGGGGTGGAAGGATACAACCTGATGGGTGGGGCGAAGTGATGAAGGCTCCTTCTCCGCGTGGCCGATCAACTGAAACACACACGCACTCAAGCAAAACGTCAAATCACAAAATCTTGGATTCCCTCCCAGAAGCCATTGCTTAGCATACCAGGAGGGGAACTTACCGTGTCCATGAGTTGCAAAGGGAATCGACTACTGATTTCAACGTGGGTCACGGATCCGGATTTCCTGCAGAAATGTCCCCCTATTTCATGTGTATGCGAAAAGCAGTCACAACGGGACAATGAACACATGGAATCTTTGGGCCGAAAAAGTCAATAAAGCATGCCTCCGACTCGATCACTCCACATGGTAGAGTGGGCGCGAGAGTAAAGGGAGGAGGACTTGTCACCAAAGCTGTTGCTAAAGGTGACGGGGATAGATGAAGATCACCTTCGCTCCAATTCTATAAATACCTCCCTTTCCGCTCAACTTAGGCACATCGAAGGCTTGAGAGAAGATTTTGAGAAGTGAAAGGTTGTAAAGGGAAGTAGTGAGTGTTGCTCAATTTTAGAATGGAGGGTGAATCTAGCTTCAGAGCAGAAGGTGAGTCCTCTTGCTCCTCGAAGAGGAGCAGATCGGGCAGTAGTTCTAGGAGACTCTCAAAAGTCGAAGGACGACTGAGGGAGAGGACTCTATCACAGCTTGTAAGTGGCTCCTTGCATTCCTTACTTCATGCTTTCGTCTCCTATCTTCCTTTGCAAAGCTCCCATTGCTCATTTCGTATGTATGTGCAGAACGTGATGAGATCACACATCTCGTGGGAGCTGGTAGTGGCGGCCTTTCGAGGTCTCCCGGCCTTCCAGAAGGCGAGGTTAGACGTGATGGGGTTCGGGGCCTTTCTCAGAATTGAGCCGATCAAGCTCGATCTTGCCCTGATCCAAGCACTACGTGAAAGATGGGACCCGGCGAGTCGGGCATTCCTGATGCCGTGGGGGCACATGGTGCCCAGCCTGGAAGACGTGGTTCAGATTACGGGCCTCAAAGTAGATGGGGAAGCAGTGACTGGCGTTACCTATGCGGACTACCGAGAAGGTGCCCAGAAGCTGTTGGGAATGGACTTAGACGGTCGGAAGAACAGGTCAGTAGCTAAGGCATCGATCATGGAGGCATTAGGGCTTATTGACATGCATCCGCGTGATGATGAATCCCTCGAAGAATTTATGGAAAGGGCCGAAAGAGGTGCCCGTGCTGTATATTGCGTGGACACCAGCAACTGGGAGAGGACCAACATGGATCTTAGGAGGTTCCACCTCTTTCTTTTGGGCAAGTTGCTATTGGGCTCCAAGGGAGACAGTATCCACTGTCGCTTCTTAGAGCTGCTTGTAGATTTGGAAAGAGTAGGACAATATGCCTAGGGAGCTGTCGTGTTGGCACATCTGTTTACAGGTCTGTCGCAAAGGACAGACCGAGAGATGACAATAAGTGGGTTTACGCCCTTCATCCAGGTAAAGAATGTTGTAGTTATTTTATGCCCCTTTTTTTCCCTTGAATCTGTTGATATCAATGACACATGATGGTGTAGCTATGGAGCTACTATTACCTTCCAATGGGGAGAGCGCGTCACTTCCGGCCAGTGACGGTCCCGCTTGCTAGACGGTGGCAACCCATCATGAGCACAGCACCTCTATCCTACCAACTGATGGTGTTAAGGCGGGAGTTACAAGAGTTCCCTGCAGTGATGGTATGATACTTTTTCTCCCTTTTTTGGTTTGTTTGTTTATCATCATTTTTTAGCTAACCAAGAGGATGCGTACAACCCATCAAAGGTGAATTGGAGGCCTTTCTCGAACATGGTCGATGTTGACCAGCCGTGGGTTATTGGAAGCCGCGTCCGATTCGGACGGGACCTCTGGCTCCATTGCTTGAATGAAATTGAGCCCCTCAGACTGAGATTAGCTATGAGGACCCTAGGGCTGGCCCAGGAATGGGTGGATATGACCATATCTCCCAGTGTCGGAAAGCAGACGCGGGGACCGGCAACCTGTGTCGATTGGAGGGTGCGCTTCTCCGAACAATATGAAGATTGGCAAAGGGGTGGCACGCTCGTGGAATCTCAAGCACAAGACAGTGAGGATTACCTACGTCTCTATAGGGCAATGTATGCAGAGAGGCTCCAGCCTGGAGGGCTTATAGAGGTTAAGTAAAAAGAAACCATGTTTTTATCTTTTACATTTTTTTTAGTTTTGATTTTTTTTTCATTTTGTGAACTCATAAGCCATAACTGTAGGATGCCCGTGATACCATAATAATGAACTTACGAGCTCGTTTGGCGGACACAGAGCAAGAGTTGAGTGACACCCGAGCGGCTCTAGGTTCATCAGTAAGTGTTTTTGTGTATACTCCAGATATGATTTGAGATTCATGGCGCTAACCACTTAATGTCACCTCATATGTGTCACAGCGTGCCCAGCTCGATGCAGTTTCATCTGCGATGGGGGCAGATGGTGTTTCTTCCAGTCTATGGATTCCTACTGCGGAGCTGGATCTACTCCACGAGCAGCTTGCTCATGCCACACAACGTGCTGCGGAGGCAGAAGGGATGCTTTCTGCACAGGTGAGGGTTTCACCATTTAATATCCCTTGTGCAAGCATTGCTATATGCCTGAGATGATATGTATGGCAGGAGAAAGAAACACAGGAGGCATTCGCGCTCACCACCCAGAAGGAAGCTAGAATAACTGAGCTGGAAAAGGAACTACAGCATCGTCCTGATGAGGACTCTTCTAGGGACGCTGTGGAGCTGAGGATCACCCTTCAGCTGGAAAGAGAAGACAGAGAGAGAGAAAGGGCTAAGAGAGAAAGGGACAGAGACAGAGAGAAGGCTAAGAGATTGGCCGAGAAAGAGGAGAAGAGGGCCCTGGAGGCCCAACTATTTGCATTGAGGACCAGTCTCGGCCTTGTCGATCAATGGCTGAAGGATGGCGAAGAACGCTATTGAAGAGCACGAGAGCGTGGCTTTCGTGTTAGTAGCTTCTTTGCTGCCCCCGCTGATCGGCGCCGAGGAGTGGAGATAGAAAGAGGATCACAGAGCGGTAGGAATACCGCTTCTCTCGGCGTGGGAGTACCCTCTAGAGTTTCTTGCCCAGAGAGTGGCAATACGAGTAATGTGGAGAAAGAGGGTGGAACCTGATGTAATCTCTTTGTTGTTTTTGTTGTTGAGAGTGGAATAAGATGTTCTATGCTTGGTTCTCTGCTTCTTTCTGGCCTCTCAAATTCTTGCACACATCTAGCTTCCCAAAAAAAACACTGATTACCACACAAAAATCACTTAAAATTTAGGTTGCCTCCCAAGAAGCGCTAAGTTTTATGTCGTCAGCCAGACACAAGGTAGATCACTAACCAACGTGTGGCATTCAGAATGAGCCACCACGTGATCTTGTCCTCCTTCAAATTCCAGCCCTTATGCCATTGGAAGACAAGAGAAAACATGTACGGACCGGGGCTAGAAAGAGGCAGGACTCGCACATAATGGATTTTAACGTTAACCCTGTGTGTGAGCCAATTTTCCGTTTTAGGGATCCAGAAATGATCAATGGGTAATTTGTCAAGATCGGAGTGGAACCCTTGCACCATATCAATCCCTTGGTCCCCTTGTCCTGTATCATCTCTCCCGACGAGCCCTTTAAGAACGACTTCCTCCGTGGTAACTTGTTCAGGACCTGGTAGCCTAGGAATAAGATTGTCATCCTTAGCCACTTTCCTCTCAGTAACAGCCTCTTGAGCTTTAAGAGCGTTGATCAACTTGTCTGCCTGAGAGGAAGTCAAATCAAAGGTGAATGTGGTTGGCACATCCCCCTCAGGTCATAGAATCTCAAATTGGAGAGGCTTGACTGACAGGGGAATCAAAGTAGAAGGAAGCACTAACTCATCCACAGATTCAGACGTCATTGGAGAGGCTTTAGGGGTTAGATCAAATAGAAAAGTTTCAAATGAAACCCCTTCATCACACTCCTCACTCATCTGAGGATTATTAACCAAATTTCCCAATAATGGAGTGGATAGAGGAAATGTAAATGATTCCAGCCCAACCCTTTCATCATAGATCAGATCAAATGTGAATTTCTCTAAGGTGGGCCCATCATCACACTCCTCACTAATCCCAAAATTATCAATCAAATTTTCCAGAGATGGGGTCAGCAGATGAAATGTAAACTTTTCTAATAAGGCCCCATCATCATGTTCTTCCAGGGAAGGAGGATATTCAGGATATTGTTTCAGTAAATCAACAAGATTATTACTAACAAAGTAATCCTCCTCGTTATTGATTTCCTCAATTGAGTTGTTTGGGCCATTATCTTTTACAGTACTATTCTCAATCTCAAAACATTCGTAGAATGGGGTGCTATGATCATGATTATCCTTGAAGCCACCCCCTTCTTCCTTTCCTTCCTGCATCATGGTATTACGTGCGCACTCCCCCTCATTCTCAATAGTGATATCGTGAGCCAAAATGATAGGCAGAAGACTGTCATCATCATCATCATTCACATATTGAGGGGGTTGGTGTAATGTTGAAGGAGAGGGTTGATAAGTAGACTGAGAGTACATGTTTTGAGGGTCAAAGCAGTGGCCCGGTGAATCACTCCTAGTATCCATGTTGAATCCGAAATCTGGGTGAGATGAGTTGAGCTGAAGTTGAGGACACAGGGGCCGCCCGTGGCCTTCTTGGGGTGAAAGTGTAGACAAATGGGTTTGGATTGTTTGGTCCATCCAAGGAAATTTTAGGTGATTGCTCCAGCCAGACGTAGAATTATCGGAAAGGGTATCACACTGGCATGGAGAGAATCCTAGGCCATTTTGGACCTGTGCTCGGATGACGGGAGAGAGTCGGGCAATAGTAGGACATTCACTCACATGGTGAGTGAGACTGGCACAGAATTCACAAGCTTTCGTGAAAGTATGGATTGGGTTTTCAGCCTGTTTGACATGTCCTACAGATTGTTGATGAGATGAGATGGAGGCACGGTTTATCGAATTTTCACTCAAAATTTCAAACAAATCATACGCCTCATCTTCACCTTTGCTCAAAAATGCCCCTCCACAATATATGTCCAACATTTGCCTATCATAATCGGATAACCCCTCATAAAATGTAAATATAATTTGCCATTTGGGCAACCCATGGTGTGGACATTGACTTATTAGATCCTTCAATTTCTCCCAAGATTCATGAATTTGCTCTCCCGGACGTTGAGTAAATCTTAGAATCGCCCTTCTCATCATGTTGGTCCGGACTATGGGGTAAAATTTTTTCAAAAATTCTAATTGCATATCTTCCCAAGTCCTGATAATCTTTCCAAAACTCCTTAACCAACATTTTACTTTATCTTTCAATGAGAATGGAAATAAGATCAACTTAAGGGCATCATCATTAAAATTCTGAATTTTTATCAAGGAGCAAAGTTCTAGAAAATCATCTAGATGCCTATAAGGATTTTCATTGAGATTCCCATAAAAAGATGGGAGCATCTGGATGAGACTAGGGTGAATCTCATATTGATCAACGAGAATGTCAGGGAGTTGAATATAGGTTGAGGGCTTGTAAGTAGAAGGATAAAAGTGCTCCTGCATAGGCGTGGATTTGTGATTTTATTTTTTTAATTTTTTTTATGCAACCACAAACAAGTTAACACAAATTAGCTAATGATCTAGATGCGACTCCGACCTACAGATAGGGTTTCACAAAGTGATTAAAGTGAAATATAAGTTTACCCTCAATATGTCCACCAGCCAGGTAAGGGGTGGGGAAGTGGGAGGTTTCCCCTACTTTCGTAGGGACCTTATTATGCCAAACCACTAGCCCGCTTAAGACGTTTGCCGTCTGACCGTCTTGCCTTAGGCACCGATTTTCATATGAGGGTAAACCCAAATAACACAAGAACCACAGTGTGATCCTAGGGCCAACGTTTACTGACTTTTATTTATGGCGTAGGTCATGCAAAGATGTAAGAGAAATGTGATTTGTGGGCTAAGGAAGGGTGATGAAATCCCCACCTTATGTTATTTAAAGGTAGTGCCCTTAGAATATTTTGAAATGAAATACACACCACAATCGTAAACAAGGGGTTCTTATGCAATATGCATGCCATAATAGGATAAGTAGAACGTACCTTGCCCCTCGCAATCTTCAAAATACAATACAGGAATTAAACAAAGAAAAAATTATATGCTAAATGATGCATGACCTAAAACATGTTGTGTGGTTTCTAATCTTGAAATGATTTTTTTTTATTTTGGTGTAAGTAATTTTTTTTGGTTTTTAATTAATGAACCTATCTAGCCAGAATAAAAATGTCTTTTGTTTTGATGTTTTTAATTTTTTATTGAGTTTTGAAGAATTTTACAGATTTTTGTTAAAGATTTTTTCGAAAGTGGAAAAACAGAACCTGTTCCTACGTTTCTGCCCTTTAGCTTCAGGTATGAGTTTCCTCTTTCCTTGATTTTTTTGATTTGTTTTCTTTTTCCTGCAAAATGAAAATAACAAAATCAATATACAAATATACACATCAAACACAAGAATATCCCAACATTCAAAAATTCCATCCCCGGCAACGGCGCTAAAACTTTGATGCGCTCGACAGTCATCGTTTAAAAATGCCGTGCCACACAAATTTCAAAATTTATACTACCGCACTCACTCACTTAAATGATTTTAAAAATACGAGTAAAGTGGTAAATACGGGTCGATCCCATGGGGAGAAAATTTGAATGTAAGTTGGAAAATACCCTTATGTTTTGGAAAACCAATTACTTTTGTTTGATTTGAGTGCGATTACAACTAACGAAAATGAAATTGCAATTTGAAAGAACAAGAGATAAGTTAAAGAAATATTTAGCCAATGAATTGAAGAATGTCGTCGTTTCCTCGCCGAGCCTTTGATGAAGATCGCTCCACCTTGGAAGTCGACGCCGTGAGATGATTTGAAGAAGACCACCGCTTTGGGTGTGAGTGAAACACTTATGAAGAAATAGGTTGGATAGAACAAGTTTAAAATACTAAGTTGAAAACATAACAGAATTTCATTGAAAATAGGGGTTGGAAGAAATAGAATAACTTAAAATATAAATAGAATTAGAAAAAATAGAATACATGAACATTGTAGAGAATTAAAAGATGAAGAACTTTGATTAAGACCACAGAAATAGAAAATGAAAGTAAGACAATGAAAAACTTGAACAATCAAGATCTATCGCTACTGGTGAACAGTAACTGACAGAAAAATAGAACAGTAAAGAATTAATTCTACAGCTCAAACTAAGAAGAATTTGAAGAAGTGGAAGAAGAACAAAAGTTAGATCTATATGAGAGTAACAACTTTCATGAAGAACTCAGAGTAAAATTATGATTTTAAAGACTTCGAAATGATAAATTGGTGGAGACTATCACTTTGGATGAATAGTACATGAATAGGACAACACTTAAAAACACAAAGAATAACTTTTAAAATAGAAGGAATTAAAGGAAATGATGAAAATAACAATTGAAGCACACTTAAATATGAAAAACTTTTATGAAGACAAGAAATTGAAATTGAGATCAGAAAAATAAGTTATGAGACTAAGAAGAGGCTGAATGCTTAAATAAAACTTTTCATTAAAACAAATTGAACTTACAAAGCTTGCAACAAAAGTCTTCAAACCAATACCTTCTAATCCTAAAACAAAAAGCCAACAAGAATGAAACTTAAAAACACAAAGCACCCCTTACAAATTCTTCATAATCCCCTTGCTAGCTACTCCTTCCTCTTCTCTTCCATTACATTGAAGCCCTTTATATAGGGTAACACAACAACCCCTTAGGAAATGTGAACACTCTTGCTAATGTGAACACCTAATTGCTGCATTTGTTGACTCCAAATTGTGTGCTAGCATGTGCTTCACACTTCTCTATTTTTTTCTGATTTTTTTGGAATTTTTATGGATTGTTTATGGCCTTTTCTTCCTTCTTCCTCTCTCATTCTCTCTCCTCGCGGACCGTGCGCCGCGTGCGCCCATTCTCTCTCTTCTTCCTGCGTGCGCTGCATCTGCCGCCCGCGTGCGCCGCCTTTCTTCACGCGTTTTTGCGCGCCCGCGTGGGCCACTGGTGCGCCGCCCACCGCCCGCTGTCGCCGCGCGTCGCACGCGGGCGCGTGCGCCCGCGTCTGCCGACGCCTTCCTTCGCGTGCCGCTGCCGCGTTGACCGGCCCCCCCCACCTCGTCGCCCGTGCCGACCTGCGAAGGCGGGGCGAAGGGGGGGGCGCCTCCTTCATCCTGCGTATATATATATATATATATATATATATATATATATATATATATATATTAGTATATATGATGCATAAAGCTTTAAAAAATCCTAAAAAATGTCAAATAAAATTATATTTTTTTATTTTTTTTCTTTTATTTATGAACAAGTCCAAAATTATATTATTATTTTTTTATTTTCATAATATTTATATCTATATATGTATATATGTATATATTATGTATATAGCTTATTAAGGCCTTTAAAAATATCAAATAAATTTATTTTTTTTCTTTTTTATTTATTTATTTTTTTCTTATTGAACAAATCCTTGGGCTTTTGGCCCATTTCAACATATATTATATTTATTTTTATTGTTTTGAGTGTTTGTTAAATAAGGAAATATCTTTATTAAAATCATTTAATTACAGAAATTAACTATTTTACTCTAAATTAATAATAAGCGTGATAAGTGCATATTTATTATTATTAAAGCCCATAAAAAATGTAAATAACATGAATTATGATGAAAAAATACACACTTATCAGGGGCCGATGGAGAACGAAGAGGACGCAGCATGGCTCTGCCCCGAGCCGACGAATGGGACCCCGCCGCACAGGTTCAAGAAGGTGTGTAGAAAACCCAGAACCTGTGATGATTTCCAAGAAGTAGAGGCAAAGTTAGGATGGCAAACGATGATGAAATCGAGCAAATAAGGTATCAAATTGAAGCTAATACTTCCCTCAATATCCTGGGGTCGAAGGGTTGAGACGGCGATTCGACATGGCTTCACCCCAGGTTGAAGAAGAGTCCCCCATAGTGCAGGCGAACTGGGCAGAATTTATAGAAGTTACTGAAAACCCTCACTTTCTCCCATGATTCCAAAGGATAGAGACCACCATATCTCGAGATCTATGGATCAATCTCGAGATAATAGTTAGGATAAGAGCTAGGAAAAAATGATACTCTTTTTGGTGAAAGGATCTGGAAGTTATGGCTCTTGGAAGAAGGCCCTGGAACCTAATCTGGCAGAGTTTGTGTTGTACGAAATACATAAAACCTGAACTTGCGGCCAAGATTCCTAGAGATTCGGTCCATGAAAAATTGTGCTCTATATACCAAATTCAAGATAATACAAATAGGAAGACACAGAAACAAACGTGGCTCAATTTCGTGGAGTACTCTAGAAGATAGAGCCCTAACAAGGAGGCCCCATTGCACATAAATCGCCCTTAGAGTCCAGCGGCGAAGAAGACAGAGTTCATGATCTTCTGGACTCTCTGTCATTGAGACGATCTATCGAGCGGCCATTTTTGGTAAGAAACGGTCATGATTGGACCACATATATTATGAAGAACAACGTCGTTGGCGAGCACGTCAGTTCAGTCCAAAACAGGCTAAAAACGGTCTAGCAGTAGACCGTTTCTTGAATGGGGCGGCCTAGCATTAGACTGCCCAGACCTGGGCGAAACGATATGAAAACGACACAAAAATTGAAGAAACGGTCATCCAAAGACCATTTTTGGAAAGTGGCGATCTCAAGAAGACCGTCATTTGACATTTTAAAATTAATAAACATAAAAAATAAAAAATAAAAAAGTTACTGTTTATGGGCGATCAACTATTGACCATTATCTTCATGAAGCTGTCAACCTTTGACCGCCCCGCTCTAAGTAGCGGTCAATAGTTGACTGTTTTCTTCGGGTGGCTGCCAAGCTCGCGTGACTATGGGAATCAGAGCATATCTCAAAAACAGTGTAGAAGTACCGAAAGTGGTAGAAGAAGAAATTGTAGATAACTAAAAAATGAACAACTTTCATGAAGAGAGAAAGATGAAAAGAGGATCATAAGAGAGAGAAAATGGGGTAAGAATAGGGAAAAATGTTAGGACTTAAAATCGGTGGGGAACTAGCTGATGGCGGAGAAGAAGCAAATGTAGGGGTTTAAACATGGAACAACTTTGGTGTAGGACACTTAATGAATAGAAGAATGAAAGGGGATGAAAAAGGACTGTTTTTCAAGACTGCGCAGCGAAAGGGGCCGAATGCTTGATGGAAGTTGACCTAAATGGGCCGTAAGTCAACTTAAAAGGCCGAAAAAGGCCGAAAACCGAGGAAACAACCCCCAGGGGTCAATGGAATCATGATCCCCAAGGCTCAAAGGGAAGGGAGCAATAAAATAGGCTCGAACTCTATCCAAGGAAGGCTCCAAAACAATGGTTAATTCGGGACATCAAAAATGATGAATAAGAGAAATGACATAACTTGCGGGCTAAAAACAGGTGTCAACAGCCGCTGCGGCCGCCTGCCGCGTTGAAGCCTCCACCTGAATGAACCGTGGAGAATGGCCATGTTGCATGTAACCGCGCAGTTGGCTGCCCACGTTGCTGCCGTGGAGAGGAATGGCCATGGGAGCCTCTGCCATTGAAGACCGCGTGGGAGTGCTCGTGTGAAGGTGGGTTACATGGCATTGTGAGGGGGGCGGTGGCTACAGTTGATGACGTTGGAGATGGCGGCCATACATGCATGGAGGGGTCCGCCTGGGGAAGCTGTCGTCGCCGTGTGAAGATCTTGCTGAGGGCGCACCATCGTGCCAACGGGAGAAGCCTCCAAACACCGCTGCTGCCAAGGCCGCCTGCCAATGCTGCATTCATGGGGGGGGGCTGCCCTACATGAAGTGGTTGGCCACGTGAAGATGCCAGCGTGAAGGGAAGGTGGCCGCGGATGGGGCCTTTGGTCGCATAAGAAACCACCCACGTGAACCATGGCGCGAAGGCGCCTGCCTGCCTGTAGTGAGCCTGCCTGCACGCGTTTGCCTTGGCCACGCCCGCAGACCTGCGGTGGCTACGCGTTGCATGCAGTGGAGGGGCCTTTGGCCCATTGGAATTCGTTGGCCGTATGAATGGGTCTTGGGCCCATTTTTATTTGATTTGCTTTTCTTTGCTTTGCATGCTAATGGTTCATGCTAATGTGAATTTTGGCCCATTGTTTGTTGTAGGTCTCGTTCTTTCTTGTCATCTTTTTTTCGTATTGACCGAGTATCTGTAAAATAACATATTTATTGCTCAAATTATAATTAATTTTATCAAACTAAACATTTTGATCTAAAATCGAGATTAAGTGTGATAAGTACATATTTATTAATATTAAAGCTCATAAAAATGTGTGTATCATAAATTAACATATAAAAATACACACTTATCACCAGACTGAGTCAAGATACCGATTTATGAGCTGATATTAAGCCGAAGCCCATTTATCCGCACACCAACTCATAAAAGAGAACCATCATCCCCAGTCTTAGACGGCTCAACGACCTATCCATGCGACTAAGATTCTTCTGAAATCATCATCATTTTTGATGTAGGGGAACTCAAATTTTAGATTTATCAAAGTCACAAGGTCCTTGATATAATCTAATAGTGTATATAACATATAGTAAAAATGCATACAGGGGAGATGGCGAAGGCGATAAGAATGAGGGACTGAGAAAGAGGTGCAGTCATCGAGGGACCTGAGTGATTCCTGGACGGTGGGACCAAAGAGCTTCATCCTACGCTCAAAAATTGGTAGCCAAGATATAATAGAATATAAGCAATGAACCAAAGCAAAGCATAGCAGGCTTAGTATGAATTAAAGCATAACATGAATAGCAAAGGCATATCATGAAAGGCATATCATATCAAAGCAAAGTATGTATAGCATCAAAGCAAGATGTGCATAGCATCAAAGCAAAGCATGTTTATCATCAAAACAAAGCATTCAAAACACTATAGATCAAAGCATTGAAGCATGCCAGCATCAATCATTGTTTGCTGTGTTTATTTGAATCACGAGGATGACAAACTTGGCTAATCACAAGATTTGGAGTTGAATAATCCAAGTGATGCCCAGAGCGGCAGGAGTGATTATAAAAAGATTTAGAGATGATAGCTTGAGGATGCCCAGAGTGGCAGATCATGGGTATAGTGATGTTGAGAACATAGGGAAAAGTCAAAAGATGTAAATAGAAGGAGAGGACTTATCCCGTGTTCTTGGTCCTTGTAGAAATTATCCCTGTAAAAGCACCATTAGTAAAAATACAACGCAATTTTTTTATGGATTTTTAAAATATGCAATTTTTGTGTGTTTTGGAAAATATTCAAATTTTTATGGATTTCAAAAATATTTATTTTTTGTTTTGGAATTTTTTGAAATATTCAATTTTTTTTCAATTTTGATTTTGGAAAATATTCATTTTTTTAGATTTTAGAAATATTCAAAAAAATTTGATCTTAGTTTAGACATTACTAATTGCAGCACCAAAGGGTAATTTATCCATTGGCTAGGGGTCCTTGTTCTCTCCCCTTCTCACTAAAAACTACCCAAAGCAGGGCGTGCATTGGAGGTGGCACCCTATAACTGGTTGCCCTTGGTTAACGATGCCCCTACTAAGGCCATACCTGAGAAACACTCGGTCTTAGAGGGAGTAGAGAAGAAAATTGGGGGTAAGCCTAATATAAGTTAAGAAGATATCGAGTTTAACTTCCGTCCATAGCAGAACCCCTAGAGATTCGGTCTGTTGCGCCGAGACTTTTCATCATATCATCGAACCTTAATTCTCTTTTAGGCACGCATATGACCGGGCTCATAATGTCCCGCGGGAAAATTGTATTACCCTCTTTCCATGCCATATTCTTGAATATTTCTTTGAATACTTCTTTTGATTTCTTTCTTTTGATCATTTTGCTTTTTGTTCGTTGTCCTTTGGATTTAAGAGATATTGAAATTGAGCATTGGATTCAAGAATAAGGTCTTAATAGACTGCCCCTATTTGAGTCTTCCTCTTGTCGGGGTGTGCGTAGGTTAGTTGTTTTTTCCATAACATCTCTACCCTCATATTTTGGCCGAATAGAGAAGAGAAAAAGACCTTGCGCCTCGAGCATGGCCCAAGTAGCAATGGTGTTCATCAAGGGAGACGGCTACGGACGCCGTGAAGTGTGTGCAGTGCCCAGCTAAGGGTGCCCTTAATGAGCGGGGAGGGAATGTTGAACTCCCAGCGCGGGGATCTCATAACCAAAAGGGTGCTGCATTAGCAAGCCTAAAGACTCTTTTGACATTAAATTAAAGACCTAGGACTAGGCCTAGGCTACCACTCTTAATCATATTAAGAAGCACTTCATTTTAAAAATTGTGTGTAGAGATGAATGAAGTAATGACAATGCATACTTACGCAAATGGATTACCTTGCGACCTTGTTGTGGAAGCAGCTGCCGATGACGATATTGATCAGCATGGGATTTATCTTCATTTGGTAGGTGGCAGATAAAAATATAAGAAGCAAGGATTAGAAGTGGCTTAATAAGAGGGAGTGGTGTCAATGCCGGACTTAGATTAATAAGGAGAAAAGGAAAAGAGGTGAGGGCATGAACTCCCTCACTAAGATGTAGAGACCCTGATCACATTGAATGGTCTACAGAAAGAAATGAGAATTAGTGGGAGGAGTGAGGACTAAAGCCTCGAAAATAGTGGGAGAAAGGGCAGGCCCAGAGCAGTCGGTGTGAGAGAAGTCGGTTCGGACCTGGGATCGAGCGAAATTAGCAGATAACATTGGTAGATTGAGAGAGGAGGATCCGAAGGCAGAGGAGGTAGAGGAGGAGAATTATATGAGAAGAATCCGGAGGTTCCGGGGGAAGAAAGTGATTAGATACACGATGCCCTTGGGAAAGGTATGAAACAAGACGATTCCAGAGATGTCGGAAGAAAAGGATGGCAAGGGACGCGATGCCCTGGAAGAGTAGGAGGACAAATTGGCGGAAAGGAAAGAGGTCCGGAGGAGGAGAATAATGAGAAGGGACGCGATGCCATAGAAAGAACGATAGGAAAAGGAAAAGAAGATCTGAAAGTTTCATAAGGATAAAATGTGGAGGGACGCGATGCCCTGGGAGGAGAGAAAGAGAATCCGGAGGTTCCGAAGGAAGAGAATATAGAGGGTCACGAAGCCCTGGGAGAAGAGGTAAGTCCGGAGGTTTCTGAGGGAGAGAATAGGGAAGGGAACGATGCCCGAAAAGGATAGGGGAATGAAAAGAATCCAGAGGTTCTAGAGGAATAAGATGAGCAAGGGCGTGATGCCCTGGGGAAAGAGATAGAAAATCTGGAGATGAGCGTTAATTGGAAGCAGTTTGGAGGAGATCTGGAGGTTCCGGAGGAGAGGAATTGGAAGGGGCGTGATGCTCGAAAAAGATAGGAGAATGAAGTGAATCTGAAGGTTCCGGAGGGATAAAATATGGAGGGGCGCGATGCCCCGGGAGTGGAGGTAGAAAGTCCGGAGGTTCCGGAAGGATAGAATAGGAAAGGGTGTGATGCCCGGAAAGGATTGGGTAATGAAATAAGAGATCCGGAGGTTTCAGAGGGATAAAATGTGGACGGACGCGATGCCCTGGGGGGAGTGGATCAAAATAAGAAGGAGGATCCGGAGGTTCCAGAAGACAGGGAAGATATGGGTTCGAAAACCCAAGAAAGAAGGAATGCAAATGTATGAAATGCAATGACTTCAAAGGATGCATGGAATGCAAGGTATACAAGGAGGGGATCCTCCTTCTCACCCCATGAGTGGTCCATAAGGAGAAATTGGTAAGAAACGTGGGTGGAATGGAATAGAAGGTGAGTGGGTTGGTGGAAGACCCATCGTCAAAAGAATGCCTGCCCCTCCATGACAAATAAGGTGCTCGGCCAAATAGCTCATCGAGTGGATTTAAAGCCCAAGTACTCTTATTTGATGAAGTTTCAACAATTGTGCAATGAAAGTTAGGGAGTTTTGGAACTTTGGCACAAAATAAGTTTGTCTTCTTCAAGAGTGACTCCCGCGGAAGGAAAGAAATATCAATGTGAGGGAGTTTGAATTTCAACATGGGAAGCTTCATAGTGCTCAGGGCTCTTGAAATATGCAAAGTATTTGGTAGAATTGGCGCTCGCCCCTTGCATGGAAGCAAAGAAGGAATAAACAAGGGATGCCCTGCCCTGCCCTTGAGCATGGACTTCATCATCTCCTTGGCAAAAGAATGTGTCATGATGATATTGGAGGAGAACCCCTTCTTAAGAATTTGCACTATGATGAAGCAAGGGGTAATGAGAGCATCGAGAATATCTTTACCAATGAGCATCGTGATTTTAACAATCCTGGCCTTTAACCGACATGGCATCAACTCTTGACATTCTTGTATGGTGAGATTTGGTGGAGACTTTTCAAAAATGCCCGGCACAAGAACACGGCTCAGCATTCGAAAAATAAACTCTTGCATTTTGAAAGGCATAGCCGTGACCAAATCCTTCATGCCCAGTTCTTGGAAATCATCTTCGGCACATGTGCTTGTAGAAACACACCCACTCCGAGAGGAGGTGGAGGGCTGCGAAATGGAGGTGGTAGGCCCAATGAGTGATGGAGGATGTTGTTGGAAAGGTTAGTGGAGGTGGAGGTTCAAAAGTGTCGAGCTTCTCCCCTTGCTTGGCAGCGGATGGGGTTGGCTCGAGTGCGAAAGGAGGTGGGCCCTACTCAAGGTCAGCCACGGGTAAAGGGTTAAGTGGAGGATTAGGAGGGGTTGGCATTGGGGTTAAAAGAATAGTGGAGGCCTTAGGTGGCAGCAATGGAAGGCTAGTTGGTTTGGAAATAGGAAAAGGGTTGATGGGAGGCTCGGTGGAGGTCGATGGCGTAGTTGTTAATGAAGGCATAATGGTTGGAGGGGAATCAATGGAGGGCCCGGATGGCTTGGTGAAGGTTAATAGTGTGGTAGTTGGAGGTATAAAAGGAGGGGGTATGGTGCATAGGAAGCGTCGGATCTTGGTGGGGCGAGAGCTATTAAGGGTAGGGGCTAATTCATGGTGTATCGATGTGGGTGATTGGAGTATCGACCCATCAATAACACCGATTTGTTTCATAAGTAGGGGTAAGGACTGTGGCTTCGTCCTGAGCACGGGGTTCATCTGTTAATGGAGGGAGAGGAAAACGAAGGAAACTCGGAGTAGGTGTAACGACCCGAGAATAGAGTACCGGAAAGGAACCGGCGCGACTCGAACCTTGGCCCGCCACCCACGAGTCCGAAGACTCGGAAGGGTTAAAGGATGGTGTGAGGGTACATGAGAAACTAAAATAACTGCAGAGCTAGCACAATGAACTAAATAAAATGCATGGAATTAAACAATTAATTACTAAACAGCTACAAGGTCCAAAGTACCTCATGTCTAAAATAAGTACAGTCAACAGAAAGAAAAGTACAAGTACATGGGGCATACCCCGGCTCTGGCAACTGGCGACTAACCCTGGCTACTGGAACCATGCTGAAACTCCGATGCGCCTCTCGACGACCCCGCCTCACCTGAAAACACAGGGATGAGCCTCATTTTATAGGCTCAATAGAGATCCCGCAGACCCCCACCTCTCACGAGAGAAACAAGATAGCAAGGTGAGAACGAGCACGAAAGGTAACGCTACCTAGCGAAAGTACGGGAGAAGCACCAAGCAATAATAAATAAACGAAAAAGCTTTCCACAACTAACATACCGAACAAACCGACCACGAACCGATGGGAAAGAAAGTCTGTACATGCCAGAAGATAGGAGCACCACCCACTAGAAGCAAAGCCGGATGTGTCCCCTGACGTCTTACACCGCGCCTCAGTGTCTCCCTACACATCCCACACAGGAATCTCCAAGGGCTAAAGTGTAGCACCCTGTCGCTGGTGCTCAACTTTCACTTGCTGACAAGTCAAACACTTGGCCACAAACTCCGCTACATCTCTCTTCATCCTAGGCCACCAGAACTGCCTCTTCAAATTTTGGTACATCTTTGCCGATTCGGGATGCACGGCATACCAGCTCCCATGAGCCTCTCGCAATACCGCATGCCTCACCTGCTCCTCGGTCGGGACGTACAACCTACCTCGGAACCTCGCAGCTCCATCCTCGCCAAACTCCACCTCGGCCATCGACAGAATTCGAGGTAGCTCGGGGTCCGCACGCTGAGCCTCCGCCACCTGACGACGAATAGCTAGCGTGACTGTCAAGCTTGCAAGAACAGCCGAACCCTGATCTTGTAGGATCTTGAGCCTAAAAGTCATGGCCGACACTTGCTCCCATAACCTCCACATTCTCAACAACATCCGACTGACAACCACCTTCCTACTCAAGGCGTCAGCCACGACATTCATCCTGCCCAGCTGATATGATAGAGTAAAATCATAATCCTTCATGTACTCCATCTACCTCCTTTGCCTAAGGTTAAGATCCTTCTAGGTAAACATATACCTCAAACTCTGATGGTCAGTAAAAATCTCAAACTTCTCGCCGTACAGATAGTGCCTCGAGATTTTTAGAGAGAAAATCACTGCCGCCAACGCAAGATCATGAGTAGGGTAGTTCTCCTCAAGTGGCTTCAACTGCCAAGATGCATAAGCCACAACTCTACCATGCTGCATCAGCACGGCACCCAAACCTATCCTGGAAGCATCCGTACACACCATAAAACCTCCCGATCCCGAGGTAACACCAACACCGGAGTGGTAGTGAGCAATCACTTCAGCTCCATAAAGCGCTGCTCACACTCCTCCGTCCAGACAAACGGCACATCCTTCTGCGTAAGCCTGGTCATCGGGGCCGCAATATAAGCAAAATGCTGAATGAATCTCTTATAATAGACTGCAAGCCCCAGAAAGCTTCGAATCTCCGTGATGGAACTCGGCCACTGCACCACAGCCTCGACCTTGTCCGAATCCACAGAAACACCATCACCAGAAATCATGTGCCCCAAAAAGTGCACTTCTCGAAGGCAGAACTCGCACTTGCTAAGCTTGGCGTATAGCTGGTGATCTCACAAGGTCTGCAACACCACCCTCAAATGATCCACATGCTCCTCAGCATACTGCGAATACACAATGTTGGCCCAGAGAGATGGCGGACAACAAGGGGGGTTGAATTGTCCCCTTGCCGAGATGGCGGATTTTAAAAATTTCTAACCCAATTAAAACTGAAGTAAAATTAACTATGTTCATTAACTAAAACTTCAAGTGAGATTAAGGCATTCTCTCAAACTCCCTGATCTCACACGGATAGATAATGCAACTAATCAAGGAAATTACGTTCAACACGGATAACGAAGGTAGCAGTGTGTGACAGTGTAGTGAATTTAAAACCTACATAATGTACCTGTGAACGGAGATGGAAGAAATGACAATAACACAGGCAATCACACAAGACACAGGGATTTTAAGGTGGTTTGGGACCACGACAGGCTCCCTACGTCCACCCCTTACCCAACCGGGTGAGGCTTCACTACACGCTACTTTCGTAGCAACACGGGGACGAACCCCAACCATACACACTGCCTCTGCAGCAAAACACACACGGGGCCTGGCGCCAACATGCTGCCACTGCAGCACACACACACACACAGTCGGGGAACTCACCCCGGACAATAAACCACACGGAGACGCAGCTCCGTCCACACACACACACAATGATATTTAAAGTTTAACAAACACAAAGGATATACAATAATGCCCACAGCAGTATGTAAATGAAGATAAACTATGAAGCACTCATGGAAATAAACATCAGAGGATGTAGAAATATCTTCTTGGTTCTCCAATAGAAATAAGCAGATCTTTCTTGATGCTTAGGTTGGAGAAGGCTGAATCCGGAGGTAGTCGGAGCAAACGATCTTCCTTCTTGAAGATTAAATGTGTGTTCCTTCAAATCCAAGCTCCTATCATATCTGCAAATACCAAGAATAGATTAATCGATATGCTCAACATTATGCTTTAATTAAAAGGGATATCACAAGTAAGTGGATTGAAGATATATAGTGTTCCCCCTTTGAATATCCCAAGAATCCCTTCAAAAGAAGGTAGGGTTCACTGGAGAGCTTTAATCATGGAGTGGAAGCGGCCTGCCTTGGAGGAAGCTCCTGAGTTAGGAAGCTTGCGATGAACAAGAAGTTGGACTATAGATCGGAGTGGGTGCTTGTGGATGGCGTCTTTAGCGCCTTCCTCTTCCTCCTCCAACAGGGTGCGACACCCTCTCCTCTTCCTGCAAGCAGATAGAAATGTTAAGCCCCCAAGGGATGTCCCTCCACCGATGGAGATCGAAGCTTCATATACAAGAGGAAAAATCACAATAGAAGACATAAAGCCCCATGAGAAAACCTTTCTAAACCACACCTAAGGCAAGGGTGAAACCCTAAGGGTATAGGTGTAAAAACCCCAAGCACACGGATCTTATAATGGGCATTTCGAAGTCAATCCGGAAACCACGATCCGGACGTCTCAGAAAAAGTGTCCACCTCTAGGGTCGACCCTCGTACCAACGAGTTTTGCCAAAAACATAAAATCCAGAACTTAGTAAGAAAGTGTCGACCCATGGGGTTGACCTTTTTTTCACGAGGTTCTATCCTGAGATGAAATCAGGACCTAGGGTAGAAAGTGTCGACCCATGGGGTTGACATTTTTTACCGGGGATTCTGTTTTAGTTAAAACAGCATAACCCAATATAAAGTGTCGACCCCATGGGTCGACACTTTTCCTGACAGTGGAAAAGCTCAATTAAAACACACTTGAAACTTCATGAAACGAGGAACATGGTATCAAGATCAATCAAAATGCACTTACAACTCATATTGACATATTCAAAACCTGATTTCAACATTGATCAATCCATTCACATTAAAAACCAATTAATCAGACATTCTTACCATGGCCTTGAGTATTTGAATGAAAAACTCCACAACGAACCTGAATTTTCCAGATTTGAACATATCTACAGTTCTGAACCACTAGCAATCAATTCATATCAATCCATGCATATTGAGATACACTTTATCAAATCTTCTTACCATTGGCATATGAGTTTTGATAGAAATCTGACAATAATTGTGTCTTTTCCAGCTTTGAACCAATGTCAATCCAACCACTTGGAGATCGACCTCCAATTGTGTTCTTACCATTATTTCTAGGATTTGAACGTTGTTTCGTCATCGATCCTGCACAATACATATTCTCATTAATTTCAATCTCCAGCTCATCAAATGAAATTCTCAAGTCAACCCATATCTAATTACTCAACCAATGCATCCATTAAAACTAGAAAAAATCAAGTGACCTTCTCATTCACTAAGTTCATTCAACAATGTTAAGTCCTAACTAAGGTCACTTAGTCAAGATTTAACATGTTAGTCCAAACATCCATTCAGAACCTGAAATTCATCAAGATAAAACTTCAAGTCAATTCAAAGCAAGTCAATAAGCCGTATATTTAGAACATAATTTTATCAACCAATCATGTTATCAATCAAAGCCCACATTAATCAAAATATACATGCAGTTCAAGGCAAAAAACCAATCAATAAGCAAAGTTCAGATCCATGTTCGACCATGCTTCATAACAAGGTGAGAATTAAGGCTCAAGGAGCCATGAGTCGACCCATGGGGTCGACCCATCCCAAGGGAATGGTAAACAGGTTTAGCAGTCCAATGCATAGCTATTCAAGTTCAATCCAATCATAGATAGGGGCATTCCTAAGCAAGCTGAGAAACCACTATCACTTAACAATTATGAAAAGCAAACATGAAGTCATATGCAATATAACCAATCTTCCCACATTGAAATGCAGTCAATATAAGTCCAAAAACATGAAAGGGCTTTTAACCCCAATCAAGACACTATAAACGAAATCCACATGAAGGCTCCAACTCCTCATGCACAGCACGCATGAGTCGACTTCATAAATGTATTCAGGAAGGACCTTTGAATTTCAACCTACAAAATAAGATATCATCATGTTAGCTTGTTTATCATGAAAATGCCATTAAGCATAAAACTCATAATATATTGGAATCATCAAAACCATTGTCAAAGACAACGAGGGGGCGCACAGAACCCAACAATCTCCCCCTTTTTGATGATGACAATATATTATGGCTGTTCAAATTCTTCTCCCCCTTTGGCATTATCAAAAAAATAGGGGACTAAGGAAACATATATGAAGATTCAAAAAGTAGAGCACGAACCCAGCAATACACCTACCATGAGAGGAAGGTGTGCAAACCAAGAGCTAAGTAATAAGATGAGACTTTATGTGCAATGAGCAGATGTGAGATAAGTGCAGATGCTCAATTTTTGTAAGTTTTTGTTATATGTATGACTAAATATATATAAGTAGTATAAAGAAACTATATGCAAAATCAGAAAATTAAGTTATGCGCAAAGTGTATTATGCTTAAAAAAGTACATTATTCTCTCCCAATTGTCAAAAACAAAAAAATAACTGGCAATGGGTTATTTAACCTATTATCTACATGTATAACCTATAGATGCATGAAAATGAAATGAAGCATGATATGAATAGACAGATCTAGCATTTCGGCACTCAAACATGCATAATTAAGTATAGACTCATGCAAGTCCCTTCGGGACGGGTGTAAGGATAATATAATTGATCATTGAACATGAAGTGTATAAACAATACTAAGAAGGTCGTGCTTACATAAATAAAGTACTACATTAACCATGAAAGATGACTGATTCATAAACGACATTCAAACAATCAAACCCAAGGTGCATAAGTGAAGATTGAACAATGAAAATCAAGTCAATATGGAAAATCAGATTTTCTAAAGAACACTAAAAAGAACTTCTCATCCATACACTTTCATACACAATGCTCGAGTATTGGTAGCTGCGTATGACCCCAATTTTTAATTACTAAAACTAGTGTGACTAACTTTTTGACACGAGTCATGCCCTTTGTTTCAGGGGCAATTCCCGGTTACTAACTTTCGTCACTTTTTATGATGTGGATGAGGCACTTTTCGACGGGAGTTGTACCCTTTGTCTCAGGGGCACTTCCCGGCTACTCGGTGGCAAATCACACTTATTTTGATATGGATTAGTTTCTCCTTTCGACGTGAGTTTCCTCCTTTATTTCAGGGGGGATTCCCGACTACTCGGATCCACTTCCACTTATACAACTTTTTGGTGGGGTAAACAGCTTTTTCCTCACGAGACATGTGATTTCTATGTAAAGAATCAATAGCTCTCTAAAGTGTAGAGAAGAAAATAGTAATCCTTATTAGATTGAATCATTATCTCAAAAAGGTACATTTTGTGTGGGTGGTTGTATTGAATGTAAAAGATGAATTAGTCTCAACACAGTAATGTCTCCCCCTAAATGTATGCACGGTTATAAAAAAATCTCCCCCTTAATATATGTCATGTTACAAACATGTCTAAATCAATGCAATTTCATTTAGTAAGGGATGAGTCATAGAAGGAGTCAAAAAGTGGTTGTATATTATATACATTCAAACAAGCACTGAACTGAAGTTTTCAAGCATGTTGATTTCCAGTACGTGGCGGAGAACGTAGGTCCGAAGACCACCATCACGCGTGAAGAAAGTTTCCAGTTGGACATAACCAAACCTTCCACAATCATCATTTGATATACCGAATAATCATGGCATTCAGGCACACGAGTATGAAGTATATGCAAGTATATGCATGTAACTTGAAAAGATGATTGAAAAATTATTCCTATTCACAAGTATGCAAAGATGTGTATGATATGTGCATGAAAGTAAGTATGCAACCTGTGTATGCATAAGTGAACTATGTATGCACATGTGAACCGTTATTTACAAGAAGTGATTGAAAGTATGAAAATTTTTATGTTCAAACTGAAGGATTCAAGAACTGAATTGTTATTTGCAAGATGTAAAACAGAGAGTGTGAAAGACTCTATGCATAGTGTAAAGCGTTCAAAACTAAATTTTTATTTGGGAAGTAAAAGAGAAGGTGTTTATTAAAACTAACTATGTATATCCAAAGTAAAGCATTCAAAAACAAGACTTACTCACAAAATGTGAGATAGCTCCAAACACAAGTTTTTACCTTTGTAGGTCTTTGAAAGTAAACCAAGGTAAATTAATTTTCAATTCCAAGACAATTTTCTTTCTCACCTTGAGAGCCCTTTGTTCATTATCAATCCTTGGTCTCAAGGCGTCCCTAAAAAATAAATTCTCATTTTGGTGATTTGGATACCCAAGCCATCTTGGGTCCCGAGGGGTTAGTTCTTACATGAACAAAAGTATTCTTTTTATTTCTCCTCTCATACCATTCATCATCGGCCTCATCATGGAGCAGTCATCCATTGAATGTCCATTTAGGCCACAGTAAAAGCAGTGAGAAGTTTTTCTTCTCATGGACAGCTTTTCATCATTTTCCATTAAAGAACAATTGTTCATCTTATGTCCAAAGCCACCACAGTAATGACAGGAAAGGTTTTTCTTGATGGACCAAGCATCATCATTTTTCTTTGTAAAGCAATTTTCTATAACGTGGCCATGCAAACCACAATAGTAACAATGAGTGTTGAGGTTTTTCGTTGTGAGTTTCTCATGATCTTTGAAACTAGTATCACTTTCCATTCTTGTTTTCAAGGCCACATCATCATCAAACTTCATTAAAAAACAATCATACATGTCATGATCAAATATTCCGCAGTAATAACATGAAATATTTCTTCTTCTACTTGGTGCATGATTATGTTTGACAACAAGTTGTTTTGCATGCACGCAAGAGCGATCATCAACATTTTTATGTTTTTTATTTCCTTCATCACACTTACACAAAGATTCATTCAAGATTTTGATTTCATTTTCCAATGATGAAATATACAATTCAGACTTAGCAATTTCTTCCTCACACAATGCAAGTTTATTGTTCAAAAAGGAATTGACAGTTTTATACTTTGCAACCACTTCTTCTAGAACATGAAAGTTTTCAAGATCATCAACAACTACATAATTTTCTTTTTTAAACATGTGGATTTTATCAACCAGTAGACTATTTTGATCTTTCAATTTCTTAATCTCTTCAGCAAGCTTTTCATTCTGCAGTTTTTCAAATGAATTTTCAGTCATGGAGGCATGTTCAGATTCATTCTTTTGAAAGCTCACTTTTCCATTAGTCATTGCATTCATGGTATCATTGGATTCAAATTTGTCATTAATGTTCCTAAACCTCTCTATTTCCTGTCTAAGTTCCTTCAGCTTTTCAGACTTGTCAACAGACATGGATTTTTCTTTTTCAAGGGTAAGCAATTTTTTAGACATAGCTGTGTTCAACATTTTTAGCTTCTCATTATCTTCTCTTATTTGTTAGAGTTCTGAAATTTTAGCCAATAGAGTTTTGTTTTCAGTTTTTAAACATGAAGTGGTTTCTTTATGCATATCGACTTCAAGCAATAGGCTTTCAGTCAACTTCCTAAGCTCAGAACATTCAGTACATGGTGAGTTAATATCACAAGCATTTTCAATTTCAAAGCACTTTACACATGAAGAGTTAACATGTGAAACATTATCAAGTTTCCTTTTCATTTTTCTTTTTTCAGATTTTAGTGCTTTGTATATATCAACTAGTTCATCATAAGCATTCACTAGCTCATCATAGCTCAATTCTTCCTCTTCCTCAGAATCGGAGTTAGAATTTACCTTGGAGGTTTCCTCGCTTTGGCACTCATTTTCTTTGTTTGTCACGAGACAATCACTCTTCCAGCTTTCTTCTTGGGCTTCACTTAGCCCATCCCAAATCTCTTTGGCAGACCTGCAGTTGGAAACAAATGGAAATTTGTTAACATTTACTGCTGCCTTAAGAGCATTCAAAGCAAACAAATTATCAGAATTCTTTCTCTTATCCTCATCGGTCCATCTCAACTCATTTTTGGGTAACACATGAGGACCTTAAGTCATTATGCTCATAAGCTTAGGATTAATGCTAGTAATCCATACACAAAGTTTTCCTAGCCATAAGGAATAATCAAACCATTAAAGACAGGAATATAATTCACACTAGCCATCATGAAAACAATCTTTACTCTACGACCGCAAGGTCGACTAAAAAATCAGAGACGAGGCTCTGATATCAATTGTTGGCGCAGAGAGATGGTAGACAAGAAGGGGGGTTGAATTGTCTCCTTGCCGAGATGGCAGATTTTAAAAACTTTCTAACCCAATTACAACTGAAGTAAAATTAACTATGTTGATTAACTAAAACTTCAAGTGAGATTAAGGCATTCTCTCAAACTCCCCGATCTCACACGGATAGATAATGCAACTAATCAAGGAAATTACGTTCAACACGGATAACGAAGGTAGCAGTGTATGACAGTGTAGTGAATTTAAAACCTATATAATGTACCTGTGAACGGAGATAGAAGAAATGACAATTACACAGGCAATCACACAAGACACAGGGATTTTAAGGTGGTTCGGGACCACGACGGGCTCCCTACGTCCACCCCTCATCCAACCGGGTGAGGCTTCACTACACGCTACTTTTGTAGAAACACGGGGACGAACCCCAACCACACACACTGCCTCTGCAGCAAAACACACACGGGGCCTGGCCCCAACACGCTGCCACTGCAGCACACACACAGTCGGGGAACTCACCCCGGACAATAAACCACACGGAGACACAACTCCGTCCACACACACACACAATGATATTTAGAGTTTAACAAACACAAAGGATATACAATAACGCCCATAGCAGTATGTAAATGAAGATAAACTATGAAGCACTCATGGAAATAAACATCAGAGGATGTAGAAATATCTCCTTGGTTCTCTAATAGAAATAAGCAGATCTTTCTTGAAGCTTAGGTTGGAGAAGGCTGAATCCGGAGGTAGTCGGAGCAAACGATCTTCCTTCTTGAAGATTAAATGTGTGTTCCTTCAAATCCAAGCTCCTATCATATCTGCAAACACCAAGAATAGATTAATCGATATGCTCGACACTATGCTTTAATTAAAAGGGATATCACAAGTAAGTGGATAGAAGATATATAGTGTTTCCCCCTTTGAATATCCCAAGAATCCCTTCAAAAGAAGGTAGGGTTCGCTGGTGAGCTTTAATCATGGAGTGGAAGCGGCCTGCCTTGGAGGAAGCTCCCGAGTTAGGATGCTTGCGATGAACAAGAAGCTGGACTGCAGATCGGAGTGGGTGCTTGTGGATGGCGTCTTCAGCGCCTTTCTCTTCCTCCTCCAACAGGGTGTGACGCCCTCTCCTCTTCCTGCAAGCAGATAGAAACGTTAAGCCCCCAAGGGATGTCCCTCCACCGATGGAGATCGAAGCTTCATATACAAGAGGAAAAATCACAATAGAAGACATAAACCCCCATGAGAAAACCTTTCTAAACCACACCTAAGGCAAGGGTGAAACCCTAAGGGTATAGGTGTAAAAACCCCAAGCACACGGATCTTATAATGGGCATTTTGAAGTCAATCCGGAAACCACGATCCGGACGTCTCAGAAAAAGTGTCGACCTCTAGGGTCTACACTCGTACCAACGAGTTCTGCCAAAAGCATAAAATCTAGAACCTAGTAAGAAAGTGTCGACCCATGAGGTCGACCTTTTTTTCACGAGGTTCTGTCCTGAGATGAAATCAGGACCCAGGGTAGAAAGTGTCAACCCATGGGGTCGACCTTTTTTACCGGGGATTCTGTTTTAGTTAAAACAACATAACCCAATATAAAGTGTCGACCTCCTGACAGTGGAAAAGCTCAATTAAAACACACTTGAAACTTCACGAAACGAGGAACATGGTATCAAGATCAATCAAAATGCACTTACAACTCAGATTGACATATTCAAAACCTGATTTCAACATTGATCAATCCATTCACATTAAAAACCAATTAATCAGACATTCTTACCATGGCCTTGAGTATTTGAATGAAAAACTCCACAACGAACCTGAATTTTCCAGATTTGAACATATCTACAGTTCTGAACCACTAGCAATCAATCCATATCAATCCATGCATATTGAGATACACTTTATCAAATCTTCTTACCATTGGCATATGAGTTTTGATAGAAATCTCACAATAATTATGTCTTTTCCAGCTTTGAACCAATGCCAATCCAACCACTTGGAGATCGACCTCCAATTGTGTTCTAACCATTATTTCTAGGATTTGAACGTTGTTTCCTCATCGATCCTGCACAATACATATTCTCATTAATTTCAATCTCTAGCTCATCAAATGAAATTCTCAAGTCAACCCATATCTAATTACTCAACCAATGCAACCATTAAAACTAGAACAAATCAAGTGACCTTCTCATTCACTAAGTTCATTCAACAATGTTAAGTCCTAACTAAGGTCACTTAGTCAAGATTTAACATGTTAGTCCAAACATCCATTCAGAACCTGAAATTCATCAAGATAAAACTTCAAGTCAATTCAAAGCAAGTCAATAAGCCGTATATTTAGAACATAATTTTATCAACCAATCATGTTATCAATCAAATCCCACATTAATCAAAATATACATGCAGTTCAAGGCAAAAAACCAATCAATAAGCAAAGTTCATATCCATGTTCAACCATGCTTCATAACAAGGTGAGAATTAAGGCTCAAGGAGCCATGAGTCGACCCATGGGGTCGACCCATCCCAAGGGAATGGTAAACAGGTTTAGCAGTCCAATGCATAGCTATTCAAGTTCAATCCAATCATAGATAGGGGCATTCCTAAGCAAGCCGCGAAACCACTATCACTTAACAATTATGAAAAGCAAACATGAAGTCATATGCAATATAACCAATCTTCCCACATTGAAATGCAGTCAATATAAGTCCAAAAACATGAAAGGCCTTTTAACCCCAATCAAGACACTATAAACGAAATCCACATGAAGGCTCCAACTCCTCATGCACAGCACGCATGAGTCGACTTCATAAATGTATTCAGGAAGGACCTTTGAATTTCAACCTACAAAACAAGATATCGTCATGTTAGGCTTGTTTATCATGAAAATGCCATTAAGCATAAAACTCACAATAAATTGGAATCATCAAAATCATTGTCAAAGACAATGAGGGGGTGCACAGAACCCAACACACAAGGATGTCGTCCATAAACACGACCACGAACTGGTCTAAATACGGACAGAACACCTTATGTATCAGATCCATAAACGCTGCGGGGGCATTGGTGAGCCCAAACGGCATCACCAAGAACTCATAATGCATGTACCTCGAGCGGAACGCAGTCTTCTCAATATCAGACTCTTGGATCCGCAACTGGTAATAACCTGACCTCAAATCGATCCGCGAAAACCCCTGGGTCGACTGAAGCTGACAAGTCATCAATCCGAGACAACGAATACTTGTTCTTAACAGTCGCCTGGTTCTACTGTCGGTAGTCAATGCACAATCTCAGACTACCCTCCTTCTTCTTCACAAACAACATGGGCGCACCCCAAGGGGAAAAGCTAGGACGAATATACCCCTTGGAAAGCAACTCCTGCAACCGCACCTTCAACTCTCTCAACTCAGCCGGTGCCATTCGGTAAGAGGCCTTCGACATAGGCGCCGTACCTGGTACCACCTCGATCACGAAATTGATCTCTTGCTGTGGTGACAATCCTGGCAACTCTTCAGGAAAAACATCGAAAAACTCACACACAACTAGAATATCCTCCACTTCTTGACGCTGCTGATCAACCAGGACCACTGAAGTGAGAAAACCCTAGCACCCCGCATCAAGCAATCTACCGGTCATAATGGCCGAAATAAGAAAATGAGAAGAGGAAGATTGGATACCTTGGTAGTAGAAGGTGGGTCTGCTAGGATGCTGGAAGTAGACCCTCTTCAAGTTGCAATCCACCATGGCACGATGGGCCTCGAGCCAATCCATGCCCAAAATCACATCGAAGTCTTGAAGCGGCAATGCATAAAGCCTAGTCGGTAAGTTCCACCCATCTACCCACACAAGCACCTTCTCAAGGCAATACGGGGTGAGCATGAAATCACCAATAGGCAACTCCACTGCTACGTCACAAGACACCTCAGTCACCGTCTCCTCGGCACTCTGAGCAAAATCCTCTGATATGAATGGAATGGTACACGCCAGAATCAAACAAAACTCGAGCCGCACAACCCATAATCGGAATAGGACCTTCCACCAACTCCGATGCCTCAGCCTCCGCTCTTGTCATATGCGTAACTCAGCCTCAGGATCTCTGCCTCCCTACAGTAGCCGATCATGTCAACTGCGAAAATTGACTCTGCTACTGGTACTGCTGCGGCTGTGGTGGTAACTGCTGGGGCTGAAACTGCTGATGCTACTGAAGCTCGTTCGACTGGTGCGGTCTCTAAGGGCAGTCACGTGCCATGTGCCTCGGCTGGTCACACGTGAAGCAAATCACGGGCGTCGAGCACTATCTGCCTGGCTGAGAATGGCCGCACCGAGGACACTCGCTCCGCGAACCACTCACTGAGCCCTGACACTGGTAGGGTGCGGGCTACTAAACACTGCTTACTGACTGCTGCCTCAACTCCCTACAATCCTGACGCCTCTTGCCAAAATCGGCATCCCTGAATAACTTCTTGAGCTTCGAGCCAAAAGATGTCGAATCTGCTGCTGATACCACGGAAGGAGATGCCCCTAATCCGCCCACGAAGGGTTGGACAGTACTCTGCTGCTGCACGGTTGTCAGCTAACTAAAACCCATTTGCATCTGACCGGCATTGCCCTGTCCTCGAGTCCTCTGTAAATCTCTCTCCAACGCTGCTGTTGCTCTACAAGCTGTATCCAGGTTTTCCAAACCCGACGGAAGTAGGGGATGCCTCAGCTCAGGCCTCAAACCCCCGACAAACTGCTCGATCTTCAGCTCCTCATCTGTCATGATATGCGGTGCGTAACAGCCTAGTTCAATGAACCTGGACCTATATTGCATCACTGTCATGTCATCCTGGACCAACTCTAGGAACTCATGCATTCTCTGCGATTTGATGAAGGATAGACAAAAAGTACGCTCGAAAGCCGTGATGAACTCTCGCCATGTGATCTGCCGAAGAGGACGGGACTAGAATGTTGCCCCCCACTCTGACGTCCACCAAGTCCGGGCTGACCCCTGCAATCGATGCGTAGCCAACACCACCTTCTCTTCGTTAGCACAATCCATTAAACTGAATATCCTCATTAAGTCATCTAGCCACTCCCTGGCCACCTCTGGATCTGACTGCCCATTGTAAAGAGGCGGTTGGAACTGCAAGAAATCCCTCAGGACATGACCATGGCCGCCTTGAGACGATGAACCCTCGCCACCATCACCGCCCTGCAGCAGAAGAACATACTGATACATGCCCCGGAAGAACTCCTCTACTCCGGGAACTCTTGCCTCTCTAGCTGCATCTTCTGGAAGCGCTACTCTACTATGCCCTTCCTGGCCCCCACCAGATTCTCCTTGCTGGGAACAAGTCCCCCTTCTGGGCGCCATAGCCCCTTATTAACAAAAACAATCAGTGGAATCAATAAAAACACACGGAGCCCTACGCTAGTCGCCAACTGTACAGGACAGTCATGGACCTTCTGGACCACTGCAATCATTTCAGGTTCTTGTACACCTTCACAACCCTGCTCTGATACCAATTGTAACGACCCAAGATCCGAGTACCAGAAAGGAACTGGCGCGACTCGAACCTTGGCCCGCGACCCACGAGTCCGAAGACTCGGAAGGGTTAAAGGATGGTGTGAGGGTACACGAGAAACTAAAATAATTGCAGAGCTAGGACAATGAACTAAATAAAATACATGGAATTAAACAATTAATCACTAAATAGCTACACGGTCCAAAGTACCTCATGTCCAAAATAAGTACAGTCAACAGAAAGAAAAGTACAAGTACACGGGGCATACCCCGGCTCTGACAACTGGCGACCAACCCTGGCTACTGGAACCACGCCGAAACTCCGACGTACCACTCGACGACCCCGCCTCACCTGAAAACACAGGGGTGAGCCTCATTTCATAGGCTCAGTAGGGATCCTGTGGACCCCCACCTCGCACGAGAGAAACAAGATAGCAAGGCGCGAATGAGCACGAAAGGTAACACTACCTAGCGGATGTACGGCAGAAGCAACAAGCAATAATAAATAAACGGAAAAGCTGTCTACAACTAACCATACCGAACAAACCAACCACAAACCGGCGGGAAAGCAAGTCTATACCTGCCAAAAGACAGGACCACCACCCACTAAAAGCAAAGCCGGATGCATCCCCTAACATCTTACAACACGTCTTAGTGTCTCCCTACATGCCCCAAGCAGAGACTGAGACACACAACAAGTACCACGAACCAGGACTAGCTGGGGTCGCGCTCATCAGCACGGGTCCGACTGCCCCCAACCATGCATGTACACACAAACCATGCGCTCTAGGTCAGGTCCTCTAGTTGGTTCTTCCCCCCAGCCCGGACGCAAGCTGCAAAGATGAGGGGCCCTACGGTAACCAGCCTAAAAATTGTCTCTCTCTAGGTCACGCTCTCCACTACTCTCAAGTGGGTCCGCATACGCATGTGCGAGAAAGCTACGTCTAGTGGACAGGTCACTGGAGGTGAGACTTGACTCACGGGAACCTACGATCGAAAGGAAACGGAGTGACGGTCCTCCTGAGACTACCCCTAGCTTGGCGGCCCTCCCTGGACCGCAAAACAGGCCTAGCAGTCTCCCTGAGACCGCCAGGCTTAGCCAAGTTGTCAAGCCATGACCGCAAGAAGGTGAGCCGCAGGGGGACAAGCGGTCTATTGCCAGGCCGCTACCCCAACCAAACACTCCTCAGCAGACCACAAGGCACAAGGAAACGGTCATGCCCTTACCACAACCCTACACATGACTCCCAACGGGCGAAAACACAAACCCCGAGGGTGCCCTGACCAAACAAGAGAAACAGTCAGCAGCCGACCGTCACCCCCTGGGTAGCGATCTATCGCGAGACTATAGCCCTGGCCTAGCGGTCCCAGGCGGACCGCTAAGCGCAACCGACGTTCAAAATCACTTGGCGGCCCCCAGAGGGCCGCCAAAGGGGTCTAGCAGTCTCTGGTAGGACCGCAAACCCAACCCGAGCACAAGAACGGCGGGAACGGCCCAAAAATTTGATCCATGCCCCGATCATCCCCCGATGATGGGGAAACAAAGGGGAATTCATCCCCAACCCTCCTAGCATGATTCTACACCCATAGATGAGTCAGAAACCCCGAGAAACGAGAGATCTGGCGCTCAAACCCCATACATGCATTTTCACCGTCCCGGCTCAAATACACTCCTCTCGACCTCTCCTCGGCCTACAAATCACAGGGAATGTAGGAAAGCTGGCAAGGATCCGTCCCCCTACCTCAAAGAAGCTCAAAATCCGCCAGATTGCCACCGATCTCAAAATCTTGTTCAAAACCTCGATCTCCACGCCCTCCCGTGAGAATGACACCGCCATGATCACCACACCGCCCGCGTCGCCGCCACACCCACCTCAATCCATCGTCTGTAGTCGGAGGAGGAAGGGGGATGCCTCGGGCTGTGCACGGGAAGAGAAGGCAACGGTCGGGAGAGGGGGAGCTCCAACGGGAAGAAGAAGAGGAAAAGAAGAAAAAGGGAAAAGGGGGGTATTTATAGAAAATATAGAAAATACAAAAAAATTTATGGAAAACTTGAGGGAAATCATTTTCTCGATCCTCAGAACACGCTCGACGGACTTGTACCGTCCCGGAGTAGGAGAATGCAACGGTTCACCCTGAACAGGGTTCCGAAGGCTCGTCAGGGAAAAACACGCGTAAACCACAAAACGCGTCCCGGGACCCCCGAAAGTGATCCGAAACTCACTGATCTAGATTCAAAAAATGTTCTAAAAACCTGGGACATTATAGTGGATCTATCTTCAAAAGCTTCAAAATTCTCGTCAAGTGCCGGCTCCAATTCTTCATTGAAAATTTCATCATGCGTTGATTCGAATTCTTCATTATCGGACTCAAGTGGACGCCGTGGTGGAGGCATGACGATGGGTGATGAAATATGATGAGGTGAAAGGGCATAATGTTGTGGAAGATTTTGTGGGGGTGAACGCGGAGGCGGAGGGCCATGTGGAGGAATATAGTGAATGGGTGGAGGGCGGACGGCGTCCACTTGATCATTGAAACTTGGAAAATCATCTTGCTCACATGTATTGTTGATGCCATCTTTGGTTCTTCTCTCCTTCCAATCTCTCTTCATCTTGATGATGTTGTTAATAAAGGTGTGAAGAGGGTTGACTTGAGAATGAGGAGGAGGAGGCCGTGGGCTTGTGACCCTCTTTAGTTGTTCCTCCATGTTAGTGATTTTATCAAGAGCTTGTTGGAGGGGAGTAACTTGCGAAGAAGAGGGTTGACATAGGGGCCTTGGAGGAGCAGCTTGATATGAAGGCCGTGGAGGGTTAATGGGATGGCCCAAAGAGGGACCCGGTTGGACCCGGGTACAAGGAATATATGGGCCTTGGGGCCATGGAAGAGGGTGGATATAAGGCAATGAGTGATGAGCCACCTGAGAGGAAGGATGAATAGAAGAAAGAGACGGGTGATGGGCCACCCGTGAGGGAGTATGAATGTAAGAAGGAGGCGGGTGGTGGGCCACTTGAGAGGTAGGGGAAGGAAGATGAGAGGAGGGAGGCAGTTGATGGGCCACCCAAGAGGGAGTGGAAGGAAGATGAGATGATGAAGCTAAACCCTCAACAATGGCGTTAAGGGCCTGGGCTTGTTGAAGGGTAAGACGTAAATCTTGGGAGACCTCCTGATTGGATGAAGGAGATGGTTCCCGAGGGAAAGTGGCTCGCGATTGATGCAGGTGACCATGAGATTGAGAATTGCCCATGGGACGAGCAAGACCATGAGAATGAGGATGTGGTCCCTTAGAAAAATTGGGGTGAGAATTGTAAATTTGAGGGTTATATGAAGTGCTAGGTTGTTCATCCTCATGATTGTAAAAATTATTAGACATGTTACTTTGATTATTGAAGCAAAACAATATGCAAATCAAGTAATAAACCAATCAAAGCAAGTTGCAAAGATCAAACAAGTGAATGTTTACACTTGGTTTAAATTATTTTTCTTCTTTGATATGAATTATGGTTTTAACAAGGTTTATGTAATTCACTCAAGGGAAGAACCTAGTTTCAATATGGTTTCACTTCGGTGCCAACTAGGTTGATTTTCTCACCACGTATAGGCCAACTAAAGCCGAGGAACTTCAAAGGTACAACCCACCCAGTGATCGAAGAGGGAATCCTTCGATGTCGGGGACTTACGGAGGCCTTGATTTAGGAATTTCCAGTCCAATGAGAGGAGTTTTCAATTGGAGGGTCCTTCCTTCACCAAGAGGGGGTAAAAATCTCCTAAGAAGTGTGGGGAGAGGAGGTCTTCCAAACCAAATGTCCTAAATGCAAGAACTAATGCAAGGGAAGAAAAAAATGAATGTATGAATAATAAATGTAATAAGGAATGTAGAATAGATCATAGAACAAGGTAGTTATGTAAAAAACACAAGGAATTGGCGCCTGGGACAATGGCCGCGAATTTTGAAATTCGCGTCCACTACCCTGGACGCGGTTTTTTTTTTTTGCAGGTCAATGTCGGCTACATGACCGCGTTCAGCAGAACGCGCTCCTCTACCAGACCGCGACAAGACCCTATGCACCGGCCAGAAAGTTATGAAAAAAAATCGATGGAAAAATAGGACAAACACTCACAAAATCACAATATATATCTTGGAAATCAATCAGAATATGAAATATCGCATGGCATGCTCACTTTTTTTAAAGATAAAGAAAGGGAATTTTCTAGAATCTAAAAAATTGGAAATCACTTAGGGAGGGGGTTATGCAAGCGGCTGTGGATGCACTTTCGGGGTCTCTTTTTATTTATTCATTTATTTATTCATTTATTTGGTTTATTTGGTGCGTGGGTGTGACAGTCACAAAGTGACGATTCATTGGGGCTTCGAAGAAGCCACAAGTGCGCGCTGTCTGACTGAATAGACGATAGTGAGTTTCGTGTCGGGACAAATACTCGCCGTGCTATAAAGGTCACGACGTTAATTACATCCCCTCGAAGAGGGGAAAACCCTTGATTGATCGCCTGGAAAAGGGGCCCTACGACCTGAAGTTAATATTATTGAAATAAGATAACAAAATCTTGAACTGCGATAAACTGCCCCCAGATCAGAGTATGACCGTTTAAATCATGTTGGTAGCCTATCGACCCTTTCATGTTTGGACGGAAGTCTAGCCTATCGACCCTTTCATGTTTGGATGGAAGTCTGTGTTCAAACACCGCAAACACACGTAATAAATATCGAGACAGACGTATGCCGGGATATAGCAAGTTTAATGTGTTCAGCAATGGAGGAATTCAGCTAAATCCCGGTCAAACGGCTCAAATTCAGTGGGTTATTGGCCTGGTGCGAAGTCACGTTGTGACCTTAATGGGGGCAACCCCCGGGGTTGAGCATACCTCGCAAGGGTGTCTTTGATATTCCCTTCTCATAGGGTCAAGGGAGAGGAACCCCGGATAAATGCCATTTGATTTCTTAATGAGGATGGTTTTAAGGCTCATCATTTTTGTTGATATCCAGGGTTTATCCTTCATTCTTTTATTGTAGCTTTGTTGATTTTGTTTATGTTGATTTTTGTTGTTTGTGTTTCATTGCTATTTTTTTTTTTTTGAAATGGGGGGTTCGGTCGACCGAAGATTCAGTTCGGTTACCGAATCTCACAGAAATGGGAGCATGTTGGAGGAGCCGACCCTAGGGCACACGAGGTCGACTCCACCACCGATCGATCGACCGAACTACTGGGATCGGCCGACCGAACCAGTGGACAGACCTACTCTTATATTCTTGTTGTTTTTTTCCTTTGTTATGGTCGTTATTCTTCTTTTGCTTGTTCATTACCCTTTCATGGCATTATTCCTTCCATTGGATTATCATTTCCTATTTTGATATCATTGGAACCTATTTGATAAGGGTGGAGTCGACGCAGGGAATGCCTGCGTCGACGCGGCGCGACGAGGAACCGGCCCTGAAAGCCAAGGAAGCACTGCGTCGACGCAGGGGAGATGCCCGTGTCGACGCGGCACTGCCAGGGAGAGCAGCCTGAGGCCGGACAATCGGGTGCGTCGACGCAAGAAGGTTACCTGCATCGATTCTGCACGAAACAAGGGGAGAAATTCAAGGGCCAGGGGGGACAGCATCGACGTAAGAACTGCATGCGTCAACGCAGCCCTCCTCGCTGCTTCCTCTGGTCGTTTGGCTTCGTGAGGGTCTATTCCCTTTCTAGTTATGAGTGGTTTATTACTTCAAAAAAAAATAGAGGACATCATGTAGGAATCATTATGCAAATGCACACTTGTTCTCTTCTCTTTTTTTTAGAGCAGACTGAACTACTCATGCATAGGAGACCCCAAATGGAGGTGCGGTGATCGGGGGGGTCGACCCTCATAGTAGCAGAATTTTGTCCTGTCTGAAAACAAAGTGAACATGTAGTTGCCCATTGATTTTTATCTGTGCCTTGGTTCTTCATGTGCTTCTTTTTCTTAGTTCAACCTTTCATTCGTGTTTTTTTTAGCTTTATCATTCTCCTCTTTGGCCATTTTTCTTAAATCAGACCAATTGTGCATCTTCTATTTATGTGTTCATCTTCATGAGTAACCCCCGAAATTGTGTTTGTCATTGGATGGATTTCTTCATGTCATCAGTCCATTTTTTTGGTTCTTCATTCACTCCTTTTGTTTTATTAGTCCAAATTCTCGACAAAAATCCAACAGCATCTCCCATAGACCCAGAGTCTCGGGGGGGGTGGGGGGGTTAGTTGGGTACGTGTCCATAGAAGGAATCCGAGACGGCCCCAAAATAAAGTATGTGCATGGAAGCGGCAACATCTGTAGTATCTCCCGCATGGGTCACCAACACAAAGGATGCGCACGGAAGCGGCAACATCCGTAGTGTCTCCCGCGTGGGTCTCCGACACAAAGGATGCACACGGAAGCGGCAACATCCATATTGTCTCCCGCGTGGGTCCTCGGAGGGAATGAATGGGCGGAAGCAAAGCATTCGTGATTTGGAAACCCGAGTTCGACAGGAACAAATACACGGATGAAAATTTTTTGAAGCAGGGATGAGGGATTTTGAAATAGATGGTGGAGCAGCCCGAAGGAGCCCAAACGGGCGTGGATTCCGAATCATACTCATGGGGCGATGTAAACCAGGAACCTCTCCTTGAAGGCAATTGTGTGCGCCTCCCCCCTTTTAAAAAAAAGTGAGAAGGGAATTTCTATAAGGTGTTCAATCAGGAGTCAACCCATATTACTCACCCCCTTGGCATCATGACCATGGAGATGGTCAAATCCCAATACGGGGTTTTGAGTAGGAATGAAGATCATTACAAGAGGGAAATTAAATGGACTCCCGATGGTTGGCAACCCAGAGTCATATCTATGGATGCGGATAAACCCCGGGCCGGTGGCCACCTGCACAACATCTACCCCGTCATTGAACGGTATATCACAATTAGTGGGCGATCAATCTACCTACTGAGAGAGCGAAAATAAAACAAGGCAAAGAAGGTATATCATATATATGTTGGGGTATGCATATCTATTGGAGGAGAGGACACCGTACTTGTATCCTTACAAGGATTATGGCAAGGGCCCTTTATCCGGGAATGAAAGGATGTATACATATATATATACATATGCTGGAGAAAAGGGCATCCGACTCATATCATCAAAAGATCAGGGGTAAAGTGATGCGGGATGACATGAGACTCGACTCGGACTTCTTGCGAACATGGGACTCTAGGTGACGACACGACCCAAAGACGACGCTGTAGACATGCTAAAATCGATGCTATAATGAGTAAATCTCATGTTGCAATGTAATGCTCCAAAGTGGACTTCAATACTGGCTTAATATGAAGTTTTTCTAATTTATCTAGTGTTTTGACATTATATTTGTGAGTGGCGTCTGTCAGTAGGGTGTCATTTAATTGACGACTTTATGGGTGTCGTTATTTCAATCAATTAGCGATCGCATACGCAGGTGTCATTTCCTGATTTTACAAATTTCATTTAACATAAAATTTGAGGAATTGACGTCTAGTTCGCTGGCGCTCATTAATTGATGCCATTGCATGGAGGCATCATTTCTCATTTTTAAATATGGAAAGTTGTTTATTGCTATAAAATAATCCGGGAATTAGCGACTGCGTGCACGGTCGTCATTTCAATTAGCGACCACCCGGATGTCATTATTTAGCTTCCGTGTCCGTTTCTACTGCTACTTCATCGCAGAGGAAATCCTTCTATCTTTTGATCTCGATCCTTCCCATGGGAGTAAATCTAAGTGTCTGGAAGTTTATCCCTGGTTTTAATCCCATTAGAACTAGGTTTTAAACTCTATAAATATCTTCCCTTGAAGGCCACCCGCGAGAAGAGGGATCTGTCAAGAGAGAGGATCTTTGCTAGTAGAAAGAAAAAGGATCTGTTAGGAGAAAGAAATTCCTTCTAACAAATCTTCTGCAGGGTTTTCTATTGTGTTTCCTCTGGTGGTCTTTTTTCGGCGGTCTTCCTCTTATAGCGGTTGAAGCTTTCTCTTCCTCTCTCCCTATACTGCTGCAGTAACAGCAGAAGGGGCACTTTCCTCCTCTTTAGTTTTTTTCTTTATTCATCTCACACACATATCCTTCTAGCTATTTTTGCTAGAACAGTCATCATATAGCTTCTTTGCATATCATACTACTCGTTTGCATCCATAGCATATATCTCCCATCCTTTACTCCTCTTAGGGTAAACAAAACACACAAGGTGTGTTCATGCCCATGTTACATAGCTTTATTCCTTTAGAGCATTGATACTACACTTTTGCTAATCCATATTATTCGTTTGTCTTTGCATGTCTTACAAGGGAAATCAATATAAGAACCCCCTTCATCGGCCGGCCGGTAGAAGGAGGAAGAAAGGACTCACAATCTCACCCGCTTCTTTACAAGGTACATGCGATCATCTTTTAATTTTTGAGGTAACCCCTCTAGCGAACACCCTCCTTTAGAGCATCACATGCTCTCTTTCTATTCCCTTTCTTTATTTCCCATCATATATCATATTATCTTTCTTTCTTTCATTTAAGCAATTAAAAGTTTCTTCTTTTTAATGTCTATGTGACACGTTCACAAATTGGCGATCACGGTGGGACCCTTCCTGTTTTTATTTTGATTACCCCTCCTTTGGCACCCACGTGTGCCCCTCCCTCTAGCACCCTCGCGTGCCCCTCCTTTGACACTTACGTGTGTCCCTCCTTAGTGCTCCACGTAGCACACTCCCTTTGTGCACCACGTGCACACCTCCCACTGAATTAGTCAATTTTTGAACTGTCTATAGCATTTTTAAGGAGAAACTTTGATTTCTGTTAGGTTTTCATTACTTTCTGTTCTCTGGAACTGATCAGCGACTGCCTTGCAGCAGTTATTTCATTAATCAGCGACCCTACACAGAGGCACTGTTTGCTTTTTTTCAGTATTTTCATCATTTTTATAATCAACGCCCCTCCACAGAGGCGTCATTCATGAATTCAACGCCTCATTCCAAGGCGTCAATTCTGCGGTTACTATTGATTTTCGTGGTCACTATTCACTGCTATTTGATGCCCTTCCACAGAGGCGTTATTTACATATTCAGCACCTCACATCAAGGCGCTATTTTTCTTTGTTGTTCACTATTTCTCACAGTTCCACTGTGATTAGCGACTGTCATACAGCCGCGGTTTACTGAGACAGTGACTGCTGTCAGGTTGCCATTTTGTTCTATTCTTACAGAACCTTCATTTTACTGATCTCCACATGCTTGCTGCGCTTATTGATCTTATACTTATTGCTGTTTGATCTGCCTGCATTATCTTGCATTCTAGGGCATTTGGTTGAGAGACCTCCTCTCTCTACACTCCTAGGATTCCACACCCTCTCTTGGAATTGGAGGGACCCTCCATTGAACATTCCGTCTCTTTGGGCTGAAAATTCTTTTTTCAAGGCCTCCGTAAGTCCCCGCACCTTGGATTCCCTCACGGACGCTAGGCCGGTTGTACCATTTGAGGTACCCGGAGTTTAGTCAACCCATTTGTTGGTGAGGAGAGAGAAAGAATTTAGCTAACCCGAAGATTACACCCAAACTTGAAGTTAGGACCCACATTGAAGAGAGAGAATTGATTATACTTTTAAAATCCATCTTAATCCCAAAGAAAACCTTAAAATCTTGGGTTCACTACAACCTGTGTGAACAACTTGCTTGATTGGGTGATTGCTTCCTGTTTATATTTGTTGGCTTGAAATATTTTCCTTTCCTTAAACATGCAACTTCGTTCAGGTAAAATCATTAACATGGCCAACTACGGGTACTCTTATGATGGTTATGAGGAGGGTCAATTTGACACATCCTATGAGCTTCCCCCTCAAGATTCCACCCATTATGAGGGAAACTATGCTCCCTCCCATGCTTAAGTACATGTGGTAGACATCACTGAAGAGGTGGAGCCTTCCTCCCAAGTTCAACCTACCATGCAAAATACATCTGGGGACGTTTCCCCATCTTTTAATCTCAATGATTTGATTCATGCTCTGTCTCAATTAGATGACTCCCAACGTTAGGCGGTCCATGCCGCTTTAAAAGGAAAATTTGTCCCTTCATCTTCAAACCCTCCTCAGGCAGCGGGCGGCCATTCATCTCCTAATGACCAAGCGGTCTCACATAAGAATCCTTCGCGCCCATCAACTCCCATCATTGTTACGCCAGCTCAACCGGTAAGCCACTCAGTGGCTAGGCCCCAATATCCTCCACCTCCCCAATTCTTAAGGAGGCCTATGCCGAATCCGTTCACTTCTAATCCGACCCCGGTCGAGTCTGACACCAACACTATACTCTTCCAGAATATAGCTAGTATGGAGGAGCAGCTTAAGAAGGTTACGGCACCGAAGAACGCTCCAGAGATTGCTCTCCCCACTTTGCCGATTTTCCATTTGCCCCCTTCTGAGATGCCAAATTTTCGGTGCTACAATGGAACGGGTAACCCGTTCATTCATTTGAATGATTTTATGTATGAGACATCCTTCTGGCAGGATAATAAGATTTCCTTGGCCTATCTCTTTAGAAGGTCCCTTGATGGTCCAGCACTTGAATGGTTCTATTCTTTGGAGCCAGTCGGAGCTAGTGATTTTGATGTTGTTCAGCGGAAGTTCCTACAGAAATATAAGGACCGTGTTGGTCCATCCCTGTCAGTCACAGATCTTGTTGCCGAGAAGATGAAGCCCGAGGAGGACTTCATTTTGTTTGTCGATAGGTGGAGAGCTATGGCCGAAAAATTGAAAGACACCCTTTCGGAGACGGAACAAGTTAAGATGATTATATCAAATTCTACTCCATAATTCCGTCATGTTCTGGCCATGAATAGGCTAAGCACCATGGAAGAGCTCTATGAGAGAGCTAGATATATATAGACTCAAATGAAAGATTCACCCATCATGGGCATGTTTGAATAGAAACCAAGGCTGGTCAGGAAGAACACCAATGTTAACAATAGTGGTGGCACGGCCGAGGGCACCGTGACCAATGAGCAGGTGGGCATGGTTGGCAACCCCGTACCTTTCCGCCACCTTAACCCAAGACCGCCATAACCTCCACAACAACTCCCCTTCTTTAATCCCGCTCCCCAAGCAAATATCCCCCCTCGACCCTTCCATCCTCCTCCACAAAATCAAGCCGTCCACCCAAACCCCCCAGTTCCTCAACAATACCACCAAGTGCCGCCACCCACCAATTACGATCCCCAGAAGCCAAGAAGACCACTAGCCCCCAAAAGGGCCGAATACCCGCCATTACCTGAAAGTCTTCCTGATATCTTTAACGCACTCATGGCCGCCAACCTGCTCACCTTGCCAAAAGAAAGAACGGCCTGGCCTTCTAATGTGGATACTTCTCGGTATTATGTCTTTCACCGGCAACCTAGTCACAATATAGATCATTGCTTTCATTTCAAAGATTATATCTATGATTTGAATGATCAGGTGATTGAAGGAAAATGCACGTCGTTAATACGCCCCGCTACCAAATTAAAATATCCGACCCATAAATTAAATAAACAGAATAGTTAAGTGGTGAGACCGAGTCGAATCCACAGGGAGAAGTAGATTTGAAAGTTAAAAACCTTGAGTTTTTAAGATTTAAAAATCATAAAAATTGAATTGAAACCGCCTTAGAGAGATTTGGATGTAATTTACAAGGGGTGGAATTGATAGAAGAACACATAGAAAATTATAATGAAAATAAGGTGAGTTAGGAAGAGAAATAACTTTCAAACCAGACAAAATTAGCAGAAGTGATGGAAGATAAAGCTGAATATCTAAGAGTTAGGAAGAAGTTTTATGAAGAGTGCAAAGACATAAAATGAGAGGAAGATAGTGAAAAATATGAAACACTGTCATCTATTGGCGCGGATGAACAGTAAACTCGTAAAAGATAAAACCGTGGGAAAATAAAAATAACGTAAAAACGGTGAAGAATTAGAGGTAATAGTAGATGAAGAAAATTTAGATCTATAAGAGAGGAACAACTTTCATGAAGAACTCAGAAATAAAAGAAGATTGGAAGGGCTTAAAAATGGAGGAACAAAATATGGTATCAACTCGGATGAATAGTAACGTGTCAGGACAGAACTTAAAAAAACGTGTAATAACTTAAAAATGGAGAGGAATTAAAGGAAATAGTTGAAATAGAAAATGTAGAGAATTGAAAGATGAACAACTTTGAAGAAGACAATAAATTTAAATGAATATCATAAAAGCATGTAAATGACTAAACAAGACTAAAATACTCAAAAATATACAATAATAGTGAATGAAATTGAAACCTGAAGGGGCCTCCTGCCCCTCTCTCTCTCCTTGCTTCTTCGATAACACCAAAAACTCACAAACTCTCTCACAAAAACTAATAACAACAAAAGAAGTGAAAATGTATTACAAAGCTTCTTCTAATACACCAAAATAACACTTAAACAAAGTTCTCACAATAACAAAGGAACTAGAAAATGTATTATAAGTCCTAGCTTTTTTTAAACCATTCCCAACCCCCTTTTATAGTCTTCTCTCTATACTCTGCTTTCTGTTCTCTGCGTGAAGAGTGTGAAACTGCCGAAGCCGACTCATTTGCCGTGTGAATGCTACCTTGGAAGACCCGCGTTAGGCACCCTTGTGCGAATACTCTGGCCATTTAGTGTTGAAGTCTTGTTTTGCATGTGGACCCTGCCATACATTTGCTTTGCCGACCAAAGCTTGCCCTCGTGCATGAGAAGAGCCCACTCATGAGGACTTGGCCACCTTGCATTTGCTTTTGCCTTTTGCTGCATGAAAAAGCCAAATGAAGGGCCCATCCACGTGCATGCTTTTGATTCTTGCCTTAAGTGTATGTTGAAGCCTTTGCATGTGTGGCCCACGTGAGAAGGCCTCCATCTTGAAGCTACAGGTTGCCATGTGTTGGCCGCATGATGAAGCCACCACGTGAAGGATGGCTTTTGGCCTTGTGAAGAGCCAGCCAGCAACCTAAGATAGATATAAATGTATTATATGAATATATATTATATATAGATATGTTATATATAGATATTAAGAACATATAGATTATGAATATGAATATATATATTTTCTAGATAATATATGTATATATATATATTAGGAAGAATATATATATATTATATTATATATATATTATATAAGTAAATATATATATAAGATGAATCTCATAATATTTATATAGAGGTATTATTATTTTTATTTTGAGTTTTATTTTATTTTATTTCTTTTTTTTCTTATCGAGTGCCTGTAAAATAACATATTTATTATTCAAATTATAATTAATTTTCATCAAACTAAGCATTTTGATCGAAAATTGATATTAAGTGTGATAAGTGCATAATTATTAACATTAAAGCTCATAAAACGTGTGTATATCATGAATTAACTCATACAAATGTACACTTATCACAGCCCCCCAATTTACTCATTGCTAGTCCCTTAGCAATGCAAACAATTATAAATTAAGGACCAATAAGAGTATAAAATATCCATACCTCATTTCCAGATCATCTTTTATAGAGTCAACTAAAGATTAGGAATCTGGAAGCATTAGTATACACGAGCCGTAGATTTGAAAATTAAGGTACATGATCAAGAAGTCATCTTAAAGTTCAATAGCACTTGTACATGTGTAATGCTAAATTCACAACGTAGACAATTACGTCCCTCATTTGCTATTCCGAACAAGTGCCTTTCAACCCTGCACTTCTTAATCATAGCATTAAGCATAATAGCTTTTTGTCTGCCTTATTACTTTGTCCCTTTTGGGATCTCTTTTTTTTTTCTTTTCTATTCTATACACACATGATGCTGCACTACCCTTCACTATTTTACGCGAACCTCAACACGTCTTAGGTGAAGCAGGCCCGGTTACACAGATCAAGGTTCCCTTTTCCTTTTTACGCGAACCTCAACACGTCTTAGGTGAAGTAGGCCCGGTTACTTAGAATCAGAGCATTTTTTATGGTGTTTTTCTCAATTTTTTTCAATTGTGCTTTTGCACTAATTTTGATAGATAACTTGGTAGAAAGCTAAAGATCTCTTCCTTAAGAAGTGCTAAATATCAGGCAACATACCCAAAATAGCAGAAGGCTTGTCATGCTTGTTTCATTAGCGTGCAAAGTGTTTTTTATTTTTCTAAAGTGCACATGAACTTTAAAAAGATCCTTATATCAATTTTCCATGGCTAGATTACATAAAGTTTCCATCATCCTTATCTAGTCATTTTTATTCCAGAATTACTGTCAATGGAGGTATGAATCATAAAACTCAAAAGTGATTTCGGTTGAAAATTTTTTTTTAGGCGAAATAAGGTTGTATAAGATGATGACATAATTTCTGCCCCCCCAACTTAAATGACATTGTCCTCAATGGCATGAACAAAATGGAATAATGAATAATGTAGACATGAAATTTGTGAAGGAACGGGACAACCTGATGGAAGTGAACTTCGACGGGCATCCTTGATGGAATGAGAGGCGGTACTTGGCTTTGAAAATTGGACCAATAGAGGAAGCAATCAGCTCTCTCCCCCCAACTTGTCCTTTATTCAAACCTGAAAAATAAAAACACAAACACAAGAAAAATTTGGTTTGCCTCCCAAGAAGCCATTTATTATCACACTTATCACACGGAAATCACTAAAATTTTGGGTTGCCTCCCAAAAAGCGCTAAATTTAACGTCTTCAGCCAGACGCAATGTAGCTCATTAACCAACGTGTAGCATTCAGAATAAGCCACCAAGTGATCTTATCCTCCGATAAATTCTAGCCCTTGTACCATTGGAGGAAAAGATTATATGCATATGCATGTGGGCTAGAAACATGCCAAGGTGGGTCTAAGAATTTGGATGGGCCCCCTCGGTCAGAGAATGCCAGAGAAATTATCATATCTTCAATCACAAAATATTCCTCTGTACACTGAAGGTCTTTATAAGTGTTAAACACATCAATGCGGACCTTAATTTTCCTTAGCTTTTCTCCTTCATCCTCACTTTTAAGATGTACTTGCGTATTGTTTAGGTGAGAGAGGAAAAGGGTGTTATGGATTTTTGGGGAATCTACCACATGGCTAGTGTCAAGGAGATAAGGAGGATTAGGAATGAAATCAGTGCGCTCCTCAACACAAGAATTCTCAGAAGGCTCATATGGATCTAACCAGTTGGTGAGTTGCAGAATATTTGGAATGATTATGGATTCACCAAGGTTAGGGATGGGTAAAAGATCCACATCCTCCCCTAAATCAGGAGATGCCTGGCTAGAGTGAATTTCAAATGGAGTACCCGGTTCCTCAATTACCCAAGAAGATAGATCTATGGCCACACTCAATTCTTTCTCCACACTCACATTTTCCTCGTCATTCACTTGAAAGGAGGACTCATCAAATTCAGGAAGGGAAAGTAAAGGAATTTGATCATTGACTGGACAATCCCTGTCCTCTTCTTCTCCCCCTGACTCAAGATCATCAGATTCATCATAATCCTCTTCATAAATGGAATGGATTTTAGGCTTCTCAGGTTGCTCTTCCTTAACTTCCTTTAAGTCCTCCTCATAAGACTTCTCCATGATCCCCTCAAGATCAAAAGTGATATGAGTGTTAGATTGGGGAATCACGGATTGAGCATATGTGTTGAAGTTAGATGGACGCAGTCTATCTCCACGAAGTGTGGATCTAGAGGGGGGTGAATAGATCTACAGCCTAATTTAAAACCAGTTGTAGGTTCAAATGCGGAATAAAGGCAGATCTACTAAAACACTAACTCGAGTGTCTAAACTTAGCAAAAAACATAAGTGATCTGTGAAGATAATCAAGAGATTCAGTAAGAGCAAACTCGCAAACACAATGCACACAAGATTTTAGGTGGTTCGGTCAATGACCTACGTCCACCCCACACTCAACCGAGTATGGCTTACTGCTGCGCAACACAGCTTGCGTCCGCTGGGTAATACAGCTTGGCCTACAAACCTCTGAGCAACACAGCTTGCTGTCCAGTGGAATCCTCCACTGCCCGCTGAGCAACACAGCTTGCTGTCCAGAGGATACACCTCTGCAAACCGCTGGGGAAATACAGCTTAACCCGTCCGAGACCAAGTCTCGCCAGCTGAGGATTACAGCTTTACCTGTCCAGTGGAAACCTCCACTGCATCCGCTGATACACAGCTTGCTGAACAAAGATATCGAAAGCAATAAAATCAGAAACAAAAGAAATGAAGAAAACCGGACAAATATAGCTCAAGTATGAGCAAAGTCAGCTCTGGTTTCTGAACCAAGAGACTGACTTACAACCTCTCAATAGACTCCTCTCAACTCATCTCTCTCTTCTCGAACTCTCTCAACACATCTCTCTTTTCTCTCTGTATCTTCTTCTCTCCTTTTCTTCTCTGGATCTCGGTGGCTGCGGCTTCAGACTTAGTCTCACTGTATAGACTTGCCACACTCGATCATCCTTTACAGAAGATGAAGACTACTATATATACTAGCAGCAGCAGGTGGATAAGGGCGCGTGGCTTCCACGTTTTCCCACCCAAGTGAATTCGCCAGATCCGATGCAATTCCATCCACGTGTCAGCATCTGCACATCTCGTCCTCTTGGGATCACGAGCCAGGTCATCAATCTTGGTAAGAATCCCTGCCAGACAGAGTATCGGATTGTCAGGTTAAGTGAAGAACTCTATATAGACTTTTCAATCGACAGACAGACAATGTATATACTTGCTCAGTGTATGGACTTTATTAAAAGAGCATGCAATGTATATACTTGTGAAACGTGGGTGCAATGTATAGACTTCATGTTAATGAAGCAATGTATAGACTCCACATTCATATGCATAACAAAGCAATGTACAGACTTGGCGTTGTGAAAGCAGAGTTGAAGCAATGTATGTACTTAGTGTAAAACAGCACGATGTATAGACTTATGAACGCTGTGCAATGTATGGACTCCATGAGACTCTAATGCAGACAGACGATGTCTAGAGTTCTCAGTTCAGCCGTCAGTGTATAGACTTGAAAGTCTTGAAGCCAATGCATAGACTTTAAAGATGAACAGTTGGATGTACATACTTGGGAGATCACTGATGGCTGTACAGACTTTGGTGAAGCAAAAGGCTGTATAGACTTGGAACAGGAAGCAAGTATGAACATTTTGAGAATGTATACACTTGAAGACTTTCAACATCCTCGGTGTATAGACTTAGCCAACTAGAGACACTGTACAAACTATGAAGTACAACTAGTGTGTAGACTTCGTTTCAAGCACCGTAGGTAAAAACCCAATGTATAGACTTTAAAGAAATGCATGCTACAGTGCAATGTCTAGACTTGCTATATGCATGAGACGCTGATGAAGACGGTGGACTGTATAGACTTCTAAATGCTGATGGACACTGTACGGACTTGGCATAAGACGCAAGTAGAGATGGTCCAATGTCTAGACTTATGCTGTAACAGTCTGATGTACAGACTTCATGAAACTCTAGACACTGAATGAGACGCTGAATGAGACGGTCATTGTACAGACTTAGATGTCATTGACAAATGCATGCTACAGTCCAATGTGTGGACTTACATGAGACGCTCATTGTACAGACTTTGCCTTAGACTCTAAGTGAGATGGATAGTGTATAGACTTAGCCAATGCACTATGGATGTATGGACTTTGACGCCTGCATGCTATGCAATGTACACACTTGGTGACTTCGCATGTTGTACGATGTGCAACCAGTGTATGGACTTGTCGTGCCTACACAGGGCATTGTACAAACTTGCTGCTTGATGCTCATGTGCAGACTTTGATGCCCAACAGCGATGTACCTGATGCTAATGTGCAGACTTTGAGAGCGTACACTAAATGAGATGGTAGACGGTGGCTGAGACAATGGACTTATAGAGTTGACGCTGCAGACTTGAGAATGCTCTCATAGCGTTGACGCTGCATGAAACACTAAATAAGATGGACAGTCTGAGGGAGTCGACCCATCAAGGATATCAAACATGGCACACTCATGCAATCTCCACAGACTAAATCAGATATAACACACTCAAGCATTCAAATCAACATGCCATCATCAAAATAAAACATAATATCATAATGCACTCACTGTGTTGCAATCATCAAAATAAAACAGCATTGCTATCATCAATTCAACATAGCACATGCTTGTGCCTAAGGGGCACAACATTCTCCCCCTTTTTGATGATGGCAACACACTGTGACAGTGAGTCACACACAAAATTTTCTCCCCCTTTGACATAATCAAAAAGAGAAAAGCAGTATGAACATGAGTACAATATGGCAATATGAATGCAAATACCCTTAGAACAAGAAACTCTCCCTGAAGATAGGACTCCCCCTGAATGAATTCTCCCCCTATGAAATGGGATATTGTGTTCAAGAAATCAGATATACAAAGGGAAAGATCAAGAACTCATCTGACTGGCATTCTGAACAAGTAGTTCAGGAATAAGCATTCTAAAGCACAGAGTCTTCAGTCATATGAATTTAGAAACTACTTTCAGATAGAAGTCTGGTTTAAAGGTTATAAATTTTGAGTTCATGCACTACAATCAATGGATAAGTTGGCTGTGCATGATAAAACAATAAACCAGAATCACATTTGCATGAAAGATTCAGTTTCAAAATATCCTACTTTCGTATACTCATTAAAAGTTGTTAAGAGATGCTAGGTCATGTATTGAAAATAAACAAATTGACATCCATGAATTTTCTTTTGAAGGAACATCATTATCAATATTAGTTCATTTATGGCATTTAGGTACCATAAGTCTTTCTTCCTAAGGGTATACGTTTATCAGACGCCAATACCCCTAGATACTCAACAAGATGGATAATTCTGCCTATGATCAAATTCAACAGAACTGATTTACACCTTTTTGTGTGAGGGTACACGTTTATCAGACGCCAGTTACCCTCAGGTACTCAGTGAAACCAGCCTGCTGTTTTGATCATTTTGTACAGAGATAGCTGATACACTTCATGACATGAGTATTGTCCACTTCTTTGATGGATCACTCAGTTTCTCAGTGATTTACCAGTCATTGCTCTGCCAATGTTAATTTTCAATGATTTTCAATATCTTTCTTAGCTGTCCTTTAAATGTTTCAGAGTGACTTGTTTAAGAACAATACACATACTTACCTTCTCTAACATGATTTCAGATGAGTTTTCAGATTTCAGATATGATTAGCTTTGTCTGACATGAAATAAGAAAGGGGTTGAGAGTTTTATCAATTTTCAGCTTTCTTATTTATTGATTGCAATCTTTAAACTTCAATGATTATAAAATTTAAACCATTAAGTCAGTCTTTAAGCAATTTAAAATTCTTATAAGAGAAGAAGTCTGTTTTCTATTGCTTAGAAATCAGAACTTACTAACAGATTGCCATAAGTCAGACTCAATCATTTAGAGTCAAGGATGAAATGATTCAATAGAATTGATGACCACTCTGAATTTTTAATAGTACTCCCCCTGTCTATATGCGTGCAATTTTGCTAATGAATGGCAAGAATTAAATGAGAGAGCTTATGCATAGGTCATGAATGAATGATATGCAAAGGCATGCAAAGACTCAACAAACTCCCCCTGAATATATGCAATGTCTTCTCTGAAAACTGAACAAGGGATTTTGAAATTCATGCTCATTCAGACTGCCCTATCAATCAATATAACCCATGGTACTAGGCGGAGAACCTGATCTCAATGACCATCTCACACATAGCAAGAACCTCCAGACAAATTTCCCTGCCCTTTAGTAGCTTACTATTTAATATACCACGGTTATGCAGAGAAAAGCAGTTCAAAGCAGTTTTAATATGCATGCGATTTTAGACACATTCATGACTAAATGATATGTAATGATGATCATGAAAAGTATGAGTGTCATGCATGATCATGAGTCTGTTACAACATCGAGCATTCACAAAACCAGCAGAGAGTTTATTCATTAGAGAGCATCATTCGGGAGCAATCAACTTTTCAAGATAATTCAGTTTCTAGCATTCAGTGTACACAGTGCAATAACATGCAAAGAGAAGAGAATCATCAGCTTTTGTGCAGAATTTAAATTCAGTAGCTGAGTCTGGAATGCAGACTGATCAGCTAGACAAGAAGAGAAAGTCAGGAATTAACCAATCAAATCGACATTACTTTCTCAATTCAATTCTAAAGATAAGTCACTTACCTGCTTTACCTGACTGATTTATTTTTACCCTTAGTGTTCCATCAGATTGTTGACAAGGCCTCCAATCTCTTTTAGCTTTTGAATTTATGGCCTTATCTCCTGTCATATGCCTGAAGCAGCCACTATCCAAGTACCACAGATTTGTCCTTGGCTGCCAGACATACTTGCACACACAATCAGGTAAATGAGTTTGGAACCCAAGTCTAATTGGGCTCCAGAGAAGATGGAATAGAAGTAAAACAAGACAACATACTTTTTGGTATCCACATTTGTTTGAAATAATTTTGTTCAGTGGATCCTACATATTTCTTTCTATTGTTGTTCCTTTTCTTTTTGCTATTTTTCTTCTTATTTACACCAGCATAATTATTGACAGTGTTGTTTCTTTGCTAGTGCCTTGGCCAGGGTGTGTTCACGAAGTTTTAGCCATAGTAGTTCCTGGGCTGACTGAAATAATGCATATTTCTAGGTGACCAGTTGCCATACCCACTAACCCAATTTCTAGTGTAAGGTCTATGATATTGTGCAGCCTGATATGCAAGACCTGCAAACCTTCCCGGAGTTCTAGTCCAACCTGACCTATTGAAATAGGTTGGCTGTGCATTGTAGTAAGTCTGAGCTCTGGGTTGATAGAAATAATTGGGTTGACTCCTGGCAGCATTCTGTCTCCCCTGTACTTTGGACCCTGCTGACCTATTCATGGGTGTGTATTGGGTCTTCTTCAGAGGTGATGGTGATGGTGGAGACTTGGTGGCCTTGACATGGGGTTTATAGGACTGTTTAGGTTGACCCCTAACCTGTGATTGAGCCTTGGGATTTTGCTTGGATGTGCTGGCTCTACTAGGCTCATTAACCTTTTGTTTGCCCTTCTCCTCAGCACTGGGCTTTTTCAGATTAGCAGTTTTGTTCATTGAAATGGTTGAGTTCATGCTAATTAGAGGTCCCTTTTCTTTTTGAGCAACAAATGAAATTGTTTTCATCCCAAATATTTTTGTTGCAGTAGAATTAAATCCTAGGCCCTCTTTTCTGAAATTAACCTTTGACCCTAACAAAGCATTTAGATTCTCTGTACCTTGGGTCATTTTCTCAATGGTCTTAAGCTTGTCCTCATTGTCCTTTTGAATATCTTCAACATATTTCTTAAGTTCAGTATTCACAATTTGGACAGCTTCATATTTCTCATTCACCAGCTTCATCTCACTCTCATATTTTTGAATTTTCAGTTTCCATTCATCAATTTCCTTTTCTAACCTCATATTCTCTTCCCTAGAAGTTTTTAACTCATTCTTGATTTCTTCTTATTCAGAACATGTGAGTTTGAGTTTATTATTTTCAGCTTCAAGACATGCAATTTTATCAGACAATGAGGTATCATTTTGCATGGAATTGATTTTTCTTTTTAGATGCCTATTTTGCCTTCTAATATCATCTGCTTGATCAGCTAGTTTATGATAGGCATCTACCCACTCAACAATAGTAAAATTATCAAATGGAGAAATTACCTCATCTGAATCTTCCTCTCTGTCTTCAGAGCTAGTTGCCATGAGACAGATGGGTTTTTCAGCTTCAACTTCACTGTCCGAAGTATTGCTGAGACAACCTTCATCCTCATCGCTCCATGTGCTGATCATGGCTCTTCCTTTCGTGTTCTTTCTATTTGATTTGTCCTTGTGCTTCTGGTTCTCAGGACAGTCAGCTTTCAGATGGCCAGAGTTCTTGCATTGGTAACACACGTAAGTTCCATATTGATTTGTAGGTTTAGATTTATACCTTGTGTCCTACCGGCCGCCACTATGGTTCCTTCGATTGAATTGTCCTCCTTCTCTCCTGAGGAACCGCCTGAACTCTCTAGTCATCATAGCCATCTCAGTATGAGTTATGTCTTGTTCATTCAAGCTCTCCTCGGATGATGATCTGCTAGAGCTGGATCGGTTTGATTTGCTGGATTTGCTAACACCAGCCTTTAGTGCGATCGGTTTCCTCTTCTCTTCAGCTTCATCTACCTTCGGCAGATTCATCTCATATGCCATTAGAGATCCAATTAGCTCATCTGCCCTTGTATTGTGCAGATCTCTTGACTCTTCCATGACGGTGGCCTTGGTGTGCCAAATTGAAGCCAAGGATCGCAAGATCTTCCTGACTATATCATACTCAGAATACTTCTTCCCGAATCCTCTGAGGCCATTAGTAATAGTTGTCAATCTAGCATACATCTCCTTGATGGTCTCGTTGGGTTTCATCTTGAAGGCTTCATATTCAGACACAAGCAAATTGGCCTTCGTCTCTCTAACCTGAGAAGTCCCTTCATGAATTGCTTCCAGTGCATCCCACATCTCCTTAGCTGAATTGTAGGCTGATACTCGAGAAAATTCAGTGGGATGCAGAGAACATTGGACTGCGTTGATTGCACTCCAATTGAGCGTGGACCGTCTGATTTCCTCCTTGGTCCAGACTTCCTCATTCGGGGACAGCTCATAAGGTCCCTTGCTAACTACCTTCCAAAGCTCGTAATCCTTAGCCCTTAAAAAGACATGCATACGGTTCTTCCAGTATGCGTAGTTGGATCCATCGAAGTACGGGGGCTTTATAGTTGGGTGACCTTCAGCAATCATTCCACGACCATCCATCTTGCCTTTCCTCTTCGGGCGATGAGTCCCTGTAGAAGAGTTAGGCTCTGATACCAAGTGTTGAAGTCAGATGGACGCAGTCTATCTCCACGAAGTGTGGATCTAAGGGGGGGTGAATAGATCTACAGCCTAATTTAAAATCAGTTGTAGGTTCAAATGCGGAATAAAGGTAGATCTACTAAAACACTAACTCGAATGTCTAAACTTAGCAAAAAACACAATTGATCTGTGAAGATAATCAAGAGATTCAGTAAGAGCAAACTCACAAACACAATGCACACAAGATTTTAGGTGGTTCGGTCAATGACCTACGTCCACCCCACACTCAACCGAGTATGGCTTACTGCTACGCAACACAGCTTGCGTCCGCTGGGCAATACAGCTTGGCCTACAAACCGCTGAGCAACACAGCTTGCTGTCCAGTGGAATTCTCCACTGCCCGCTGAGCAACACAGCTTGCTGTCCAGAGGATACACCTCTGTAAACCGCTGGGAAAATACAGCTTAACCCGTCCGAGACCAAGTCTCGCCAGCTGAGGATTACAGCTTTACCTGTCCAGTGGAAACCTCCACTGCATCCGCTGATACACAGCTTGCTGAACAAAGATATCGAAAGCAATAAAATCAGAAACAAAAGAAATGAAGAAAATCGGACAAATATAGCTCAAGTATGAGCAGAGTCAGCTCTGGTTTCTGAACCAAGAGACTGACTTACAACCTCTCAATAGACTCCTCTCAACTCATCTCTCTCTTCTCGAACTCTCTCAACACATCTCTCTTTTCTCTCTGTATCTTCTTCTCTCCTTTTCTTCTCTGGATCTCGGTGGCTGCGGCTTCAGACTTAGTCTCACTGTATAGACTTGCCACACTCGATCAGCCTTTACAGAAGATGAAGACTACTATATATATTGGCAGCAACAGGTGGATAAGGGCGCGTGGCTTCCACGTTTTCCCGCCCAAGTGAATTCGCCAGATCCGATGCAATTCCATCCACGTGTCAGCATCTGCACATCTCGTCCTCCTGGGATCACGAGCCAGGTCATCAATCTTGGTAAGAATCCCTGTCAGACAGAGTATCGGATTGTCAGGTTAAGTGAAGAACTCTGTATAGACTTTTCAATCGACAGACAGACAATGTATATACTTGCTCAGTGTATGGACTTTATTAAAAGAGCATGCAATGTATATACTTGTGAAACGTGGGTGCAATGTATAGACTTCATGTTAATGAAGCAATGTATAGACTTCACGTTCATATGCATAACAAAGCAATGTACATACTTGGCGTTGTGAAAGCAGAGTTGAAGCAATGTATGTACTTAGTGTAAAACAGCACGATGTATAGACTTATGAACGCTGTGCAATGTATGGACTCCATGAGACTCTAATGCAGACAGACGATGTCTAGAGTTCTCAGTTCAGCCGTCAGTGTATAGACTTGAAAGTCTTGAAGCCAATGCACAGACTTTAAAGATGAACAGTTGGATGTTCATACTTGGGAGATCACTGATGGCTGTACAGACTTTGGCGAAGCAAAAGGCTGTATAGACTTGGAACAGGAAGCAAGTATGAACATTTTGAGAATGTATACACTTGAAGACTTTCAATGTCCTCGGTATATAGACTTAGCCAACTAGAGACACTGTACAAACTATGAAGTACAACCAGTGTGTAGACTTCGTTTCAAGCACCGTAGGTAAAAACCCAATGTATAGACTTTAAAGAAATGCATGCTACAGTGCAATGTCTAGACTTGCTATATGCATGAGACGCTGATGAAGACGGTGGACTGTATAGACTTCTAAATGCTAATGGACACTGTACGGACTTGGCATAAGACGCAAGTAGAGACGGTCCAATGTCCAGACTTCTGTTGTAACAGTCTGATGTACAGACTTCATGAAACTCTAGACACTGAATGAGATGCTGAATGAGACGCTGAATGAGACGGTCATTGTACAGACTTAGATGTCATTGACAAATGCATGCTACAGTCCAATGTGTGGACTTACATGAGACGCTCATTGTACAGACTTTGCCTTAGACTCTAAGTGAGACGGACAGTGTATAGACTTAGCCTTAGACTCTAAGTGAGACGAACAGTGTATAGACTTAGCCAATGCACTGTGGATGTATGGACTTTGACGCCTGCATGCTATGCAATGTACACACTTGGTGACTTCGCATGTTGTACAATGTGCAACCAATGTATGGACTTGTCGTGCCTACATAGGGCGTTGTACACACTTGCTGTCTGATGCTCATGTGCAGACTTTGATGCCCAACAACGATGTACCTGATGCTAATGTGCAGACTTTGAGAGCGTACGCTAAATGAGACGGTAGATGGTGGCTGAGACAATGGACTTATAGAGGTGATGCTACAGACTTGAGAATGCTCTCACAGCGTTGACGCTGCATGAAACACTAAATAAGATGGACAGTCTGAGGGAGTCGACCCATCAAGGATATCAAACATGGCACACTCATGCAATCTCCACAGACTAAATCAGATATAACACACTCAAGCATTCAAATCAACATGCCATCATCAAAACAAAACATAATATTATAATGCACTCACTGTGTTGCAATCATCAAAACAAAACAGCATTGCTATCATCAATTCAACATAGCACATGCTTGTGCCTAAGGGGCACAACAACATGGACTTTGAATGTTATCAAATCCAGGAAGTTGACCCTCAAGACTTGTAGTGGAGTTGCTAGGCATTGGATCGACTTCTATTTTTATGATGTTTTTAGCAACCCTGCTCACTTGAGCCTCAAAGTTTTGCAGTTGTTCCTGGAAGGCTTGTTGTTGAGTTTGGAAGAGTCGTGTCAATTGATCAAACATCTTCTCCTTATTCAAATATATGTATGGAGGAGATACATAAGTGGGCTGAGAGTCAGATTGTGATGGATAGTAATTTGGAGGGCACTCAGTCTGAGAATGAGGTGGTGGAGAGTATATGGGTTGCCCTCCATAATAGGGTTGATCATAAGAATTATTTGGGTATGGGGCCCAATTTTGAAAATCTTGTTCTTGAGGACTTTGGGATTGATCCTGGTAAGACTCCCAAGAAGAATCATGTTGATCTCTCCAACCAGAATTAAAGTTGTTTAGACATGGGTCAAAATAAGGTGTGGAGAGGTCTTGAGGCATTGGGGCTTGCCTTGCTTGGTCCATCCAAGAGATTGTTGGTTGATCTTCCCAGCTAGAGTTATAAGTATCTGAAGATGATTCATAATTGGGCTGAGAAAACCGTTGGACATATTGAGCTTGCTCCGGGGTGAAAGGTAGTTCATAGCCCCCTTGAAAGAACTGAGTTGTTGGAACATGGTCTTGGGTAAATGATTGAAACTCAGATATCATAGGTGATGTGATCTCATTTTGGGCCGACCATGAGTATGGATTTTCATAGGAGGTCGGGCTCTTTTGGGTGAGAAATGAGATTTAGTTTGGGCAACCACCTACATAATGAGTCGAGCTAGTCCACATGTGATCATTGTCATGGCAACTAGGTGGTATGAAGTGGTCTTGATCTATGGCTAGAAATTGATCAAATTTAAGAGCCAATTGGTCAAACCTGTCTAATTGGTGTGCCCAATCCATAGATGAAAATTTATGCTCTCACCATTTTTTGTATATTTTATTTTTTCTTCTTTTTTTGATTTTTTTATACAAACAAATTTCAAACAAAGTCCAACTTAGATTCACCATCAAACTTGTCCACCGGTCAGGTAACAGGTGGGGAAGTGGGAGGCTCCCCTTGCTTTCACAAGGTCCTAATTAAGTAACCACTTTCCCGCTTATAGCGTTTGCCGTTGACCTCTAGCCTTAGACACCAGTTTCAAAGATAATAGTGAGCCCAAGTTATGTCTTTTTTTTGTGTTTTTATTTTTCTATTTTTTTTAGTGAACTGAGTTAATCCACCATATTTTTTATTTCTTCTATTTTTTAAGAGCATTTCTAAGCATGAAAACTAATTACATATTGAAAGTAAAAATAAAGAAATTAAATCTATGGAAAGAGGGTAAGAATACTAACCTTAATCACATTCCCTCGTTCTTTATTTGGTAAATAAAAAATAACAAGAGTAGAAGATAAAGAAGACTGACCTCGGAGAGACATAACATTTTTTGACATTTTCAAATTTTTTTATTTTGTTATGCTTTTGTTGATTCTTTTATTTTTCTGTAAAAATAAGAGTGAGCACCAATATATATACAAAAGAAAGCACAAAGTCATCAACTTCAAATTCAAACCTCCCTGGTAACGGCGCCAAAATTTGATGGCGGGAAAACGTGCGTCGTTAATACGCCCCGCTACCAAATTAAAATATCCGGCCCATAAATTAAATAAACAGAATAGTTAAGTGGTGAGACCGAGTCGAATCCACAGGGAGAAGTAGATTTGAAAGTTGAAAACCTTGAGTTTTTAAGATTTAAAAATCATGAAAATTGAATTGAAACCACCTTAGAGAGATTTGGATGCAATTTACAAGGGGTGGAATTGATAGAAGAACACATAGAAAATTATAATGAAAATAAGGTGAGTTAGGAAGAGAAATAACTTTCAAACTAGACAAAATTAGAAGAAGTGATAGAAGACAAAGTTGAAGATCCAAAAGTTAGGAAGAAGTTTTATGAAGAGTACAAAGACATAAAATGAGAGGAAGACAGTGAAAAACATGAAACACTGACATCTATTGGCGCGGATGAACAGTAAACTCGTAAAAGATAAAACCGTGGGAAAATAAAAATAACTTAAACACGGTGAAGAATTAGAGGTAATGATAGATGAAGAAAATTTAGATCTACAAGAGAGGAACAACTTTCATGAAGAACTCATAAATAAAAAAAGATTGGAAGAACTTCAAAATGGAGGAACAAAATAAGGTATTAACTCGGATGAATAGTAACGTGTCAGGATAGAACTTAGAAAAATATGTAATAGCTTAAACATGGAGAGGAATTAAAGGAAATAGTGAAAATAGAAAATGTAGAGCATTGAAAGATGAACAACTTTGAAGAAGATAATAAATTTAAATGAAGATCATAAAAGCATGTAAATGACTAAACAAGACTAAAATACTCAAAAACATACAGTAATAGTGAATGAAAATGAAACCTGAAGGGGCCTCCTGCCCCTCTCTCTCTCCTTGCTTCTTCGATAACACCAAAAACTCACAAACTCTCTCACAAAAACTAATAACAGTAAAAGAATTAAAAATGTATTACAAAGCTTCTTCTAATACACCAAAACAACACTTAAACAAAGTTCTCACAATAACAAAGGAACTAGAAAATGCATTACAAGTCTTAGCTTTTCTTAAACCATTCCCAACCCCCTTTTATAGGCTTATCTCTATACTCTGCCTTCTATTCTCTGCGTGAAGAGTGTGAAACTGCCGAAGTCGACTCGTTTGCCGTGTGAATGCTACCTTGGAAGACCCGCGTTAGGCACCCTTGTGCGAATACTCTAGCCATTTAGTGTTGAAGCCTTGTTTTGCCTGTGGACCCTGCCATACATTTGATTTGCCGACCAAAGCTTACCCTCGTGCATGAAAAGAGCCCACTCATGAGGACTTGGCCACCTTGCATTTGCTTTTGCCTTTTGCTGCATGAAAAAGCCAAATGAAGGGCCCATCCACGTGCATGCTTTTGATTCTTGCCTTAAGTGTATGTTGAAGCCTTTGCATGTGTGGCCCACGTGAGAAGGCCTCCATCTTGAAGCTACAGGTTGCCATGTGTTGGCCGCAGGATGAAGCCACCACGTGAAGGATGGCTTTTGGCCTTGTGAAGAGCCAGCCAACAACCTGCGATAGATATAAATGTATTATATGAATATATATTATATATAGATATGTTATATATAGATATTAAGAACATATAGATTATGAATATGAATATATATATTATAGATAATATATGTATATATATATTAGGAAGAATATATATATATATATATTATATAAGTAAATATATATATTAGATGAATCTCACAATATTTATATAGAGGTATTATTATTTTGATTTTGAGTTTTATTTCATTTTATTTCTTATTTTTCTTACCGAGTGCCTGCAAAATAACATATTTATTGCTCAAATTATAATTAATTTTCATCAAATTAAGCATTTTGATCAAAAATTGATATTAAGTGTGATAACTGTATAATTATTAACATTAAAGCTCATAAAACGTGTGTATATCATGAATTAACTCATACAAATGCACACTTATCATCAGGGTGGTATCAATTGGGATGAAATGAGGCAGTTTATTGCCACTTTAAAGACACAAAGACCTCCTCGGCAGCAACAAGCTCAGCAGCCGCCTCAGCAGCAAGTTCCACCTCCTCCTCAACAACAGCAAGCTCCCGCACCTCAATCGGACATGGGGATTGTCCATAATCCATTGCCGGAGCACCCTCCGAACTAGCAAGTAAACCTTGTTACTTCCTTCCATGAAGTGGAAAGAGGACTATGAAGAGAACACCTCTGTCGGGGCCATAAACCAAACTCCAACTCAACCACCCCATCTGTTAAGAACACCTCTCCATCCGATGCCTTCTCCCCAACCATCCCGTCCCCTTTTGCGCACCACTAACCAAATTCCCTCCACTACCACTAACCCATTACTAACTAGACCTCTCCTCATTCGCCCTCCACCATCTTCCACACCACATCAAACCCCCCCTCCAATCATCAACTCCTCGCCCTTGCCAACTAGGCCACTCCTTATTCGCTCCTCGCCAACACCTAATCCCTCCACTATTACCAGCAACCCTCCGCCAGTAAAGATTCCTACACCGCTACCCGTAAATCCCTCACTTTTACCTAGACCCCTCCTCATTCGTCCTACACCTCCTTCAGCCGTTCAGGCACCCCATACCCCTCCTACTATTATCTCTCCAATTACCACTACCTCTCAGCCAACAAGGCCCTTCATAAGGGCTCATCCTTTGGTCACTCCCCCAACACCTGTTAATCCTAATATCCCATATTCATCCACGAACCCTCCACCTACCCGCAACCCGACAGGGGCACAATCATCACAAACCATGGTACTCCGTAGTGGACAGATATTCCATCGTGTATTTCCACAAAGGGAGCCGGAGCCCGCGTAGGGGCATGAGGAACAAGAGGAAAAGCAGGAATCCATACCGGGTACTAAGTATGACTTGTTAAGGCATTTAGACAAGACACCGGCCAGGATTTCTATTTTAGAACTGATAAAGAGATCCACCATTCACTAGCTAGCTTTGAAAGAGTATTTATGGAAGGAGATGGTTAACGAGGACATTCCAGCTGAATAGATTACAATAGTTTTAACACCAACAAGTGATCAATCGGCCATTATTTTCCATGAGCATGAATTAGCCCCAAAGCTAGCCAGAAAGTATGCCATGTGCATTACTGTTAATACTAATGAAGTTCCTGTTAAGAAATGTCTGGTGGATACAGGAGCATCCATTAACATGCTACCTCCTAGCACTCTAAAGATGTGCGTCATCCCGAACAGTCAGATCCGGCCATCTACCATTACAGTGACTGCCTATGATAACACAAAAAAGCCGCCTTTGGGGATGATTACTTTAAAAGTTGGATTGGGTCCGGTCTCGATTACAGTAGATTTCCATATCCTGGATATGGATCCAACTTTCAACGGCATTTTGGGTCGCCCTTACATTCAAGAGCTTGATGTCGTGCCTTCTACCAATCATCAATGCATAAAGTTTCCACACAAAGGGCGCATCATCAAAGTCACAAGCATGCCTATTCTGTCGACATAGGATATACACTCAGCAACGTCAGTACCTTCCATATGGCCGTCTAATAGGCCTTTGTTGTCAGTGTTAGATCTTGCCGATCCGCTACAAGATTTACTAAGGTCTCCAACTACAACCTGCATCAGCTTTAATGGGGAAGAAAAAGAAGAATATGATAAATATCCCAGGGTGAAATATTCTGATGAAAATGGGGTACATATCTGGCAAAGGCCTAGGTGTTAACCTCCAAGGCAGAGTAAAGTCCATTAAAAACCATAAGCTTATTCCCAGAGGCGGCCTAGGATACAAAGGGCCGGGCAAAAAAGAACATGGTAAAGATGAAGGAGAGCCGTGGACTGTTATGACCTCCACCCTTAAGACAGATAGACAACCACTCACATGGACTCTACATACTCATTTTGTAAAAGGGACTACTCAACATGATAAGTATACCACAGTGGTTACTTCTATGTTAGATCATCAACATGTGTATGCACGTCAGTTTGCTCGCCACGTGGTCATATATAAAGCTCTGGAGTCCTTGAGGCCAGATAAGAGAAGGAAAATGGATGACCCAGAATGTGATTGGTATAGATGGTTTGATATGAATGACATTACCATTGCTTTAAGCCATCTATTTATGCCAACTGATCCGGAATGGCCACCGCTTATTCACGAGCTGATAGAAAAACCGGCAGTGATCACTGATAAGAGGCAATTGTTAAGCAACTACACCGATACTGGGGAGTCAGATGTGCCATTTGAAGAAGGCTTCACTGTGGATAGGCTGTGGGCCGGCCTTTTCTCCCTTGATTCCGTACATCCGTCACTTATTACTTTCTAGTGTTCCAAACTATTTGCCTCCCATATTCCCAGACCACCTGCGGTCTTGATTACTCTCTCTCCAGATTTGCTCCAAGCTTCCCCAATTCCTCCTTTACTCCTCAACCAATTTTCTCAACTCAACATTATACCCCGGCGTGGGCAATCTCTTATCTAACCTTTCTCTAATCTTTCAATTTCAGCACCACCTCCTACTCCTTCCTCCCATTGCTTTATTCTAGAAAATGAAAAAAAAATGCCAAAATTCAAACTTTCCAATCTTCCATCTCTATTGAAGAGACCTCCTATCTTGCTCGTGAGTGTGCCCAGATCCAAGGGCCGCTCTTTCAAGGTTCGTTAGCGGACCTCCTTTTCCCCTCTGATGAGGAGGCTTATCCTGTACCTTCTCTTGTATCCACTATGTCTTCCTCTTCTTCTCTTCTAGGTCAGGGTAGTTCGTCTAGCTTGTCATCTGGCTCCTCTCCCTCCTCTTCTAATAAGAGTCTTGGGGTAGCTACTTATAAGAAAGCCAAGGGTAAGCAGATTCCCCGAAGGTTCTTGCTAGATCTAGTTAGAAGATGTCGGCCATGTTTAGCTCTTCCTGATTTCTTAGAGGATCCGATCTCCCTGCCAGAGATAGAATGTGAGGATGTAAGCTCATAGATGAAGGGTTTGGTGTTTACGAGGTTATGAATGATGAAGACCCTATTGAAGAGGGGGATGAAGGGTACACAGAATATGAGGACGAGGCTGATGCTTTTGTGGTGGTATGAGGAGGTTCGATGAACCATCAACCTTAGTAGAGGAACCCACCAAAGAGATTAATCTGGGTACCGAGGAAAACCCTATGATCATCCTCATCAGTAAAAATTTCCCGCCCTCTGAAGAAGAGGCGCTCATTCAAGTTCTTCAGCAATATAAGGACACGTTTGAATGGAGTTATGAGGATATGTCGGGTATGGACCTTATGCTCGTTGAACACCGTCTCACACTTAAGCTAGGATCTATTCTGGTCAAACAGCAGTTAAGACGTTTCCACCCTCACATGACATTAAAGATGAAAGAAGAGATCGATAAGTTTCATAAAGCCAGATTTATTAGAGTCGTCCTCTATCCCAATTGAGTGGCAAACATTGTCCCAGTTATGAAGAAAGACAGAAGAGTTAGAATTTGCATAGACTTTTGGGACCTTAACCGCGCGTGTCCTAAGGATGATGTCCCCCTCCCTCACATAGATGTGCTAATTGATAATACGGCAGGGTACGAGACTCTCTCTTTTATGGATGGCTTCTCTGGTTACGATCAGATCCGCTTGGCTGAAGAGGATCAGGATAAAACCTCATTCACTACACCTTGGGGCACTTACTATTATGAGGTCATGCCGTTTGGGCTCAAGAACGTCGGAGCCACTTACCAAAGGGCCATGATGGCTATTTTTCATGATAGGTGTATGTTGATGAACTGGTAGTGAAGTCAAGAACAAGGATTGATCATCCCAGGGTTCTAGCCAAGGTTTTGCAAAGAGCACGGGAGTATTAGTTAAAGATGAACCCCAAGAAGTGCGTGTTCGGTGTTTCATTAGGAAAATTACTTGGATTCATAGTCAGCAAAAGGGGTATTGAGATTGATCCCAATAAGGCAAGGGCAATAAGGGATATGCCTCCTCCTATGAATTTGAAGGAAGTTCGAGGATTGATCGGAAGGTTACAGTTTATTCGTCGGTTTATCTCCCAGCATTCACAAAGGTGTAGGCCGTTTTACGAGCTTATTAAACCAGGAGTCAAATTTAATTAGGATGACAAGTGTCAGGCAGCCTTTGACAGATTAAAGGATTATTTGGCCAATCCTCATGTCCTGAGGCCGCCCGTTCCAGGTAAACCACTTGTTCTTTATGTTTCTGTCCTGGATGACTCTGTAGGTGCTGTCCTTGTGCAAGTTGATGAAGAAGGAAAAGAAAGGGTAGCCTACTACTTGTCTAAGCTTCTTAACCCCTGTGAGCTGAAGTACTCAGCTATGGAGAAGACTTGTGCTGCTTTATTCTGGGTAGTGCAGAAATTGAAGCATTATTTCTTAGCTCACGAGGTTCATCTTATTGCTCGCATGAATCCTATCAAGTTTCTCCTTGAAAATTCTGTTCTCACTGACCGATTGACACGATGGCAAAGCTTTCTTTCTCAGTTTGATATCATCTACACTCAGTAAAAGGTAATTAAAGGCTATGCCATAGCAGAACATCTTGCTCATCACCCTTTCCCTAGATTTGGCCCTGTTCGCTCGGAGTTTCCAGATGAGGAACTAATGTCCGTCAATCAGCCTGATTCGATGTGGACATTACATTTTGATGGAGCTCGGAATTCAAAAGGAAAGGGGATCAGCATTGTTCTCCTATCACCTAAGGGTATCACTATTCCGCTTGCCTCTTAGCTCGCATTTTCAGTTACAAATAACATAGCTGAGTATGAGGCTCTTCTGACCGGACTGTAGGCCGCTCATCAATTCGGTGTTACCCAATTGCGGATTGTAGGTGATAGTCAGCTTATTCTTTGTCAAGTGCTCACCAAATGTCGCACGCTCAATCCTAAACTTAAACCTTATCAGGAACTGGCTTCGGCTTATGCCAAGCTTTTCACTAAACTAATTTTCATCCATGTTCCTCGAGATCAAAACATTCTAGCTGACTCTCTCGCCTCTCTTGCTTCCTCTTTGGTTTTACTTCTCGAAAGGGACTTTCATTCGATCATTGTTCACAAGCGTCTCATTCCTGCTATTAAAGATCAAGCGTTCCTTAGTATTAAGGAGGAGGTGCTCAAGAAGTTTAAGGAAAGTGGAATCATTGAGAACAAGGAGATCATGTTATTAGACTTCGAGGAAGAGTTGGATGATGAATAAAAGCCGTGGTATTATGAAATTTCTAAATATTGTCAGGATCAATCTTATCCTGAGGAGGCCATGGCTGAAGAGAAGAAAGCCATTAGAAGAGTTACTCAGAGATACACTCTTGTTGGAGGTGTGCTCTATAGAAGAGGTCTCACTGGAGTTTTGCTTAGGTGCCTTGACAATGATGAGTCCTGGAAGGTCGTGGAAGAGGCACATTCAGGAGTGTGGGGGTCATGTCAATAGCCAGATGCTAGCTAAGAAAATCCTTAGATTAGGCTTCTATTGGCCCACTCTAGAAGAGGACTGCTCATTCTATGTTCGAAGGTGTGTCAAGTGCCAACTGCACGCCGATAAAATTCATTCTCCTGCTTCTTCACTCCATCCTATGTCCTCCCCATGGCCTTTCTCCATGTGGGCTTTCGATATCATTGGACCTCTTAGTGATTCAAACCTCCTCACAAAACTGAAATCATTTATATTCACGGCCACGGAGTACTTCACCAAGTGGGCGGAAGCTGAAGCATACGTGGAAATTAAAGCATCAACCATCTGCAAGTTCATAATGAAGAACATTATTGCAAGATTCGGCATCCCAAGTACCATCGTCACCAATAATGGACCGCAATTTATCTCTTAAGAGCTTTAGGACCTCTGTAACAGGTATAACATTGCATTGCATCATTCATCTCCTTATTATCCGTAGGGCAATGGCTAAGCAGAGGTGAAAAATAAAACGTTAATCAAAATCATCAAGAAAACATGTGAGGCTAAAAGATTCGCGGATTGGCCAGAAAAACTGGTGGAAGCTCTTTGGGCCTACCGCACTTCCATTCATACTCCTACTGGGCAAACCCCTTTCGCCCTCACTTATGGAATGGAGGCAGTAGTTCCTTATGAGATTCTTATTCCTTCTCTTAGAGTAGAACTTGACAAGGAACTTTCTATTGATGAACGTCATGAATCTCTCCTTGCTCAATTAGAACTCTTGGACAAGAAACGTCTGGTCGCCGCCGAGCATGTGCGCGTTTATCAAAATAGGCATTCACGTTTTTATCAAAAGAAAGTGATTAAGAGAAAATTTAAAATCGGTGAAATGGTAATCAAAAGAATTTTTGTAAAACCAGGTGGACCTCGTTCGAAACTCCAACCAAATTGGGAAGGGCCCTACGTAATAAAAGAAGTTTATCCTGGCAATGCTTACAAATTGGTTAACGCCGAAGGGGAAGAACTGGCTCACCCTTGGAATTGATTATACCTTAAGAAATACTACCCTTAAGTCTTAAAAAAAAGAAAAGAAAAGAGAGAAAGAAAAGAAAAAAAACAAAAAAAAAGAAAAGAAAAATATATAAAAAAGGTTGCAGGCTGGCATGGTGCATAGGTCGAGAAACTTAAAAAATCAAAATCCCTAATTCTTTCTTCAGTCTTGATGGTTTAACTTGGGGTCAATACCTGCACACACTATAAGTTTTGCTTTTAACTCGAGCGATTCAAAATTTGAGGAAAGTCAGAGCCAAACTAAGAGTGTAAAAACTTTACCTATTCTCTTCTCTTCAGTTCGCGAGAGGGAGTACGAGTCAGGGAATGCCACCAAACCTACCTGCCGCCCTAGTAGGTGGAAGTCAGGGCCCAAAAGGAAACAATGCTGCAAAGCCCAAGTACAATTAGGTCTTTTTGAAAGAAAAGAAAAAGAAAAGGAAAAGAGGTGCAAAGTTACAAAAGGAAAGCATGTCAAGAGGGCAAAGTCCCCGCAGGGAAAACCCTAGTCATAAGCATGTATGAATAAGGGCAAAAGGTAACAAAAATTTTCCTAAGCCAAAGACCAAACCCCAATAGGCACTAGGGTAGGGGACGGAAGATTCCCAGTTCTCCGAAACTTCTCATGAACTTCCTCAATTTATTCTTCACTTCCCCCTCTATGGTATGTTTGAAGCTCAAAGGATGGCAAAGACCGACTAAGAAGGATGGGCCGCAAAAGGATATGAGTAAAAGCACAAGTTATTAAGCACGTTGACCCTTTGTTAAATCATTTAAGAATGATTAGTGAATTTAAGATGGTGATTGTGTAAGGTTTCAAGACCTTTTGTACCATGTTGAGCCTCATCAAAAATAAAAAAAGAAAAAAAGAAAAGAAAAAAAAGAAAAAAATATTTTTTTAATTAACGCCTTCATGCGGGGCGTCATTTCTTTGATCAGCGTCAGTATTCCTGTCGTCATTCAAAATAAAATAAAATAAAAATAAATAGTTTTCCAATTAACGCCCGCACGTGAGGGCGCCATTTCAGTAAATAGCGTCGGATTCCATGTCGTCATTTCAAATCAAATAAAATAAAAATATAATAAATAAAATGAAAAAAATGATTTTTTTAATTAGCGCCTTCATGCGGGGGTGTCATTTCTTTTAATAACGTCGATCTACAGGTCGTCATTTAAAAATGGAAATAAAAATGGTTTTCAATTAACGCCAGCACATTAGGGCGTCAATTCTTTGATTAGTGTCTTCGGTAGAGTCGTCATTTTTGAAAAAAGGAAAAATAAAAAAAAGAAGGAAAAAAGAATTTCTTGAATTGAGCCCACTGCTTTTCCTTTTGCCATATCATATGCTTGGTTGCATTATTGTGTGGGCATTCCTTATATTCGAGTTTTGCATTTGCTTGCTTGCATGTTGCATTTTTTATATCTTTCTTATTTGCCTTAATTAATTAAAGGCTTGGCCCCTTGACCCGTCATCAAGGTCAAAATAGTGATAACCCTTTGCTTATTGAGCAAGTGGCCAAGCCGAATAGATGAATTAATCTGTTTGTTTAAGTGTGAACTATAGGAACAGGGGAAAGAAGAAAGAAAAGAGACAAAACAAGTATACAAGTGCTCAACTCAACAACTCAGGCAACATCAAAATCTCATATATATATATATATATATGTCTGAGTACAAAAAAATATGCAGGTGGAGAAGTACAAGTCTCTCTCTCTAGCTCTCACCTCCACCCTCTTCTCTCCTACTCTCTGCCTCACCGTCATCTCGGTGACGGGCCTGTGGAGGGGGCATGGACCCCCGAGAAGCAACAGAAGCTTGAGCCTGCTCCTCTGCCTCGTTTCTCTGTCGGGTCGAGGAACTGGCTAGGTAGGTGGTGCTGGCAAAGGCGCTCGAGTGTCCCACAGCTCGCGCCCACTCTCGGCCTCGCTGGAGGCGCTCCTTTGTGACTCGTAGCTGCTCCTGTACGACGGCTAGCTGTGCTCGAGTGTCCGCGAGCTTGCACTCGTGCACCATCTGCTCCTCTCTCTCGCGGGTCCGCTCCTCCCTCTCTTGGGTGTGCTCCCTCCGCTCCACCTCGAGGAGGATCCTTAGCTCGGTCACGTCTCTGGGCAGCTCCTCTCGCCGCCCCAACGCCTCCTCAAGCTCTGCAACCCGCTGGTCGCGGATGGCAAGCTCGGTGCCGGCTAGTGCAACTCGAGTAAGCGCGTCCTGCAGCTCTGCAACCTATGTCATTCAGTTAATCATCAGTTTCATATTCAATTCCATAAACACTTGAAATAAATTTTGTTGACTTACCCGTGCTGCAAGGTTGCGCTCTGCCGTCTCAGCCCGCGCAACTGCTCCCGTGAGTCACTCCTCTAGGGCGGTGTCCTTTGCACTCGGACCCCTCAAGCTGGAGGCACCTCCTGACCCTCTCCCTGCCGCCCACTGTTGGGGACGCTGCATTCATTAAAATTGTCAGTGGCTAAACATCAATAATTTAGGAATCATTTGCATATAGATGGTTGCACTCACCAGGGTCTCCAGGTCTGCCCGCGTGGCTACAAGCTGGGCCTCCAAGCTGTGGAGATGGACTTGCATGTCCATCACCGCTACATCCCATGCATCCTGCATTCATCACATATTAGTTACATAATAAACACATATCATTTAGAAAAGGAAAAGAATGCATTCATACATACCCCTGTGACCCTCATCTGGGGTCAGCCGGCGTAAACCTCCCAGTAGCGCTGAAGGTACTTTGAGCAGTCCGCCGCCTGGGAAGTAACACGAGTCCCGCCATGCTGCCAGTCAGTGTACTGGTCTGGGAACCGATCTGCCAGTCTTTCACTTTTGAACGCCCTTGGGTCTTCCGCCCGATCCCTTGTGACTCTCCAACCTCGACCTACTCCTGGTGTAGGCCAAGGGTCCTCATCGCCAGTCTGAGTCGTAGCGGCTCGATCTCGTTTAGGTAGTGAACCCATAGCTCACGCCCAAAGCGAGGTCGGCCCGCTACGACCCAAGGCTGACCCTCATCTGGCATTCTCTCATATGGTCTCCAAACCACCTATCATTCATATCATAGCATTTATTATCATATCATATCTCATAAGGTAGGAAATAAAAGGAAATTGCATCATATTTTACACACGTACCGGTGAGGTGGGGTAGTCGTGGAACTCGCGCCGAAGAACGCGCAGCTCGTAAGCGTGTGGCGCTCCAATCAGGAGAGGCAGCCATCACCGTGCTAGTGGGAAGGCCCCCTCGTCTCCGGGTCGGGGGTCGGCTCGACTCATCGGCATGTATAAGTGGCTCCATACCTGCATCCATTAATTGCATTAGTAAACATTCACATGCATATTCATAGCATTTAAATAAATAACAAAAAGGGAAAAGCATACCTGAAGAAAAGGCGAGAAGCCACTGACAGTCGTCTCTCGGCCTGTCCCCGTGGACAGATCGGCCATCAGGTGCGCCAGTAGGGCAGCTCCCCATGCGTACCTCCTGACTCCCTCCAGGTCCTCGAGGATGCCTAAGAATCAGCAGTTCATCACATCCCCCTTCGTGCTCAGTAATAGCCTCCCGAGCATCAGGAACAAAGACCTCCTCAAATCTCGATCCAACCGCTCCCTCTGAGCCGGGTCCTGGCAGTAGGCAGCCCAGGCTCTCCCAATCATCCTCTGTGAAAACTCCTCCATAGACTCTCTCGGTCTCTATCTGTAATCCCCTAATCCCATAGCCAGGGTCAGGTCAGAACGGTAGATGGCCCTACACTCCCTCAGGGTCTCTGTTATGGTCTCCAGCCCTAACAACCTCTGGGCCAACTCTCCGTAGTCTAGAAGCATCACTCCACTGACTGCCTCCCCGTCCACTCTCAGCCCGGTGATCCTAGCAATATCCTCTAAACTCGGCACCATGTGCCCCCAATGCATCAGAAATGCCCGACTGGATCTGTCCCACTTCTCTCTCAAAACTTGAATCAAAGGTAGGTCGGGACGTATGTGATAGGATCGGTGCGCTGGATTCAGAGGGGGGGTGAATGAATCCCACCCTTAAAAACTTTTCGTTCAATAAAAACTAGAACACTAACTAGAGCAAGATAGACAAACTGGATGACTAAGCAGAATCTCTTTTGAACCGAAGAACAAACATCTATCTGGCGCCTAAACAATCAACTAGCAGAAGCGGAAGAAGGAAATCAACCTACTGCAAGATAGCAATATGAACGCTCAGACAATCTGTGAAAGGTGGTAGAAGATATGGAGCTAACGCACAAGGCAAACCACTGCACATATAATTTTTTAGGTGGTTCGGTCACCAAGACCTACATCCACCCCTCACTCCAAACAGGAGTGAGTCTTCACTAGCTAATGCTAGATATAGCAGACTCAGTTTGCGAACACTTGCTGCCAAACAGCTTGACCAGGGGAACAACCTCCCCTCTTCCTCCAAACCGGAGGGACACTCCAAGTGACTCCCAGCCACTTGGAACCAGAGACTAGGTCTCTCTTCCTCCAGACCAGGAGGGAACACCTGGACTTGCAACCCACAAGACCAGAACCGGAGACAAGTCTCCCTTCCTCCAACCCGGAGGGAACCCAACAAGTGACTCCCAGCCACTTGCAACCGGAGACACAATGTCTCCCTTCTCCTGAGTCCCTAGGAGGAACCCGACCTCAATCCAGAGAGTCGGAAGAACAATGATGAACAGATAACAAAAGAAAGGAAAAATAAGAAAGGAAAAATACACAGCGATCAGAAAGCTGTAAAGAAAGATAACATAGATATGGCTCCCATGGAGCTGACTGGCCTGGATTTGATCCACGGTCCAGTAGATAGATCTTCAGTCGAGACTTCTTTCTTCTTCTCCATGAACTCTCACTCTCTCTCTTCTCCTTCTCCTTTTCTCTTTCTTTTTCTGACACTCGATCGTGCAGGCTCTCTCTATCTCTTATTTTCTCTTCTTCTTTTTCCTCTTCTACTGCTCTCTGCCTCACTTCTTCTTCACTCACAGTCTCGATCAGCCCTCTGCTGTTCTTCTCATTCTTCTTCAGATGGAGGAAGGCTTCTATTTATGGCAGCAGCAACTAGGGCGTGTGCTCTCCACATTTCCCACCCTAAGAATTCGGACCACGTGGCAGCATCCATCAGGCTGTCAGTACACGTGTCATCATCTGGGCACTCCCCTTATCCTCGGATCACGTGCCTTCATTAGGCTTCACGAAGGTGCCTGTCAGACAGAGAATCACATTATCAGTTTAAGTATATGCATTGCAGTGTATTGACTTCGCTGTATAGACTTGTGAAGGCGAATGCATTGTACAGACTTCATGAATGGGAATGCAATGTATAGACTTCAGACTGTATGGACTTGTGAACTCGAATGTGATGTATAGACTCTGAAGAATAGCAGCCAATGTATAGACTTAGGCAATGTAAGGACTTTCCAGTGTATGGACTTGATGAGCATTCAGCAATGTGCAGATTTCGACAAATACAACGTGCAGCAGTGTATAGACTTGAATCACTAGATGCATGATGTACAGGCTTCAACTCAATGTATAGACTTCACGACTGATGAATGCAATGCACTGAACAATGTATGGACTTAACGATGTGCAGACTTGCTAAGACAAATGAGCAATGTACATACTTGTGCAAGCAAAGTCTGTATAGACTTAGTCAGCAGACGAGCTCGATGTACATATTTGCTCGTTGTTCAGACATCATGGACGATGTACAGACATGCAAAGAGAAAGGCTGTACAGACTTGATGAGCGATGCAAGGCAAAGGAATGTATATACTTCCAATGTATAGACTTGCCAACTGAGCGATGTACAGTCTTGAACAATGAAGCTCTGTACAGACTTGATCAAGGCAAGGCAATCGAGTGTATAGACTTTCAATGTATAGACTTGCCAAAGGGTTGATGTACAGACTTGAACAAGGCAAAGTCTGTACAGACTTTGAGGTTCACAATGTATGGACTTTGGCAACACAACGGCTATACAGACTTCCACTCACTTGCGATGTATAGACTTGCCAAGGGAAACGACGGTAAAGCTATCAGTGTATAGACTTTGAGTGCAACGTCGGTAAAGCTACCGATGTATAGACTTGCAAGTCGAATTGGTTGCTGTACAGACTTCACCTTGAGCTTCTACAGTGCAGTGTATAGGCTTAGAATCATATGAACATGGCAATGTACAGACTTTGAGTGAGAGTCCAATGTGCAGACTTGCGACCGACCAATGTATTGACTTGATGGTTGTGAGACGATGGCCAAGACAATGCACAGACAGATGTATAGACTTAAGATGAGACGCTCAATGAGACACTCAGTGTTTAGACTTATGCTGTGCAGACTTTGACTCAAATGTGCATATGAGACGCTGAACAAGACGATGCACAATGTATAGACATTAAGTGCAATGCAGAGGGCTGTACAAACTTGGATGAATGAACAAGCATGAATGTATAGACTTTGAAAGACACTGCATGAACAATCCAATGTACAGACTTCCAAATGAAGTGATGAACGACACAATGTATAGACTTGGCCCCTTGACGAATGTACAGACTTGGCTTCGTGCTTGCTACAGGATAATGTCTAGACTTGATGCAACTTCAAAGCACAATGTGCAGACTTTAGCAATGTAACGCAATGTACACACTTCATGAGACGATGGATGTACACACTTCAACTAAGCAAGCTACAGTGAATGTATGGACTTTATGAAGACGATGCATGAGACGCGAACTCTATACAGACTTGGTGTGCCGTGCATGAACAGTGCAATGTAACGGCTTGCGTGAATGCTACAGTGATGTTCAGACTTGGAAGCCGATGTGTAGACTTGCTGAGATGCAAGGCAACACAGACACTGGCTGTATAGACTTGCGTTCACACAGCAGTGCATGGACTTCAAATGCCTGCCTGCATGCGATGTACAGACTTCAGTTGAAGCCAACCGAAGAGTGTATAGACTTTATGAATGCATATGTCAAGACCAATGTACAGGCTTGAAGAGGATGCAAGCAGTGTATAGACTTAGTCTAGGAGGGGTCGACCCATCTAAGAAGGGGGGTCGACCCACATTTGCATGCAGTGTACTGACTGTATGCTCAATGCAATTGTGCTGACTCTGTTATATGAATGCATCGACCAAATGTCAGATAAATATAGTGGAATGACATTCACAAGCACACATTCACAAATCCATGAACACATATGAATGCACTTAAATGAATCAACAAGGTCTTTCATGCACACATGCATATGGTGACTTACAGTGTTTGCTATCATCAAAACCAATCATCAAGAGCACAGGGGCACAAGAATCTCCCCCTTTTTGATGATGGCAACACTATGAGTCACATTAACTCAAGTCAAAACATTCTCCCCCTTTGACTTCAGTGAAAAGATATTAGTTTGACAGAGGAAAAATAAGTAGATATGAAACAATTGAAATAACATTTCTCCCTTTAACTACATGAAAGCACATTCTTCCCCAAAGAGCAATATGACTCAAATCAATTTCTCCCCTTTTGTTTTTAAAAAAATCATGCAGAGGTATGAATGCAGAGATGCTGCAAGAAATGCAATACCTCCCCCTAAGAATATGAATGCAGGGTCACAATTGATATGAGCATGATTCAATATGAGAAGGAAGCTCCCCCTGAAAAGATACCAATTGATATGCATCTGTTGTATTTCTCCCAATTGATGTGGTTGAGATGGAGACCACAGTGGCATTCAAGAGTAAGTTCAGGTCAATGAACCAAGGACAGTGAGGAGAAGAGTTTCAAACACAAGAAGTTCAAAACAAGATTTTCAAGGAGATATCAATCTCATAAATCCAAAACATAATTTTTCAAAGTCTTCCATTATAAGGGCTTATGAATGAATTTTATTGATCAGCATGGTTTAAACATGATGTATGCAAGGTTTATCAATAAAATTCTGTATTTATATCTAAAACCAAGGTTTAATAAAAATGAACCAAGCCCTCATAATTCTATCTTGATTATCCTCCCTTTCTCTTACACAATCAAATTTATTGACTTCTTTCAGAAATACATGCACTAGTATTGAGATCAAGAAATTATGATGTCATGAGATTTTGTCTAGGGTTAAAACAATTTAATTTTTACATCAATATTCAAATATTACAATTTGTTTTAACAAATTTTCATGCTACAAATTTTACGAGCACTCTAGTTTAGTGTACACTTTGTAACTAGAGGATATACCTTGATCAGATGCCAATATCCCTAAGCACTTAGTGTGACTAACAGTCATACTTTATATGAACAGAGGTAGCATTTACACATCATGACACACTGCAAATCATTTCTTTGATGAGTGAGTTGTATTTCTCAGTGTGCATGCCATTACTCTGCCTGATTAACAATCATTCTTAAGCAGAGTTAACTATGGCACCTCATGACACAGTCCTTTGGACATGTGTTTCTCAGTGACCAAAGTCATTGCTCTGACTGAAATTAACCCTTTAGACAATTCAGACAAATTCATTTGCTTCAAGTTAATAATAATTTCATGTACTTAACCAATCAAAGCCATGTATTCAATAGTGCAGTTTTTAGAAGGTTTTACAAGGCACATCATGAGATAGTTGGTTAAGGTTTATTAAACATGATTCAGATATTTTTAAGAGAATTACAGACAAACTCCATGAATACATTAAACTTAAATCACATGAATTATTTCAGACATTCATAAAATCGTATAATAGAAGATTCCTAGTTCAAGTGTTTTCATATTTATGATCGAAATAGTCCCATTGAAATCTTCATGAAAGACTGATAGAATTCTGATACCAAATGATAGAAGAGATTTTGAAGCTCAATGTTTTCAGAATATGTTCAAGGTTTGTCAACAAAATCAATAAGAAGGGATATGCAATGAATTCTGACAAGTGTATGCATTTGACAACCTACATGCAATGCATTGACTCCCCCTCACAATATGCATTCAGTCAATCTTTTTGGCTTTTTCAATGTAGTGAAATGTAATGCTATTAACTACATGTATGCAAAGACATGCAAGGACTCAACATTGATTGCCATGCAAAGACATGCAATTAACTACCCCTGAAAACATGCAATGTTTGCCATGAAAACTGAACATATGTCTTTGTGACTCATGCACATACAGACTGCCCTATCAAAGCAAAGTGACCTATGGTACTAGGCGGAGCACTTGGTCTAAAAGACCACCTCACACATAGTAAGAACCTTAAGACAGATTTCCCTGCCTTTTGGTAGCTTACTATTTATATACCATAGTGGTCAATCATGATAATTCAACATGCAGTCCTATAGGCAATCCAGATTTTCAGTGAGCTATGCAACAGACAAATTTCAAACAACATTCATATGCAGTTCAGGTTTTCAGATATTGCAAGTTTATTCTCATTTCAATGTCTAAACAGATAATTCAGTATGAGCATTGAGAGACTTGAATATTCATAGTGTTCAAAAGATGACAAATATGTAAGAGCACATCAAACCAGATATGCAATGAATTTTATTATGCAAGAGAAGATTCAAACAGAGTTGTGCAGATGACACATGCAGCTATGTATGCTTAACAGATTATGCAAAGATCTAAACCAGATATTTCAGATGGCAAGGTTTAAAAAAAATAAGTTTTCAGAACTGACCTGAATAGTGCAATCCTAGGGGTTTTATTCTTGAATGCCTTGGTTTATTGTCCCTCTTTATTCTTCAGCTTCCAAGGCATACCTGTAACACAAAGCTTATTTTGCACAAACAGGTACCCAAGAGGTCTTGAGTCCTGAATTGACAGTGACATTTCTAGCAGGTTTTCTCAACAAGTTTTGTGCATGAAGGTCATCAGATTTCATTAAATAGCAATTATTCATTGAATGACCAAATCCACCACAATAACGACATGAAACAGAATTTTTGTTCTCTTTGTACACATTAGCATGATCATGAAATCTATGTGTATGAGAATTAAAGTTTCTTTTGTTTGCATGAAGGTTCTGTCCTTTGTTATCATTCGGCCAGTAATTTACAGCTTTGTAGCCAGACTTTTCATATTCAAAATGAGAAGAATGATTTCTTCTCTTAAAAGGTGACCAGCACTCTCTAGCCAGATGGCCTGGCTTCCAACAATTAGAGCATGCAACAGACTTTCTGTTAAAGACAAATTCAGGTTTATCAAAAAAATTTCTATTTGCAGGGAATCTACCAGATTTATAGTTAGACTTCCTTCCCTGAGCATGCCAACATTCAATGGCCCTGTGGCCTGTCTTTCCACATTCAAAGCATGAAATATAATTTCTTCTACCAGCATTCAACCAACATTCAATGGCCCTATGGCCTGTCTTTCCACAGTTGAAGCATGCAGAATATTTTCTATTTACAGCAAATTTATTCCTATCAACATCATTATGGTTTGCAGGGAATTTAGCATGATGTGAAAAAGACATTTTCTTACCATTTGCAAACTAGCATTGTGCAATGTTATGTTCTAGTTTGCCACAGTGCAGACATTCCGTTTTCCTTTTCTGAGGTGAAGGATTTTTATTATGAAATCTCCTAGCATTCATATCATCCTTCTCCATCAATTTACAATCATGCATCAAATGACCAAATCTATGACAGTAATGACAGATCATTTTCTTCTTAGATGCATGTGAGTGTGTGTGAGGACTGTGATCAACATGCACTGATGTATCCTTTTTATTTATTTTCTATTTTCCAGTCCTTTTCTAATTTTTATCCTATTTTTCTATTTTCTTAGCCTTGTACTGAGTTGGAGATGGGGTAGAAGGCTTTTCCAGTTCAGAAGATTTAACAAAAACAGTTTTCAGGTTGGTTCCATCAACCTTCCTCATAACTGGATTGTAACACAGTCCCTCTTTCTTAAAATTAACCTTCGTTCCCAGCATTTTCTGAACAATAGGCTGTTTGTCTTTAGAGGTTGTGGCTACATTTGAGGCATTTACAAATGATGTTATCAACTTTCTCTGAAGCTCTTTCTTGTTGATCTTATTGTAGCCCATCCCTTCCTTCCTAGAGTTGATTTTTATACCTAGTAGCTTGTCTAAGTTTTTCTGCCCATCAACAAACTTTGACAGAGAGTTCCTCAAGTCTTGGATTTCATCTTCTAAAGAGGCAATGTGTAACTCATAACTGGCAATCTCTTGCTCACTGCAATTCATAGCTTCATTCAAAACTTTGTTAGTCTCAACTTCATGTTCTAGATTGCTCAGTTTATCAGAATCTTCAATGCAAACAATTTTTCCTCTTTCTAAGGCTAGAAGTCTCTCAGACATAGTGGAGTTCAACACTTTTAACTTCTCATTTTCTTTAACCAAAGTATCATTTTGAATTAACTCATCAAGAAGAATCTGGTCATCTTGAGATACTTTTGGATTATTTGGAGTTTCATACTCCCTTTGCAAGTTTTCAATGTTTTTCTGAAACTCCATGTTTACAGATTTTATGGCATCAGATTTTTCAATCAGCAATGTGTTCTCCTTTTTAAGTTTATCTAATTTTTCTTCATTTTCTTTAACAGATTTTCTAAGAGAGTCATTTTCAGATTTTAGCTTGTTTAAATCTGAGTTCTCACTTTCGAAATTTTTCAACAATTTTTCATACTGGTCATGATAGTTAACAAGAGTCTGATTATCATTATTTGAACTGATTTTCTCTTTGAGTTCAGATATCTCAATTACATGATCTTCATTCTCAATTTCAGCAACGAAATTTGTTTTTTCAGCATTTGAAAATCAGACATACAAACATCATGAACATTTTTCAATTCAGTACAATTTTTACATGGAGAACTTGAACTATCTAACCCAGTACCCTTCTTCAATTTTTATACTATTTTCTTAACCTCTCATGTGACTCTAATAATTCAGCATATGCATTCTCCCAATCATCTAGACAAAAATTCTCGAAGAGATTTACCTCCTCATCATCCTGTTCTTCTTCTTGATCGCTGCTTTGTCCACTTCCTCGAGCCATCATGCAGCTTGTTTGATTTCCTTTCCCAGCTCTCTTCATCATCTCCAATATATCACTTGCAGATCTGCAATCAAGGAAACATGAATGAAAGGCTTTGTCAATAGCTGCCTTCATCAGATTCCAAGCCTTCTGATTTTCTGCACACATAGATCGATGCTTATTAGTCCATTTGGACTGATCTTTGGGTAGTCTATGTAGACCATGTGAAATTAGTTTCCACAGATCTGGATCAGTAGTCGTAACAAACATATGCAAGTTTTTAAACCAGACATTAAAGTCCGTACCACTGAAAATCGGTGGATGAGCCATGAAGACAAATCAATAGGCAATTTTGTGAAACAATATGTAGAAGACAATGATGCACCAAAACGCTAGCAGGATCCTCTGCAGATCGTTGGATCTGTAAGTTAGAAACTTGGCTCTGATACCAATTGATAGGATCGGTGCGTTGGATTCAGAGGGGGGGTGAATGAATCCCACCCTTAAAAACTTTTCACTCAATAAAAACTAGAACACTAACTAGAGCAAGATAGACAAACTGGATGACTAAGCAGAATCTCTTTTGAACTGAAGAACAAACATATATCTCGCGCCTAAACAATCAACTAGCAGAAGCGGAAGAAGGAAATCAACCTACTGCAAGATAGCAATATGAACGCTCAGACAATCTGTGAAAGGTGGTAGAAGATATAGAGCTAACGCACAAGGCAAACCACTGCACATATAATTTTTTTGGTGGTTCGGTCACCAAGACCTACATCCACCCCTCACTCCAAACCGGAGTGAGGCTTCACTACCTAATGCTAGAACCAGCAGACTCAGTCTGCGAACACTTGCTGCCAAATAGCTTGACCAGGGGAATAGCCTCCCCTCTTCCTCCAAACCGGAGGGACACTCCAAGTGACTCCCAGCCACTTGGAACCAGAGACTAGGTCTCTCTTCCTCTAGACCAGGAGGGAACACCTGGACTTGCAACCCACAAGACCAGAACCGGAGACAAGTCTCCCTTCCTCCAACCCGGAGGGAACCCAACAAGTGACTCCCAGCCACTTGCAACCGGAGACACAATGTCTCCCTTCTCCTGAGTCCACAGGAGGAACCCGACCTCAATCCAGAGAGTCAGAAGAACAATGATGAATAGATAACAAAGGAAAGGAAAGGAAAAATAAGAAAGGAAAAATACACAGCGATCAGAAAGCTGTAAAGAAATATAACATAGATATGGCTCCCATGGAGCTGACTGGCCTGGATTTGATCCACGGTCCAGTAGACAGATCTTCAGTCGAGACTTCTTTCTTCTTCTCCATGAACTCTCACTCTCTCTCTTCTCCTTCTCTTTTTCTCTTTCTTTTTTTGACACTCGATCGTGCAGGCTCTCTCTATCTCTTCTTTTCTCTTCTTCTTCTTTTTCCTCTTCTGCTGCTCTCCTTCTTCTTCACTCACAGTCTCGATCAGCCCTCTGCTGTTCTTCTCATTCTTCTTCAGATGGAGGAAGGTTTCTATTTATGGCAGCAGCAACTAGGGCGTGTGCTCTCTACATTTCCCGCCCTACGAATTCGGACCACGTGGCAGCATCCAACAGGCTGTCAGTACACGTGTCATCATCTGGGCACTCCCCTTATCCTCGGATCACGTGCCTTCATTAGGCTTCACGAAGGTGCCTGTCAGATAGAGAATCACATTATCAGTTTAAGTATATGCATTGCAGTGTATTGACTTCGCTGTATGGACTTGTGAAGGTGAATGCATTGTACAGACTTCATGAATGGGAATGCAATGTATAGACTCCAGACTGTATGGACTTGTGAACTCGAATGCGATGTACAGACTCTGAAGAATAGCAGCCAATGTATAGACTTAGGCAATGTAAGGACTTGCCAGTGTATGGACTTGATGAGCATTCAGCAATGTACAGACTTCGACAAATACAACGTGCAGCAGTGTATAGACTTGAATCACTAGATGCATGATGTACAGGCTTCAACTCAATGTATAGACTTCATGACTGATGAATGCAATGCACTGAACAATGTATGGACTTAACGATGTGCAGACTTGCCAAGACCAATGAGCGATGTACATACTTGTGCAAGCAAAGTCTGTATAGACTTAGTCAGCATACTAGCTCGATGTACATACTTGCTCGTTGTTCAGACATCATGGACGATGTACAGACATGCAAAGAGAAAGGCTATACAGACTTGATGAGCGATGCAAGGCAAAGGAATGTATATACTTCCAATGTATAGACTTGCCAACTGAGTGATGTACAGTCTTGAACAATGAAGCTCTGTACAGACTTGATCAAGGCAAGGCAATCGGGTGTATAGACTTTCAATGTATAGACTTGCAAAAGGGTCGATGTACAGACTTGAACAAGGCAAAGTCTGTACAGACTTTGAGGTTCACAATGTATGGACTTTGGTAACACAACGGCTATACAGACTTCCACTCAACTGTGATGTATAGACTTGCCAAGGGAAACGACGGTAAAGCTATCAGTGTATAGACTTTGAGTGCAAGATCGGTAAAGCTACCAATGTATAGACTTGCAAGTCGAACTGGTGGCTGTACAGACTTCACCTCAAGCTTCTACAGTGCAGTGTATAGGCTTAGAATCATATGAACATGGCGCTGTACAGACTTTGAGTGAGATTCCATTGTGCAGACTTGCCACTGACCAATGTATTGACTTGATGGTTGTGAGACGATGGCCAAGACAATGCACAGACGGATGTATAGACTTAAGATGAGACGCTCAATGATATGCTCAGTGTTTAGACTTATGCTGTGCAGACTTTGACTCAAATGTGCATATGAGACGCTGAACAAGACGATGCACAATGTATAGACATTAAGTGCAATGCAGAGGGCTGTACAAACTTGGATGAATGAACAAGCATGAGTGTATAGACTTTGAAAGACACTGCATGAACAATCCAATGTACAGACTTCCAAATGAAGTGATGAATGACATAATGTATAGACTTGGCCCCTTGACGAATGTACAGACTTGGCTTCGTGCTTGCTACAGGACAATGTCTAGACTTGATGCAACTTCAAAGCATAATGTGCAGACTTTAGCAATGTAACGCAATGTACACACTTCATGAGACGATAGATGTACACACTTCAGCTAAGCAAGTTACAGTGAATGTATGGACTTTATGAAGACGATGCATGAGATGCGAACTCTGTACAGACTTGGTGTGCCGTGCATGAACAGTGCAATGTAACGGCTTGCGTGAATGTGACAGCGATGTTCAGACTTGGAAGCTGATGTGTAGACTTGCTGAGATGCAAGGCAACACAGACACTGGCTGTATAGACTTGCGTTCACACAGCAGTGTATGGACTTCGAATGCCTGCCTGCATGCGATGTACAGACTTCAGTTAATGCCAACCGAAGAGTGTATAGACTTTATGAATGCATATGTCAAGACCAATGTACAGGCTTGAAGAGGATGCAAGCAGTGTATAGACTTAGTCTAGGAGGGGTCGACCCATCTAAGAAGGGGGGTCGACCCACATTTGCATGCAGTGTACTGACTGTATGCTTAATGCAATTGTGCTGACTCTGTTATATGAATGCATCGACCATATGTTAGATAAATATAGTGGAATGACATTCACAAGCACACATTCACAAATCCATGAACACATATGAATGCACTTAAATGAATCAACAAGGTCTTTCATGCACACATGCATATGGTGACTTATAGTGTTTGCTATCATCAAAACCAATCATCAAGACCACAGGGGCACAACAGTATGGGCTCAATGCTAAGAAAAGGGCCGAACCCCATCACCTCTACCCTAGCCCTCTGGAAATCTGGTAAACCGTAATATGCTGCCCAGACTTGGACCCATGAAATCCGAGTCCGCATCAAGCCCTGCCAAACAAATAGAACATATAAATATATATATGCCAAAAAGGAAATTCATTTCCTAACTAATTTCTTCACTGTTTTAATTGACGACCACCCACTGGCCGTTATTTATTGAATTGACGCCCCTGTGGGGGGCGCTATTTCTAAAGGTTATTTCTGTCTCGACAGTGTTGATAAAAAAAATGTGTGTATGCATATATTAAAAAAAATGGCAGTTTGATGTAATGAGACGAAATGATAAATAAACATGGTGATTTTAAATAACGACATGGTTCAGGGCGCCATTTCTTTAGTTTCAGAAAATCAAAAAAAAATGAATTGATGAACTGACCTAGGTCATCATTTGAATTGACGACACCTTAAGGGGCGTCATTTACTGGTTTTATTGGTTTATTGTCCTCCGTTCACCGATGGCTATGGAAAATTGAAAAAAAAAAGAAAAATTTTAATGAATGGCTAAGGGTAGGAGACCTACCTTGCTTGGCTCCGGTACTATCAAGCCTCCTCGCAGTGGCCGGCGGGGAGAGAGAGCTTCTTCATCTTCCTCGTCGTCGTCGTCTTCTTCATCATCACCATCGTCCTCATCGCCATCATCTTCATCGCCTTCTTCTTCTCCCTCTTCGCCATTTCCTTCTTCATCTTCTTCGGTATCCTCTTCTCCTTCGTCCATTTCTCCTCCTTCTTTGTTATCTTCCTCTTCTTCTCCGCCGTGCTCCGCCGGTGGAGCATCTTCGGCCGCCGCGGGAGGTAGTTCCTCGCAAGCGGGTCCTTTTTCGTCTAAGTCGACGACGGTGGGGGCCATGACCCGCTGTCGTTTGCCGGAGCCTGCCATGAGAATGGAGATGAGGAATGGAAGATGGGAAGGTGGAATCAAGGTCACGGTTTGGGAGAGTAGAGCAGGGAATGAGGAAGTAAAAGAACAAAAGAAGGAAGGAAGAAGAAGATGAATAACGGAAGGAAGAAGGGAAAAATAGGAAGTCAGGCGGTTGCATTCGAAAGGAAATGACGCTTACCTTAGTGTCATCATTTGCATAAACAACGCCCGTGTGCACAGGTGCTAATTGGTGGAATTTTTGAATTTTTGAAATAAATTGTGAATAACGGTTATATCCAAGGCGCTATTTTAGGATTAGACGACAGCAGGGGTAGTCATTATTTCCATTGCATGGGAACTTGTAACTGTTGTCAGAACAATGATGGGACGAATATTATTATTATTTTTGAAATTGATTGATGACAACGTACAGAGGCGTCATTTAATTAGTTGACGACTTCTCTCAAGGCGTCATTTCATAAAATTAAGGGAATATCTGAAAATAATTAAAGGAAATCAACGCCCATTGGTTGGGGCGTCAATTAATTAACAACTGTGGGAGAAGGCGCCAATTATAGGTTTATTATTTGTTTTAAAGGAAATTGATAAAGTAATTGGCGACGAGGTTAAGGGCGTTATTTCAGGAAATAGCGACTCATGTTAAGTCGCGGCTCAGAATAGTAAGACATAATTGAAGGAAATTGAAAGTTATTGATCATTCTAAGTGCTTTCTTTGGCTCAATTAAGGAAGAATCATTTATTTCATTAAAGAAAAGCATCATTACATTTCAATGAGCCACTTTGGGTCTCAATCCCCTAAGATTTATTACATAGATCTTCCATTGTTCTTTGTCTTCTTCAATCCTCCCCATGAGTTGGTGTAGCTTGCTGATCCTGCATAGAGCTTGAACGGTCTTGATCTCTTCCTCATCTTCATTAGAACCAAGATCCCGCCTCTTGATAGGTGGGAGGTGAGATGCTTCCTCAAAGTGATGGCGTGGAAGGCCAACTTGTGGTAGACACCGGTGAGCGTTGTAGAGGATTAGCTCGGTGGCGCCCACTAGATGAAGCTCCACTCTGGATGAGAGCCGTGTGCAGATGTTTTAAGTTTTAAGGAACCCCGGAGCACATGTGAAGAGGTTTTTAGGCATGACCTTTAGGTGTTCTCTCCATTCCACTCTCTTCTTCACCTTTGGAACCCGGTTTACCACTCTCTCACACAATCCTAGTGAGCCCGTCATGTAGTGAAGTCGACTTCTAGAGAAAATCCTAGATACTTGTTGAGCTTCCTCACATGGGTCAAACTTCAAGTGGAGATCTACCCAACTAGAAAATAAAAGCATAGACCCATATAAAGGCCTCCCCATAGTCGTCGAGGTAAGCCCACTATATAGATAGGCTAGCACCGACAGTCCTATTCTCTCCCCTTCCCATATGCTAGCAATAGCGCTTAGTTGCTCTTCTTCTAAAAAATCCTCCAATGAAGGGAAGAGAAGTGCTCCTACCAAGCATATCACAAAAGCCTTCATTACCTTTTCTAGATCATCTTCCTTGGCTTGGTCCATCCTCTTGTAGACCCATGCCGCAAGCTTCATTAGATTGATCCCTTTGGTAGCCTTGATTTGATTCACCATGTTGGAGCTTGGAATTAAGCTTGATAGAATTTCATGTGCACTCATGCTCCTTGTCATGTGTGCCATCTTTTCTTCATCTCCTTGCTTCATCCTCTTCAAGCCTAGGAGCATCTCCGTTTCTTCTAGGAGTATAGTGGCTTCAAAAGTGGAAAATAGGAAGGTGTGTGTGGTAGGATGCCATATTTCTATGAGGGCTCCCATGGCGGCCCAATCTAGGTGTACATTGTCATAATGTTTGGCATGGGTCACTAAGGCTAGAAGGTGACATCTAGAGAGGTAAGTCCTCATGTCTAGGGAGAGTTTGGAAAGGAGGAGGGGTAGCCATTTGTTCTTGGTGAATCTTCTTGCCCCCGGAATGTTTGGGTAGTCCTGAGAAAAGATAAAGTAGAAGAGAGAGGAAGAAGAAGGAAGAGCATGATCAGGATTTAGGAAGAGGAAGAGGGTAGAATAGAAGTCAATTTCAAAATCTTGATACTTACTTGGTTCATGGCGATTCTTTCGTTAATATGGCCTTCAATTTCTGATATTCTTGGAAATCCCACTTTAAATTTCTTCAGAGGGTGTTGCATCATCTTATCCATCTTCTTTTCTCTGTTGGGAATAAGTTCCTGTTCTATGTTGCCGTTCTCTACTGCTTCTGTTGATGTTTCGGCTGGCAGTGCAGTTTCAGTTAGATGTGTGTTTTAGCAGTAGAGGATGCCCTTCTTATAATCATTGAAGCTCTGGCAGGCAGTCAAACAATGTAATTCGTGTTTGAGTTGAATGAGGCTCTGGAGGTTTTTTTTCGAATAGGGAACGGAGCGCCGGAATTTGCAGTTAATTTACGACAGATCTGTTGTCATCATTTTATTAAATCGCGACATAAAAGCGGTCGTCATTTATTTGACGCCTTTGCACGCAGGCGTTATATCCGATCCGATTTTGAATTGAATGGTGAAGTTGATTAGCGACCCAATGGCTGTCGTCATTTAGCTTTATAGCACCTTTTCATGAAGTCGTCATTTCCTGAGCTATATATATATTATGAATTACTTATGGCTTTGAGGTTATATCTTGATGAATTGATTATATCATGAATTTTGTTGAGCTAATGATCTTTGAGCGCAGAAAAAGAACAGATTATGCAGATCTTGAGGTGCTTGGATTTCTTCCTTGGTGACATCATTCCCTCCCTTGTATTCTCTTCTGTATACATTTCTACTATATGGTATCTACACTATTATAGCATGTCAAGGACCATGTGGTTCTGATAAACCTAGAATTTGAGTTCCCCTCCATCAAAAATAGTGATAGTTCCAGGGGAGTCTTGATCATACGGATAGGCCGTTGGATCATCTAAAGGTTTGGGATGATGGTTTCACTTTCTGAGTTGATACGTGGGTAAACGGGCTTTGGCTTAGTTATCAACTTAGAGATTTGGATTCTTGACCAAAGTCTGGATGGTTTAGCAATATTATCCATGATTATTTTCTATTTTTAGTTTGTTTTAAATTTGCTTTTAGCGCAGCATGCATCATGTAGGACTTTGAGCCTGAATCAGAAATTTTTCATATTAAGCCAGTAATGAGGGCCGCTTGTTCTTAATCTGAGTTGACATGAGATATTCCATTCAAAATCAAGTACTATGTTCTCCTTGAAGATGCTCAGGCTGGTTCCTTGAAAGTATTTATTCGCTGGATTCCTATCTCACCTCACTTTATTTTTCTGTAAACTCACCTTGGTTGTAACACGTCCACATTGGCTGGTAACCGCTCTCCAATGGTGTCTTTCCTTTCGTGCCCGCGTGCACATTTCATTTCATCTTAGTTCTTTCATCTAGTCAATTGTTGCTTTCTCGTAATTATCCGAGGTTGTTTCATTTAGAACCGAGGAAAGATTTCCAACACTTAGTGTCGGAGGCGTGTCACATAACACCTTGGCATCTATTTTTCAATATGTTCCTACTTCATTCCGCCCGTTGCACTTTCGCCTCATTCCGTCTCACTCCCTTGCAAAGCAGACGCCAAGGCGGGGACGCGACCAGCGACGATACGAGTGGCTCGGCACATAACGTGGTTCCTAGAGAGGCGAACGTGCCCCAAACAAGAAGTACTCACTCATGATCGTCCAAGGTGAGAGAAACATGTCGATCTGCGCGGTTGAGAAACCGGCATTGAGTCTCGGGTGGTCAGCTCACTCTCGTGCTCGGAATGAGTCACGGGACGGGTCTCGCACTCACAACTCACAGCGGTGACTAAATTTAACTAGCTAGGAAATAAAGTACTCACATGCAGCGGCAAATAGAACTTATACTAAATAAGCAAATACGACAGAGAGGGTGGCGAGTGTACCTCTACGCTCGGGGCATAGGGAAGATGTCCCGACCAAGTTCCGTAACTCCCGGTACAGTAATAAAATTTAATTACAGCAGTGATTTTTATTGCCCACTCCACACAGGGAGGTAAAGGGCTACACAATAACACCGGGAGCACCGAACTTGGGTTGGCGGGCAGCAAGGCGGCGAGTCCCGGGCGGTTCTACGAATTGTTGGCCGACAGGACAGCGAACAAGGACGTCCAAAGGGACGTCGACCTCCGGAGAGCGTCTCAAGGCGACGGTTCACCGGGATGATGGCAGAGGGTCCCTGGTCAACCCCTGGGAGTGGCCGTTGCTGAATCTTCTCCATCGTATTTTATTGTGGATTTCTATGGTCGCCCTTCTTGCTGGCCTGGTTCAGGGCAGAACTGCGCGCTCCCACAAAAACGGCCGCCACGACCAGATCCGGTGTCAGATCGGGACGAAATTAGCGTCGTTACGAAGAGCACTTAGTGGGCTTCGACATACTGGAAACTCAAACCCATACAACAATTGGATTGAAAATGAAAACCTCTGCAACACGTCAACTATTTCTAGCTCGGAAGACATATCTCATAGGGCAGATCGGGTTCTGCCTGAGAACAAATTTTGACCGTGGGGGAGATGGTGGATTTATGGCTTGTGGATTTTATGGAAGAGAGGGGGGGAGTGAGGATCGTGAATGAATTTGTTTGTAATTTTATGAATTTTCTAGCGGAGGTGGAAAAATAAAACAATCGTCTACTATCTCACAGATTTGCACACAGGAAGACTGCGAGGGGCGGAAAGAACTTACTGGGAAGGGATTCAAACGAACTCTGATATACGTGAAATTTAAACTAGAAGTAAAGAAGAACGGGGGAAACCAAGCCTCAAAAACTTAGCTCCATCTGACGGTCGGATCTGGAGTTACAGTCACTTCTTTTACCTTCTGGTCTGTAGGCCGCAGATCTGGGTAGCTGGCTGGAGAATGACCCGTGGCGGATCGATGGCGGCACGAACAAAGGCGGCGGCAGCGGTGATCGAACCTGGTACCCAGAGGAAGAGATAGAATTTGGAATCACTCCCAAAGAATGGGCTTCACACCCAGATCTTGCTATTGTAAGGAGGAAGAAGATGAATAACAAGAAGAACAAGAGAGGGAGGGGGGCGCCCTTGGCAATTTCACAATATTTTCTTCATTAATTTGTTCACAAATGACACAATAGATATTATATACTAAACCCTAGACCTAGGATAAATGACCTCTATTACCCTTGGTCAAAGGGGCATATAGGGGAAGGGAGATAAAATAACAATAAACAATTCCCACATGGGGATAAAGAAGGGGGCGCCCTCCCTTATGGTCAACAATGGCTACTTGATCTATTTTCTACCTTGGACCAAGGGCTATCACATGGGACCCACACCTTGACAAAAATAAAAAGCCTTAATTAAATTCATTCAAAAAGTGCAAATACACACTAAATACACTCCAAGAAAATACATACAAATACATACCAAATATGTACTAAAATATCAAAGCTCAGGTGGAGACTCCAGACTGTCCTCCAACCACAAAGATGTCAACGTCTACCAAGTCGTGCTACGTGTTCAGTATCAGCGGCTCGATGAGTCGAGCCGAACTCTGGCTCTGGTATCCTCACCAATTCTCCCCTGGTGGGAGAAGCTCGACCCCGTCGAGTAGGGGTCCGGGTCGCTCTGGTATCGATCCAGCAAGTCTGGATCTATCCTCTGTAGCTCGGCCCCAGTGATCCAAGTGTCATCAGACGTGGGCCGTCCCCTCCATCGCACCAAGTAGTGCTGGTATACCCCACCTCGAGTAGTCGTTACCTGCTCATCCAATATATGCTCTATCTGCTCACGCTGCTGAGGGAACAAGGCTGGAGGAGGACGCTCTGGGATGGTGTCACTCACTAGGGGTGGAGACGGCTCAAATGGCTCACTGGGTATCATCGCTGGGTCCTTATAAGCGACTAGGTCCGAGATGTTGAAAGTGGAGCTGATCCCGTAGCTCTCTGGCAAATCTACAACCTATGCATTAGAACCAACTCGCTTCACTACTCGGAAAGTACCGGCACCGCGAACTTGTAACTTCTTCACATTTCCTGAGGGAAACCGTTCAGGCCTAACCCTGATCATGACGTACTCGCCCTCCCTGAACTCACGATGGTGCCTGTCGACATCAGCCAACTCTTTGTACCGTGCGTTGCTGGTCTCAATATGATGACATACATGCTCTTGCAACTGTCTAATATGATCAGCAAAGGGCTTTGTCGACTCTGACACACGGGACTGGATGGGAGATGGGACCAAGTCTATGGTCTTCCTAGGTCTACGGCCAGTAAGAATCTCAAAAGGGCTCATGCATGTAGACCTGTTGACTGAATCATTATAAGCAAACTCTGCCAGTGGTAGGACCAAGTCTCAATCCCTGACACGATCATGGACTAGACACCTAAGAAGATCTCCCAAACTCCTATCAACTATCTTAGTTTGACCATCGGTCTAGGGGTGATATGCTGTGAAAAATTTCAGCTGGGTGCCCATCATGTGCCATAGGGTTTTTCAAAAATAGCTAGTAAATCACACATCCCTATCTGACACTATAGTACGAGGGAGGCCAAACCTGGAGACACAATGAGTAAAGAATAGACCGACAACTCTAGAGGCATCAGAAGTCTTGGAGCATGGAATGAAAAATGCCATCTTGGAGAACCTGTCTACAACCACAAAGATAGAGTCATTCTTTCGGAGGGTACGTGGGAATCCCAACACAAAGTCCATGCTAATGTCTTGCCATGGACTATCCGGCACGGGGAGGGGAGTATAGAAATCAATATTCTATTTCCTCTGTTTGGCCATATCGCAAGTGCAGCACTGGGCCACGATACGAGCAACATCCCTCTTTAGGTTAGGCCAATAGAACCTATGCTCAACTGCCTCTATGGTCTTGTTTCGGCCGAAGTGGCCAGCAAGACCTCCCGCGTGCATCTCCCACATGAGAAAGTCACGAACAGAAGTCTGTGGAATGAACAACTTGTCACCCCGGAATAGGTGACCCTCCTGAAGCACAAACTTGCTATAATCACGCGAGGGACCTGCCTGGAGGACGGCGTAGATCGGACCAAAGTCCGAGCAATTAACATAGGTGTCCTTCAGCCTCTCTAAGCCTACCACCTCAACACTCATGATGGTCAACATCATCATCCACCGACTCAGCTCATCGACTACCTTGTTCTCCGCCCTTGCCTTGTGCTAGCACAAAGGTGTACTCTTGAAGGTACTCCACCCAACGGCTATGGCGAGCATTCAACTTCTTCTGGGTATGGAGGAATCGTAAGGCCTCATGATCAGAGAAGAGGACAAACTCCTGATGTAAAAGATAGTGCCTCCAATACCTCAATGCCTGGACGACTGCGTAAAATTCTTTATCATATGTGGAATAATGTAGTTTGGCATCATTCAGCTTCTCGCTAAAGAATGCAATGGGGCGGGACTCTTGACTTAACACTCCTCCAATACCCACTCCAGAAGCGTCACATGTGACCTCGTACATCTTAGAAAAATCATGTAGGGCAAGGACAGGTGCTTGGGTCATGCGCTCCTTGATGTCCTAAAATGCAGTGGTTGTAGCCTTAGTCCATACAAACGCCCCCTTTTTAATCCAATCAGTGATCGGGACAGTGATAGAACTGAAGCCGCGGATGAAGCGATGGTAGAACGTCTCTAAGCCATGAAAACTCTGGACATCGTGGAGTGTGCGGGGCTCGGGCCACTCCCTGATGGCCCTAATCTTCTCCGGATCGGCGGAGACTCCATCCCTAGACACAATAAACCCGAGGAAGGTAATCTGATCGATCATGAAAGCACACTTCTTTGTTGTGCCCCCTGTGGTTTTGATGATGGTTTTGATGATTGGTTTTTGAAGTGAGTTATTCACTGTGAGTCATCTTGCTGTGTGAGTCATCATGCTATTATTCACCTTCTGATCATAATGCAGTTCTTCATAAGTTCTGATATGGCATTGCATATTTGATTATGTTCAGTCATGTTACTGTTGCTCTTTAGACTGCAGTTTGATACTACAGCGTCGACCCATCGAACTGCAGCATCGACGCTGCCAAGGCACTTCAGAGGTAGCAGTAAGAAATATTTGATCTGCTGTGTCCACGCTACTTGGGCAATGCGTTGATGCTTGGTGCCTCTGTTAACTTTGCTGCATTTATTCATTGGTCTGGTCTATGGTGCGTCGACCCCTTGTGCTGATGGGTCGACCCCTCAGTTCATTCATCAAATTTATACAAGTCCATACATTGGTCTTCAGGCGTTCCAAGTATGCACATTGATTCAGGTTCTCCAAGTCTATACAATGAAGTCTGAACATTGCATTTGCATTCACAATGTCTTCACACCTGAAGTCTATACATTGTGTCGTTCACATCTGCAAGTCTAGAAATTGGAAAGTCTATACACACTTCAGCGTATCATTTAGCGTCTAAGGCAAAGTCTACACGTTGCTACAGTAACGCAAGTCTATACATTGTCCTAGGCTAAGTGTGTACAGCGTCTCATTCATGCTTTGATTAATGAAGTCTGTACAGCCGTTGGGTTTGGACTCAGAGTCTGTACACTTGATTCGCCTTTGAATTGGTCAAGTGTGTACATTCGTTTCTGAAGCCTGAAGTCTATACAGTCCAGCCTATTCCTACGTTCAAGGCTTCAGCTACACTCTAAGTCTGTACAGCCACTCCTTGAGCATCAAGTCTATACATTGGCCGCTGTTCTCCAAAGTCTGCACAATGGTCTTCACACCTGAAGTCTGTACATCCACAGTTAAACTTGAAGTCTGCACACTGGTCTTCAAATCCAAAGTCTGCACATTGGTCTTCGAATTCAATGTCTATACATTGGGCTTTTACATGAAGTCTATACATTGTTGTTTGCATTGTAAAGTTCATACATTGGTTGTTGTTCTTCAATGTCTATACACTGCCTTTAGGATTTAAAGTCTATACAGCAGTTGCCTCCTTGTTGAAGTCAACACATTGGGCAAGTCTGTACGTTGCATTCGCCTTCACAAGTCTATACAACGAAGTATATACACTGCAATGTACATACTTAAATCTTATGACTTCATTCTTGTTGCTGAAGGGAACAGGGTCGACGCTGGGAGCTCAAAGCGTCCACGCATCAGTTGACGAAGCCTTCACGATATCTTCCACTGCGTCAACGTCACAAGCAAGCAGCGTCGACGCAGCAGTTAAAGAAGCAGAGACCTTCACAGGCTATTCCACTGCGTCAACGCCACAATTGAGCAGCGTCGACGCAGCAGCTAAAGAGACGAAGCTAATGGCTTACTGGAATGCCTCACTGCGTTAACGCCATTGATTGACAGCGTCGACGCAGCAAGTCAGATTGCTGTCATTGAGCACGTGAACTGAGAACTCTATACATCAGACTGAAGAGGCTAATGAAGGGCACGTGATCCGAGGTGCCTGGCTCGTGATCCAAGGATGGACGAGATACCAGGATGCTGCCACGTGGTCCGAATTTCTAGGGCAGGAAATGTGGAAGCCACACGCGCCCAGTGTGCCTGCTGCTGCTGCTATATATACAAGACTTCTTCCACAGAAGAAGATGATCGAAGACAGAAGGGAGAAAGTCTATACAGCTACAGCAAGGCTCCTTCGATCCAAAGAGAGTGAAGATCCAGAGAAGAAAAAAAATAGAAAGAGAGAGCTCGTGAGGACTGAAAGAAAAGAGAAAGACAGTGAGAGAGAAAAGGAGAGCAGAGAAGAGAAAGAGAGATCGTGAGTTGAGAAGAAGAAGAAGAGAAGTAGCAGAAGAAGTTCCTACTGGACCGTGGATCAGATCCAGGCCAGTCAGCTCCGTTGAGAGCCACATTGTGCATTTCAGTTTTCAGCTTTCTGTTTGCTGAAGTTATTTTCATTTCGTGTTTTTATTTTTCCTTTTTCATTTGGTTATCCTTGTTCTTCCGATTCTCAGTAGTGAGGTCGGGTTCCTCCTGTGGACTCAGGAGAAGGGAGATCTGATCTCCGGTTCTGGGCTTGTGGGTTGCAAGTTCAGGTGTCCCTCCTGGTCTGGAGGAAGAGAGGTCTGCGACCTCTGGTTTGCTGGTGACGAGGAGTCACTGGTGGGTTCCCTCCTGGTCTGGAGGAAGAGAGACTTCGGTCTCTGGTTTCCAAGTGGCTGGGAGTCACTTGGGGTGTCCCTCCGGTTTGGAGGAAGAGGGGAGGTTGTTCCCCTGGTCAAGCTGTGTGGCAGCAACTTGTTTGCAGACTGAGTCTGCGTTCTAGCTTGTGCTAGTGGAAGCCTCACTCCGGTTGGGAGTGAGGGGTGGACGTAGGTCTTGGTGACCGAACCACCTAAAAATCCTCTGTGCAGTGTGGGTGTGCTTTGCTCCTTATCTTCTACCTCATTCACAGATTGTCTTGAGCTTTCTTATTCTCATTTGTGCTGCTTCCGCTAGTTGGTTATTTGGGCGCCAGTTACATATTTGCTCTTGTGTTTAAAAGAATATTCAACTTGTTCATCAGATTGCTTGTTCTGCCTGGATAGTGTTCGAGTCTTTTATTTAGCGAAAAGTTTTTAAGGGTGAGATTCATTCACCCCCCCTCTGAATCCTTGCATCGATCTTAACAATTGGTATCAGAGCGGTGTCTGCATAGAAGGTCCAGCGACATGCAGATCCGATCTTGCTGTCATTCGGTGCATTTTTGTAAGACTTGGTTTATTGGTTTGAATTCACTGCTTTGAATTAGTTTTGATCTGTGTTAATGGCTCATCCTCCGCTATTCACTATTCAGTGGTTCACATATTAATTTCTGGCTATATCGAATGTGCAAGCATGTTAACTCTATTAATCCCCAACTGTGGAAGGTTATATCTCACGGTCCATATAAAATTCCTAAGGATAAGTTTAAGTGGACTTATGATCACAAGATGAAAAATGATGATAATGTGAGAGCTCTAAATCTAATGAAGGCTGCAATTGATTCTGACGATTTTTCTTTTATCTCAGATTGTAGCACTGCAAAGGAAATTTTTGATAGAGTGACTGCAACACATGTGGAACAGGAAGAAGAATGTCTCATGGCAAGAAGGAGTGATCAATCAGATGAGTCCTCATCCCAGGTAATCTCTGAGACCGAGGATATTAGCCATGATGAGTTAGTTGCCATGCATGAGCATCTTCTAGATAAATATGAAAGAGTCAAATCAGAAAAGAGAAAATTAAGAAAAGAGAAAAATGCTGAAATCACAAGTCTAAAGGCTGAAAATGAAAATCTAAAATCTAAATTGAAGGAATTGATTGAAGAATTACATTCTGATGATAATGTACAGAAAAACTTAATCACTTCCTTGAAAGAAGAAAATGATTCTCTGCTGACTCAGAAGAAGGAAATTGATAAATTAAAAGATAAGCTGATTGAAGAAAACATCCATCTGAAGGAACAAAATAAAAAGCTAATGGTCCTTAACACTGTTTTCTCTGAAAGATGGCTAACGGTAGAAAGAGAAAAATCAGCTTTGAAAGAAAAAGAAGTGAACATTGAATTGAAGTTAACTCAGGAGAATGAGATCCTGAAAAGTCTGAATGATGGGCTACAAAATCAGGTTATTTCGTGTGAAGACCACATTATGACCTTGCAAATTGAAATTGAAAATCTAAACAACTCTCTGTCAAAATTTGCCAAAGGTAAAGAAAAAATGAAAGATTTTTTGAATGTGGAAGTCACCAAATTGAATGAAGAGAAAAGGTGCAATTCTCAAGTTAAGCAAGCTGTAAGGAACAAACTATACGCAACATTTGTGAGTAGCTCAAACTTAGCTAGTACTTCTGCACCGTCTTCAAAACAGTCTGATGATCAGAAGATTCAAAAACAGAAGGAAAATGTGAAAATGAGAACACTGAAGAAGAATAGTAAATTTCATGCAAACAAGCCTAAGGCTAGAAAATTTCCAATTATTCACGGAAGGAATGTTGAATGCTTCTATTGTGGAAATTCTGGCCATGTACTTGATGATTGCCTTGTGATGAAGAATGATAATGATAGATTGCATGCTAGGACCTCTTATGCTAAGAAATCCTATTCTGCTCAAAACAGGATATCCAAATGCTTTTACTGTCATGAAATGGGTCATCTCATGCATGAATGCAAATCAATGGAGTTAGATGACTTTGCTGCTACTACTGCACAGAAATATCATGCTAGAAATCATGTTCCTAAGAGAAAGAATCTGAATTGCTTTTGTTGTGGGAAGCCAGGCCATAGGGCAAAAGATTGCTGGCATAATCACGGAAAGAAATTCAATTCTGGAAATGTCAAATTCTCTGTAAAACAATTTGCAAAACTTTCATGTTATAACTGTGGGAAGCCAGGCCATAGAGCAGGAGATTGTTGGCATGTTCAGAATAACTCTGCTAAACTCCATGTTGCAAAATTTACATGCCATCATTGTGGGAAGCCAGGTCACAGGGCTGCAACCTGTTGGCTGGCAGGATATCAAAACCAAACTGGTTTTGGTAAACAGAATTTTTATTCTGTTAACAAAAAATTTCATGCATATGCACATAGAATTCATGCTAACAAGAATGTGCATAAATCAGATTTGAAAACTGCTGCTTCTTGCCATCATTATGGCAAATCTGGACATTTGATGGATGGTCATCCTCTGATGAAATTTAATGATCATCAAGTTAAAAATGTGCTGAGAAAACTTGCTAGGAGTAATACTGTCATGTCAGGACCCAAGACTTCTTGGGTACCTGTTTGTGCAAAATAACATTGCTATGCAGGTGTGTCTTGGGACTGAAATAAAAGGGGTAATAAACCAAGGCACTCAAGAATGAAAACCCTTTCCTGAATGTTTCAGGTAAATTTCTTGCACTTCCTGTTTTTAGTTCTACTGCATGACATACTAAATCTATTTTTGCATAATCATTCTTCATCTGCATTGTCTGAATTGATGCCTCTGAACTCTCCTCATCTGAAGTGCATATATGTGATTTGCATATATAGTACATTGAAAAATCTGAACTGCATTTGAATGCTGTTTGAAATCTGTCCATTGCATTCTGAAAAATCTGATTAGCTGAAATTTGATCCATGCATGTTGCCCATGTTGAATTATCATGCATGACCTCAATGGTATATAAATGGTAAGGTACCAAAAGACAGGGAAGTTTGTCTCGAGGTTCTTACTATGTGTGAGGTGGTCTTTTAGACCAAGTGCTCCGCCTAGTACCATGGGTCACCTTGTTGGATAGGACAGTCTGAATGTGCATGAATCAAAATCATATGTTCAGTTTCTCATGGCAAACATTGCATGTTTTCAGGGAGAGTTAGTTGCATATCCTTGCATAGCATTCAATGTTGAGTCGTTGCATGTCCTTGCATACATATAGTGCATTGCATTTCCTTATATTGAAAATGCCAAAAAGAGAGTTGAATGCATATTGTGAGGGGGAGTCAATGCATTGCATATAGGTTGTCAAATGCATACATTTGTCAGAATTCATTGCATATCCTTTCTTATTGATTTTGTTGACAAACCTTGATCATATTCTGAAAACCTTGAGCTTCACAATCTCTCTTAACAATTGGTATTTCTCCTATCAATTGGCATCATTTGGGTTCAAAATTCTATCAGTCCTTCATGAAGATTTCAATGGGCTATCTCGATCATAAATCTGAAAACTTTTGAACTAGAAATCTTCTATTATACGTTTTTATGAATATCTGAAATAACTCAGGTGGTTTAAGTTTAATGTACTCAAGGGTTGACTTTAAAATCTCTTAAAAATATCTGAAGCATGTTTAATAAACCTTAACCATCTGTTTCATGTTGTGTCTTGTGAAAACTTCTGAAATCTGCACTTTTGAATACATGACTTCAACTGATTAAGTACATGAAATTATTATTGACTTGAAGCAAATGAATTTTTCTGAAAAGTCTAAAGGGTAATATCTGTCAGAGCAATGACCTTGGTCACTGAGAAACACATGTCCAAAGGACTGTGTCATGAGGTACCATAGTTAACTCTAATTAAGAATTCATTGAAATTCGGGCAGAGCAATGGCATGCACACTGAGAAATATAACTCACTCATCAAGAAATGATTTGGAGTGTGTCATGATGTGTAAATGCTATCTCTGTTCATATATAGCATGACAGTTATTCACACTAAGTGCTTAGGGATATTGGCCTCTGATCAAGGTATATCCTCTAGTTACAAGGTGTGCACTGAGCTAGACTGCTCGTAAAATTTGTAGCATGAAAATTGTTGAACATATCTCAATATCTGAATATTGATGCTAAAATCAAATTGCTACAACCCTAGACAAAATAATATGACTTCATAATTGCTTAATCTCAATACTAGTGCATGTAATTCTGAAAGAAGTCAATAAATTTGATTGTGTAAGACAAGGGAGGATAATCAAGATAAATATGAGGGCTTGGTTCATTTTTATTAAAACATGGTTTTAGATATCAATACAGAATTTTATTGATAAACTCTGCATACATCATGTTTAAACCATGCTGGTCAATAAAGCTCATTCATAAGCCCTTATAATGGAAGACTTTGAAAACTTATGTTTTGGATTTATGAGATTGATATCTCTTTGAAAATCTGGCTGAACTTCTTGTGTTGGGAGCATCCTTGAAAAATCTGTTAATTGAAACTCTTCTGCTCATGTCCTTGGTTCATTGACCTGAACTTCTCCTTGTTTGCCCCTGTGGTCTCCTTCTCATCTATCTCATAAGATTCCACTTATTGAGGGGGAGCTTCCATGTCATATGTATCATGATGCATAGAAACTCTTAAAGGGGAAGATCTTGCATTCTGGTATCGGCATCTGCATTCACCCCTTCCCATGGTTCATCCTGACTATACTAAAGGGGGAGATTGTTTGCCAAAGGGGGAGAACTATGTTCTTGCAAGGGGGAGAAATTGACTGAATTTTTATACTGCTTTAATTTCTCAAACTATTTTCTTTTTGATGAAGTCAAAGGGGGAGAATAATTTGAGTCATCAGAATGCCTCACATCATCAGAATGACTCAATGTGTTGAAAGTGTTGCCATCATCAAAAAGGGGGAGATTGTTGTGCCCCCTGTGGTTTTGATGATGGTTTTGATGATTGGTTTTTGAAGTGAGTTATTCACTGTGAGTCATCTTGCTGTGTGAGTAATCATGCTATTATTCACCTTCTGATCATAATGCAGTTCTTCATAAGTTCTGATATGGCATTGCATATTTGATTATGTTCAGTCATGTTACTGTTGCTCTTTAGACTGCAGTTTGATACTGCAGCGTCGACCCATCAAACTGCAGCGTCGACGCTGCCAAGGCACTTCAGAGGTAGCAGTAAGAAATATTTGATCTGCTGCGTCCACGCTGCTTGGGCAATGCGTTGACGCTTGGTGCCTCTGTTAACTTTGCTGCATTTATTCATTGGTATGGTCTGTGGTGCGTCGACCCCTTGTGCTGATGGGTCGACCCCTCAGTTCATTCATCAGATTTATACAAGTCCATACATTGGTCTTCAGGCGTTCCAAGTATGCACATTGATTCAGGTTCTCCAAGTCTATACAATGAAGTCTGAACATTGCATTTTCATTCACAATGTCTTCACACCTGAAGTCAATACATTGTGTCGTTCACATCTGCAAGTCTAGACATTGGAAAGTCTATACACACTTCAGCGTCTCATTTAGCGTCTAAGGCAAAGTCTACACGTTGCTACAGTAACGCAAGTCTATACATTGTCCTAGGCTAAGTGTGTACAGCGTCTCATTCATGCTTTGATTAATGAAGTCTGTACATCAGTCTTCACATTCTAAGTCTGTACAGCCGTTGGGTTTGGACTCAGAGTCTGTACACTTGATTCACCTTTGAATTGGTCAAGTGTGTACATTCGTTTCTGAAGCCTGAAGTCTATACAGTCCAGCCTATTCTTGCGTTCAAGGCTTCAGCTACACTCTAAGTCTATACAGCCACTCCTTGAGCATCAAGTCTATACATTGGCCGCTGTTCTCCAAAGTATGCACAATGGTCTCCACACCTGAAGTCTGTACATCCACAGTTAAACTTGAAGTCTGCACACTGGTCTTCATATCCAAAGTCTGCAAATTGGTCTTCGAATTCAATGTCTATACATTAGGCTTTTACATGAAGTCTATACATTGTTGTTTGCATTGTAAAGTCCATACATTGGTTATTGTTCTTCAATGTCTATACACTGCCTTTAGGATTTAAAGTCTATACAGCCGTTGCCTCCTTGTTGAAGTCAACACATTGGGCAAGTCTGTACGTTGCATTCGCTTTCACAAGTCTATACAACGAAGTATATACACTGCAATGTACATACTTAAATCTTATGACTTCATTCTTGTTGCTGAAGGGAACAGGGTCGACGCTGGGAGCTCAAAGCTTCCACGCATCAGTTGACGAAGCCTTCACGATATCTTCCACTGCGTCAACGCCACAAGCAAGCAGCGTCGACGTAGCAGTTAAAGAAGCAGAGACCTTCACAGGCTATTCCACTACGTCAACGCCACAATTGAGCAGCGTCGACGCAGCAGCTAAAGAGACGAAGCTAATGGCTTACTGGAATGCCTCACTGCGTTAACGCCATTGATTGACAGCGTCGACGCAGCAAGTCAGATTGCTATCATTGAGCACGTGAACTGAGAACTCTATACATCGGACTGAAGAGGCTAATGAAGGGCACGTGATCCGAGGTGCCTGGCTCGTGATCCAAGGATGGACGAGATACCAGGATGCTGCCACGTGGTCCGAATTTCTAGGGCAGGAAATGTGGAAGCCACACGCGCCCAGTGTGCCTGCTGCTGCTGCTATATATACAAGACTTCTTCCACAGAAGAAGATGATCGAAGACAGAAGGGAGAAAGTCTATACAGCTACAGCAAGGCTCCTTCGATCCAAAGAGAGTGAAGATCCAGAGAAGAAAAAAAAAGGAGAAAGAGAGAGCTCGTGAGGACTGAAAGAAAAGAGAAAGACAGTGAGAGAGAAAAGGAGAGCAGAGAAGAGAAAGAGAGATCGTGAGTTGAGAAGAAGAAGAAGAGAAGTAGCAGAAGAAGTTCCTACTGGACCGTGGATCAGATCCAGGCCAGTCAGCTCCGTTGAGAGCCACATTGTGCATTTCATTTTTCAGCTTTCTGTTTGCTGAAGTTATTTTCATTTCGTGTTTTTGTTTTTCCTTTTTCATTTGGTTATCCTTGTTCTTCCGATTCTCAGTAGTGAGGTCGGGTTCCTCCTGTGGACTCAGGAGAAGGGAGATCTGATCTCCGGTTCTGGGCTTGTGGGTTGCAAGTCCAGGTGTCCCTCCTGGTCTGGAGGAAGAGAGGTATGCGACCTCTGGTTTGCTGGTGATGAGGAGTCACTGGTGGGTTTCCTCCTGGTCTGGAGGAAGAGAGACTTCGGTCTCTGGTTTCCAAGTGGCTGGGAGTCACTTGGGGTGTCCCTCCGGTTTGGAGGAAGAGGGGAGGTTGTTCCCCTGGTCAAGCTGTGTGGCAGCAACTTGTTTGTAGACTGAGTCTGCGTTCTAGCTTGTGCTAGTGGAAGCCTCACTCCAGTTGGGAGTGAGGGGTGGACGTAGGTCTTGGTGACCGAACCACCTAAAAATCCTCTATGCAGTGTGGGTGTGCTTTGCTCCTTATCTTCTACCTCATTCACAGATTGTCTTGAGCTTTCTTATTCTCAGTTGTGCTGCTTTCGCTAGTTGGTTATTTGGGGGCCAGTTACATATTTGCTCTTGTGTTTAAAAGAATATTCAACTTGTTCATCAGATTGCTTGTTCTGCCTGGATAGTGTTCGAGTCTTTTATTTAGCGAAAAGGTTTTAAGGGTGAGATTTATTCACCCCCCCCCCTCTGAATCCTTGCACCGATCTTAACATTCTTCGGGTTGGCGAATAAGCTCTCTCGCCTCAACACAATGTAGGCCTGTCTGAGATGGTCTAAGTGGTCCTCCCTAGTGCGGTTGTAAATAAGGATATCGTCAAAGTAGACGACCAAGAAGACCCCTATCATAGGGCGTAACACCTCGGTCATCAACTTCATGAAGGTGCTAGGGGCGTTGGAAAGCCCGAAGGACATAACCAACCACTCATAGAGACCATCCTTGGTGTTGAATGTCATCTTCCATTCATCCCCAGGCCTGATCCGCACCTGGTGATAGCCACTACGAAGGTCTATCCTTGACAAGATAGTGGCTCCCGACATCATGTCTAGTAAATCATCCAATCGGGGAATGGGAAAATGATACTTCACCGTGATCTTGTTGATCGCACGGCTATCAACGCACATCCTCCATGTGCCATCCTTCTTCGAGGCCAATAATGCGGGAATAGCGCAAAGGCTCTTGCTGTCCCTGAGAGATCCCTGACTCATCAACTCCTCGACCTACCTCTGAAGCTCGGCATGGTCCATGGGACTCATCCGGTAGTGGGGAAGGATGGGCAAAGATGAGCCCATGACGAGGTCGATCTCATGTTGGATATCACGCTTGGGCGGAAGGCCTCCAGGGAGGTCCTCCGGGAAGACATCTGAAAACTCGCGCAGAATCACAGCCACCTCGGGGGGGGGGGGGGGGGTGCTCATCCTCTAACCCTGGAGCTTCATCGCTCACCCAACAAACAACAACAGCAAGGATGGGACTATCACTGACACACTCCTGCTCCATCTCTTGGGGACTAATCATCATCAACCTCGTGGGTGGGAGGTCACCTGGGTTGGGAGCAGTCAAAGCGGTAGTAGCCCGCGCTGAGGATGTGGTGGGAGGACCGACCGTCCCCTGACTAGGAGGGGTCGAAGTGCTGGGGCCAGCTGGTCCTCGGACAGAAGGGTCCTTCAGCTGGGCGGAGTGGAGGGTAATCCTATGGCCGCCGTGGTTGAATGTGCAGGTGTTCGACCGACCTTGAAGGGTGGCATCCTGATCAAAAAGTCAAGGCCTACCGAGGATAATGCTACCCACCTCCATAGGTAACATGTCACACCAGATCTCATCGTGGTAAGCCTGGAACTGCAGTGACACCAGACATCGCAGTCTGACCGGGATGGAAGTAGAATCCACCCAAGAAACTATGTGAGGTGTGGGGTGATCCATGGGTGTCAAACCCAGGCGTCTAACAGTGCCCGTAGAGATAGCGTTAATGTAACTCCCGCTATCTATGATCACCTTACAGGCCTTATCTCCCAGCCTACAAAATGTGTGGAAGATGGTGGTACGACGCCAGTCGTCACTCACTTGAGGCTGGGTTAGGATGCACCTGACTACACCCAACTGTACATCACCCTGATATTGGTTACCTAGGACATCAACTTGTTCTCCCTCCATTAGTTCATCAAAGAACTCCTCCACTAAGTCCTTATCAGCCTCGTAACTGATGCGCTCGGCACCCGTCGTTTAAAAATGCCGTGCCACACAATTTTAAAATTTATATAACCGCACTCACTCACTTAAATAGCTTTGAAAATTGAAGTAAAGCGGTGAATAGCGGGTCGATCCCACGAGGAGGAAATATTTTCATTGAAATTCATTGGAAAAATCCATGTATTTGAGAAAGAATTGATTTGGAGTGCGTTTGTATTGCTATGGAAATAAAAAGTACAACTATGAAAATTAAAAATACAACTTGAAATTAAAAGAACAAGGGAAGAAATGAGCCGAGGAATCGGAAGAGTGACGCCGCCACGCCGTGTCGAGCCTTTGATTGCCGCCACGCTTTGGTATAGAACGCCGTCATGAGAGGACAGAGAGAGAGAAACTCCGCCATAGGGATGTGTGAAGAATATGAAGAGAGGGAGATAGATGGAAGAAAAACACAGGGAAAATTAAACTAAAAATAGAGTGGGTTAAGAAGAAGAATAACTTTAAATCTGAGAAGAATTAGAAGGAGTGGAAGAAACAAAAGTTGAATATCAAGAAGAGAGGAAGAAGTTATGTGAAGAGCGCAGAGAAAGAAGCCATGAGGAAAAGGGTGAAAACTAGGGAAGAAGAGAAGCGGTCTGCGCAGATGAACAGTAACTGTGCAAAAAAATTAAACTGTGGAAAAATAAAAATAAATTAAAAACGAAGAAGAATTAGAGGAAGTGGTAGATAAAGAAAATCTAGATCTACAAGAGAGGAAGAATATTTATGAAAAACTCATAGAAAACAGAAGAGTGGAAGGGCTTCAAAAAGGAGGAAGAATAAAGTTTAGAACTTCTAATGAATAGTAAAATGCCAGGATAGAACTTAGAAAAATATGCAATAACTTGAAAACTGAGAGGAATTAGAGGAAGATGAAGAAAATGAAAATGAAGAACACTTAAACATGAACAAGTTTGCATAAGAAAGAAAATCGAAATGAAGAACACAAATGCATGTAAAGGAGCTATGAAAGGCTAAGATAGCTAAGATTTCAAAAAAAGTAATAACAACACACTAATAACAACCCCAAAATCCACAGACAAAAACTCTCCAAAAACTCTCCTACGTAGCTCTCCAAAGGCCAAAAAAAATTCTTCTTTTCATCAACAATAGGAGCCCATTTTATAGGACTAAAACTTAACCCTTTGCCATGTGAACACTCCTTGCCATTTTTGTTGAAACTCAAGCCCACCATCTATTTGTCTTCTCTCTGCCCGTTGCCTTATGTGAAGCCGCCGAGGTTGAAGTCACTGCCGACCTCCCGCCTTTGCTGACCTTCGTTCGCCCCCGAAAAAGCTAGGCCGCTTTCCTCTGCCACCCTCCGCGCACGCGTTGACCTTGGGCGCTCATTCGCCTACTTTGCCTGCATCTGCCGCGTGTGAAGGAGACCATGCCAGCCTCCACGCCCGTGCTGACCTTTGCGCCCACAGAAGGCCGCATTCGCCGCCTGGAAGCCCTCCGCCAAAGCCCGCCTTGGCCACGCGTCCTCGTGCGCACACCTCCGCGCCCGTGCTGCTGACCCTGGCGCCGCTGTCGACACCCGCCTGCCATCGCACCCTCGCGGGCGTCGTCGCCCGTGCCAGCGTGTTGACCGCGCTGGCCTTCTCTCCCGCGCGGGACACGCGCCCAACCGCCTGCTCTGCGAAGCCTTGCGATATATATATATATATATATATATATATATATATATATATATATATATATGCCATTTGTTTTTTTCTTTTTTTTCTTTTCTTTTTTTAACAAGCCCATGGGCCTTTGGCCCATATTTTTTTTCTTTTTATCTTGAACGGACTTTGGCCCATTATTGTGTAAACTTGTGGAGTTCTTACCATCATCCTTTTTGTGCCTGCAAAATAAGCAAATTTATTTATTAAAATTCATCAAACTAAATATTTTACTCTATATTATGATTAGGTGTGATACATGCATAGTGATGCATATTAAAGCCCATAAAAGTGTGATATAACATTAATTAACATATAAAAATACACACTTATCAGTAACTGATCGGTACAAGCTCAGGTGTGGGGTCGTTGGCAGAGGGATCTGAAATAATAAGCGACTCCCGAGTGGGACACTTGGCCGAATAGTGGCCAACTCCACCACACCTATAGCAACTGCCATGCATCCCGGTGCCCTGGGATGTTCCACTAGCCATCGACCCCTTACCCTTGTCCACAAGACGGACCGGGGGTGTAGGAAGCAGGGGTCGAGTCAGCACGGTGGGCTGGGGAGGTCTAGAGGCAGGGACGGGTGCCTGCTAGCGAAGGGGAGGATCCCTCGAAGGGAGGGGGCACCTAGGAGCAGTGAGGTCCTGGCAAGGGCATTCCTGTGGGCGGGCCATAGGCCACCAGGTGTAGGAACTGGGCTTGGTCTGAGGATCAGACACACGCGGATAGGTGACCCCCTGGCGCGGAATAGGAGCAAACTCTGCCTCAAATTGCTCCACCTCGAGGGCAACCTGGTACGCGTCTTCCAACTTGGCCACGTTGCGGTGGAAAAGCTCATGCTGAAGGTGTGGCCACAGACCACGCCGAAAATGGGAAACAATCAGGGAGCTTTCCTCCGTGGCGTCACATCGCAGAAAATACTCATCGAATTCGACGATGTAATCGGAGACGAACCGATCACCTTGGGAGAGACTCTGCCATTTGTCTATAAGACACTGGCGGTATGTGGCAGGAAGGTACTTCTGCCGGAGTTTGGTCCTCATCTCACCCCATGTCTCAACCTGGGGCTCTTGATGATGAAACAACTGGTTCTCCACGTTCTTCCAATAAGTCTGCGCCTGCCCTAGCAGCTTCATTTTGGTGAACTTGACTTTCCGGTGGTCCGTCATCTCAAACCACTAGAAGTACCGGTCCATGCCGACCTCCCAATCGACATAGACCTTCGGGTCAAAGGACCCGTCAAAAGTGGGAGGGTCTGCTCGCACAGTCCTGATGATCCACTCGTCCTCATCAACCCTCTATGGTCGGTGACCACGAAGGCGCCGACCATTACCCCCATAATCGTTGTCGGACTCGTAGTCCTCAAAATCGGGGGCACGTGGCCGTCGTTCCTCAGCCTTAAGTGGGGTGGGCTGGGTAGCAGGCGCCTGAGGGGTCGAAACAGCTCCGGAGATCTCCTGGTGGGAGACTTTCTCCACACTCTCTAACCTTCCAACCAGACCTTGGACAGATCGGTCAGAAGCCTCGACACGGTCTTCCTTGGCCTTGAGGCGGCCCTCCAAGTGGTCAGTATGCTCCCTAAAAATTTGGTCGGACTTATCCATGTGCTCCATGAGTATAGCCAACATGTCCTCCAGAGATCTGCCTCCCTGGGCAGCACCTCGGGGTTCACCCATAGTGTCAGGGCGATGGTACTGGGTACCTCCACGAGTGGGCATGCAAGGGGACCTAAAGGAAGCTAAGGGTGAATCACTACGACCTAACTGGGTGGACCAATGCGAAATGAAGGACCTAGACTCAAACCAGTATCTAGTACCTGGCAGAGTTAATTGATCCGAAGACCCACTCACGCAAAATGGCTACCTTCTCGATAGGCGTAACCTATCATTTCAGCAACACCTTTTGATATACCAGATAAAGGATTGCGGTGCAACACCTCGAACAAGACTTCCCTAGACTTAGACTGTGTTATGATGATTGCCCTAGACTCAACCTTGCTCTGATACCAATTTGATGCGGGACAACATGAGACTCGACTCGGACTTGTCGCGAACCTGGGACTCTAGGTGACGACACGACCCAAAGACGACGCGACCAATGATGATACGAGTGGCTCGGCACCTAACGAGGTTCCTGAAGAGGTGAACTTTCCCCAAACAAGAAGTGAAAAGTGCTGATCTGTACGGTTGAGAAACCGACATTGAGTCTCGGGTGGTCAGCTCACTCTCGTGCTCGGAATGAGTCACGGGACGGGTCTCACACTCACAACTCACAACGATGACTAAATTTAACAAGCTAGGAAATAAACTACGCACATGCAGCGACAAATAGAACTTATACTAAATAAGAAAACACGACAGAGAGGGTGACGAGTGTACCTCCACGCTCGAGGCATAGGGAAGACGTCACAGCCAAGTTCCATAACTCTCGGTATAGTAATAAAATTTAATTACAGTAGTAATTTTTATTGCCCACTCCACACAGGGAGGTAAAGGGCTACACATTAACACCGGAAGCACCGAACTTGGGTTGGCGGACAGTAAGGCGACGGGTCCCTGGCGGTTGCGGGCAGTGGCTCCAGTTCTGCGAATTGCTGGCCAACAGGATAGCAGACAAGGACGTCCAAAGGGACGTTGACCTCCGGAGAGCTTCTGAAGGAGGAGGTTCACCAGGACGATGGCAGAGGGTCCCTGGTCGACCCCTGGGAGTGGCCGTTGCTGAATCTTCACCAGCGTATTTTATTGTGGATTTCTACGGTCGCCCTTCTTGCTGGCCTGGTTCGGGGCAGAATTGTGCGCTCCCACAAAAACGGCTGCCACGATAGGATCCGGTGTCAAATCAGGACGAAATTAGCATCATTACAAAGAGAACTCAAGGGGCTTCGACATACTGGAAACTCAAACCCATCCAACGGTTGGATTGAAAATGAAAACCTCTGCAACACGTCAACTATTTCTGGCTCGGAAGACAAATCTCACAGGGTAGATCGAGTTCTGCCTGAGAATAAATTTTGACCATGGGGGAGATGGTGGATTTAGGGCTTGGGGATTTTATGGAAGAGAGAGGGGAAGTGAGGATCACACATGAATTTTTTTTAATTTTATGAGTTGGCTAGGGGGTTGGAAAAATAAAACAATAGTCTACTGTCTCGCAAATCTACACACAGGCAGACTGCAAGGGACGGAAACAAAATACTGGGATGGGACTCAAACGGACTCTGATCTGCATGAAATTTAAACTGGGAGTAAAGAAGAACGGGGGAAACCAACCCTGAAAAATGCAGCTCCATCTGACGACCGAATCTAGAGTTATAGTCACTTCTTTCACTTTCTGGTCTGCAGGCCGCAGATCTGGGCAGCTGGCCGGAGAATGACCCGTGGCGGCTCGATGGTGGCACGAACGGAGGCGGCGGCGGTAGTGATCAAACATGGTACCCATAGGTAGAGATAGAATTGGAAATCACTCCCAGAGAATGGGCTTCACACCCAGATCTTGCTGCTGTAAGGAGGAAGAAGATGAAGAACAATAAGAACAAGAGAGGGAGGGGGCGCCCTTGGCAATTTCACTATATTTCTTCATTAATTTGTTCACAAATGACACAAGAGATATTATATACGAAACCCTTGACCTAGGACAAATGACCTCTAATACCCTTGGTCAAAGGGGCATATAGGGGAAGGGAGATAAAATAACAATAAACAATTCCCACATGGGGACAAAGAATGGGGCGCCCTCCCTTATGGTCAACAATTGCTACTTGGTCTATTTTCTACCTTGGACCAACGGCCATCACATGGGACCCACACCTCGATAAAAATTAAAAGCCTTAATTAAATTCCTTGGACCTAAATTAATTCAAAAAATGCAAATACACACTAAATACACTCCAAGAAAATACATACAAATACATTCCGAATACAAATACAGACCAAATACGCACTAAAATATCAAAGCTCAGGTGGAGACTCCATACTATCCCCCAGCCACAAAGATGTCGGCGTCGACCGAGTCGTGCTACGTGTCCGGTATCGGCGGCTCGATGAGTCGAGCCGAACTCTGGCTCTGGTGTCCTCATCACAAAGGCCCTACATTTCATTCACTCTTATGAAAAGCAAATTACATCAAAGGAGACCAACATCGTATAACATGAAACGAGAAACAAAGTAGAAAATACAAGAGGGAGACCCACCCTTGTTTATAGACGTATCTCTCAAACTCTCCTTCTCTCCCCTGACTCTCTTTCTCTCCTATGGTTGTGGCTTTAGGGATTCAGAACCAGAAGAGGCGAAGGAGGCCCAGAGCAAGGGAGCCCAACAGAGAGATCGACCAGAGAGAGAGGCCAGCCATCCCTTTGGCTTCGCAAGGGCCCTTCTTATAGGGACGCGCAAACCCCATTCGGAGATGACTTTTGCTCCCTCTTCTTTGTTTCTCTCGCTGCGGCCATCGTTGTTGCTATTGGTTGTTGCTACTGCAGCGGCTGTTTCTTCGCAGGGGCACGACGGAACAAGAGAGGGGATTTCCACTCACGGAGTGGCCGTGCACCTGCCTTCACTGTTGGTGGATCGAGGCTTTATCGAAAATGCGCTACGTGTCATTGTCTTCTCGGGAGGTGGCTTGCGAGCATTGAATGCTCAGGATAGGTGAGCAAGGTGTCCGTTGGAGCCGACGTGAAGGCCCGTCGGGTGCTGCGGTGGCCTACTGGTCGACGCCCTAGCCTGCCGGTTGCTGTGGTGGCCTGCTGGACAAAGTGCGAAGGGCTTCGTGTGAGGGGAAGAAAAAGCACGGGAGGAGGGAGACACGGAGGGAGAGACACAAACACATGCATGGGATTTTCCTACTATTTTCCCTTTTTTAAAAAAAATCCACCTCCCTTTTCTCTTTGGTCCCTCCTTTCCTTGGTTTTGTGTATCCATCCCTCCACATTTGGCCCATCCCCTTTTTATTTCAGTTGGACCTTTTTCATGTTTGGGCCTTCTTTCCCCCTTTTTTCTTTTCTAATTTTTTTATTTTCTCTCTTTTTGTCGCGCGCCTGCTTTCCACTTCTTCATCGCCTCTGTTTGGTTTGGCAAAGCTAGAAGTTCTTGCTAATGAATTTTAGGTGTCCACAAATGCCCCCAACCTGTAGGCGACACAAGTGAGAGACGAGTGCGCAGGGCCCGCGGGTATAGAGTTTTCGTCCTGTCATTTATTCTCCGATCCGGTGGGTCGTCGGTCCGGTGTAAATTCGTGAGAAAGCGCTCACCCCTTCAGTGAAGGGATGAGGGGTTTGCTTCACCGCGAAGAGCACTTGGGCCGAGAAGTTTAGCCCTAGAGAGGTTTAGTCATCGGCATGTGGTCGATGCCGAAGCAAAGAGATAGGGTTTTATGCGCCGACCTAGATGAAAGGTCTAAGCTGGCGGGGTAAGGCCAATCTAGAGGGGGGCTGGCGGCTTGTGTTGGGTTAAAGAGGGTTATTTATTCATCGACTCGGACGGGAGATCTAAGTCGAAGGCTTTGTAATGAGCCCGATGGGACAGGAGAAGTATGTGTGTGCGTTGGTTCGGGCGGGAGGTTCGAGCCAAGGGTTTATTCGTAGTAGGTGCCGATAGGGTGCCGGGAGCTGACGCGGTTTATTCGTTGACACGGGGTGAGTGCCAAAGCAAAGGGGTCTTTTTTATTCATCGAATCCAGACGACAGGTCTGGGTCGAAGGAAAGAGGTCTTTTTATTTGTTGACTTGGACGGAAGGTCCGAGCCAAAGCAAGGGGTCTTTTTTTTCATCAACTCCAGACGAAAGGTTTGGGCCGACGTAGGAGGGTCTTTTCGTTCTCTGGCCGGGACGGAAAGTCCGATTCAGAGTGATAGGGGTCTTTTTATTCTTTAATGTGCCGGCTACGCCGACTGTATGAGGGGTCTTTTTGTTCTCTAGCTGGACGAAAGGTCCGATCTAGAGTAGAAGTTGTTCTCTAGCTGGACGAAAGGTCCGATCTAGAGTAGAAGTGTCTTTTTGTTCTCTAGCCGAACGGAAGGTCCGATCCAGAGTGGAAGGATATTTTTGTTCATGGCTTCGGACGGAAGGTCCGGGCCACATGTTTATTCGTCGGTGGGATAAGAAGTTGTAATGTTGTGGTGGTTTATTCATTGACACATGGTTAGTGTCAAAGCAAGGGGGGTCTTTTTGTTCGTCGACTCCAGATGAAGGACCTAGGCCGAAGGAAGGAGGTCTTTTCATTCATTGATCGGGACGGAAGGTTCGAGTCAAAGCAAGGGTCTTTATTTATCAGCTTGGACGGAAGGTCCAAGTCAGAGGTTTATGCGTCGGTGGGACATGATGGAGTAGTGTTCTTGAGTCTTTTGCTACTGCTTGGAGTACCGTAGTTTAGTCATTCGGCCAAGATAAAATGGTCTGAGCCGGAGGAGGGAGTTTTGAATCCCGGCGGGACTTGATGAATCGACGTCCCCCGGTGACTTTGATAAGTTTTCCTTTTGTTCTTTCTTCCTTTTTTCTCTTTTTTTTCCTTTTTGTTTTTTTATTTTTTTTCTTCTTTTTGTGGAGTGGATATTGCATAGTCTAAATGGAGATCTAAGAAAGATGCTTGCTCCGCGCGAGACGCAGGGTATAATTGTTCATCGAACTGGGGAAGTGATGCGTGATATAGCTTCAAATGGTTTCCCTTAAGGGGAGGGAATTGAGTTACCCCCTATGGTTGAAAACCACATACGCACCTCCTTCGTAGACTTTTTGGACAACGTAGGGCCCGAGCCAGTTTTCATTCAGCTTGCCTTTACGGTTGACAGCCATGACCTCTCTTCTTTTGACCATCACGAGGTCACCTTTCTTGAATTCACACCCTTTGACAAGCTTGTCGAAGGCACGTGTTATGCGGGCCTGATAAACCTATATGTTTTGCTAAGCCTGGAGTCGCTTCCCTTCTAAGTCGGAGAGCTCTTCCCATCTTCGTTCGGCGTTTGTTCGGTCATCTTTGACCAATTCATGTTGGATTGCGACTTGAAGTAAGGGTACTTCTAGTTCAATGGGTACAACCACTTCCGAGCCGTACACCAAAGAGACGGGTGAAAAGCCCGTTGAAGTTGTTGGGTTCTGTGCGCCCCTCCTTGTCTTTGACAAAAGTTTTGATGACTCCAATATATTGTGTGTTTTATGTTTAATAGCATCTTGATGATAAACAAGCTAACATGATGATATCTTGCTTTGCAGGTTGAAATTTTATGATCCTTCACGAATACAATTCTGATGTTGCCTCATGCGTGCTGTGTATGAGACTTTGGAACTAACGTGTGAAAACATTGTGTTTTGGTAGCTTTATATTTTTGGTGCTTTCATGCATATCCTATATGGGTTTAATGAACTGACATAAATGCTTAACATTTTGTTGTCCATGGTTGTGAAGGTTCAGTTTGCACTGGACTGAATTAGTAATCCATGTGGATCTTGATAATATGATTCTTCATGTTATTTTAAATGGCCTTGAAAGATTTGTGTTCACTGGCTTGAACTGCACTTTCAATATCTGTGTGATTCGATTTAGTTCAGCCTCCTTTGGACTGAACTTGACTCTTTTGGACTGAACCTTGAATTCATCCAGATTTGATTGGATCAACTTATTTGATATGTGAGCTTGCCCTTTCTCTTAGCTACATTCCTATGATACTACTCTGCATGTTCAAATCTGAAGAGTTAGTCTTGCGTGTTTTTGTTGCCTTAACCTTGGTTGCTCACATCCACAAACATGTGCCTAATGTTCATAGACTTGACTCTTTACTTTAATGGGTTGTGAAAGTTCAGTTTTGCGTTGGAGTTGACTTCTGGAATGAGGAAAACTGAACTTGACACTACTGTGCCTTCATGCTTATGTCTCATGGGTTTTTGAGCTGGACTGAACTTGCATTTCCTGTGTAGTTCTGTTAAATTCTATTTGGAATTGGATTGTATGAATCTTACTGATAATAGAGCTTGCAAGAGAAGTGGTTTGAAGGATTCTGAACCACTTAATTTTGTAGCTGTAATTCTTCGATTTGAAATGAATTGAAGTTGGTTCTTTCATTTGCTTTCTAGAAAACTGACATGAAAGGATTTGGGTATAATGTGCAGGTTCCATCTTATCTCTAAACATTGGATCCATGGTAATATTTCAGTTCTGCATTTAATTTTTTAATTGCCTTGATTGGGGTTTGCTCTGGACTTTAATTCGTTGCATCTTTTATTTTGCTAAGTCCATGCGCAAGGGTCGACCCCAAGGGTCGACCCCTGAGTGTTGGTTTTTCCAAAACCGCACGGGTTCCTCACTGGCAGTCGCAAGGGTCGACCCCAAGGGTCGACCCCTTGGAGTTTCTTTTCATGTAAAACTTTGCACCGACCGTTCATTATGTGGTTTTCAAAAATTGCACCGACCCTATCATTTGGTCAAAACTTGCACCGACCATGTCTTTACTTGCACCAAGTTTCATATGTGTTGTTCTTTGTAAAACTTGCACCGAGTCTACTTTGCACAGACCTTGTCACATGCATTGCACCAAACCGTGCATCGACCCTATAGAAGTGCACTGACTTCTATCTTTGTGTTACACAAGTGTTCATATTTGCAATGACCTTCCCCTGCTTGATGAAAGAGTGCATCGTGCACCGACCCTGTTAAACAACACTTGCACCGACCTGCTCTTTGGGTCTTACATAGACTGCACCGACTTGCTCTTGTCTGCGTCTCTAGCAGTTGTTAATAGTTTGCACCGACTTTGGCATTTGAACTTTTGTTCATATGTGCATCTATCTAAAACTCTGCACCGACCTTAGCTGCTAAATCTTTGCACCGACCTAGTCATATATGCACATGTATATGCTACACAATGTGCACAGACTTATCTTTATGCTTTACACATTGTGCACCAACTTTTATTTTTGTGTTTTACATAATGTGCACCGACAACTTTGGGCTTTTAATTGTGATAATGTTTTTAGGCTGATTAACTTGTCCCTGGGCATATGGAAACGGGTTTACGGGTTTAGTACCGAAACCCACTTTTCATGATCCATTTGGCTTGGTCTTTTACACCATTACCCTTAGGGTTTCTCCTATGCTATGGGTGTAGCTTTGAGAGGTTGTTACAAGGGCTTTTGTGGTCTTTAGTTATATATCCTTGCCCTATTTATATCCTGCGATCTCCATCATAGGAGATCAATCCTGCGACCTTATTATTTTATCCTTTCTTGTAGGTGAAGAAGAACGAGGAGGAGGCGTGCTCATCTGGAGGAGGAGGAAGAAGAAGATCAGGAGACTGCAGTCTGCAAACCATGCCGATCTGAATCCTTTACCTGGGTGTCTCCTGTGTGCTTGGCTAGCTTCTACTCTGAGAATGATCTCCAACGCACCCTACCTCTTCTATAAAGGGGCCTCAATGCAGATTTGAGGGGGATTTCTTCTTCTCTCACTTCTATCCTTTTATTTGAGCATAGATTTATATTTGGGCATTTATTATATATTCTTCCGTTGATCAAACTCTGAATATCATTGTGTGTGTGGGTGGAGCTGCGTCCCCATGTGGTTTTAGTGTCCGGGGTGTGTTCCCCGACGTTGTGTGTGTGTGTGTGTGCTGCAGTGGCAGTGTTTTGGGGCGTGTCACCGTGTGTGTATTGCTGCGGAAGCAGCATGTGTGGTGTTGGGGTTCGTCCCCGTGTTGCTACTTCGGTAGCGTGTTAGTGAAGCCTCACCGGGTTCGGTGAGGAGTGGACGTAGGGAGCCCGTCGTGGTCCCGAACCACCTAAAAATCTTTGTGTCTCATGTGAATGCATGTGTGATTGTCCATTTCTTCTATCTCCCTTAACAGGTCCATTATATATATTTTTATTTCACTACACCATCGCACTCTTCTCCATCCACTATCTGTGTTAGGCATAAAGTTATATGTTATTTGCATTGTTAATTCAAGTGAGATCGGAAAGCTTGAGAGAACATTTTAAATCTCACGTATGTTTAGGTAATTAACATAGGAGAATTTAATTCCGCTATTTTTAGTTAAGAAAGTTTTTAAAATTTGCCATCTCAGATGGGGGACAATTCAACCCCCCTTCTTATCCGCCATCTACTCTGGGCCAACAATTGGTATCAGAGCCTAGTCTCTGATTTTTTAGCAGACCTCACGGTCTAGGAGTAAAGATCATTTTCATGATGGCTAGCTTGAATTCTATTCCTATTTTCAATGGTTTTGATTATGCTTCATGGCTAGGAAAATTTTGTGTTTGGATTACTGGCTTTGATCCAAAACTCATGAAATTAATCTCTCAAGGTCCACATGTCTTACGCAAAAATGAATTTGGATAATTTATTTGTTTTGAATGCTCTTAAGGCTGCCTTGGACACTAATCGATTTTCATTTATTTTGTCTTGTAGGACAGCCAAAGAAATTTGGGACGGGCTGAGCGAAGCCCAAAAAGAAAGTTGCAACGACGGTGACTGCTTAGTTGCAAACAATGAAATTGAGCGTCAAAGCGAGAAGAGTTCGAGGGTAAACTCTAACTCCGACTCTGATGATGATGAGGAGATTAGCTATGATGAACTTGTGATTGCTTATGATGAACTATTTGAAAAATACAAAATGATAAAATATGAAAATAAAAGATTGAAAAGGAAGCATGACAACTCTTCATGTGCAAAATGCACCGAGCTTGAAAGGTTAGTTGAGTCTCACATGCTTTATGATGAAGAACTCAAAGAAATGATTGCAGACCTTAGATCTGAAAATAAATCCTTGCTGGATAAAATTTCAGAACTTCAACATATGGCAAAAGATAATGAAAATCTGAATGAATTGAATGGTGGTATGTCTGAAAAACTGCTTGTCCTTGAAAAAGAAAAATATATGTTTGTTGACAAATCTGAATGGTTAAGGGAGCTAAGACATGAAATAGAAAGCTTTAAGAACGTGAATGATAAATTTGAATGCAATGAAAGTATGAATAAAATGGTTAATGATTATGTGAGTTTTCAAATGAAAGAATCTGAACACACTTCCATAAACAAAAATTCATTTGAAAAACTCTAAAATGAAAACAGTGCTTTGTTGATTCAAATTTCATTGCTTGAAAGTAAATTGAAAAGTCTTGAAAAGGTTGAGAAAGGAAAATGTGTGATCATTGATGATTGTGACAAATTACAAATTCTTGAATAAGAAATTGAAAGTCACAAAACTGTTATTTCCTTGCTGAATTACATCATGTGAAGAAGAGATTGCTAACTCTCATTTGTAAATCTTGAATCTATAAAATAAAATCAAGAGCTTAAATGAATCTTTGTATTCGTGTGATAAAGGAAATGAAAAATAAAAAGATGTTGTTGAATGCTCTTGTGTGCATGAAAAAAACTCAACTGTTAAACATGATCATGCAACAAGTAAAAGAAGGAATGTTTCATGCTATTATTGTAAACAATATGGTCATGACATGTATGACTGCCTCCTGATGAAATCTGATGATGAACAAGCATTGCAGTCACAAATAAAAATTGTTGATAAGTCCAAAAATCTTGAAAAACCCATAAAGAAAAGATTCAACAATCATTGCTTCTATTGTGGGTTACATGGACATGTTTTTGAAAATTATTTCATAAAGAAAAATGATGATGAATGGTTTGTCAACAAGAATTTTTCATGTTATTATTGTGGTGAACATGGACACATGATGAATAATTACTTTTTAATGAACAATGATGAAAAATGGTCCATGAGAAGAAAATCTTCTCATTGTTTTTACTGTGGCCTGAATGGACACTCAATGGATAATTATACCATGATGAGGGTCGATGATGAATGGTATGAGAAGAAAAATAAAAAGAACACACTTACTTATGTTAGAACTAACCCCTCGGGACCCAAGATGGCTTGGGTACCCAAATCATCAAAATTTTGCAGGGGGGCCTTGAGACCAAAGAAAGTCAACAAATAAAGGACTCTCAAGGCGAGAGAGAAAAATGGTTTGTTTTTTAAGATCATTTTGCTTAGGTTCATTTTGAAATATCTGAGAAGGTAAAATTTGAGCTTTGATGAAAAATGATTGAATTCAAACAGTTGCATTCTTGCTTTATTGATTAAGGCAGTTTCTGAAGTGTTGAGATCTAAAGGTTAAATGATTAGGTGATGAAGTTAGCTTTACATATTCTTCGTCTCACATCTTGTGAATAATCTTAGCTTTTGAATGCTTAATGTTGGACATAAAGTTCTTCACACTTTTACTCACTTTTTGAAAATAACAGTTCACTTGTGCATACATAGAACACATACTAAGTTGTATGAAACATATTGCACATATCATACACATCTTTGCATACTTGTGAATAGGAATAATTTTTCAATCATCTTTTCAAGTTACATGCATATACTTACATATCATTGCATACTTCTATGCTTGAATGCCATGATTATTCGGTATATAAAATGGTGTTAGTGGAAGGTTGGATTATGTTCAGCTGGAAGCTTTCACTACGCGTGAGGTGGTCTTCGGACCTACGTTCTCCGCCAAGTATCGATAATCAATCTGCTTAAAGTCATTGGAAAATCTCTGGTTGAATGCATGTATATCCTTTATACAACCAATGTTTGACTCCTTCTATGACTCATCCCTTGCTAAATAAAATTACATTGATTTAGACATGTTTGCTACATGGCATATATTAAGGGGGAGATTTTTTTATACCCGTGCATACATTTATGGGGAGACATTACTGTGATAAGGCTAATTCTTCTTTTACATTCAATACAACCACCCACACAAAATGCACATTTTTGATATAATGATTCAATCTAATAAGGATTACTGTTTTCTACTCTATATTTTTGAGGACTATTGATTCTCTACATGGAAATCACATGTCTCGTGAGGAAAGAGCTGTTCACCCCATCAAAATTTGTATAAGTGGAACGTAGATCCGAGTAGTCGAGAATCCCCCCTGAAATAAAGGAGGAAACTCACGTCGAAAGGAGAAACTAATCCATATTAAAATAAGTGTGATTTACCACCGAGTAGTCAAGAAGTGCCCCTGAGACAAAGGGTACAACTCGTGTCGAAAAGTGTCTTATCCACATCATAAAAAGTGACGAAACTGAGTAACCGGGAATTGCCCCTGAAACAAAGGGCATGACTCGTGTCAAAAGGTTAGTCACACCATTTTTAGTAATTAAAAATTAGGGTCATACGTAGCTACCAAAATTCGAGCATTGTGTATGAAAGTGTATGGATGATAAGTTCTTTTTAGTGTTCTTTAGAAAATCTGATTTTTCATATTGATTTGAACTTCATTGCTCAATCTTCACACATGCACCTTGGGTTTGATTGCTTGAATGTCCTTTATGAATCAGTCGTCTTTCATGGTTAATGTAGTACTTTATTTATGTAAGCACAACTTTTTTAGTATTGCTCATGCACATCATGTTCTATAATTGATTGCATTATCCTTACACCCGTCCCGAAGGGACTTGCATGAGTCTATATTTATTTATGCATGCTTGAGTGCCTGAATCCTTGATCTGTCTTGATCATATCATACTTCATTCTATAGTTTGCATCTATAGGTTATACTTGTAAATAATAGGTTAAATAACCCATTGTCAGTTGATTTTTGTTCTAGACAATTAGGGAGAATAATGTGCTTTTTAAGCACAATATATTTTGTGCATAGCTTAGTTTTACATTTTGCATATATAGTTTCTTTATACTACTTGGGCATAATTAGTCACACAAATAGCAAAAACTTACAAAAATTGAACATTTGCACTTATTTCACACATCTGCTAATTGCACATAAAATTTTAAATTCCTGCTTGATTTTGGTCTCCACACCTTCCCTTCGTGGGAGGTTAATTGCTGGGTTCGTGCGCTCATGTCTCATTCATTTTTGGAAACTTCACAATTGCTTCTTAATCCCCCATTTTTTGATAATGCCAAAAGGGGAGAGAGTTTTGGTGGCCACAATATATTGTCATCATCAAAAAGGGGGAGATTGTTGGGTTCTGTGCACCCCTCCTTATCTTTGACAATGGTTTTGATGACTCCAATATATTGTGTGTTTTATGTTTAATGGCATCTTGATGATAAACAAGCTAACATGATGATATCTTGCTTTATAGGTTGAAATTTTATGATCCTTCACGAATACAATTCTGATGTTGCCTCATGCGTGCTGTGCATGAGACTTTGGAACTAACGTGTGAAAACATTGTGTTTTGGCAGCTCTGTATTTTTGGTGCTTTCATGCATATCCTATATGGGTTTTTAATGAACTGACATAAATGCTTGACATTTTGCTGTCCATGGTTGTGAAGGTTCAGTTTACACTGGACTGAATTAGTAATCCATGTGGGTCTTGATAATATGATTCTTCATGTTATTTTAAATGGTCTTAAAAGATTTGTGTTCACTGGCTTGAACTGCACTTTCAATATCTGTGTGATTCGATTGAGTTCAGCCTCCTTTGGACTGAACTTGACTCTTTTGGACTTAACCTTGAATTCATGCTGATTTGATTGGATCAACTTATTTGATATGTGAGCTTGCCCTGTCTCTTAGCTGCATTCCTATGATACTACTGTGCATGTTCAAATCTGAAGAGTTAGTCTTGCGTGTTTTTGTTGCCTTAACCTTGGTTGTTCACATGCACAAATCTGTGCCTAATGTGCATAGACTTGACTCTTTACTTTAATGGGTTGTGAAAGTTCAGTTTTGCATTGGAGTTGACTTCTGGAATGAGGAAAACTGAACTTGACACTACTGTGCCTTCATGCTTATTTCTCATGGGTTTTGAGTTGGACTGAACTTGCATTTCCTGTGCAGTTCTGTTAAATTCTATTTGGAAATGGATTGCATGAATCTTACTTATAATAGAGCTTGCAAGAGAAGTGGTTTGAAGAATTCTGAACCACTTAATTTTGTAGCTATAATTCTTCGATTTGAAATGAATTGAAGTTGGTTCTTTCATTTGCTTTCTAGAAAACTGGCATGAAAGGATTTGGTATAATGTGCAGGTTCCATCTTGTCTCTAAACATTGGATCCATGGTAATATTTCACTTCTGCATTTAATTTTTTAATTGCCTTGATTGGGGTTTGCTCTGGACTTTAATTCGTTGAATCTTTTATTTTGCTAAGCCCATGCGCAAGGGTCGACCCTTGGGGTCGACCCCTGAGTGTTGGTTTTTCCAAAGCCGCACGGGTTCCTCACTGGCAGTCGCAAGGGTCGACCCCAAGGGTCGACCCCTTGGAGTTGCTTTTCACGTAAAACTTTGCATTGACCGTTCATTGTGTGGTTTGCAAAAATTGCACGACCCTATCATTTGGTCAAAACTTGCACCGACCGTGTCTTTACTTGCACCAAGTTTCATATGTGCTGTTCTTTGTAAAACTTGCACCGAGTCTACTTTACACAGACCTTTTCACATGCATTGCACCAAATAGTGCACCGACCCTATAGAAGTGCACTGACTTCTGTCTTTGTGTTACACAAGTGTTCATATTTGCACCGACCTTCCCCTGCTTGATGAAAGAGTGCATCATGCACGGACCCTGTTATACAACACTTGCACCGACCTGCTCTTTATGTTTTACATAGAGTGCACCGACTTGCTCTTGTCTGCGTCTCTAGCAGTTGTTAATAGTTTGTACGGACTTTGGCATTTGCACTTTTGTTCATATGTGCATCTATCTAAAACTCTGCACCGACCTTAGTTGCTAAATCTTCGCGCCGACCTTGTCATATATGCACATGTCTTTGCTACACAATGTGCACAGACTTATCTTTATGCTTTACACATTGTGCACCAACTTTTGTTTTTGTGTTTTACATAATGTGCACCGACGACTTTGGGCTTTTAATTGTGATAATGTTTTTAGGCAGATTAACTTGTCCCTGGGCGTCTGGAAATGGGTTTACGGGTTTGGTACCGAAACCCACTTTTCATGATCCATTTGGCTTGGTCTTTTACACCATTACCCTTAGGGTTTCTTCTATGCTATGGGTGTAGCTTTGAGAGGTTGTTACAAGGGCTTTTGTGGTCTTTAGTTCTATATCCCTGCCCTATTTATATCCTGCGATCTCTATCGTAGGAGATAAATCCCACGGCCTTATTGTTTTATCCTTTCTTGCATGTAAAGAAGAACGAGGAGGAGGCGTGCTCATCTGGAGGAGGAGGAAGAAGAAGAAGATCAGGAGACAGCAGTCTACAAACGATGCCGATCTGAATCCTTTACATGGGCGTCTCCTGCGTGCTTGGCTAGCTTCCACTCCGAGAATGATCTCCAACGCACCCTACCTCTTCTATAAAGGGGCCTCAATGCAGATTTGAGGGGGATTTCTTCTTTCTCTCACTTCTATCCTTTTATTTGAGCATAGATTTATATTTGGGCGTTTATTCTATATCCTTCCATTGATCAAACTCTGAATATCATTGTGTGTGTGGGCAGAGCTGCGTCTCCGTGTTGTTTTAGTGTCCGGGGTGTGTTCCCTGATGTTGTGTGTGTGTGTGCTGCAGTGGCAGTGTTTTGGGGCGTGTCCCCATTTGTGTATTGCTGCGGAAGCAGCGTGTGTGGTGTTGGGGTTCGTCCCCGTGTTGCTACTTCGGTAGCGTGTTAGTGAAGCCTCACCGGGTTCAGTGAGGGGTGGATGTAGGGAGCCCGTCATGGTCCCGAACCACGTAAAAATCTTTGTGTCTCATGTGAATGCCTGTGTGATTGTCCATTTCTTCTATCTCCCTTCACAGGTCCATTATATAGATTTCTATTTCACTGCACCATCGCACTCTGCTCCATCCGCTATCTGTGTTAGGCATAAAGTTATATGTTATTTGCATTGTTAATTCGAGTGAGATCGGAAAGCTTGAGAGAACATTTTAAATCTCACATCTGTTTAGGTAATTAACATAGGAGAATTTAATTCCGCTGTTTTTAGTTAAGAAAATTTTTAAAATCCGTCATCTCGACTGGGGGACAATTCAACCCCCCTTCTTGTCTGCCATCTACTCTGGGCCAACAGAAGTTTTATAGACGGTACGGTATGCCCAGAGTGCCTAGTGCATCTTATCTTCCCAGTCCTTTTTACTAGAAATGGCAGTCTTTGCCAGGGGAGTGCAAAGCGTTTTATTGAATGCTTCGGCCAACCTATTTGCCTACAGGTTGCACGGAGTGGATGTTATCCAGTCAATCTTGTACTTTTCAGTCAGCTTGTAAACCTTTTGATTCCGGAAATGACTTCCGTTGTCTGAGACGATCCGGTTGGGGATGCCGAATCTGAATATTATGTTTCATCGGATAAATCGGGTCATAATTTCTCCTGTTACTTCTTGCAGGGCTATAGCCTCCGCCCATCGAGAGAAATAGTCTGTTATTGTCAGGATATACTTGCATCCCGAAGAGAATGGGGGCAATGGGCCCACGACATATGTTCCCCATTGGGCAAATGACCAGTTCGGTGCTATTGGATGTTGCTATGTTGGAGGTCTCCTGGGGACTGTTGCATGCTCTTGGCACTTTTGACAGAACTTAGCATACTTGCAGCAGTCGTCAAACATTGTCGGCCAACAATAGCCTAGCTCTTTAATTTTGATCTTCATCTTCTACCCTGTCTGGTGTACCCCAGCTGACCCGACATGAATTTCTTTCATGACTCTCCAGGCTTCCTCCATAGAGGCACCGAAGCAGTATTTTCTTTTTGGCGTTTGCCACAATTCCGAATAGAATTCCATTTCTGATTTCATAGGAGTCTTTTATTTGGATCAGCCTGATCTTCTCTTCCCTTTGCCTGGGCAACTGCTGGTGTTTAAACCACTATATGAGGGGCTCTCGCCAGTCAGGTGAGCCGATTACTTCTGCGGTTGCTATTTCAGGTTCTTTTCCTCCTAGTTCTTTTATCATGCTGGGGACCTGTCGTCAGTTGATCACCCTTATGTTGAGTGATTCATCCAGCGGGATTGCCAGTGAGCTTGCTAGCTTGGCTAATGCATCGGCCTATGTATTCTGACCTCGGTCGACATGGTTTATTTTGATAAAGTAGAATTTCTCCATGAGATGCTTCGCCTTAACATGGTAGGGGAGTAATTTAGATTTTCAGACTTCAAACTGTCCCTGGATTTGCTTGACGATCAACATTGAATCTCCAAACACTTGTAGTGTGTGGATCTCCATGTAGAGAGCAACTTGGAGGCCAATGATTAGAGCTTCATATTCTGCTTCATTATTTGTGCAGGCTTTGTTGATTAAGCAAGAGGTATGCAGCACCTCTCCTTCGGAAGATTTGAGGATGACTCTTGCCCCCGCTCTTATTCTTGTCTGTCCCTGCGGGGATGTTTCTGTTCTTGAAGCTCCATCAAAGTAAAGCTGCCACGTGGCCTGCGGGACTTGGTCCACTTCCAAGGTCTCGTCTACGGGAAGCTCCGTAATCGGCGAAGATTTTTCAGGCACTGGGTTTGCTGTAAAGAAATCAGCAATGGTCTGACCTTTGATGACCTTTTGTGACACATAGGTGATGTTAAACTCCATGAGGATGATGGCCCATTTGCCCAATAGCCCTTTCAGGACCGGCTGGGAGAGTATATATTTGACCGGGTCAGCCCTGGATATTAGTTACACTTCATGCGATAGCATGTAATGCCTCATATTCTTGGCTGCGAAGACCAGTGCGAGGCAGACTTTTTCGATAGGTGTATATTTTGCTTCGACCCCGACCAGCCTTTGGCTAAGGTAGTAGAGAGTGTGTTCTTTTCGTTCTTCATTATTTTGGGCCAGCATTGCCCCAAGAGAGCATTCTGTGGCAGTTATGTACAGAATCAGCGTCCGCCCTTTAACAGGTGCCCCTAGCACAGGCAGGGTCTTCAAGTATTCTTTCAGCTGGTCAAGAGCTTTTTGACATTCTTCGCCCGACTGGAATGGGGTATCCTTCAGCATTAACTTATGGAACGATTGACACCGCCCGGACAAGTTGGAGATGAATCTACGGATGTAGGCTAACCGGCCTTGCAATGACCACAATTCTATCAGGTTTCTAGGAGGAGGCAGCTCATGAATAGCTTTGATTTTTGTGGGGTCTATTTCAATCCCCCTATATATGATGATGAAGCTGAGGAATTTTCCACTGGAGATGCCAAAAGCGCACTTCATCGGGTTTATCTTCGGCTCATACTGCCATAGCCTTTCAAATATAATTCTGAGGCCAGTCGGGTGATTCTACCTCTTCTTTGTTTTGATGACTAAGTCGTCAATATAGCATTCGACTTTGCTATAGAGCAATTCGCTGAATATTTTTGTCATCGCCCTTTGATAAGTGGCGTCGGCATTCTTGAGGCCGAAGGGCATCCGTTTGTAGTGGAATATCCCATTAGGTGACCAAAAAGCCTTGTGGATTCAGTCATGCTTAGCTATCTAGATTTGATTGTAGACGGATGATTCGTCCATGAACGACAAGGCCGCATGGTTGGTAGTAGCGTCGATCATGACTTCGGTGATTGGCACCGGAAAGTCATCCTTCAGACAAGCCTTATTCAGATCTCAAAAATCCACACAAATTCAGATCTGGTCATTTTTCTTCTTGACAGGCACGATGTTGGCCAGCCACGTAGTGTATTGATTTTTAGCCACAAAGTCGACATCTATGAGCTTGTCGACCTCCTTGCAGATTTGGCTTATTAATTATGACCTCATTCACTAAGGTGGCTGCTTCACCAGCTCGACTTTAGGGTCAATAGCCAGGATATGTTGAGCAACTGCAGGGCTGAGGCCTAGCATTTCTTTGTAATTCCAAGCAAAGCAATCTCGGAATTCCTGGAGCAGCTTTATATACTACCCTCTCTCTTCGAGTGATAAGAGGGCGCTGAGAAAGGTCGGCCTGAGATCATCCTTGGTGCCGAGGTTTATTTCGATCAATTCTTCGACTGTGGCTTGGCCGCCGTCTTCTATTTTCGGGGGAGCCAGCTGTAGGTCGATGAAGCCTTCGTCATCTTCTTCAACTTCGAGGGCCTCGTAAATGTATTCTTGTCTTATTTCGCATAATGGCAGGACTTCAGATTTGCCTTCTTCTGAGCCGATTGGATGTTTACTGTGCTGGAGAAGTAGCCCTGGTGTTGGTGGTGTAGCATCTGTGCAGCTTGGATGCCGACTCACAGGTGGAGCTCCCTCAAGGGCGGGATGACTTTCTTCAGCTTTTGACTCCTGCGAGTCGTTGTTGGAGATTGTGGTTGTTTCTACAAAGATGGACTCCCAGTATTTGCACGTTGTAGCAGCTCCATGATCATTGTGCGCTCGCGGCTGGGGCGGGCATGAGCTTTTCAATTCGGCAGATGGCTCTGTTAGTTCATAGTCCCCCAAGTATTCTTCATAAATTTCCCCCAGGGGGTCTTCACTTGTTATAGTGTAGGTGGGGAGCATGTCAACTTCATGATAATCTTCTATGGAGAAGCCCAGCCTGGGGTGCTGAGTAATCTGTAGCAATCTTCTATCCATGTTCGGTGGATACCATAATTCTTTTAATATTTTCTTCCGACTGGTGGGTTGATAGAAGGAGATCTGTTGTTTTCTGGCCAACTTGACCACGCGGTCAGTTATATACGGGAGTCCCATAATCGGGATGAGCGGATCCTGCATCTCTTCGAGGAACCTGCAATCATCGTCCCCTTTTACATGCTTCTCCTTGGCCACATAAAATATGGTGGGCTGGCCATCAGGATTCGGGACCTCCACGGTCTTCAATACTTCGACTGTTTGATAGTCTGCATCAGTTATAGGATTGACGATCCCTGGCGGGACCTTGCAATCCCCAAGTAATTCTTCGAGTTCTAGTGCCCCCGGCTGGGGTGAATGCTAGGCTGAATTGCTCTGAGCTCTCCTTCTTCCTCAGATATGAGTGACACCTCTGGGGAGGCCACATAGTCAGGCGGTGACGGAGGGAACCTGTCACCGGATTCTAGTTTCTTCTTTCCATTATCTTGAACTGGAGGGGTAGGCTTCTTCGGCTTCTCTAGATACAGAGATGCATCTAACATGTGGCATTCGAACACCTCGAAGGGGTGTAAGTCGACGAATGCTCTTTCTTCTTTCCCGTTTCGAGGGTATTTTCTGCATTGGTGGAGGGTGGAGGCCACCACCTGGTTTTGATGCAACCATGGTCGGCCCAGCAGCGCCTTATACGAGGTGTTAGAGTTTATCACATGGAATTGCACCTTAGTGGTGAAGTCACCTAGTGAGAGCTAAAACTCTGTCACGCCCATAGGGACTTCAAACTTCTGATTGAATCCAGCAATTCTCATATCCCTGACCTCGATCAAGTGCACATCGAAGTAGTATTTCTGACATACCCGATAGGGGAGTATGTTTACTGCAGCCCCTGGGTCAATCAAAATTCTACTTATTGGTTGCCCGTTCAATTGCCCCCTCATGTAGAGTGGTCTATTGTGGCTGACGGAGGGTAGAAGCATATCCTCCTTCGTGAAGGTCATAGCCACCCCCAGCTGTGCTTCGGCAAAACAACTTTCAAAGTATGCCGATGTCTGCAGAGCCATGATACCGGCTTGTCTGGTTTCTTCGTCAAGGGAGAGTATCTCCCAGACAGTGAATCTTGCAGGGATTCTTTTCAGCTGCTTCATGATTATGTTGGTGGCTCTGAAGTTAGCCAACTTCAGTTCTTCGGCCTTATTATGCTGTTGACAATGAAAATATTCCTAACTTCTCCTAACTTCTGCTTTTGCAGGTCTTAAGTTCTGATCGAGTGCTCCTGTGCCAACAGAGAAGAAAAGAAAGAAAAGAAGAAAAAGAATGGCGGAAGCCGAACAAAAGATGAGACCAAAGAAAAGAGGAAAAGAAAAGATGCTCGGCTCCAACGGACAACCACTAAAGTAGGACCTGAGAGCCTCGAAGAATATTTTGGACCATCCCCGAAGAAGCAATCAAAAAAGCTACAAATACAAGTGAAGCCGGACCCACAACACAAACCATTGTGCCGAGGGCCATGTCAGCGGAAAACCCATGGGTCCGAGCCGAAGATGCACGAGGTTCCAAAAGCAGCCGTTCAGTGGCCTGGAAGCTTTGTCAATGCTTCATGCCATGGTTTGGCAGGACCACGGTGAGATGAAGGATCACAGCGACTCTCAGAGTCAGTCCGGGACCTGCTGTCAGACCCGTATCAAGTCGACACAATGGAACGGCTCGAATACGGTGCGCCTCCCTTAATCCGGCGCGCCCCTTAATCCGGCGCGCCCTCTGTTCAGTTGCGCACCCGGCGCGCTAATCACAACCTCTTCCCGACGCGCTACTCCCGCGCCGGATGAAGCATGGCCGAGGGTTCGTTATATAAAGGGGGCCTGTGGTCGAATGAAGGAGATGGAGAGATAGAAAGAAAAGGGGAAATAGACAATCGAATAGGAGGACGGCAAGCAAGAGAGGCCAATCGTCTGAGAAAAAGAGATGGAAGCTTGGGAAACAAGAAAGGGGGATTTCTGAGAGAGAATCAGAGAGCCGTCATCTCTCCCGTCCTCCCATCCGTCTACCTGAAGGAGCCCGGCGCCGGAGAAGAGGCACCCGTTTCCGATACTCTGTTTTTATAGGTGGGTTCCGGTGACTTCCCCGGCCACCCCCATTGCTTTCTCTTGTTAAATCTCCGTAGATGTATGTGGATGGAGGGACGATGATATGAGCCCGTCTCCTTCCTGTCTCCCCCTATTCTCCCCTTCCTCTACAATCAGGGATTCATTCCCGTTCGTGTGATCAACGGCCGACCTCTGAGCGACAACGCCATGTTAGGGTGCTAGGCCCGGATACAGAGGGGGGGGTGAATGTATCCCTCTAGGAATAATGCCCAATTTAAAAATCTTATGCTCACTAATAATGCTAGTTCGCAGACTAAACAAACTTGAAAGCTAATGAGCAGTTGCCGAACTAAATAAACACATAGTGAGATCACTAGAGTGCTAATAACAGATAGCTCAACTAGAAGTTCGCTCTCTTGACAGATAAAAATACTCAGAACCAAATCTGATCAAATCATTTACTCAACCTGTAAGCAAACACTAGAAGCGCCCCTATGCAAACATCTAGCGGAAACACAAATAGCCAAATCAAACCACAGCGCACAAGGGGTTTTTAGGTGGTTCGGTCCAGCAGACCTACATCCACCCCACACTCAACCCGAGTGTGGCTTCCACTAGCTCACGCTAGAAACCGCAGACTCAGTCTGCAACAGGTGCTGCCACACAGTTTGACCAGGGGAACAACCTCCCCTCTTCCTCCAGACCAGGAGGGAACCAACCGGTGACTTCCAGTCACCAGCAAACCAGAGGTCGAAGACCTCTCTTCCTCCAACCGGAGGGACCCCTGGACTTGAATTCACAAGCCCAGAACCGGAGACAAGTCTCCCTTCCTCCAAACCGGAGGGAACCCACAAGTAGCTCCCAGCTACTTGCAACCGGAGATCAGATCTCCCTTCTCCTGATCCACAGGAGGAACCCCGACCTCTCTACAGAGTATCGGAAAGCACAGCAAACCAGAAAACAAAGGAAAAACAATAAACGAAAATAACTTCAGCAAACAGAAAGCTGAAACATGAAATGCACAATGTGGCTCTCAACGGAGCTGACTGGCCTGGATTTGATCCACGGTCCAGTAGACAGATCTTCAGGTAAGCTTTTCTTCCTCTTCTCTTCTCTTCTTCTTCTTCTCTTTCACTCTCTCGATCTCTGCTCCTCTATACTCTTCGGCTCACACTTCTATCTCTCTCTTTCTCTTTCTTCTGCTCTCCTAATCTCTCACTCTCTGCTTTTCTCTTCTTTCTCTTTTCTTTTTCTATCTGGATCGTGGCTCTCTGTATGGACTCTTCTTCTCACCAACTCGATCAACCTTCTTCTGTGGAAGAAGGCTCATATATATAGCAGCAGCAGCAGCATCAGCATCAGCCCCGACGTGTGACCTCCACACTTTCAGCCCTAAATATTAGGACCATGTGGCAGTCTCTCAGCAGGCTTCATTCCAGCCTCGGATCACGTGCTGCCCAGGCACTGGGAAATGTTCTTCCTCGGACCTGCAAGGAGATGAAAAACCATTAAAACTGAGGGCCACAATAACTAAAGCTGCACGAAGTATGTAGTAGCAATTCTAGATGCACTGAGAACGACACGAGATACATACGAAGACAAAACAGAAACCAACACGAAGTGTGGTTTCAACATACGAAAGACACGAGGTCTAGGAAGAACAACACGAAGACATAATACGGAAACGACACGAAGTGAAACAAGAACGACACGAAGTGAAACAAGAACGACACGTAGTGAAACAAGCAGATATAAGAGATGACACGAGATGCAACTGGAGGACAGAGAGAAGCGACACGAGGTTCACACAGAAACGACACGAGGTGGCACAGAAAGCAACACGAGGTGCTGCAATGTTCTGCACGCAGTGGAACAAAAAACGACACGAAGACATGGAACAACACGGAGACGAAACAGTAACCGACACGAGTTGAAAACAACACGAAGACGAAAGACTGAAATCGACACGGAGTGTGGTCAAAGCGAGAAAGACACGAAGTCTAAAGCGAAAAACCAACACGAAGATAGAATACAAAGAAACGACTCGAAGTTAGGACAACACTAGGAGAAGACTGCACGAAGTGAAAACAACACGAAGACAGAAGATGCCACGGCTATCACGACACGTGATGAAGCAGTGGGACCAGAAAGAAACGACACGAGGAACAACAGTAAGTGACACGAAGTTAAAGAGAAAAACAGCACGAAGTGAAACGACACGGGGTTCACTGGGAAACAAGACACAAGAGGGAAAAAGACACGAAGTCAGATCAACACGAAGACGTAAACACAACACGAAGACATAGACACTAAAACGACACGAAGACGATGGATGCTACAGTGCAATGTCTAGACATGAAGTCCAATGCTAACGGCTGTACAGACTTGAAGGATAAGCCAGAGTATAGACTTGAAGAATGAGGGCGATGTACAGACTTTGATGCCCAAAGGCGATGAACAGTGAATCAGTGTATAGACTTCAAGGTTCATTGAAGAATGTACATACATCAAGAGATGCTTCAAGCCAATGTATAGACTTAGCTATGAGTGTGGGCTGTACAGACTTTAGGCTGAACGCGTGCAAACACTGAGAATGTATAGGCTTCATGAAATGCATGCTACAGTGATGTATAGACTTAGACGCAACATGCTATGCAATGTACACACTTGATGTAATGCATGCCGATGTACAGACTTCAGTTGAAGTCAACCGAAGAGTGTATATACTTTATGAATGCATATGCTAAGACCAATGTACAAACTTGATCAGAATGTCTAGACTTCGCATGAACAGTCGATGTGTATGTCCAGACAAAGCTGACAGAGTTTACACTTGAACAAGTAATGCATGTGAAAGCTTTATGCAGGAGATAAACAGTCTGAACTTCAAATGCAATGACTTACACAACAAAATGACTCACAGTGATTAACATCAAATACCAATCATCAAAACTAAATCAATCAACAAAACCACAGCAATGAATGCTTTATGCATCGGTTTAACATGTAGCATGACTGAACATCAAATATGTTAATCTAAACTGAGCAGCAAGATGACTGAACATTTGATTAACTCACATCAACAACCAATCATCAAAACCACAGGGGCACAACAATCTCCCCCTTTTTGATGATGGCAAAACTTTCAATACATTGAGTCATTCTGATGATGTGAGGCAATCTGAAGACTCAAATTATTCTCCCCCTTTGACTTCATCAAAAAGAAAATAATTTGAGAAATTAAAGCAGGTGTAAAAGTTCAGTCAATTCCTCCCCCTTGCAAGAACATGATTCTGCCCTTTTGGCAAACAATCTCCCCCTTTGGTATAATCAAGATAAACCATGGTAGATGCAGATGCAGCAAGAAATGCAATACTTTCCCCTGAGTATATGAGTGCAAGGTCACAAATGATATGAACATGATTTAGTGTGACAAGGAATGCTCCCCCTGAATAGATGCCAATTGATATGAAATTGATGCAAGACATGGAATCTCCCCCTCAATAAGTGGAATCTTATGAGATGAATGAGAGGGAGACCACAGGGGCAAACTAGGAGAAATTCAGTTCAGTGAACCAATAACATGAGCAGAAGAAATTCAGCCAGACAGATTTTTCAAGGATGCTCCAAACACAAGAAATTTAGTCAGATTTTCAAAGAGATATCAATCTCATAAATCTAAAGCATAAGTTTTCAAAGTCTTCTATCATAAGGGCTTATGAATGACATTTATTTGAACAGTATGGTTTAAACATGATGTATGCAGAGTTTATCAATAAAATTCTGTATTGATATCTAAAGCCATGTTTTAATAAAAATGAACCAAGCCCTCATATTTATCTTGATTATCCTCCCTTTGTCTTACACAATCAAATCTATTGACTTCTTTCAGAATTACATGCACTAGTATTGAAATCAAGTAATTATGAAGTCATATTATTTTATCTAGGGTTGTAGCAATTTGATTTTAGCATCAATATTCAGATATTTCAATCTTTTGAATAATTTTCTTGCTACAATTTTACGAGCACTCTAGTTCAGTTCACACCTTGTAGCTAGAGGATATACCTTGATTAGAGGCCAATATCCCTAAGCACTTAGTGTGACTAACTGTCATGCTATATATGAACAGAGATAGCATTTACACATCATGATGCACTCCAAATCATTTCTTGATGAGTGAGTTGTATTTCTCAGTGTGCATGCCATTGCTCTGCCAGAATTTTCAATAAAATTTATTCTGCAGAGTTGACTAAGACACCTCATGACATAGTCCTTTGGACATGGTTTCTCAGTGATCAAAGTCATTGCTCTGACAACAATTACCCTTTAGACAAAACAGACAAATTCCTTTGCTTCAAGTCAATAATAATTTCATGTACTTAACCAATTGAAGCCATGAATTCAATAATGTAGATTTCAGAAGTTTTCAAGATACAGCATGAAACAGATGGTTAAGGTTTATTAAACATGCTTCAGATAATTTTTTTTTTAAAGAGATTTTAAAGTCAAACTCATTGAATACATTAAACTTAAACCACATGAGTTATTTTAGTCATTCATAAAAATGTATAATAGAAGATTTCTAGTTCAAAATTTTCAGATTTATGATCGAGATAGCCCATTGAAATCTTCATGAAAGACTGATAGAATTCTGAAGCCAAGCGATACCAATTGTTACCAATTGATAGGAGAGATTTTGAAGCTTAGTGTTTTCAAATTATGATCAAGGCTTGTCAACAAAATCAGTAAGAGAGGATATGCAATGAGTTCTGACCCATGTATGCATTTGACAACCTTTATGCAATTGCAATGACTCCCCCTCACAATATGCATTCAAACTCTCTTTTTTTTGCATTTTCAATACAGGGAGATGCAATGCACTATATGCATGCAGGGACATGTAAAGACTCAACATTGAATTGTTATGCAAGGATATGCAAGTGACTCCCCCTGAAAACATGCAATGCTTGCACTGAAAACTGAACATATGATTCCAAATGATACATGCACATTCAGACTGCCCTATCAAGTAACATGACCCATGGTACTAGGCGGAGCACTTGGTCTAAAAGACCAGCTCTCACATAGTAAGGACCTCCAGACAGACTTCCCTGCCTTTTGGTACCTTACCATTTATATACCATTGAGGTCATGCATGATAATTCAACATGCAGTCATATATGCAATTCAGAATGTTCAGTGAGCTATTGCAACACACAAATTTCAAGCCACATACTTAAGCTGTTCAGATTGTTCAGAATGCAATTTATTTTCAGAGTTTATGCATTTCAACAGTTATCAAACAATTGCAATGAGCCTATGTATGCATCAGGTACAGACAACCCCTTTAAACTCAAATTTGCACAGAACACTCAGCAGGTGCATGATCAGAAAATAATGCAACTGGCAGATGATGAATGAATATGCAAGAACAGATTTAGCATGCATGCACTAGATGAAACTAAGAGCAGGATATGCAAGAATACATCAAACCAGATATGCAATAAGTTTCAAAATGGGACATGCAGAGAGATTACCTGAACAGTGTGAGAGTGGGGTTTTCATTCTTGAGTGCCTTGGATCATTACCCCTTTTATTCCAGTCCCAAGGCACACCTGCAAAACAAAGTTTATTTTGCACAAACAGGTACCCAAGAAGTCTTGGGTCCTGACATGACATTATTATTTCTAGCAGGTTTTCTCAGCACATTTCCAGGAGTAATTTTCAGATCTGATTTATGCACATTCTTATTAGCATGAATTCTATGTGCATAAGCATGGAAATTTCTGTTATTCGCATGACCAAACTATTTTCCATAAACAACACATTCAAAGTTTTTCTTTTTGAAAACAACTTTGTTCTTTCTGAGAGCATTAGTACTTGAATGTGTTGTTTATCGCGTAGACCGCATCACATGCTTCTCATGGCCGCATGTTTCTTCATATCGGAGGCATGTATATAGATATACCTTCCTCCGGCCCTGGGAACGGCTCCTCGATGTCTCCCTGTCCATAGCTACGAGCTAGGGAGAACAGAGTCATCCCTAAAGTCTATGTGCGTGAAGGGGTTCTCCCTATCACGGTCGTTTATGCTGTGGGATCCGCTCTTACTGTTCGATCGTTTGCTTCTTCCGGTCGTTCAATTTGTATGCTAACCTGTCAACATGCTAATCTGCTAACCAGCTAACTGGCTAACTCTATTATGTATACAACCGATCTTAAGTGGTCAAATGGTTGCATTACTATCTCTTACTACCTCTGAGATACCGTGTTTTGTTGTCCCTGTATATGATGGTCTAGTGGCCCAGGGGAGGGGAACATTCTCATCGATGTTTCTGCATCACCATCCGATCATAAGGGCATGTCCTTGATGGCATGTTCCCTTCTGAGCCATTAGAGGTGAATATCAACGGGGTTCATCACCCAACATTAAACCCACTATCCCAAAGGGAATGGTGGTAGCCATGGATTGTGTGCCCCTCGTAGGCTAGCCCTCGGGGTTTCCTTCCATACTGGTCGTCCCTCTAAATAGTATTTTGACTCATGGAGTGTTGGTGCCCCTCGTAGGCTAGCCCTCGGGGTTTCCCTCCATCGAAGTCCGCCGGTCACCATTTGGCACTCCCGGCTTTAAGGAGCGTACCCCAGATGCTGTGGGAGTGTCTCCACTTCACCCCCGCAACCCTCTGGGCATGGGGAGGTGCTGCCCAATTTTTGACTCAACACTTAGTCTGAATTGGATGAATTTTCAACTATAAGTCTACTTTGGACTATACTCGAGTAAGAACCTCGCATAAGTCTGGACTGGCCATGTCTGCATGACAATTGGGACCTAAATTAACTCATTTGCCCTCACAATTAACATCAAAGTTTCAAAGAAATCATTTGGCTTCTCATAAAGCCCCAAATCATCAAACCTGCCCTAATACGGCGTGCCCCTAAACCGGCGCGCCATTTTCCGGCGTGGTACCCCACCGCGCCGTTTTAGCCCTACACTCTTAATCCATTCCAACTCCATGGGACCTAAACCGGGCCGCCCTTAGCGCGTCGGATTAACCATTCATGTGCGCGCCGTTTTCACCCCTTTGGGAGCGCGCCGTTTTAGACCCCATATGCATCCCGCGCCATTTTTGACCCCCAAGTGACCACCGTGTCGTTTTTGACCCAAGTGACCACCGCGCCGTTTTTGACCCCAAGTGACCACCGCGCCGTTTTTGGCCCTAGGTGACCACCACGCCGTTTTAAGCTCACTTCAACACCGCGTCGTTTTAGGCTGATTACACCTATACGTGAATTAAGCTCATTTGCACCGACTTCATAATAATAAAAGGGCGAAAGATAAAAAAAAGTGAGGAAAAGAAGAAACGTGACAATAAATCGTTATGAGATAAATAAGACATCATAAAAATTAATAAATCATAATAGAAATTCAATAAATCATAATAAAAATTCAATAAATCATAAAAATTCAATAAATCATAATAGAAATTCAATAAATCATGAAAATTAATAAATCATCATAAAAATTCAACAAATCATACAAACTTAATAAATCATAATAAAAATTCAATAAATCATAAAAATTAATAAATCATCATAAAAATTCAAGAAATCATGAAAATTAATACATCATCATAAAAATTCAATAAATCATAAAAGTAATAAATCATTATATAAATTTAATAAATCATAAAAATTAATAAATCATCATAAAAATTTAATAAATCATAATAAAAATTCAATAAATCATAAAAATTAATAAATCATCATAAAAATTCAATAAATCATAATAAAAATTCAATAAATCATAAAACTTCAATAAATCATAATAAAAATTCAATAAATCATAAAAACTCAATAAATCATAATAAAAATTCAATAAATCATAAAAGTTAATAAATCATCATAAAAATTTAATAAATCATAATAAAAATTCAATAAATCATAAAAATTAATAAATCAGCATAAAAATTCAATAAATAATCATAAAAATTCAATAAATCATGAAAATTAATAAATCATCGTAAAAATTAAGGGGTGAGGCGTTGCCGAGACCTCTCCCGAAATCACTAATAAATGATCAAACAGACGATAAAGTAATAATATTAAATGTTACTATTATGCATGTCTGCATGTTCTGACTCTCTGGTATATCAAATGGTGATTAGCAAAAAGTTGGGTCATGCCCGGCCGGAGGCTTTCACTATGCGTGATGATGATCCTCGGACCTAAATTCTCCGCCCTGTATTGGGAGCCGGCTTAAATAAATAAATACTGCCATATTGTGTGCTTGCATGCAATCACATCTTTTACATATTCTACGGGCCCCATGGCCTCTTTATTTTTGCGATAAATCAAGGGTTTTCTCTATTCTGGAGAGATGTAATTAACGCCATAACCTTTACGGTACGGCGGGTTTTGGGTCCCGACATGATCACCTATAATCGTCTGGTTAGTCAGACGGTGCGCATAATAAACTCGTCACTCAGTGACTGGCACGCCTTACGCAAATAAACCTTTAATCAATAAACCAAATAAATCAACACATAATAAAATATTTTAAATAAAATGAGTCCCCACAAGCTGGCACGCCCGGTGGGACTCAGCCTCCCTTCATCTTTTCGCCAAAATATTGGGACCATGGGGCCCCCATTGAACTATTTCAAATGCTAATTATTCCTTCGTCTTGTTTCTCCTCTTTGTAGGTTGAAGTGATGGCGGGCGGACTATCTGGACTTATTTTTGGTCCCCAAATCATGGGAGACCATGCTGCATATGGCTACCTTGTCGTACCCACTACCTTCGGTAAGTTTTCCCCGGTCGTTGGCTTCCCCAACTTCCTGGTTGCATTCGCGGGTCTCCTAGACGTGGAGAGTTCTGAACCTGCGGAGCTGAAGAACAACAAAGCTGCGGCCCGCTGAAGTGAGGGCCAAGTTAAGAAAACTCTACTTAAAACTCCGGTGATCGTGAGCTGCCATGTCCACCATGCTATTTGCCCGACTGCGGCACATAAGAAGAAGCCCACTGGGGGCAACAAGAAGAGCTCCATAAGAAGAGTCTCTGCTACTCCCGAAGCCAACTCTCAACCTCGGAAAGTCCATGTTGATCGGGGGCATCCGAGTCTACTTCAATGGCCGCGGCGCCGAAGTTCTGCCAAATTGGATCATCCCGACTGTGCTCACTCACAACACCTTCCAAGTGCTAGCAAGCCGGAGGGTGAATTTTAATGACAACAAGCAAGGGAGGCAAACCCCGAACTTGCCAAAGTTCAAGCAAATCTGGGTTCCCAAGAGGATCCGAGGCCCTACACCAGCCTCACGAGGCTTCAAAAATTCTGCGGATGTTCCCAATAGAGGGGGCAAAGACACTATGCATGCGTAGGAAATCATGATGGCAACCCCTCCACCCGCCATCAGGGCCTGTGCAAGACAGGCTGACATTGTCAAATATTCAAGAAACTTCATTCGAGCTGCTAAACTGATACAGCTTCCACATATGCCGTCTGCTCGAGTCCAAGTGCTGTCTCCTGCTATTTCTCCAGAGTGCAGTCAGGAAGACAAGATAAAGATAGTCCGAGAATATTTCCATAACCTCGGGAAACCTTCCCTGGGTCAACAAAGGTCACTTCGTGTCATCGGGGCCGAAGAAGTAGAAAAAGACAAAATATCACCCGTGGGGGTGAATGAAGAGGAGAAGCAAACAGGGACTAGAAGCCTTGAAAAGTCTCCACAAAATGAAAAGATGAAAAGAATTTCAATGTATGAAGAGCTGACTTTCCCCAGTCAGACTCGAAGGGGAATCAGAAAGCACAAAAGAAGAATGCAAGTTCTCACCTACAATATGACAGGGGTAATGGGCATACCCGACACCCTTTCAAATGAACAAGAAGAGCCAGTCGAGAATGCTGGAAGAAAAGACCCGATGACAAGATGGGACAAAGCTGAGGCTGAGCTGCTGCAAGCCGCAAAGGGCAAGCATGTTGCTGATGAAAGTATCGCTACTGTCACTGCCAGAATAGTGGCATCTGAACAAGAAGGAGCATCTCCACCTCCTTCAATCAAAGGTTCTTTGGGCGAAACGCCTGAGAGCATTAGTAATGAAACAACCACGGACCCTGTCGTCCTGATGTTGCTGCAAGGATACCAGCGGGAGATAAAACTACCAAAGAGAAAATTAAATGAAAGGGCGGGGCATGCTATGGCGCCCGAGGAACTGGGGGCATGAGCCGAGCCATCACAGGAAGGTTTCAACCCCAGGGGTGCTCCTTCACTTGCCATTGTACAAACTGCAGCTCAGAACCGGGCTACTCCCGAGCATTATTCCCAGCGGCTCCAGCCAGCATGGCCAATGCCCCTTCAGATGCAGTGGCAGGATCCGTGGTCAGAGCCTTTGCCACCCAATGCTATGACTTTGGCCGCATTATTGATGCAGCCCACCCGCCTCTACCCTCAACCAGAAGAGCCAACTATGATGAACAAGTTGATGGTGGAGCAGATGATTGAAGCAGGGTTGGCGAAGTGGGGTGGTGATGATTACGCCCCCTTCGACATATACGAAGTGCCATATCCAGCCTACCATGCCGCCAAAAGATTGCCACCCGGCATCGATAAACTCCCAAAATTTGACAAATACAACGGGCAGGGCTCCCCGAAAGAGCATGTTGCACAATATATAGCAATCATGGGTGACTTGGCGGCGGACAAGTCATACCTACTGAAGTTCTTTGGGTCTTCCCTAATAGGACCTTCCTTCGAATGGTATTCCAACTTTCCGGTCGGGTCTATCAAGGACTGGCATGATATGCAGCACAAATTCACTAAAGGATTCCACGTCACCGAGACGGAGGTGACCATGGCTGAGTTATTGGCGACCAAACAAAAGGATGATGAGCCTGCTGCAGAATATATCAAGAGATGGGAGGATCTAAACATGAGGTGTCGACGTCCTCCGCATCCAGAAGATGCAATACAAATATGTAAACAAAATCTGAAGAAAGAGATTCTGGAAAGGATGATTGGAATAGAAATTCGGTCTTTTGATCGATTAAGTGATATTGCCACGGAGGTTGAAGATTTCTTCACAATATATCCCTCCATTTCTGCTGACTCAAGTCATGAAGCCAAGCAGGTTAATAAATGACCGATACTGAAAGCAGTTCATGCTGTCAGCCTCACGGCGAAAAGGCACAAATGGACGCACAATACTCCTCTCAATGAAGCTGCTGAATGCCAGGAGAGGCCTCCTTCACAGAACAAAACAAAGAAGCTCTATGCCTTCCCCCGGGACAAGACTCGAGCATTGTTTGAGTGGGCTATCAAATACAGCAAAGTCATCCTTCCGAAGCCAAAGAGACTGGATGACGTCAAAAGAAGAGATGATCCTTTTCTGCCCCTACCATCAAATCTTGGGGCATCCTATTGAAGATTGCCAAATATTCAAAGACATCACCCAAGGCTTAATAAAAAGAGGGGAGCTGTAAATGGGGGAGGACCGAGTCGATCCTCCACACCCTCATGAAGTGCCTGCTACGGGGGCATCAATTAACATGATATCTATATGCCAACAGCTACATGAAGAAATGACAAAGGGCTGTGCCTGGCACGTTCATGAAGACTATATCCTGTCGCATGAAAGGGAGCAACAGAATTGGCGAGCATCACCAACAAAGAAAGGAACAGAACCGGCTTCTCGCCCAGCACTGGAAACCCAAATTCCTGGCGCCATGGACCGGCCTACTCTGCCTCTTGCAGTCTCTGCCCACCTTCAAATAACCTCTCCAATGGCTATCAAAAGGTCAACTGACAATAAAAAGAAGAAACAGACCCCGTCACGGGTACATGAAGAAGCTAGCTCAGCCATGGAGCGGTCACAAGCTATTATAAGTGGGCCTGATAAGCGTGAGCAGCCCAAGAGCCCACCTATGCAGTTCAAGAAGCCTGCCCCTCAAAGACGCAATGAATCTCATCAGCCAATAAAAAGAACTAAAGAAAACGCAAGGGTGTTCAATGCACCGAGCAACCCACTGTGGGGGCGGATGCCAGCCATGTGGGAGAAGGAAAAGAAGAATACAAAGGCTAAAGCAAGATATGTTGCTCTCTCCTGCAACATGCTGTCAGCACTATCCAGTATGGCTCAAGCTGCTGATGAGGAAGATGAAGAAATTTACTTTATACCGAAGGAAGCAAATCAAGTTGAAGCTTCTGCCCCCCATCATGCTGCTGGATCCGGGAGAATATCAAGACACCCGTCAGCCAACAAGGGGGCACAATACCACGTTCCTCCTTCATTTGAAGGCATAAAACCCAGGGATTCCATCTCAATGAAACTGGACGCGTCCAGCAACAATGACGGGATGCCACTCACCCTAGTCAAACCGGAGGCGCAAGATAGCACTCCCGGCCCCTCTTGGCAAGGCCCCGTTGTGATGGCACTGCTATACTAGAAGCAGTAAGAAATTGAAATGCTGCAAAGGCAGCTAAATGAAATAAATTTAAGTCCACCTATGTCGCAACTAGCAGGACATTTACATGAGGCGACACAAGGTAGTGCTATCTCACCTGAAGCTTCAGCACGGACAGTCATGCCCCGAATAGCACATGATCTTACAGGGGGTATCCTCCCTCAACCACTCAAACATACAGGCTCCCGGGCACGTCAAGGGGCAACTAAAGCATATCCGAAGATGGTGCCAATGAGACCGCGCATGCAGTCAGACGAGCTCAAGGCGAAACAAACAATGAATACGAAGACGGCCGAAGATGAAGTCACTGAGGCCGAATTACAAGCAGCCAAACAAAAAGATAATGAGTCTGTCATGGACTACATAAGAAGGTGGAGGAATCTCCGTGAAAGATGTAGACATCCGCCGAGCTACGGGGACTCTGTTCAAATCTGCAAAGAAAATCTGAGAATAGAAATTCTACGTTGGGTCATTGACATTGAAGTCACGACCTTTGAACAGTTAAGTGATGTCACAGCCAATGCCAAAGCAGTGCTGGCAAGGCTATGCTCGACCTCTATGGCCTCTAGTCAAAAGAATAAACCAATCAACAAACCTCTGACACAAGAAGAAGTTTGCGCCTCAAATTTTGAAGCCTTCGAGCAACAGAAGAAGAAAATGAAAGAGGCATCTTCCGCCGATCCGGCAAAACAAGGGTCCTCATTAAGGGGCAAGACTGATGAAATTGTATTCCTTTCCAAAGGATAAGACTAGGGCACTTTTTGTGTGGGCCCGCGAATATGGCAAAGTAGTGCTTCCGGAGCCAAAGAAACCAAGCGATGCCGAAAGAAAAGATGATCCACGATTCTGTCCTTATCACCAAATGTTGGGACATCCCATTGAGGATTGCCATGTGTTCAAAGACATTATTGAAGGCCTGATCAAGAAAGGCAAACTATAGATGGGCGAGGATAAGGTGGACCCAACGTGCCCTCATCAAATATCTGTCCTTAAAAGAGCAGCCCCGCGCGGCGTTACCGCCTCAACTGCTCCTCACAAATCTGGCTGAAGCCGATGTCTAGCAGGCCCGCATAGCTTGAATGCGGATGTTTGCCAACAAAAAGAGGAATGGCAAATGAAGCAAAAAAAAAGAAAGAAAAAAAAAGAAAGGAAAAGTCATGTTCTGGGGGCAGGCACCCAAAAAAAAGAAGAAAAGGAAAAAATGAGCAAAAAAAGAGAGGGCAAATAAAAATTACCTATACAGACATTGGGCTCCACCTACTGAATCATTTCTCAGAAAGTTGGATCCTTCCAAAAAAAGGGGAAGAAACAAAAAAACATAAAATAATGAAGGAGTCCTTGATGGTTGCATCTGTCAAGGGAGATATCACTCCCCCCATGTCTTTGTCCGTGCCAAATAAGAAACTACTATTGTGGGGTTGGCGTAGTGAAGCGAACCACTTATCCCCTCTCTGAGGGGGTGAGCGCTCTCCTGTGCACCCAGCTTGGTCTGTTTAAAAACAAATGGACAAAGGGCAATGGATCTGCACTACAGTGCACTGTCAGCATCATCTGAGTTGCCCGTTCAAAACAAAAAAGAAAGAAAAATTATGAGGTCAACAAGGCCTCCCATCCGCCCCCATAGCATTACATGTTGAATGCCCAAGGGAAAATAAAATGACTACGTCATCTGCGGGGGTGGGAAGACCCGATAGCTGCAGCCTCTAAGAAAAATGGTCCAAGAGGATGACACTTGGCAGAAGCACCGGGGACTCGAGCCGAAGCTGTTCAGAGCATCTCCTGAAGAAATCAATGACGAAAGAAGATAACTGTTGATCTGATGCATAGCTGTCACTGAATATCTCGAGGGGGACCATGTAATCAACGGTCCCACCGACGATAAAGAGCCCTCATTGGCCGCTAGGTCTCCCGTCTCAAATACGGGCCCATGTCAATTAAGGGGAATGAAAAGAACAATCCTTATTAAGTTGGCTACCCCCCCCGACTCCCTATCAAGCCAGCAAATAAATGCCTTTTGGATTCTAAAGGCCTGTCTCAGTACCCCTTGGTCCTGTCGGGATTCATGATGCCTTGCCATCTTCCCATCCTACGGGGGTACTCCCCACTTGTCCCATTGGGACTAACCTTCCACCCTTGATCTGGGACCTATGCTCCCAGCCAACACATTCTCATTGCCTTTCGGCATTCAGCCGAACTTGAAAATTACCTTCTGTCCCATTGAGCTAGGTTCATAAAACCTTTTCTTGGCATAAGGCACTCTGCCCTTGTCGAGCTCAATAACCCGCCCATCAATCCCACAGGACTGTGTCCATAAAGCTTTCCCTGGCCTGAGGCGCTCCGCCCTAGCCGAACTTGAAAATTACCTTCTGTGTCATCGAGCTGGGTCCACAAAGTCTTTTCCTTGGCCTGAGGCACTCCGCCCTCGCCGAGCCCCAAAATTACCCTTTGTCCCACTGGACAGGATTCATAAAACCCTTTTCCTTGGCCTAAGGCACTCCGCCCTTGCCAGGCCCGCCGGGCTCTTGGACATCAATCCCTAGCCCCATCAGCAGAATAAACAGTCAAATTCATCAATAGTCCCACCGGACAAAATATCCTGTATCGCAGACGAGACTCTGTCAGGGAGCCCAACACAAAAAAATAAATAGCAAAAATAATAACAAAAAAAAAGGAAATGAAAAGAAGAAAGAAATGAATAAAAAATGATGAAAATGAATGAAGAAAGGAAAACGAAGATTTAAAATAAACTTAATGAATCAACAAACTCGATAGACCTAGTAAAATCAATAAATTCAATCAAATCAATCAATCTGATGAGCTCAATAATGATAATAATGATAAAACCAATGAAATTTAATAAACCTAATAAGCAAAGCAAAATTAATCAACTCCACAAATCAATAAGCCTATCAAACCAAATAAACCTCAATAAACCCAATCAACTCAATAAATCGAACAAACCAATAAACCCAATAAACCCATCAAAATCAAACTCAATGAATCAATAAACCCAATAGATCAAATAAACCCCAACAAACTTAACCAATAAATCTAGTGAACTTAACAAACTCAAACAAACCAACAAATCCTATAAAACCAATAAACTCAATAAACTTAACAAATTCAATAAACCCAACCAGTCCAAACAAATAAACCAACAAAAGATTCCTTCACTTTGTCTTAGACCTTCTATCTGAGCAAGGTTTGTTGATCCCGAGATCTCCATGGGTCAACATCCATATTCTGTGCTGGCTTACACGTCACGTCTTTGCCAAGTTGGTCAGCTTCGACATGACGTCGAGTTGACATCTTCATCTACACATTCTGCCCTTGTTTCAGACCTTCCGTCTGAGCAAGGTTGGTTGACTCCGACACCTCGTCGGGTTGGCATCAATATTTAGCCCTGGGTCTGGGCCTCTCATTCGCCTACAATATAGTCTACCCTCACCCCAAACCTTCTATCGGGGTAGGGCCCGTTGACTTCAACATTCCGTTGAGTCAACACCTATCCTGCGTGCTTCCCTTGGCTTAGGCCCCACGCCTCTGCCAAGTTTGTTGACTTCGACATGGCGTCGATTCAACACCTACCCCACAATATGCCCTTGGCCTAGGCCTCACGCCTTTGCCAAGTTCGTTGACTTTGACATGACGTCGAGTCGACACCTATCCTACAATATGCCCTTGGCCTAGGCCTCACGCCTTTGCCAAGTTCGTTGACTTCGACATGACGTCGAGTCGACACCTGTCCTACAATATGCCCTTGGCCTAGGCCTCACGCCTTTGCCAAGTTCGTTGACTTCGACATGATGTTGAGTCAACACCTATCCTACATTATACCCTTGGCTTAGGCCTCACGCCTTTGCCAAGTTCGTTGACTTCGACATGACGTCGAGTCAACACCTTTCCTACAATATGCCCTTGGCCTAGGCCCCATGCCTCTGCCAAGTTCGTTGGCTTCGACATGACGTCGAGTCAACACCTACCCTATAATATGCCCTTGGCCTAGGCCCCACACCTCTGCCAAGTTCGTTGGCTTCGACACGACGTCGGGTCAACACCTACCCTACAATATGCCATTGGCTTAGGCCTCACGCCTCTACCAAGTTCGTTGACTTCGACATGGCGTCGAATCAACACCTATCATACGTGCTTCCCTTGGATTAGGCCCTACGCCTTAGCCAAGTTCGTTGACTTCGACATGACGTCGAGTCAGCACCTATCCTACATTATACCCTTGGCTTAAGCCTCACGCCTTCGCCGAGTTCATTGGCATCGACATGACGTCGAGTCAACACCCATCCTATATCATACCCTTGGCTTAGGCCTCACGCCTCTGCCGAGTACGTTGACTCCGACACGACGTCAGGTTAACATCCATATCCTACATTCTTTCCTTGGTTCAAGCCTCACGCCTTTTCCAAGTTGGTTGACTTTGACAATCTGTCTAGTCAACAACCATATTCTGCCCTGGCCCAGACCCTTTGTCTCTTCCAGGTTGGTCATTTTCAACATAACATCGAGATGACAACAGTGTTTTATGTCTTCCCTTGTCTTGGACATGTCGTCTAAGCAAGGTTTGTTGGCTCTGACATCCCGTTGGGTCAGCATCCATATTCTATCTTTTGCCCTTAGCTTAGGCCTCACGCCTCTGCCAAGCTCGTTGGCTTCGACATGACGTTGAGTCAACACCCATTCAACATTAATATCCTACATTATACTCTTGGCTTAGGCCTCACGCCTTCGCCAAGTTCGTTGACTTCGACAGGATGTCGAGTCAACACCTATTCTACATTCTGCCCTTATCTTAGGCCTCATGCCTCTGCCAAGTTCGTTGGCTTCGACAGGACGTCAAGTCAACACTTACCCTATATTACACCCTTGGCTTAGGTCTCACGTCTTTGCCAAGTTCGTTGACTTTGACAGGACGTTAAGCCAACACCTATGTTATATTCTGCCTTTGGATCAGGCCTCACGCCTTATCCAAGTTGGTTGACTTTGGCAATCTGTCAAGTCAACAACCATATTCTGCCCTGGCCCGGACCCTTCGTCTCTCGCAGGTTAGTTTTATTCAACATGACGTTGAGACGACGACAATGCTTTATTTCTGCCCTTTCCTAGACATACCGCCTTGGTAAGGTTTGTTGACTCTAACATCCCGTCAGGTTAACATTCATATTCTACCTCTGGCTCGGACCTTTCATCCAGTCAGTCAACAAAAGGACCCTTTTACCTCTGACGCGGACCTTTTGTCCAGTCAGTAAACAAAAAGACCCTATTACCTCTGGCTCGGACCTTCCGTCCGACCATACAACAAAAAGACCCTTTTACCTTTGGTTCAGACCTTTCGTCCTGTCAGTCAACAAAAAGACCCTTTTACCTCTGACGCGAACCTTTCGTCCAGTCAGTCAATAGAAAGACTCTTTCACCTTTGGTCCGGACCTTCCGTCCGACTATACAACAAAAAGACCCTATTACCTCTGGCTCAGACCTTTCGTCTAGTCAGTCAACAAAAAGACCCTTTTACTTCTAGCTAAGACCTTTTGTCCAGTCAGACAACAAAAGACCCCTTCCCTGTTGGCGTCATGGCCTTCCGCCTAAGCCAGGTTGTACAGTGTCATGACTTTACGTCTAAGCCATTAAATATCCTTGTCCGACGTCATGGCCTTCCACCTGAGCCGGTAAATAATCTGCCTTGGCGTCATGGCCTTCCGCCCAAGCCAAGTTGTACGGCGTCATGACTTTACGTCTAAGCCGTTAAATATTCTTGTACGGCGTCATGGCTTTCCGCCTAAGCCGGTAAACAATCTGCATTGACGTCATGGCCTTCTACCTAAGCCAAGTTGTACGGCGTCATAACTTTATGTCTAAGCCGTTAAATATCCTTGTCCGACGTCATGGCCTTCCACCTAAGCTGGTAAGCAATCTGCCTTGGCGTCATGGCCTTCCGCCCAAGCCAAGTTGTACGGCATCATGACTTTACGTCTAAGCCATTAAATATTCTTGTCCGGCGTCATGGCTTTCCGCCTAAGCTGGTAAACAATCTGCCTTGGCGTCATGGCCTTCCGCCTAAGCCAAGTTGTACGGCATCATGACTTTATGTCTAAGCCGTTAAATATCATTGTCCGGCGTCATGGCCTTCCACCTAAGCCGGTAAACAATCTGCCTTGGCGTCATGGCCTTCCGCCTAAGCCAACTTGTACGGCATCATGACTTTACGTCTAAGCCGTTGAATATTCTTGTTCGACGTCATGGCTTTCCGCCTAAGCCAGTAAACAATCTACCTTGGCGTCATCGCCTTCCGCCTAAGCCAAGTTGTACGGCGTCATGACTTTACGTCTAAGCCGTTAAATATTCTTGTCTGGCGTCATGGCTTTCCGCCTAAGCCGGTAAACAATCTGCCATAGTGTCATGGCCTTCCGCCTAAGCCAAGTTGTATGCCATCATGACTTTACGTCTAAGCCGTTGAATATTCTAGTCCGGAGTCATGGCTTTCCGCCTAAGCCGGTAAATATTCTATCTTGGCGTCATGGCCTTCCGCCTGAGCCAAGTTGTGCGACATCTTGACTTTATGTCTAAGTCGTTGAATACTCTTGTCCGGCGTCATGGCTGTCTGCCTAGGACGGTAAATATTCTGCCTTGGCGTCATGGCCTTCCGCCTAAGCCAAGTTGTACGGCGTCATGACTTTATGTCTAAGCCGTTAAATACTCTTGTCTGGCGTCATGGATTTCCGCCTAAGCCGGTAAATATTTTGCCTTGGCGTCATGACCTTCCGCCTAAGCCAAGTTGTACGGCGTCATGACTTTATGTCTAAGCTGTTAAATACTCTTGTCCGGCGTCACGGCTTTCCACCTAAGTCGGTAAATATTCTACCTTGGCGTCATGGCCTTCTGCCTAAATCAAGTTGTACGGCGTCGTGACTTTATGTCTAAGCCATTGAATACTCTTGTCCGGCATCATGGCTTTTCGCCTAAGTCGGTAATTATTCTACCTTGGCGTCATGGCCTTCCGCCTAAGCCAAGTTGTGCGACGTCGTGACTTTATGTCTAAGCCGTTGAATACTCTTGTCCGGCGTCATAGCTGTCTGCCTAGGCCGGTAAATATTCTACCTTGGCGTCATGGCCTTGTTGAGTCATGGTTTTGATGATTGTTGTAATTGTTAAGTTTTGTTTTGATGATAACTAAACTTAATGTGTGATTACGTGATGATAACTAAACGTATGGTTGATTACACATGTTCTTGATGATTGTGTTCATTCATCTTATTGTTTATGCTGGTTGCACATATTGGTTTTACAAGAGGCAAGAGGTTTCATAACCTTTTTAATGTCAACAAGCATGCAATTAACCTAACTATCTTGCATGCAGGTTCAAACTCATGGCCGTCACCTGGTGAACCAAAACTCTACTTCCCTACAATCCAAAACAGGTGGTATATGTCATTTACTGTCAAGAACCATTGGTGAGACTCCTACCTTGTATTAAAATGAAGCTTCATGCTTTAAACCATCAAGATTCACTCCTTTTCAAACTTGTGTTCATGAATCATTCCATGTGTTAAATCGAGTCTAAACAAACTTGTAATCAACTATAACACAAGCCCTTTTTCAAGTATCGAACCAATGGATAGTTTCAAGTGAGCTAACACTTGACTTTTGCAGGTTTGGAGACTGGCGGTCGACCTGTGGACCCTTGGCGGTCGACCTGAAATCACAGAACTGAAAATTGGCAACCTGTGAACCTGGCGGTCGACCGCCAGGAGCTAGCGGTCGACCTATTTTCCCAGCAGCCAAATGGCTACAGGACGGCCAATGGCGGTCGACCGCTGGCCTCTGTAGGTCGACCGCCAGCCTCGAACTGCCCCTTTTGTTGACTTTTGTTTCAAGCTCGAGGAGTGGTCTTTCCACCCATTTGTTTAATCCTAAAGACACCCAATCCACCATGATTTGTGGATCTGGTCTGGGGCTTGTCTATGGACCATTTAAGAGATATAAAACATCTCATTGAAGCCACAACCCTAACCATCCAAGGGGATTCAAGAGGAGATCAAGAGGAGGCTGTCAAAGAGAAGAAGGAGGAGTAGTGCTACTGTAGCATGAACAGTAGTCCGTGAATCAAGTTCCATCCAGCAGCTGAAGATCCAAGATCCTTCTTGAAGCCTTCATCCTCCTATGAGCTGATGAAGCAAGCATCCAACAAGAAGAGATCGAAGGAGAGCCTATCAACCAAGGAGCCTATAAAGAGAAGAAGAAGAAGGATGCTACAAGGAAGAAGGACCCATTCAAGCATCATCTGAAGGGACTCTAGCTCCGGTTGAAGTCAGCAATATCAAAGGAAGAGAACAAGCTCACAAGCATCAAGGAGATACAAGGATTGTCCAAGTGAAGAAGAAGGGTACTGTAGCCATGAACAGTACTCCGTGCAGCAAGTGTTCTTCATCCATTCTCAACCCCACAGCATGCATTCAAGGTAACCCAAATCAGGGGATTTCTAAACTGTGCCTTATTGTGTTTTAAGTTCATATTCGTGTTTTGTATAAACTGTAAAAACTTGTGTGTGTGTGGATCGTTGTTGGATCCGTGGTTGTGTGTGTGTCCTATTTGATTCGTGTGTGCGTAGATCTTCCTAGATCTATGTGTATGTGTGTGGATCTACTTAGATCCAGTTATTTTGGTGTGTGGTTTGCTGCACTTGTCGCAGCGTGTGTGTGTCTTGTTGATCCGGTTGTCGGATCGTGTTGGATTTCATCTCCGTGTGTGTGTGTGTGTGTGTGTGTGTTGAAGCTTGTCTTCGTGTGTGGGTTGGGGCGCGTCCCCGTGTGTGTGTGCAGGCGTCATCCTGCGTGTGTGGTTGGAGCGTTGTCTCCGTTTGGGGATTTATCCCCCAATGAAGCCTCACCGGGTTTGGTGAGGGGTGGACGTAGGATTGCCGTCGTTGCATCCGAACCACCTTAAAAATCGCTGTACAGTATGGTTTGAATTGTGTGATTTGATCCATTTCCTCTACCTTCATTCTACGTAAGTGTTAGTGTATTTGTGATTCCAGATTTATCCACGTATATCCTACATAATCTACATCATCATCTAATTAAGTTTGATAAATCTCATTTGTGAACCAACAGTTTTGATCCTATTGATTAGCTTTATATCACATATTACAAAAAGACCAAAAGTTTTTAGTAAAATTTGTAAACACCCAATTCACCCCCCTCTTGGGTGTCATTGATCACGGGACTTCAATTGGTATAAGAGCCAAGGCTCTAATTTCATAGATCTTACGATCTAGAGTGATCCAGATCAATGACTACCATTATGTACACTTTGAATTCTCCACCGGTGTTTGATGGTTGTAATTTCGATTTGTGGTTAGGTAAAATGTGTAGTCTTGTCAACTCATATGACCCAAAGCTATGGAAGCTTATTTCACATGGTCCTTATGAATTTCCTAAAGATAAAAATGTCTGGACTGCAAATCAAAAGCTTAAACATGATCAAAATTGTTTAGTTCTAAAATTACTTATTACTGCAGTTGATTCTAATCATTTCCCTTTTGTCTCCCATTGCAGATCCACGAAGGATATATTGGTTGGCTTAACCAAAGTTCGGGAAGAGCATGAAGACCAATGTCTTGTGACAGGCACGAGTGATCAAGGGAGTGATCAACAAGTTGAATCAAGCTCAAAGGTAAATTCTAATTCTGATAATGAAGATTTTTTAGCTATGAGGAGTTATTGATTGCATATGATGAGCTTGCTGATAAATATGAGAGGGTTAAGTCTGAAAATAAAAAATTAAAAAAGAATGTTGGACAAAATAAATGTGATTCTCCATGTAAAGAATGCTCACACTTGAAAGAATTGATTGATGGTCATGTGTTCGACATTGAAATTCACAAAGATCAAATTTCTTCCTTGAGAAATGAAAACAAAGAGCTGAGAGAGAGAGAGTTAGTCTTATGAGCAATGGTCAAAATGAGTTTGCTCATGATAAAAATCTTAAAATGAAAAATGAGAAACTGAAGGAATTGAATAAAATCATTTCTGAAAGATTGCTTGCTCTTGAAACAGGAAAATTTGTGAATAATGATGAATCTGAAAAAGTGCATGCTTTGTTGCAAGAAATTGAAAGTCATAAAATCATCAATGCTACTTTACATGAACAAGTCAATTCCTATAAAAATAAGATGGTTTCCTATGAATTGCACATTGCATCTCTTCAATCTGAAATTCTTGACTTGAATGTTTCAATGTCTAGATTTATGAATGGTCAAGAAAACTTAGACAAATTATTGGGGACGAAAGTGAATTTTGAAAGGGAAGGGCTGTGTTTTAATCCTGTGAAGAAAAAGAAGTTTGAAAATAAAGTTTATACATCTTTTGTGCACAGTTCAAACATAGCCAGCACATCAAATGGGTCCCTAAAATAATCTTCTTCACAGACAATAAAAAGATCAAATGAAAATCTAAAAAAGAGAAATCATGTTGCACACACACATGCATCCACAAAGAAAATCAACTTGCATCAAGAATCCAAAAATGCTACTAGCACTTCCATGCTTGTTGAACAAATTTCTGCCACACACACACAACCACCTTGGAAGAAACTCTCATATTTTTATTGTGATAAATTTGGTCATGCCATACATGACTGTTTCATTATGAAGAATGATGATTTGAGAGCATGCAAGAAAATGAATGAATTCAAAAATACAAAAAAGGTTTCATTTGGGAGAAATAAATTTGAGAAATCTTATGTTCATGCAAAGAGACCACATGAGAAAATGTCTTCTGTGTGTTGTCTCCATTGTGGTGAATCTGGGCATACTAAACATGATTGTAAGTCGATGCATGGTTATCTCTTGATAAAAAATGATAATTTGAATACTGTCAAAAAGTGGAAACCATGTGCAAATGTTGCTACTAACCCACAAGGACCCAAAAGAATTTGGGTACCTAAGAATGACAAATGAAAAATCTATTTTGCAGGTGTGCCTTGGGAATATAAAACATGAAATCTATCTTCGTCAAGAAGGTAAGGCACTCGGGCCCAGTGGCATAAGTTAGGTTTGAAGAAAAAAAATCAAAAACTAAAATTTGTAAGCTCAGGTGATATCTCTTTTACTCTCACCAGTGACTGCATAAGACTTTGATTCATTTTGAGTCTTTTAGTTATGTAGTCTTGCATATGTCCATACATGCATTTCATTCATAGTTGTTTACATATTTGTGCATATATCACTTGTCATATAGCATTTTGTTGTAGGAGAGCTTGAAGATTCTCATGATCATGATTTCACCACACATATTGAGTTTGCATACACTTTCATACTCTATCATGCATAAGTTGAACATTGTGAATTCATGTCATAATGCATAGCAATCCTCTTACCTTCACCACCCTTGACTATATAGTATATCAAATGGTGACATGTGGAAGGGCAGGTTTCGCCAGTCTGAAAGCTATCACTATGCGTGAGGTGATATTCGGATCTAAGTTCTCCGCCCGGTACTATGAGTCAATTAGTTACAGGCTGCATATGGCATTGGATGGTAACTGAACATCTTGCACTTATGCACACACTAAGGGGGAGCAAATATATTCATCTTATGGCATTAACATTTAGGATCACACATGAGTCATGCATTGCATCTAGAGCTGTCTAAGGGTGTTGGTTGTTAAAATTATTTGTCATGTCATTATTACTAAATTTGAATCGAAATTGATAAATCAAACCTTTCTATCTTTGGATGCAGATTATACTCTTAAAATCTAAATGATGATGGGCTAGTCATGTCCAAGCTTGAATCAACTGGAAGAATACCTTGCAAGGATGAAAATGATGAGAACCCTCTCAAGTTGCTACAAGAAGATGGGCTACTTTGTGTAGAACAACTTCCAGGATCGACTCAAGTGCAAGGTGGTGAAAGTTTTGTACGTGTTGAAGTATGTACCCAAGACATGGTGGAAGGCTTGGATCAAAATGGATTCTCAAGACAAAGGTATGAAAAGTAAAATTTGAAGTACTAACCGCCGTGGAGTTAGCAATCTTAGTGCATGAAGGCCTTTGATCTTGTCATCTAAACTAAGGCAATTCAACCTCGTCAGTTCATGCAATGGTCTTTTGTCACTTGGTGACATTTTAGGATGACAGGTATTGATTCAACTTGAACTGTCATTCTCCATTCTGCTGTGACAACTTACTTATTGGTTGATTGAAACTAAAATCTTGAACTTTATGTTGACCTTTGAACATCCTTCAATCTGATTGCTTGAGCACATTTAAGCTTAATTGAGTATCTGGTATATCAAATACTGAGTAGTGAAAAGGTGAATTATCTTCACCTGGAAACTCTCACTATGCGTGAGTTGGTCCTTGGACCAAAGTTCTCCGCCTTGTACCAGAACTGGAAGAAATTGATTGTTTGGCTTTGAAAGAATTTTTCTGATGCTTTTATTTGCTCCTTGTCAGCTAGCCCCATGTCATAAGAGAAACATTGCACTTTCACTAAATTTTTCTGAGATTCATGTCTTTGTCAAAGGGGGTCTTGCTAGCTAAACAAGTTGAAATGAGTATTGACTGAGTGAACTCCAATTGGAACATGCAACATGCTCATGATGAATTCCTTCAAAAATTTCTAAAATTGATCCTTGTTGAAGTGAAGAGTTCTGTAATGGAAATGTCAACTCCTGAATGGCTTGTGAATGTTTTCAAAACCCTTGAAAATCTGCTCTTAACAACTTCTGACAATAAATGGCTTCCCTTTGTATATAAGCCACTTGTGATGGAAATTGTCCCATGCTCATCTTTCCAATCTGATTTGCTCTCTTGTATGTAGTGTCATTTTTCATCTTGCATTCCATTCTCATATAAGAATAGACTGCATGCATTAGAATTCATACATTAAGTGCAGTTAGCTCACTCATTTTGTACCAGAAGTTTTACACCACACTGCATTCTGTCTTGGCATGTTACATCTCATTCTTATATGATCAAGGATTGCATTGCACTAGAACTCATGCATTAGCCGCATTCAGTTCGTTCAATTGGTATCCTTTTGATTGGTATCAGTTGCATATTTGCATTGCATGTTGCATATATTCCCCTTGTGTGCTTGCTTAATATTATATGCTATTCACCCTCATTCCTTGGCACTTCTATGGCCTTATGTCCTCTTGATAAATAATGCTGCATTTGAGTCATTGTTGGAGTGTTTCTTGTCGTACACTCTGGAGAGTTTATATTTCATAAGTGCATCTATTTAGGGGGAGCTGCCTTGTTATGTGTTCATGATATTTTCGGTATACATGCTGAATCAAATTCGCACACTTCATGCACAAAATGTGAAAATGAGTGTTAAAGATAAGGATATATGAATTTCTTTTCAACACTCTCGAGATGTTCAACTTGCTGCATGTATGTAGAAGAGACAGTTGAGGAAAAAGTTGCCTACCTATCTTTATTGAAAAATCTCTAAGGTAAATGAACGGCAGAGCAATGCTTGGTCTCACTGAGTAAACTGGGCACATGTCACCTGAGACGTGATGTGGTTCATATCTGAAAAGTGTGGACTAGTACCTCTGTTCAATATGAAGTGGGATGGTTCAGTATTCTGAGTAATCGGGGATTCTGGCATAAGCTCCATGCATCTACTCGCGTAAAAAGGAATCATTTTGAACCTGATCACTCTTGAAAAATTCTACCTATCATGTGATACTACTCGAGTAACCGGGGATTCTGGTTGAGTTAAAAAAAATGATGGTGAAAACTCATTGTGGTAGAGCGAAGCCTCCAATACGCTGTTCTCCAAAATTGAAGTGCAGTCTGTGAAATGTCTCATTGTGTTTATCTGTAAATCTGAATATCCATATTGCAACTATCGTCCTTCATGTTCCTCACCTACACATCTGGAAATTTGATTTAATATGTATTCATAAAATTGATTGACTGCATCAGCAATTGCATGAATCTCCTATATGATTGCACGATCTTCCATGTGCTACACATGTGCATTCTGGTGAGCATGACTCTCTTGCATCCTTAATATACCCATTCCCCTCTCATATATGTACGGGGGAGATTGCATGTATGTTTATATGTAACTGTTTGATTACTTTGTGTGCACTTCATGAGTCATCATCTACATATACATAGCTTCATGCATTTAAACAGAAAATGTAAAAATCAAAAATTTGAAAATCAAAGAAAATCATTTTGATATGTCCTCCTGCTCTTGTTTGTGTGAAAATCTGCCATGGGCTCTAGATTTTGAATGCTATCATGTTGAACACCTTATTTTGTGATCATCTTCCTACACTGGCTCATGCTTGACTGTAATCGCTTTGGATGGTATCATATTGATTTCTGAGAATAATAAGTAATTGGCCTCCTCTAATTGGACTTATATTGATTTGTCGGTCCATGATTTGCTGTTGCTTCTTCTGTATTGATAAGATGGGCTATTGCTGTTTCCAAGGGAGATCAGTTTGCTCTTCCTTGTTTGGCTTCTTCAAGCTTTGTTGATATTGTTGATCATGTCACAGGGGGAGAAAGGTTTACATTATCCCGCTTTTTGATTATGTCAAAGGGGGAGATAAATTGATGATTGTGTGTGACAGGGGGAGGAGAACTAAGAAGAACATCTGTGCCTTTCCATTGTATATCATCATTAAGTTTGTCATCATCAATATATCATCATTAAGTTTGTCATCATCAATAAGTTTGTCATCATCAAAAAGGAGGAGATTGTTGAGTTATGGTTTTGATAATTGTTGTAATTGTTAAGTTATGTTTTGATGATAACTAAACTTAATGTGTGATTACGTGATGATAACTAAACGTATGGTTGATTACACATGTTCTTGATGATTGTGTCCATTCATCTTATTGTTTATGCTGGTTGCACATGTTAGTTTTACAAGAGGCAAGAGGTTTCATAACCTCTTTAATGTCAACAAGCATGCAATTAACCTAACTATCTTGCATGCAGGTTCAAACTCATGGCCGTCACCTGGTGAACCAAAACTCTACTTCCCTACAATCCAAAACAGGTGGTATATGTCATTTACTATCAAGAACCATTGGTGAGACTCCTACCTTGTATTAAAACGAAGCTTCATGCTTTAAACCATCAAGATTCACTCCTTTTCAAACTTGTGTTCATGAATCATTCCATGTGTTAAATCAAGTCTAAACAAACTTGTAATCAACTTTAACACAAGCCCTTTTTCAAGTATCGAACCAATGGATAGTTTCAAGTGAGCTAACACTTGACTTTTGTAGGTTTGGAGATTGGCGGTCGACCTGTGGACCCTTGGCGGTCGACCTGAAATCACAGAACTGAAAATTGGCAACCTGTGAACCTAGTGGTCGACCGCCAGGAGCTAGCGATCGACCTATTTTCCCAGCAGCCAAATGGCTATAGGACGGCCAATGGCGGTCGACCGCTGGCCTCTGTAGGTCGACCGCCAGCCTCGAACTGCCCCTTTTGTTGACTTTTGTTTCAAGCTCGAGAAGTGGTCTTTCCACCCATTTGTTTAATCCTAAAGACACCCAATCCACCATGATTTGTGGATCTGGTCTGGGCTTGTCTATGGACCATTTAAGAGATATAAAACATCTCATTGAAGCCACAACCCTAACCATCCAAGGGGATTCAAGAGGAGGCTGTCAAAGAGAAGAAGGAGGAGTAGTGATACTGTAGCATGAACAGTAGTCCGTTAATCAAGTTCCATCCAGCAGCTGAAGATCCAAGATCCTTCTTGAAGCCTTCATCCTCCTATGAGCTGAAGAGGCAAGCATCCAACAAGAAGAGATCGAAGGAGAGCCTATCAACCAAGGAGCCTATAAAGAGAAGAAGAAGAAGGATGCTACAAGGAAGAAGGAGCCATTCAAGCATCATCTGAAGGTACTCTAGCTTCGGTTGAAGTCAGCAATCTCAAAGGAAGAGAACAAGCTCACAAGCATCAAGGAGATACAAGGATTGTCCAAGTGAAGAAGAAGGGTACTGTAGCCGTGAACAGTACTCCGTGCAGCAAGTGTTCTTCATCCATTCTCAACCCCGCAGCATGCATTCAAGGGAACCCAAATCAGGGGATTTCTAAACTATGCCTTATTGTGTTTTAAGTTCATATTCGTGTTTTGTATAAACTGCAAAAACTTGTGTGTGTGTGGATCGTTGTTGGATCCGTGGTTGTGTGTGTGTCCTATTTGATTCGTGTGTGCGTAGATCTTCCTAGATCTACGTGTGTGTGTGTGTGTGTGGATCTACTTAGATCCAGTTGTTTTAGTGTGTGGTTTGCTGCACTTGTCGCAACGTGTGTGTGTCTTGTTGATCCGGTTGTCGGATCGTGTTGGAGTTCATCTCCGTGTGTGTGTGTGTGTGTGTGTGTGTGTGTGTGTGTGTGTGTGTGTTGAAGCTTGTCTCCGTGTGTGGGTTGGGGCGCGTCCCCGTGTGTGTGTGCAGGCGTCGTCCTGCGTGTGTGGTTGGAGCGTTGTCTCCGTTTGGGGATTTATCCCCGAGTGAAGCCTCACCGGGTTTAGTGATGGGTAGACGTAGGATTGCCGTCGTTGCATCCGAACCACCTTAAAAATCGCTATGCAGTATGATTTGAATTGTGTGGTTTGATCCATTTCCTCTACCTTCATTCTACGTGAGTGTTAGTGTATTTGTGATTCCGAATTTATCCACGTATATCCTACATAATCTACATCATCATCTAATTAAGTTTGATAAATCTCATTTATGAACCAACAGTTTTGATCCTATTGATTTGCTTTATATCACATATTACAAAAAGGCCAAAAGTTTTTAGTAAAATTTGTAAACACCCAATTCACCCCCCTCTTGGGTGTCATTGATCACGGGACTTCAGGCCTTCCGCCTAAGCCAAGTTGTACGGCGTCATGACTTTATGTCTAAGCCATTAAATACTCTTGTCCGGCGTCATGGCTTTCCGCCTAAGTCGGTAAATATTTTTTCTTGGCGTCATGACCTTCCGCCTAAGCCAAGTTATACGGCATCATGACTTTATATCTGAGCCGTTAAATACTCTTGTCCGGCGTCACGGCTTTTCGCCTAAGTCGGTAAATATTCTACCTTGGCGTCATGAACTTCCGCCTAAATCAAGTTGTAAGGCGTCATGACTTTATGTCTAAGCCATTGAATACTCTTGTCCGGCGTCATGGCTTTTCGCCTAAGCCGGTAAATATTCTGCCTTGGCGTCATGGCCTTCCGCCTAAGCCAAGTTGTACGGCGTCATGACTTTATGTCTAAGCCATTGAATACTCTTGTCCGGCATCATGGCTTTCCGCCTAAGTTGGTAAATATTCTACCTTGGCGTCATGGCCTTCCGCCTAAGCCAAGTTGTGCGACGTCGTGACTTTACATCTAAGCCGTTAAATATTCTTGTCCGACGTCATGGCTTCCGCCTAAGCCGGTAAATATCTTCTCTTGGCGTCACGACCTTACGTCTAAGCCAAGTCATTCAGCGTCTTTACCTTCGGTTTAAGTCGACAAACCTCTTACCATTGGCCCGGAATTGCTATCCGAACCAATGAACGAAAAGACCCCCTTTTTGGTTTCACACCAACCCTTGATCCCTCTAGGGATTCACAACAACATATCACATCTTCTCTCCGTTGTCATGGCATCAGCCACCTACCTCTCAAACTGGCGGCCTGCGGATGTACTTACTAAGCCCTACAAAAAAAAAGAGAAAAGGTAAAACAAAAAAAAAGAAAGAAAAAAAAAGAATAAGAAAAAAGAGAGCAAAAAAAAAAAGAAGAAAAAAAAGGAAAAGAAGGAAGAAAAGGAGAAAAAAATAGAGAAAACAAAAAAAGAGAGAAAAAATGAGCATAATATGGTTTGCATGCTTGCTTGGCTCATGCGCATGCTTGCTTGTAATATAGTACTAATACACTTCCTTCAAATTTCTAAGACCGCGTACTTCCTTGCTAAATAATGATGCTCTAATTCAGGATATGTGTGCGTCGCGGCACATACTAAGGATGAAAAGCCAATTCTCGGTGAGTGCATACGGCTAGGGGAAGAGTCATAGCTATGATGCTAGCACAACTCACATGATACACCCTAAGTGAAACTCCCACACTTCGCATGTAATATGAGCAATGGTCCTTAGCCATAGGGACGTCATACATTCTTCCTAACACTTTGTGGATGCTCAAATCTCTACACTCGCGTAAAGGGTGACCGTGAGGAAAAAGGTGCCTACCCTCTTTAAAAAAAGAAAAAAAAAGAAAAAAATGATGATAATGATAAGTGGAATGTGAATCCATGTAGTCGGGAATCTCCACTGAAATAAATGAGGCGACTCACACGAAAATGATACAACAAACCCCATAATTAAACTAAGGATGAATCCAAGTAGTCGGGAATCCCCATTGAGACATATGAGGAGACTCGCGTCAAACGGTGAAATTCATCATAAAACTATAGTATAGGATGAATCCTAGTAGCCGGGAATCCCCATTGAGACATATGAGGAGACTCGGGTCAAACAGTGAAATCCACAATAGCATCATAATAAAGGACGAATCCTAGTAGACGGGAATCTCCATTGAGACACATGAGGAAACTCACGCCGAACGGTAAAATCTAAAATAAAGAAATAAACAAGGGGGTTGTGCGAAGCTACCGAAAGTCGAGAGCCCCGAATGTATGTGTAGGCGATAAAGTAATCCTCTAGTGTTACTCAAAACGTCTGCACACCCCTATGTCTAGGGTTCACTACCCATATAATTGCACTTTCACACTGTAGAGGAATAGTCATGGGTGTAGATTGTGGTTCATGCTATGCATATGTTCTACGTGGTATACTCTTTACGTATGCACATCTCCCTTAGTTGTGCTTCGTGAGTCGCACTCTGCGCATGAATCCTGGGCGCTGTCCTTATCCTATCCCTGTTATAGAGAATTATGCTACATATATCTATTCTATGCTTGCAGACGATGAATGCCCACGTGCTTGGATAGGGCTATATAAAAAAAAGATAAAAAAATGGATGATGAAATAAAAAATGAATGAATGAATGATGATAGGTGAAAATGGGATTAATAAAAAGAATGAATAATAAAAAGACATGTGTAATATTTTCAAACGGGCTATGGGCTACACACGCACGTCCCGCTCTTTCCTCCCTCTTTCGCGACACCCGCGGGTGGGGGGTATTTGTTGACACTGAAAATATTCCTAACTTCTCCTAACTTCTGCTTTTGCATGTCTTAAGTTATAATCGAGTGCTCCTGTGCCGACAGAGAAGAAAAGAAAGAAAAGAAGAAAAAGAATGGCGGAAGCCGAACAAAAGATGAGACCAAAGAAAAGAGGAAAAGAAAAGATGCTCGGCTCCAACGGACAACCACTAAAGTAGGACCTGAGAGCCTGGAAGAATATTCGGGACAATCCCCGAAGAAGTAATAAAAAAAGCAACAAATACAAGTGAAGCCGGCCCGGCTGCACAAACCATTGTGCCGAGGGCCATGTCAGCGGAAAACCCACGTGTCCGAGCCGAAGATGCACGAGGTTCCAAAAGCAACCGTTCAGTGGCTTGGAAGCTTTCTCAATGCTTCACGCCATGGTTTGGCAGGACCACGGTGATATGAAGGATCACAACGACTCTCAGAGTCAGTCCGGGACCCACTGTCGGACCCATATCTAGTCGACACAATGGAACGGCTCGAATATCGCGCGCCTCCCTTAATCCAGCGCACCCCTTAATCCGGCGCGCCCTCTATTCAGTTGCCCACCTGACGCGCTAATCACAGCCTCTTCCCAGCGCGCTACTCTCGCGCTGGATGAAGCATGGCCGAGGGTTCGTTATATAAAGGGGGGCTGTGGTCGAATGAAGGAGATGGAGAGATAGAAAGAAAAGGGAGAATAGACAATTGAATAGGAGGACGGCAAGCAAGAGAGGCCAATCGTCTAAGAAAAAGAGAGGGAAGATTGGGAAACAAGAAAGGGGGATTTCTGAGAGAGAATCAGAGAGCCGCCATCTCTCCCGTCCTCCCGTCCGTCTGCCTGAAGGAGCCCAGCGCCGGAGAAGAGGCACCCGTTTCCGATACTCTGTTTTTATAGGTGGGTTCCGGTGACTTCCTCGGCCACCCCCGCTGCTTTCTCTTGTTAAATCTCCGTAGATGTATGTGGATGGAGGGGCGATGATATGAGCCCGTCTCCTTCCTGTCTCCCCCTATTCTCCCCTTCCTCTGCAATCAGGGATTCATTCCCGTTCGTGTAATTAACGGTCGGCCTCTGAGCGACAACGCCATGCCGTGTCGAATGTGCGATGTATGAGCTCTTTATGGTAAAAATGGTTTGGTGTTGAGCGTGGCAAGATCTTCCCCCGCCTCTCCCCCATCTCTCTTCGGTTGCATCCAACTCCCGATATTCCGTGTGTCATCGTGCGGTTTTCTTCCTTACCGGCGTTAAGAGCGCCCCGGGTTATCCCAAAGGGGGCTATAGCAATGACTCCCCTCCCCAGAGTCCTCTCTATCGCGTAGACCGCATCACATGCTTCGCATGGCCGCATGTTTCTTCATATCGGAGGCGTGTATATAGATATACCTTCCTCCGGCCCTGGGAACGGCTCCTCGATGTCTCCCTGTCCATAGCTACGAGCTAGGGAGAACAGAGCCATCCCTAAAGTCTATGTGCGTGAAGGGGTTCTCCCTATCACGGTCGTTTATGCTGTGGGATCCCCTCTTACTGTTCGATTGTTTGCTTCTTCCAGTCGTTGAATTTGTATGCTAAGCTATCAACATGCTAATCTGCTAACCAGCTAACTGGCTAACTCTATTATGTATACAACCGATCTTAAGTGGTCTAATGGTTGCATTACTATCTCTTACTACTTATGAGATACCGTGTTTTGTTGTCCCTGTATATGATGGTCTAGTGGCCCAGGGGAGGGGTACATTCTCATCGATGTTTCTGCATCACCATCCGATCATAAGGGCATGTCCTTGATGGAATGTTCCCTTCTGAGCCATCAGAGGTGAATATAAACGGGGTTCATCACCCAACATTAAACCCACTATCCCGAAGGGAATGGTGGTGGCCATGGGTTGTGTGCCCCTCGTAGGCTAGCCCTCGGGGTTTCCTTCCCTACTGGTCGTCCCTCTAAACAGTATTTTGACTCATGGAGTGTTGGTGCCCCTCGTAGGCTAGTCCGTCGGTCACCGTTTGGCGCTCCCGGCTTTAAGGAGCGTACCCCAGATGCTGTGGGAGTGTCTCCACTTCGCCCCCGCAACCCTCTGGGCATGGGGAGGTGCTGCCCAATTTTTGACTAGTCTGAATTGGATGAATTTTTAACTATAAGTCTACTTTGGACTATGCCCGAGTAAGAACCTCGCATAAGTCTGGACTGGCCATGTTTGCATGACAATTGGGACCTAAATTAACTCATTTGCCCTCACAATTAACATCAAAGTTTCAAAGAAATCATTTGGCCTCTCATAAAGCCCAAAATCATCAAACATGCCCTAATACGGCGCGCCCCTAAACTGGCGCTCCATTTTCCGGCGCGATACCCCCCTGTGCCGTTTTAGCCCTACACTCATAATACATTCCAACTCCATGGGCCCTAAACCGGCGCGCCCTTAGCGCGCCAGATTAACCATTCATGTGCGCGCCATTTTCACCCCTTTGGGAGCGCGCCGTTTTAGACCCCATATGCATCCCGCGCAGTTTTTGACCCCCAAGTGACCACCGCGCTGTTTTTGACCCAAGTGACCACCGCGCCATTTTTGACCCCAAGTGACCACCGCACCATTTTTGGCCCTAGGTGACCACCACGCCGTTTTAAGCTCACTTCAACACCGCGCCGTTTTAGGCTGATTACACCTATACGTGAATTAAGCTCATGTGCACCGACTTCATAATAATAAAAGGGCGAAAGATAAAAAAAAGGGAGGAAAAGAAGAAACGTGACAATAAATCGTTATGAGAGAAATAAGTCATCATAAAAATTAATGAATCATAATAGAAATTCAATAAATCATGAAAATCAATAAATCATAATAAAAATTCAATAAATCATAAAAATTCAATAAATCATGAAAATTAATAAATCATCATAAAAATTCAATAAATCATAAAAATTTAATAAATCATAATAAAATATTAATAAATCATAAAAATTAATAAATCGTCATAAAGATTCAATAGATCATAAAAATTAATAAATCATCAAAAAAAATTAATAAATAATAATAATAATAATTCAATAAATCATCGTAAATATTCAATAAATCATAAAAGTAATAAATCATCATATAAATTTAATAAATCATCATAAAAATTTAATAAATCATAAAAATTAATAAATCATCATAAAAATTCAATAAATCATAATAAAAATTCCATAAATCATAAAAATTAATAAATCATCATAAAAAATCAATAAATCATAATAAAAATTCAATAAATCATAAAAATTCAATAAATCATATTAAAAAATCAATAAATCATAAAAATTAATAAATCATCATAAAAATTTAATAAATCATAATAAAAATTTAATAAATCATAAAAAATTGATAAATCATAATAAAAATGTAATAAATCATAATAAAAATTCAATAAATCATGAAAATTAATAAATCATCATAAAAATTCAGGGGGGAGGCGTTGTCGAGACCTCTCCCGAAATCACTAATAAATGATCAAACAGACAATAAAGCAATAATATTAAATGTTACTATTCTGCATGTCTGCATGATCTGACTCTCTGGTATATCAAATGGTGATTAGCAAAAAGTCAGGTCATTTCCGACCGGAGACTTTCACTATGCGTGATGATGGTCCTCGGACCTAAGTTCTCCGCCCTATACTGGGAGCCGGCCTAAATAAATAAATACGGCCATATTGTGTGCTTGGATGCAATCACATCTTTTACATATTCTACGGGCCCCATGGCCTCTTTATTTTGGCGATTAATCAAGGATTTTCTCTCTTCTGGAGAGATGTAATTAACGCCGTAGCCTTTACGGTACGGCGGGTTTTGGGTCCCGACACGATCACCTATAATCGTCTGGTTAGTCAGACGGTGCGCATAATAAACTCGTCACTCAGTGATTGGCACGCCCTACGTAAATAAACATTTAATAAATAAACCAAATAAATCAACACATAATAAAATATTTTAAATAAAATGAGTCCCCACATACGCCTACCCTCATAGTGTTCTTGAAGAGCTGGCTCGGGAGGTGATTCACCTTTTTCTTCAGGTACTGCATGGACTTGCTGTGCCGGCCTAGTCGACTCCTTCTCTTGCATAAATTCAACGAGGCTTGGGATGCCCGCATGATCATTATTTTTCGGAGGAGGGGCCGAAGGTACGGCCGGGGCATTCTTGGCCTTTGATTGCAGCTGTAGACTCGACCGCTTGCCCTCCCGAGAGGACAGGAATTCAGTAAAGGAGGGGACCTCCTGACTAGTTGCATGTTCAGGGTAAAGCCCCGCCGGAGGGGGAATTTCTACGCCATTAACTTCAGGCTGGGGGGCTTGGTACGGTTGTTCACCCCGGAACATGATGTTGTGGTTTGCTTGGGGGAGGCGCCCCCATTGCCTCCCAGACCTCGTGGCATGTTGAGAGGTGGAAGCTTCAGCTTGATTTGTCTTTGCCGGTGCAAGGCATATTTCTCCATCATTCTCTTCGGAGATTCGGAATGTGTCGAACAGGGCCGAAAGGGTGTTACATGATACGGCAATGCCTATTCTTTTGTTCTTGGTTCGCTTCTTCTTTTTCTTTACAATCGGTGGCTGCTCCTTCGGGGGTTCATCCCATATGCCTGGTTCTTCAGCCTCGACCTCGACTTCAGCCTCTTCTGCTAATTCCAGGGACTCAAAATGTTCCCATGAGACATATTCGTTCACCTGGAAGGGCCAGATTTCAGGCTGTTCATATTCATCTAGCCCATTGATGATTTCTTGAAGCCGTTCAACCACGGGGCTGGCTTCTTTGCGCACCCACAAGGGCATGTGTTTCTTCTTATTGTTAGTGAACCTTCTGATGACCAGATGAGGAGCTGTCTCATACCAGACGGGGGTCACAGTCAGGGGTTCCGGCTGAGGTGTGACACATCGTATGTGAATTCCTGGGCCACAATGAGGCACTGCCTTTCTTCTTATTTTTGATGGCACGGTGTGCCAATTTCTTTGATTTTATGCCAGAGCCAAGACATAGGCCTCATAGGTGTGTTGAGTGTAGGCCTCCGCCACTTCTTCAGGTAGTTTCTAATATAGAGATATCATGTTGATTATTACCCCCAGAGTGGGCATTTCTTGCGGGTGCGGGGGACCGACTTTGTGCTCCCCCATTTGCAACTCCCCTTTCTTAATTAAATACTCAATAGTGTCTTTGAAAACTTAACATTCCTCGATAGCGTGCCCGGGCATTTGATGATATGGGCAGAAATGAGGATCGTCTTTGTTAGAATCAGTGGTGCTCTGAAATAGATCCAGAGGGGGGTGAATGGATCTTTCTGCAAAGAACTACCCAATTAAAACATGCTCTATACTTGTGTTTAAGCTACTTAAACAGCAAACAAAATGATGAAAGAAGATAACCCACTCAGCAAAAACCTTCTTCAGATAAAAATATAAAGGAACGTACTCAGTTGCTGACAGAATAAAGTCTAATAGTAACAACTCAAGAACCAATGCGGAAGCACAACTTGAGACTCTACTGAGCACAAGGATAAACACTTTGCAGCAATAAGGATAATGGACGGGTGGCACACTGAAGATCTTCAACTAAGCAACACTCAAAAACCTGCGAAGAAGGAAAGAAGACAAGGAGCAGACGCACAAGACAAACCACATTGCACCAGGATTTTTAGGTGGTTTGGCCAGACACTAGTCTACCTACATCCACCCCTCACTCAAACTCGAGTGAGGATTCCCTTGCCAAAGTAAGACGCAGACTCAGTCTGTAAAACAACGGCTGCCAAACAGCTTGAGACTGAGGGAGACAAATCCCTCGACGTGATCTTGCTACCCACAAGATCAGCACCCTAGCTCTGCTACCCACAGAACCAGAACCGGAGGACAACCTCCCTTCCTTTGAATCCTCAGAGGCAACCGTGAGTGACACCCCATCACTCACAACAGGAGACACCAGTCTCCCTTCCTCTGAATCCACAGAGGGTAGCCGAAGAAAGTATCTCCCTTCTCCTATTCGCACAGGAAGAACCCCGATCCCAGAATAGGGAATCAGAAAACTCTAGGAAATGGAAAACGAAAACAACAAAGAAAAATAAAACTAATGGAAACCAAAACCAATGTATCTCACACAGGAGCAATACTGTTCTGGATCTGATCCAAGAACAGATGAATATAGATTTTCAATGATGACTGGCTGCACATTCTTTCTTCTTCTTACGATCTCCTTATTTGAATTCTCTCTTCTCTTCTGCTCACACTGGCTCTCTCTCTTTCTTTGTTTTCTGCTGGCTCACTCTTTCTCTTCTTCTTTTTTTAGCTCTCACTCTCTGCCCTTCTCTTCTGAAGCTCCTCTCTCTTTTTCTTGTTCGCAGCTCTTCTCTGGTGGCTCTTCTTTTTACTTCTTCTTCTTCTATTTCACAACTCTTTGCTCGGAGAAAGATACCTCCTATTTATACCCAAAAATACAGAGCCTCCGGAGAAGCTTTTTGGATGAAGCAATTTAATTACCTTTTTCTTTCATAGGCCCACGTGGCAGGAGACGAGAATGTTCCTCACCCAGACTGGCCGTGGATCACGTGCCTGTCACTGCTCACTTGGGTTCACGTGCCATTAGCCTGAGCTGGCAAAAGAATCTTCTTTTCTTTGAAAAGAAGTGTACTAGATCTTCTCAGATCACGTGTCACTTAATCTATCATTCTGGGAACACGTGCCCATCAATTGATGACTTTGGATCACGTGCCTCAACTTTGGTTCGAGCTCACGTGCTTGGCTACTACCAATTTTTTTTTCTAGAAAGCCTTACCTAGGTGCAATAGGAGAGTGCACTCTCTACCAGGGGTAGAGAGAAAGCCACTCCACCATTACACTACTAGGAGGTAAATTTTATTAATAAGAAGGAATGGAAAAATAGTTACATCAATCGGAGGCTAGGCATTCCTAGCTTATCCATGCGGGCAACCCCCCTTATATGCTTTGGGATTTGTTGTTGCGAAAGAAAAAAAGAATTACATTTCGTATGGCAGGCAAGATTTGCCAAAGAATCAACAACCTTATTAGCCTCACGAAAGATGTGAAGAATGGAATCATTGATAGATAGTGTGCTCCATATTTCTCTAATGTATGGTAAAATCATCCATGGGCAAGGATATTTCTTGTTGACCACTTGCACTAGAATTTGAGAATCACACTCAATCATAACCGGCTGGCAGGTTATTGTCTTCAAATACCTCAAACCATTCATAAGAGCTCTAGCTCCAGCCACTAAGCTATTGCTTTGTGCATAGCAATGAGAGAAGGCAAAGATAGGGTCACCTTGAAAATTCCTGATGATACCACCACTGCACGAATCTCCAGCTAGTTTAGAGGCACCATCAGTGTTGAGTTTAAGATGAGGCCAAGGTGGACATCTCCATCTTCATAACCGGCTGCTAGCAATTCACTACAGTCACTTAAGTGTTGAAACTGCCTGCCATGTGTTCGCTCGTTGGTCAAACTCAGTTGCTAAAGCTTGCATTAACACAGCTACACCGACCTTGCATGGTGACTATGAAGAGCATGATCACAGATCATCACCACCATATGTGCTCAGACCTTGTTTAACATGTGCACAGACCTTCCTTATGTTGAAAGCAAACATGCACAGACCTAGATTCAAAGTATGCTTAGACCTTGTTTCACATGTGCACAGACCTTCCTTATGTTGAAGGCAAACATGCACAGACCTTAGTTAGCACAAGGTGAAAACGTGCACGGACCTTATAGCAAAACATGCACCGACCCTGGAACTCACATGTGCACAGATCTTGTGTGCACAGACTTCTTCTGTTCAAGACATGTTGATGTGCACCGACCTTAGTAGGTAGTAGTGAATCTCAGCATCGACCTGTCTGCTTAGGCTTGTACATGTGCATCGACTTGTTTCTAACAAGTGCACCGACCTTGGTAGGTAGTATCGTGATGTGACACACCCTTGGACTTAAGCAAGCAAGCACATTCACATTCAAATGGACCGATTTGGGCCACCGCTTTCCCGTCGCTCACCCAAGCCCGAGGTGACTTGGCGATGCCAAGTGGAGGATGTGAGGGTTGGGCCCTTGCTGGTAGAGGGCCAGCAAGGCCAATATTTGATTCCCAAAGGATGTGGTGGCCCAATTCAATGAGGCCGACAAAGTGCCGAAGGCACCGGCTACACTCTTTCCCCACGGTGATCACTCAAGGCAACGAGGCTTGAGGATCGAGCTCTCACTCTCACGGCCAGCGGAACTAAGAACTAATATTGAAAGGCAAGCACTAAATTGGAGTTAGGTTTGAGCACTTACTCGATCGGTTTGAAGAAACCGATCCCGCTCAGAGACGAGGGCGAGCGGGGAGGCGAGTGGATCCCCACACGCCGCGTCAGGGCAGCTTGACCTGTTCAAACGATTACAACACTACACCTCTCGCAGAAGGGGGACCTTGGGGTGGGGGTTAATTGATATTACAACTAAAACTACCTCCACATAGGGAGGGGCCTTCAGCCGGCCAAGCGGGGAGGGGAACTTGGACTAAAAGTATTGAAAAGATGGCGAAGCCGAATCTACCTGCTCTCTGCGATAGGGGACTAACAGATAGAGTTGAGGCCGCAGAACTTGATCAGGAATTTTTCCGATGACAAGACCAGTGGAGAACTCTTCGTAGCTGGAACTGGAATGCCTTCAAATTTTGTTGATTTCTTCTGACATCGATGCTGGTCTGGGTGGAGGCTCGAACAGGGTGGCAGCTTCTCGGACTGACAGCTTCAAGATTCCAATAGCAGGAAGAGGAGGATGCCTCGACCTCTCCCGAACTCAGAATCAAGTATCGCTAGAGCTGTTGGAACCGTTGACGAGTCCTCTTTACAGCAGAACTGGTAGGGAAGCCAAACGATGCCGGAGAAGACCAATGGACTCTAAACAATGATGAGAGGTCGGTGCAGACTGTGGGGAAGCAGCACAGTGTACCCGGTGGAGAAAATTAATAACTCTTGCCCACGGATGTCGATCGGAGTTCCGCTTCTTGATTCTGAAAGTAGACAGGACGAGGAAGAAGTTTTCAGAAGAACTCTTGGACTGATTCTTCCGAGATTCGTCGTGGTAAAGCTTCTACTCCGGTTCAGGTACTCAGCAGGGGCAGCTCTGCGCAGTTGTGGGAGAACGGATCTCCCGGGCAGCACACAGCTCGGATGGGGATGAAACCACCGCCGTTGCGAAGAAGACCGGCAGACGCTTTTGTGGATATCACTTGGGCCTTCAGATTCGCAAAGAGATGATCGTGGTGGCAGCTGCAAGCTGCTGGTTCACCTGCATCTTCTAGACTGCAAGCTGCAATTTTGACATAGCCTCCAATTGACCTAGAAAGAAGAAGAAGAAAAAGTATATGGTGAAAGGGGGGGTGGGGAATGGTGGTGGGAAGGTGGGGGAGGTATGGAATGGTGCTAGAGGTAGAGGAGAGGTGGAGGAAGAAGGGGAGGGTGCAAGGCTCAGCTGGAGATGGGAGGATAGGGTGTGCAAATGGGTGGAGGAGAATGGGGGAGATAGGGGCGACCTAGTCTAAAGGGGAGGAGAAGGGGTGACCAAAGCAAGTGGAGGGAAGGTCATTTAAAATTCAAAATGGTCTTGGAAGCTGGGAGATTGTGTGGGGAAGAGGGGTGAGTGTGTTGGAATGGGGAAGATAGTGTTGGAATGGGAGAGATCCTCCTAGGGAAGGGGTGGATGTGGTGGGAAGTTGTGGAAGGGCATTGAATGCACCTAGGGAAGGGAATGGGGGGGTGAGGTGGCTGGTGAGGTGGAGGAGAGAGGGGGAGGTCGCAGCCCCCCCTTGGGGTAGTGAGAGAAAGAGGAAGTGGGTGGGGAGTCTCTCCCCTAGGGCTTCTCACCACTATTGGATTCTCTCCACTATAACTAAATAGTTTGAACACTCAATTGGAAATCTTGGCATTGATTCATTAGTTCAAAATGAAGGGAATGGGGCCCTATATATAGGCAACCCACATTTTACAATAAGACCCTGACAAAAGACTCAATGACAAATAACCGAGGGGGTAGGGGATTGCTCTTGGGCCAAGCCCAATGAATTGGGCCCAATAGCTAACTAAACAACCTAATGACACTCAAACTTAGGAAATAAACACAAGACCTAGGGACATGACTCAAGTAAAATGAAAATTACATCAAATGACTCAAATAGAAAGCATAAAAAGGATAATTGGGCCTTTATAGAGAGAGGCCGAACTCAAATGACGTCGGAGTGTGAGGAAGACCCGAGCCAAAGGGAGTCACGGATGATGCCTCCATCAAATCCCCTGGGCTGCGAAGAGCTCGACTCCATCGAGTAGGGGTCCATCCGGCTGTGATACTGCTCGAGAAGGTCGGGATCCAACTGCTGGAGATCCTCCCGACTCACCCATGAGTCCTCCGAAGGAGGACGATCCTTCCACCTGACGAGATAGCGCTCGTATACCTTGCTCCGAGTGGTAGTGACTTGTTCATCCAATATTTGTTCTATGCGTTCACGCTGGGCTCTCTTGGCTGGTGGTCTCTCCTCACAGGTGGGTGCTCTCTCAGGGGAAGGAAAAGGCTCAATCTCCTCACTGGGTACCACCGTGGGTCCCTTATATGGCACTAGGTCGGCGACATTGAATGTGGGACTTACCCCATATTCCTCGGGGAGATCTAACTCATAGGTATTTGCACCAATGCGCCTCAGGACCTTGAAGGCACCAGCCCCACGTGGCCTCAATTTGGAGATGGCTCCCGGGGAGAGCCTCTCCGTCCTCACCATCACAAAGTCACCCTCATGGAATTCTTGGTGACGCCGATGAGAGTCGGCCCGCCTCTTATAAGCCTCATTCTTTTTGCTTATGTGCTCGCAAATTTCTCCATGCAATTCTCTAATATGTTGGGCAAATGATTCAGCTGAAATAGACACTCTAGCATGCTGGGGAAGGGGAATGAGATCTGAGGGTTTCCTTACGACTTCAAATGGACTCATCCCTATGGACTTATTGATGGAGTTCTTATATGTAAACTCAGCTTGTGGTAAAATGAGATCCCAATTTCCCGGACGATCCTCAACAAGGCACCTAAGGAGGTTCCCTAGACTTCGATTGACAACTTCAGTTTGGCCGTCCGTTTGGGGGTGATAGGCCGTGGAGAATTTGAGGAGGGTACCCATCATGTGCCAAAGAGTTTTCCAAAAGTAGCTAGTGAATTTGACATCCCTATCGGAGACTATGGTCTTAGGTAGTCCGTGGAGACGGACAACCTCATCAAAGAACAATCGGCCACATGGGAGGCATCGGAGGTCTTGGAGCATGGGATGAAGTGGGCCATCTTGGAAAACCTATCAACTACCACATAGATGGAGTCATGCTTTCTTTGAGTCTTGGGTAATCCTAGCACAAAGTCCATGCTCAAGTCTTGCCTTGGACGGTCGGGGATGGGGAGTGGGGTATATAGGCCAGTGTTTTGCTTCACCTGTTTGGCCGAAGCACATGTTCGACATTGACCCACTATCTTGCCTACATCTCTCTTGGGACTTGGCCAATAAAAATGTCCCTCAACTAGACCAATGGTTTTGTGGACTCCAAAATGACCAGCTAGCCCTCCCGCATGTAATTCCCAAATCAAGAAGTCACGGAGTGAGGTCCGTGGGATGCAAAGCTTTGGTCCCTTGAAGAGGAACCCATCCTCTAAGACAAATCCCTTATGTTCCTTGCTAGAATGGGTGGTCAAGGTGGTATAGATGTGCCCAAAGTCGGGGCAGTTAGGATACTCATCCTTGAGCCTTTCAAATCCGGTCACTTCCACTTGGATAGTGGATAACAAGGAAACTTTCCTACTAAGGGCATCCGCCGCTCGATTCTCACTCCCGCCTTTGTGTTTGATGACAAAAGTGTAGGATTGGATGAACTCAACCCATCGGGCATGTAGGGCATTTAGCTTTTGTTGGGAGTTGAGGTATTTGAGGGCCTCATGGTCGGAAAAGATGACAAATTCTTTGGGCAACAAGTAGTGCCTCCAATGTCGGAGGGACTGAACCACGGCATAGAACTCCTTGTCATAAGTGGAGTATCTTGTCCTAGCATCACATAGCTTCTCACTGAAGAAGGCTACCGGGTGTCCCTCTTGGCTAAGAATCCCTCCTATTCCTATCCCGGATGCATCACATGTGACTTCAAAGACTTTAGAGAAATCGGGTAGGCATAGGACCGGGGCTTGGGTCAACTTCTCCTTAAGTTATTGGAAGGCTTTAGAGGATGATTTGGTCCACATAAAAGTCCCCTTCTTGAGACAATCGGTGATAGGGCCAGTGATAGTGCTAAATCCACGAATAAACCTCCTATAGAATGTTGCCAATCCATGGAAACTTTGGACCTCATGATGGGTGTGGGGTTCCGGCCAATCGAGAATAGCTTGGACCTTGTCAGGGTCCATGGAGACACCCTTGGTGGACACCACAAATCCTAGGAAGGTGATGGATGTGGTCATGAAGTGGCACTTTCCTAAGTTGGCAAATAGGCTCTCTTGTCGGAGGACGGTGCAAACTTGCCTAAGGTGATCAAGGTGGGCCTCTTGGGATTGACTATAGATGAGTATGTCATCAAAGTAGACCACTAGAAAGATCCCAATGAAAGGCCTGAGGACCTTCGTCATAAGATGCATGAAAGTACTTGGGGCATTTGAAAGCCCAAAAGGCATGACTAACCATTCAAAGAGACCATCCTTGGTCTTGAAAGCTATCTTCCACTCATCCCCGGGTCTTATCCTAACTTGGTGATAACCACTCTTAAGGTCAATTTTGGAGAAAATAGTGGCTCCGGCTAACATATCAAGCATGTCATCAAGCCTAGGGATGGGGAACCTATACTTGACGGTGATCTTATTAATAGCCTGACTATCCACACACATCCGCCAAGACCCATCCTTCTTGGGAGTTAGAAGGGCCGGGACGGCACATGGACTTTTGCTTATTCGGATGAAGCCCTTCCTAATGAGTTCCTCTATTTACCTACGAAGTTCGGCATGCTCTGTGGGATTGAGGCGATAATGAGGCAGGTTTGGGAGGGTGGCTCCCGGAACTAAATCAATTGCGTGTTGCACATCACGCATGGGAGGGAGTTGGTCCGGGAGCTCGGCCGGGAATACATCATGAAATTCTTCTAGGAGATGCTAGATTTCTATAGGATGTGGGTTGGTGGGAGTGGGCTCTCCTAGGCAAATGATCACCGCACATAGTGGTACTCCTTGAACTATCTCCTTTTCAAGTTCTTTCCTAGTGATGAGATGAAGACCCTTGGTCAACCCCGAGGTCCCACTTTGTTTGGGAGTTTGGGTGAGGGATGGGGTTGGAGGGGTGGAGTTCCCCGAGACTTGTGTGGTGGTGGGGTGGTGTCCTTGAGGGAGAGTGTCCCTCTTGGGCATGGGACGTGGTGGTGAGGGGTTAAGACGGATAGTCCTACCCTCATGTTCAAAAGTGCAGGTGTTGGTCCTACCCAAGATGGTAGCATCTACATCATAAAGCCAAGGTCTTCCTAGTAGGATGCTTCCCACTTCCATGGGGTTGAGGTCACACCATATTTGTCCATGATATGAAGAGAAGGTGAGGGGCACAAGGCTTTGGGTGTTGACCGGGATGGAGTTGTTGTTGATCCATGAGACCCGGTATGGATTTGGGTGCGGGGTGATAACAAGCCCAAGGAGCTTAACGGTATCGGGGGATATGGCATTGACACAACTCCCACTATCCAAAATTACTTTTCTTACATGGCTCCCTATCTTGACAAATGTGTGAAAGATTGAGGTTTGACGCCAATCCTCTTCTTGGGGTTTGGTGAGGGTGCATCTAATCACTCCTAGATGGGAGTTGGTAGGTGGAGTGGTGTGATCTATACCCGATTCAAGGTATTGGGCCTCATACTCTTCTTCCCAATCTAGGGAGGCTTCATGGTCCTCAACAACACTCTCAAGTTCCCTTTGGGGTGGGGGAGCTTCTTCCTCAATAAGCAAACTAGACAATCCTTTGGATTGACATTGCCCTGCAAAGTGACCAAACCCTTGACACCTATAGCATTGTTGATGCCCGCTACCCGGAGTGGTTCCTACATTTGGGCCTTTGGGAATGTCTTCCCTCCGTGGTGGAGGGTGACTAGGGGTGGGCTTGTTTGGAGTGATGGTAGGAGGAGGGTAGTAAGGCCTTAATGGGGCATTCCCACTTGGGCTAGGGGCTTTCATGGGGGTGGCCGGAATGGGTCGTGGTCCCATGTTTTTAGGATCGACCGGTCGGGAAGTAGCAAATCGAGGGATCCTAGAGAATCTTTTCACATCCCTAGCTACTTGGTAGGCTAGCTCAAGGTTGTGAACGTCCCTCATCAAAAGCTCTCTCTTGATGTGGCTTTGGAGCCCATTTCTAAAGCGGGACAAGGTGACGGCCGGGTCCTCATGAACTCCACACTTCAAAAGATAGGAGTCAAACTTCTCAATGTATTCAACCACGGTCTTCCCTTCTTGGGTGAGGCTTTGCCATTCATCTAAGAGTATTTGGTGGTAGGATTGGGGTAGGTATTTATTTCTAAGTTGGTTCTTCATACCCTCCCAGGTATCAATAGGCTCTTCCCGCCTAATCCTTCTTAGTCCCTCTTGGTTTAGCCAATACGTTTTGGCTAATTTGGTGAGATGCATTTTAGCCAACCTTACCTTCCTTTGGTCGGACATAGGGTACCATTCAAAGTATTGGTCCATGGTGGTTTCCCATTCTAAGTAGACACTTGGTTCATGGGAACCATCAAAGTTTGGGGCCTCTACTTTGATCATCCTTAAGAGAGGGTCATCCGGGTCGTCCCGTGGACGCCTTTCATGAATTTGATGGTGGCGAGGCCTCTCATAGTCATGGTAGGGGTCAAAATCTAAGTCCTCCCTATTAATTTCAGCATGTGGATGGTGGGCTCTTGGTCCATTGTTCCTTGGGTGGAACTCAACCCTATGAGGCTCAACATGTGGAGGGTGGGCTCTTGGGTCATTGTTCCTTGGGTGGAACTCATTTCTATGAAATTCACCATGTGGATGGTGGACTCTTGGTTCATTATTCCTTGGATGGAGGTCTTCCCTATGAGGTTCAACATGTGGAGGGTGGATTCTTGGCTCATTGTTCCATGGGTGGAACTATTGCTCCTCTAGCCGAGCAAGTCGAGTAGAAAGGGACTCTAGTTGAGCAAGAATGTTCGTAAGGGCAGCATCTACCCGATTCATTGGGCCTTGGGGTTCCTCCCTAGGGGCATCTTGGTTGAGTTCGGGATTGGGATCCATGGGTGGAACCGAAGACGAAGGATCGGGTCGGTAAATGGCACCACTACGGGTGGGCATGCAAGATAAGGGGGAAATGAGGATGGACACACAATGCAAAGGCCTTAGGACTTAGACTTGATAGAGACAAGTCAATGACTTACTCTGATACCAATTGATGTGACACACCCTTGGACTTAAGCAAGCAAGCACATTCACATTCAAATGGACCGATGTGGGCCACCGCTCTCCCGTCGCTCACCCAAGCCCGGGGTGACTTGACGATGCCAAGTGGAGGATGCGAGGGTTGGGCCCTTGCTGGTAGAGGGTCAGCAAGGCCAAGATTTGATTCCCAAAGGATGTGGAGGCCCAATTCAATGAGGCCGACAAAGTGCCGAAGGCACCGACTACACTCTTCCCCACGGTGATCACTCAAGGCAACGGGGCTTGAGGATCGAGCTCTCACTCTCACGGCCAGCGGAACTAAGAACTAATATTGAAAGGTAAGCACTAAATTGGAGTTAGGTTTGAGCACTTACTCGACCGGTTTGAAGAAATCGGTCCCGCTCGGAGACGAGGGCGAGCGGGGAGGCGAGTGGATCCCCACACGCCGCGTCGGGGCAGCTTGACCTATTCAAACGATTACAACACTACACCTCTCGCAGGAGGGGGACCTTGGGGTGGGGGTTAATTGATATTACAACTAAAACTACCTTCACACAGGGAGGGACCTTCAGCCGGCCAAGCGGGGAGGGGAACTTGGACTAAAAGTATTAAAAAGATGGCGAAGTCGAATCTGCCTGCTCTCTGCGATAGGGGACTGACAGACAGAGTTGAGGCCGCAGAACTTGATCGGGAATTTTACCGATGACGGGACCAGTGGGGAACTCTTCTTAGCTGGAACTGGAATGCCTCAAAAGTTTGTTGATTTCTTCTGATGCCGATGCTAGTCTGGGTGGAGGCTCGAACAGGGTGGTAGCTTCTTAGATTGACAGCTTCAGGATTCCAACAGCAGGAAGAAGAGGATGCCCCAACCGCTCCCGAACTCAGAATCAAGTACCGCAGGAGTTGTTGGAATCGTTGACGAGTCCTCTTCGCAGCAGAACTAGCAGAGAAGCCAAACGATGCCGGAGAAGACCAGTGGACTCTAAACAATGATGAGAGGTCGGTGCAAACTGTGGGGAAGCAGCACAGTGTACCCGGTGGAGAAAATTGATAACTCTTGCCCACGGACGTCGATCGGAGTTCCGCTTCTTGATTCTAAAAGTAGACAGGACGAGGAAGAAATTTTCAGAAGAACTCTTGGACTGATTCTTCTGAGGTTCGTCGTGGTGAAGCTTCTACTCCGGTTCAGGTACTCAGTAGGGGCAGCTCTGCGCAGTTGTTGGAGAACGGATCTCCCGGGCAGCACACAGCTCGGATGGGGATGAAACCACCGCCATTGCGAAGAAGACCGGCAGACGCTTTCGTGTATATTACTTGGGCCTTCAGATTCGCAAAGAGATGATCGTGGTGGCAGCTGCAATCTGCTGGTTCACCTGCATCTTCTGGACTGCAAGCTGCAATTTTGACATAGCCTCCAATTGACCTAGAAAGAAGAAGAAGAGGAAGTATATGGTGAAAGGGGGGGTGGGGAATGGTGGTGGGAAGGTGGAGGAGGTATGGAATGGTGCTAGAGGTAGAGGGGAGGTGGAGGAAGAAGGGGAGGGTGCAAGGCTCAGCTGGAGATGGGATGATGGGGTGTGCAAATGGGTGGAGGAGAATGGGGGAGAGAGGGGTGACCTAGTCTAAAGGGGAGGAGAAGGGGCGACCAAAGCAAGTGGAGGGAAGGTCATTTAAAATTCAAAATGGCCTTGGAAGCTGGGAGATTGTGTGGGGAAGAGGGATGAGTGTGTTGGAATGGGGAAGATAGTGTTGGAATGGGAGAGATCCTCCTAGGGAAGGGGTGGATGTGGTGGGAAGTTGTGGAAGGGCATTGAATGCACCTAGGGAAGGGAATGGGGGGGTGAGGTGGCTGGTGAGGTGGAGGAGAGAGGGGGAGGTCGCAGCCCCCCCTTGGGGTAGTGAGAGAAAGAGGAAGTGGGTGGGGAGTCTCTCCCCTAGGGCTTCTCACCACTATTGGATTCTCTCCACTATAACTAAATAGTTTGAACACTCAATTGGAAATCTTGGCATTGATTCATTAGTTCAAAATGAAGGGAATGGGGCCCTATATATAGGCAACCCACATTTTACAATAAGACACTGACAAAAGACTTAATGACAAATAACCGAGGGGGTAGGGGGTGCTCTTGGGCCAAGCCCAATGAATTGGGCCCAATAGCTAACTAAACAACCTAATGACACTCAAACTTAGGAAAATAAACACAAGACCTAGGGACATGACTCAAGTAAAATGAAAATTACATCAAATGACTCAAATAGAAAGCACAAAAAGGATAATTGGGCCTTTATAGAGAGAGGCCGAACTCAAATGATGTCGGAGTGTGAGGAAGACCCGAGCCAAAGGGAGTCACGGATGATGCCTCCATCACATCGACCTTCCTTTGCTGAATGGCCAAAGGTGCACCGACCTTATATGTATCAAGCTAAAATGTGCTCTGACCTTATATGCATCAAGCTAAAATGTGCACCGACCTTATATGCATCAAGCTAAAATTTGCACTGACCATGGAGACATGACTTGTTCAGCTGCATCGACCTTGTTTACTGTTCACTCTTGATGTACACCGACCTTTGTTCTACGTTGCCAAGATGTGCATCGACCTTAGTTATTGTGCCTAGTCGATGTGCATCGACCTTAGTTTTGTGCTGGTGAAAGGTGCACCTTAACTGAAGGCGATATGCATCGACCTTACTTCTTAACTGAAGGTGATATGCATCGACCTTACTTCTTAACTGAAGGTGATATGCATCGACCTTACATGCTGTCGTACAAATGTGCACCAACCTTGCCTGATGTGCACTGACCTTGGTCTGTGCTGTACTTGGATGTGCATCGACCTTGGTCTGGGGTAGTCTGATTTGTCAACCTGCCTTCACTGATTTTTTCATGACTTGACTTAACCTTTGACCCTTGCTCAATTGACTTAACTTAATCTTTCTTGCTCAATTTGACTGACTTTTCTTGCTTAGTTGACTTTGACTTAATCTTTGACTCAGAGTGTGTCAAACTGCACGTTCAGCTTCACAAAATGCAACTTGAACACATATGACATCATCAAAATCAAGCATCAATATTATAAACACATATGACATCATGCTTAGATGGGTCATAGTGTTTGGCATCATCAAAACCACAAGGGTACAACAGTCGTTTCTTCTGAGATCACCCGGCCTCTTTGGCTCGGGGAGAGTGATCTTGCTATATCTTGTAGCCCATTTGAACAAGACTCGAGTCTTATCTCGAGGGAATGAATATAACTTCTTCATTTTATCCCAAAGGGAGGGGCCTTCTCGCCGATCGGCGGGCTTGGACAGGGAAGGTTCAGCTACCCCTTTATCTTTTTCTTTCTGCTGCTCAAAGGCTTTGAAGTCGATCGTGTGCATTTCTTGAGACGTTGGTCACTTGTCAGCTAGCCTGGCCTTCTGGCCTGAAGTGGCGGGTGTGGCGGAGTACTTCGAGTGGAATGCCTCGATTTCTGCCACAACATTATTCAATCGATCAAACGACTTGATTTCGGTGCCTATCATTCATTCCAGCACCTCTCTTTTCAAATTTTGCTTGCATATTCGGACGGCATCATCCTAATGTGGCAAAGGTCTGCACCTCATGCTGAGGTTCTTCCAGCGTTTGATGTATTCCAGGGCGGACTCATCATTCCTCTTTCTGGTTGCATATAATTCGACCACCGTCACCCCCTTCTCGACAATGTGGAACCTTTCTTTGAATTTTCTTTGCATGTCGGGCCAATCAATAATAGACCTGGGCTGCAAGCTTGAGTACCACTCGAAGACAAGCCCCATTAGTGTGGACCTAAAGAACTTCAGTAAGTATGATTGATCAGTAGCCAAGTCGCCCATTACATTGATATAGTAGGCAATATGCTCCCACGAAGATCCTTGTCCTTTGAACTTATCGAACTTCAGAGGCTTAGTGATGCCAGGGGGCAGCCTCTTTGCAGCATGATGAGATTTGCATGGTACCCTATATACATCAAATGAGGCAGAGTCGCCATCACACTTTTCCGCCAGCTTCATTTCTATCATCTGCTCAACCATGAGCTTGTTCATCATTGCCGGATCAACCAGACTTGGGTAAAAGTGAGCTTGTTGCATATGCGGCATTGTTAACCCGGCAGCGTGGGGTGCAGTAGGGGCCCCTTGAAATTGGAAGATTGAGGGTTGCGGTGCAACCATAAGTTTTTAATGCGGGGGAGGGATGCCCCCAGCATAGTTGGGCGCCAGCTGTGCAACAATTGCCTACGATGAGGCTTCAAACGGTTGGCTGATGCCCCCTGATGTCCTAGGGGAGACTTCGGCTTGTCTGGGTGCGGAGGTGTGGCTATCCCTCTCGCTTAGTTGCTTCTTCAAAGCTTCAGTTTCTTGCTGATATCTTTACAACAACATCAGCAAAGCCGTGTCATTAATAGAGGGGCCAGAAAGTCTACCCATGTCCTCGGCTGGTGTTTCTTTAGATGAGGTGGATGGCACCCCATTGTCATCTTCAGTTATAATTACGTTAGCAGTCAGAGCTGTCACTATCTCTTCTGGATTTGTTGTTCCGACGAGGGTCTGTAACGCCTCGTTTGCTGCTGTCTTTCTTCTTGTGAGAGGGTCCGACCTCTCGGCAATCTTGGCGACTTCTTCGGGCTCCATAGGCAAATCCCCATAATGGCTGGATGTTCCGGCCATGTGGCAGGTATAAACCAACATGTTTATATTTCTCCTCTTCACCCGCCTGGTCGGCTGACTAGGGAAGGACAATCTTTCAAACACCGAGACTCTCGGTGACATCTTCTTCATGGCGGGGAGGCCCATAGCACCCAGATTCTACGTCTTCTATTTCATCCAGGTCGGCTGGGTACACTCGACCCTCTCCAGCAGCGGTCATGGCTTGTAGCAGCCGCTGCCTCCCTAGGGAGGTGTTCCCGAGGCCACAGAGATATCCGTGCACGGCCGGGGTGATGTCTTCTTGTTCATAATCTGGGTAAACCGCGGGTGGCGGCACCCTTGCTTGTACTGGGGGCCCGTAGGAGGGCTGACCCATCCTGGCAATCTTGCCATAGTTCTTAAGATGCAAATGATCCTCAACCTGTCGGGTGCAGGTCTGACCAGCTGATTTGCGAGACTCTCCCCCCGGCATCTCGTTCTTCTTCTCTCTTTCCTTCTCTTCCTTCCTGGGCATGTCAACCTTCACAGGTCCCGGCTAAGCTGGTGCTGGGACACGAGTTGATTTGCGTACCCAGACCTGTTTGGTTTTGAATGGCATTAGGGCCAACTCGTTCTTCGGTCGGCGGGCCGCTCTAGCATTCTTCTTCTCTATTTGTTGTATCCCTGTGATTTTGATGATGTCAAACACTATCATGAGTCTGTGTGTGAATGTGGTTTTGATAAAGTCATAGATGATGTCATATGTGTTGATGTTGCATTGGTTTTGAGGCATTTGTTGAAGTCATCATGAACTCATCATCTATAGAAGTATGTATGTTGAACTCTATAAGAACAGGTTCTAAAGACAAATCAAAAAGTCAGTGAAGTCAATTGAAGCTTTAACAGAACCAGTCAGAAAGAGAAGCCATGGTTAAAGCAATCAGGTCGATGCACATTGGCCGTTCAAGCAAGACAGGTTGGTGCAGTGATAAGTGCTATATTTCATATCATAAGTTGCATCACATTCATCACTTTTGAGCATTTAATGAGTATAGTTGTGCAGTAATATAAATAAATCTCATTCTCACCATTATTTGAGTCTGCATGTATTTTATCATCTTTTTTAGCCAAAATGATCATGTGAGAAATATTCAAGAAATTGCACAATTATTTGAAAGTCATTCTGAGATGAATTATATTGATATTTTCTAAATTTTCAGGAAATAGCGACCGGATGGTCAGACGCCATTTCTTAAAGATTTTTCTGAAAATAAGAATTAGCAATTGACCGAAAGGGCACCAATTTATTTTGCTGGAAAAAGGAAAAAAAAGAAAATAAGGAATTCACGACTAAGTATGGAGGCGCACATTCATTTATGAAAATAGAAAAAAGAGAAAAGCTGAAAAATAGAAAAGAATGTGCGACCACTCACAAAGGCGCTATTTCTTTTGGAAAAGAATCTGCGACTATTCAAGAGGGCGCCTATTCATTTATACGGAAAAATCAGAGAAAAATGAAGGAAAATGGAAAAAGAATTAGCAATTTTCTACAAAGTTGCCATTTCAAGGATTTATAAAAAAAGAAAAACATCAAAAAGAGGAAATAAAAGAATGAGCGACCTGTTGAGCAGATGTTATTTTAATTTGCGCCCAGAGCCCTAGTCGCCATTTTCGCAAGAGTTTGTATCAGAAACGGGAAGGTCTCTTTGAATCTATCTTACTACTATTTGATGTTATCCTTCCATGTTTTGATAAAAGGGGAGTCTATCCATGGCAAGAGACATAATTCAAGCAACTACTCCAAGCTGGAAAGCCGGATTTGAAGTTGATCTCGATGCCACGATCGTGAAGCCTTCTCTGCGCACTATAAAAGCACCCGAGAGGAACAGTGGGAGGAGTTCGCAAGTTAACTTTTTAGCCTAGTTTTTCATGCACTTCTAGTCATCCTTTCAATTTTCTTCCTTCTTCAAAGTTCTGCATTTTTAAGTGTTCTTCCAATCTTTCTTCTTCTTCTTCTAATTCTCTCCCGTTTTCAAGCTATTCTTAATTTTTCCAAAGCCCTGTTCTGTAATTTTACTGTTCATCCAATTTTTATAACTCTGTTCTTTGTCATTTTTCTCAGCTTTCTGATCCTCTTTCCCTCTTACTGTTTTCACCAAAGTTGTTCATTTTTAGGTGTTCTTCAACTTCTTCTTCTACCTTTTCCTCCAATTCTTCCTCGTTTTCAAGTTATTCACTGTTGTCTAAAGTTTAGTTTTTAGGCTTTTCACTGTTCACCCGCAATTTTCTCTTCCCACTGTTCATCGACTTCGGCTTGTCTGGGTGCGGAGGTGTAGCTATCCCTCTCGCTTAGTTGCTTCTTCAAAGCTTCAGTTCTTGCTAATATCTTTGCATCAACATCAGCAAAGCTGTGTCATTGATATAGGGGCCGGGGAGGCAACCCCTATCCTCGGCTGGTGTTTCTTCAAATGAGGTGGATGGCACCCCACTATCATCTTCGGTTGTAATTACGGTAGTAGTCAGAGCTGCCAATGTCTCTTCTAGATTTGTTATTCCGACGAGGGTCTGTAATGCCTCATTTGTTGCTCTCCTTCTTCTTTTGAGAGGGCCCGGCCTCTCGACAATCTTGGCGACTTCTTCGGGCTCCATAGGCAAAGCCCCATAATGGCTGGCTATTCCAGCCATGTGACAGGTATAGACCTGCATGTTTCTATTTCTCCTATTCACCGGCCTGGTCGGCTGACTAGGGAAGGACAATCTTTCAAACACCGAGACTCTCGGTGGCATCTTCTTCATGGCGGGGAGGCCCATAGCACACCGATTATGCGTCTTCTATTTCATCCGGGTCGGTTGGGTACCCTCGACCCTCTCCAGCAGCAGTCATGGCTTGTAGCATCCGCTGCCTCGCTAGGGAGGTGTTCCCGAGGCCATGGATATATCCATGCACGGTCGGGGTGATGTCTTCTTGTTCATAATCAGGGTAAACCGCGGGTGGCAGCACCCGTGGTTGTACTGGGCTAACCCATCCTGGCAATCTTGCCATAGTTCTTGAGATGCAAATGATCCTCCGCCTGTCGGGTGCAGGTCTGAACAGCTGATTTGTGAGACGCTCCCCCCCGGCATCTCGTTCTTCTTCTCTCTTTCCTTATCTTCCTTCCTGGGCATGTCAACCTTGACAGGTCCCGGCTAAGCTGGTGCTGGTACCCGAGTTGATTTGCGTACCCAGACCTGTTTGGTTTTGAATGGCCTTAGGGCCAGCTTGTTCTTCAGCCGATGGGCCGCTCTAGCATTCTCCTTCTCTATTTGTTGAATTCATGTGGTTTTGATGATGTCAAACACTATCATGAGTCTGTGTGTGAATGTGGTTTTGAAGACGTCATAGATAAAGTCATATGTGTTGATGTTGCATTGGTTTTGATGCATTTGTTGAAGTCATCATGAACTCATCATATATAGAAGTATGTTTGTTGAACTCTGTAAGAACAGGTTCTGAAGACAAATCAAAAAGTCAGTGAAGTCAATTGAAGCTTTAACAGAACCAGTCAGAAAGAGAAGCCACGGTTAAAGCAATCAGGTCGATGCACATTGGTCATTCAAGCAAGACAGGTTGGTGCAGTGATAAGTGCTATATTTCATATCATAAGTTGCATCACATTCATTACTTTTGTGCATTTAATAAGTATAGTTGTGCATTAATATAAACAAATCTTATTGTCACCATCATTTGAGTCTGCATACATTTTATCATCTTTTTGAGCCAAAATGATCATGTGAGAAATATTCAAGAAATTGAATAATTATTTGAAAGTCATTCTTAGATGAATTATATTGATATTTTATGAAATTTTAGGAAATAGCGACCGGATGGTCAGACGCCATTTTTAAAGAATTTTTGAAAAATAAGAATTAGCGGCTGACCGAAAGGCCGCCAATTTATTTTACTGGAAAAAGAAAAAAAAGAAAAAAAGGAATTCACGACTGAGTATGGAGGCGCACATTCATTTATGAAAATAGAAAAAAGAGAAAAGCTGAAAAATAGAAAAGAATGTGTGAACACTCACAAATGCGCTATTTCTTTTGGAAAAGAATCTGCGACTATTCAAGAGGGCACATATTCATTTATACGAAAAAATCAGAGAAAAATGAAGGAAAATAGAAAAAGAATTAGCGACTGTCTGTAAAGTTGCCATTTCAAGGATTTATGAAAAAAAATATCAAAAATAGGAAATAAAAGAATGAGCGACCTGTTGAGCAGACGTTATTTTAATTTGCACCCAGAGCCCCAGTCGCCATTTTCGCAAGAGTTTGTAGCAGAAACGGGAAGGTCTCTTTGAAGCTATATTGCTACTATTTGATGTTATCCTTCCATGTTTTGATAAAAGGGGAGTCTATCCATGGCAAGAGACCTAATTCAAGCAACTACACCAAGTTGGAAAGCCGGATTTGAAGTTGATCTCGATGCCACGATCGTGAAGCCTTTTCTACACACTATAAAGGCACCCGAGGGGAACAGTGGGAGGAGTTCGCCAGTTAGCATTTTAGCCTAATTTTTCATGCACTTCTGGTCGTCCTTTCAATTTTCTTCCTTCTTAAAAGTTCTACGTTTTTAAGTGTTCTTTCAATCTTTCTTCTTCTTCTTCTTCTAATTCTCACCCATTTTCAAGCTATTCTTAGTTTTTCAAAGCCATGTTCTGTAATTTTACTGTTCATCCGATTTTTAAAACTCTATTCATTATCATTTTTCTCCTCTTTCTGATCCTCTTTGCCTCTTACTATTTTCATTAAAGTTATTCTTTTTTAGGTGTTCTTCAACTTCTTCTTCTACCTTTTACTCCATTTCTTCCTCGTTTTCAAGTTATTCACTATTTTCTAAAGTTCAGTTTTTAGGCTTTTCACTGTTCACCCGCGATTTTCTCTTTTGTTCTTCCATGGTTTTCTCCCTCTTCCTCTCATCTTATGTCTCTGTGTTCTTCAGTAATCTTCTTCTTCTCTTCGTCCTCCACAACTTTCTCTTCTTCCACTTCTTCTAAATCCTTCTAGTTTTTAAGCTATTCTTCTTCTTCTAACCCTCTATTTTCAACTTTAATTTTTCTGTGTTTTCACTTTTCCTCCACCGTAGCCCATCCTTACTCTCTCTCTCTGTTCCCTCTCTTTTCAAAAACTCACGCACACATGTTTTTTTAGTTGTTTTTAAACATCTTCTTCCTCTGCCATCTATCTCTCCCTCTTCCATATTTCTTCACACATCCCTTTGATGGATCTTCTTCCTTTGGTCCTCTCGGTGGCATCGATCTACTTCCACGGCATGGTGAAATTTCAGGACTCGGCACGGCGGAGACGGTGGCTATTCTTCATCCTATTGGCTCCTATTCTTCCCATTTCTCTCTTATTGACAAGTTGTAATTTTTATAGATTGTAATTCTCACTTTCATAGCAATAAGAATTCAGATTTTGGAAGTTGTGTTCTTCTCTTTTCTCCCTCTCTTTTCAAATTCTCTTCTTTAACTCTTTCATATTCTTTAGATAGTTTATTTTCATGTAAATTTTCTTTAATTAGTTTAAACCCACTCAAACTTTAGAATTTTCAAATATAAGAATTCTCCACCATGTTTAATTAAAATATTTCTTCTCCGTGGGATCGACTCGTTCTTACCACTTTACTTTAATTCAAATCTTTTTAAGTGAGTGAGTGCGGTTATTTTTAAATTGTGGCACGGCTTTTCAACGACGGATTTTGTGGCTATCAATTTTTGGCGCCGTTGCCGGGGAAGAAATAATTTTTAATGGTTGAAATTTCTTGTGTTTGATTTGTATATAGTTTTACCAATTTTTCTATTTTTATTTTGTAGGGAAAATATAAAAACTTAGATAATTAGAAAATCTAAAAAATCTAAAAAAAATCGGACTTAAAAAATTTAAGAAAATAAACTATCATAAGAAGCATCGCTGAAAGCCTGAAACTGTCACAAAAAGTAGAAAAGTAGAAATTCAGAAAAGTCGTGAAAATCAAGCGTCGCTAAAGGTCAGTAAACGTAAGAAAATGTCATATTTTACCAATTTTTGAGAAAAGCATAAAAAATTCTGAAAAATGCTTGAAAAATCTAAAAAAAACAGAAAACTTGAAAACACAAAAAACATGATCTTAGGTCTTAATTTGTTGTAGTTTTGCATATTGATTGATATTTTTAGTTGGTATTTGTCCTTTATCTATCTCTTTTTGAAATTTTTTTTTGAAAAACAACTCTCTGAAAAAAGAATCACATCATGCTAGCATGTCTTCATCTTAGTTGCATTATTTTCATGCATTTTACATTTTAGTTGATTTCTTATTTACTTGCATCATTATTTGAAAAATAAATTATATCTTTCTTCTCTATTCTTTTTCCCATTCTCAAGGGCAAGTTAGCATTCCTTACATCCTTTTTGGAATTGGAAAGACCCTTCATTGAGCATTCCGTCTCTTTAGATTGAAAATTCCTTTTCCAAGACCTCCAAAAGTCCTCGCACCCGCGGATTCCCTCACGGACGTCAGGCTAATTGTACCTAGAAGTACCTTGAAGGTAGATTGCCCTTAGAAGGTTTCACATTAAAAAAAATGAGAGTGTTGAAATTTATTACTGTTTTGGAAAATTGGTGTCTAATGCTAGAGTTAAGTGGCAAACGCCCAAGTGAGATTGTGGTTATTTAATTAGGACCCTACGAAAGTAGGGGGAGACTTTCACAACTCCACCTCTTACCTGGCCAGTTGACCAATTGAGTAGTGAGTACCAATTCTTCTCTTCAAAAAAAAAAATTTTGAAAAAAAAACCATCATTTTGAATTCATATAGTGTTTGATTTGTTACATTATTTTCCAAACTTATTTGCATTTAAAGAAAAAAAACCATCATTTTTGCATACACAATTCATATAGTTAGTGTTGCATTTGTATTATTTTGAAAAAAAATATAAAAAAATGTAAAAACAACAATTTCTCTTTGGGCCTTTTACATTGCATGCAGGGTAGGAGATCCCCACATCCACATTTGTTAGGGTCCATTAGTGAGATTGAGAGGTTAGTGCATTCTAGAAATCATCCACAACCTAACCTCATGGCGGACTAAAACCCACAACAAGTCCCCAAGCAGATGAAGAACTATTTCATGCCTAATCAATACCAACCGTCCTTCTATGTTCAAGCACCTCAGAACCAGGCAGTTCAGTATGAGATTAAATCAAGTACCATCCAAATGTTGCCATCTTTCTATGGCAATACCAATGAAGATCCATATAAACATCTTGATGAATTTCTCCAGATTTGCTCCACTGTCAAAATCTAAAACTTTTCAGATGATGCTCTTAAGTTGACTCTCGTTTCTTTTTCCCTCAAAGATAAAGCTAAATATTGGTTAGGTGCCTAGGGTAAATCCATATATACATGTGCTGAAATGTAAAAGGAATTTTTAAAGAAATTCTATCCCATAGGGCGAACCAATACTATGAGGAGAGCCATAACTGGATTCACACAAAACGCTGGATAACAAATCCATGAGGTGTGGAATAGATTGAAAGATTTGTTAAGGAAATACCCCCACCATGGATTATCAAGATGGCAAATTGTCCAGACATTTTATGAGGGATTGACAGAAAACTATAGACATATGGTGGATGCTTCATATGGGGGAGCATTTATGAGTAAGAGCAAAGATGAGGCTTATGACTTTTTTGAAATGCTTAGTGAAAATTCCATTAGTCATGCCTCACTCTCATCTTATGAAAGAATGATTGGGCCATCCAAGAGGTGAGGGCTATATGAAGTTAAGAACCAAGGAGAATTTGAGAACAAGGTGGATATTAATGACATAACTCAAAAATTGAATAAGGTGGATTTGTTGGCTCAGAAGATAGAAAAGGTTGATTTAGTAGCTCAGAAGTTAGATCAATTATTATCTAGGCAGGAACCTTTTTTCTCTTCTGCTCCTCAACCTCAATCGTTCTCATCTCCCACTCATGAATGAATCTGTGCTCTTTGTTCTAGCCCTAATCATGCTGTCACTGATTGCCCTACGGCGGCCCAGCTTCCTCTGTTCATTCAAGAGCAAATCTTTGCTACTCAAGGTGTGTCCAAACCTACTTTTGATCCTTATTTCAACACTTATAATCCAGGTTGGAAAAATCACCCCAATTTTTCTTGGAAACCTCAGCAAGGACCACCTATGCAAGCGAATCCCTCACACCAAGTTCTTCAAAAATAACCCTTTCAAGTGCCAAGTCAGTCTCACCAGCTTTTTCAATCTCCTTTTCCACAAGCTCAACATCAATACCCTCAACCTCCATCCCATCAAGCTCAGGCCCCGTATCATCAAAATCAATTTTCTCAGGGCCCATATAATCAATATCATTCTAATCGTTTTCATCAACCCCAATATCAACCACCTCCTCCTCAGCCCAACTTTGATGAAAAAGTTGATCAACTCTAACAATTAGTACAACAACTTATTCTGTCTCAAAATCAATCCTGTGGCGACCCGAGATCCGAGTACCGTAAAGAAACCGGCGCGACTCGAACCTCGGCCCGCCGCCCATGAGCCGAGGCTCGGAAGGGCTGAAAAGGAGTGTGGAGGTACAAAGAAATAGGAAATAAAGTAGGACAATTCAACAATTAACGAAAATAAATAAATAACTAACAACAACAGAGTCCAGTCCAACAAAAGTATAGTCTAAGGCAGGAAACGTACCCAATACTGAGTGAACACTCAGCCCGACGGGCTGGCAAGTAAGAACCTGCATGCAACGCCCTCGAACCCCGAGGAAGAACCGCCACACCTGAAACGCATGGGTGAGCCTCCTGTCACTGGCTCAGTAGGGGTCCCGCGGAACCCCAACCGAAAACAATGGCGGCACAGAAAGCAGCAACTATAGCTAGAACAACACTAACAGTAGGAATAGTAAACACGGTGGCTGGTAAAACCTCGGCTCTACAGCTACTCCTACTGTACCAAAAACTCACCCCGATCACACAGTCGGGGGACCACCGAACTAACAAGAAAACCTATGGTTACACTGCCAGGAAACCATCGCGACACCCGCTGTCGTGAACTGAACACGGCCTAGGGAAAACCCTTGGTGACGCTCACCAGAACCCTAGACCTCTACCTCGGGAACACACACGGAAACTACACGTAAAACCACGTCTCGTAGACATGAAGCGGAACTCGACTCACGAGAAACTCACGTCACGTGACGGGAGCACTGCCCACCAAAAGGAAAGCCGGATGCGTCCACTGACGACTTAGTCCACAGCCTCAGGTGTCTCGCTACCACGTCCCAGGTGGAGACTGAGACACCGTACTAGTAACCAGGAACATGGAACAAGGACTAGCTTGGGTCGCGCTCGTCAACACGGATCCATCTCCCCCAATCAAGTGTGAACACACAAACCATGCGCCCTAGCTCAGATCCTGTAGCTGGTTTATCCCCCGAAGTTCGGACTTGGCTACGAGTGGGGGCCCTACAGTAACCAACCTAAAAACCATCTCTCTCGGGTAAGCCGCTCCACCACTCCCGGGTGGGTCAGCACACGCGTGCCATAAGAAGGCTACGACTAGTGGGAGGTCACTCAACGTGAACACAGAAAGCCACACACGCACCCATTGCGAGTAACACAAAGTAACAGGTGGCACGAGGCCACCAGACTCTGGACAGCCCACTAGACCTACCAAATCCAACGGTCCTTGAGTCACAGGACTCGAGTTAAGATCGTCGTACAAGGATAGCTCCATGTCGTCAATCTAGCCTAATCCCTAGGTCTGAAACCACGGTAGCATGAATATCGAGATAGCTCACAAGCCGCGGAGGCCATTCCCTCAAAAAGGGAACTCAAGAGATCCCCCAGCCCCAGGCTGGGTGACTGGACTCACAGTCCAAGGGCCTAACTCACAGCCCACACGGAAGACAGTTTTTGAAAAGCCAATGACGTGCGGGAGCAACCCTCCGCACTCATGCCGACTTACGGTGACTTGATCTAGCGAAAGCACAGAAGCCCGGAACATGCGGGGTCACCCGAACCCACCAAACCTACGGGCATGCTAATCGAGGAAACTCGATACCTCCGGACACCCAAAAACACGGTTATGGAACCTCCAGGGATGTCCGGGACACTCATGGGACCGAAGGTTGACCACTGGGTCACAACCGGGTCGACCGGGGCCCAAAATAGCTTGAAATAAATGCATTGACGCGACCTCCACCAGGGTCGCGATGACCCTAACGAGCCCCACACCTGGTTCGTGATAATACCAGAATGCGCCCCTCACCTGGGTAACGATAACGATTAACGTGCCCCACACCTAGGTCGCGACGCCAACCGCCATACTGTTCATCTTTCTCGATGAACGCGGTGGCACGATATGGCGCGTTCTTGAAGAACGCGACCCCCGTGATGGTCGCGTTCTCAGTCCGCGCTCGAAAATGGTAGAACCGTGGGAAAAACCCATTCCACGCCCCAATCACCCCTAGGTGATGGGAAAAACAAGGGGAAACTAGTCCCCAACCTCTCTAGCATCGAGAGGGCCCCTTTAAACCCAAAAAATGCGATCAAAACCTGAAATCCAGCTCACACCCCAAAAATATCCATTTTTCCCAAAACGGTGAAATAAACCCGCTCGGCTCACCACGACCTACAAAACTCGCGGGAAATAAAGTACATGGGTTAGGGAACCATCCCCCTAGCTCCACCAAAGATTTGACGCGCCGTGGACACCGATGCACGAAGAAAATGCCATTAAAGCACCGTCGGCTCGCGATCCCATGAACCGCCTCCAGCATCACGATCCTCGCTCCATCCTCGCCGCTCCACGCCCCACGATCCTCGCCACCTCGCCCCCGTCCACCTCCGTCGGCCGCCGGAGAAGAGATGGAGAGAGGAGAGAGCGTGAGAAGAGAGAGGGAGGGAAGAGAAAAATGAGAGATGGGGAGAGAGAGAAAGGAGGTTAATATATATATAAATTTAAAAAATTCGAAAAATTATGAAAAATTACCTCCATGATCCTCGGAAAGAGCACAACGCGCTGGTCACGTCTCGGAGTTGGAGAATGCAACGGTTCACGCTGCACAAAGTTTCGAAGGCACATCAGGGAAAAATACGTGTAAAGCACAAAAGACACTCAAGGACCCATGAAAATGATCCGAAAAAATATCTGAAAAACCTGGGACATTACAGCCCTCCCCCCTTAAAGAAATTTCATCCTCGAAATTCAGGACTAGCACCAAGTCACAGGGGAAAACACCGAACCAACTGACAACGCGGTCAGAGCCCCAGCACAAAAACCTCGATTCTCACGAAAGCACTGGCCCTGAGAGACGTAACCAGACAATGATCACGAACAACGCCTCGCTCCGCACACCGCATACATCGATCATCGGAGCAGGCATAACACCAGAGCACAAGTCTGGTATTACCTCAGTTACACGAAAACCACTCACGGCACTGCTGCCATAATCTCGCTCACCGAGGAGGCATAGTCCTCATTACGAGAAACATCCATCAATCCTGTCATGCCCCGAGCCTTTATTACAGCGGAAGACTAACTCGGGAAGCGCGAACAGCCGACTTTGTAAGTTTCTTACAAGCAAGAATGATCAGAGCGCGAGACAATCACACACATAAATGTAATTGTACAATATTTAATTAAACTCCAACTTTATTTCATAAATGATTAATAGTCAAATACAATTATTTTTCCATCATCTTTCACTCTACTAGACTCAAAAAATACGAAATTACATTGACTCGATCTAGATAATGTAGACTTCCTAAGTCTTCGCTCATTCTTTATTCACTCTCGGATCCGCTACTTGAACCTTCCGAATCTGAACCCGACTCACTTCCGTTTCCTAAAAAAGATTAGAAATAGGTTATGAGCACACTTGCCCAGTAGGTATCTTCGCATCAACATGAAGGCACTATTAAAGTGATTAACAATTTAGCTCTAAAGAATAAGATAAAAATCATGCGAATGCGATCAATCATGCGATTAAACCAAAGTAACATGATAATCATGTAAGATAGAGTGAACAAGAATGAACAAGGATGAATGTAACAAGAACATGATATTTGGCCTTCCATGAACAAGAATGTATCGAGAATGCACTTTCACTTTCACTTTCATAACCATAAAGGTTACGCACGAGAATGTCAATCATGTAGTAATTCACTAGATTTTCACGAGTGCTCATGGATTTCACTTATTTATAAAGAAAGTACTCCCAGCGTAATGCGACGCCAGTAGCATCATAGCCCATGGTTTATAAAATAGTATGTTTCCGGTAATCAGCCGTGGGGACTAGCATAGAGCCCTTGGACACAATCAGCGCCCGAACTGCATCTTCACGTATAAATCAAGCTACTTCCATGAGTGTACCAATAAAGTATGGCCAAGAATGTAATAAGGTCAATAACTCATGATAACAACAATCAATGAATGAATGCTTCAATTTAGAGTATGAGAGGTCAAGAAAAAGATTTAAACAATGTCATGCTCACGGAAATAAATCGACAGCATAACGGTACATTCTTTTCTCTTTCCAATCATTATATTAAGTTTCTTGATCAATATTATAAGTTCTAGACTATCATTAGTTCATCTAGAACCTTTGGAATATCAACCCTTAGGTCAAACCTTGGGTTAAGTACTTAAACATTGTGACGGTCGTTTACTGGGCCGTTACATCATGTAACACTCCAGTAGTGGGCCGTTACAATGATCCGAGTCCAGAACAAAAAAAATGGACTCAGAGAAAGGTGACGGTCATGCATTGGGCCGTTACATTATGCGACAGTCCAGGATTAGGCCGTTACATTAGTCTGAACCCCGAATCAAGAATTCAAACTCAGATGAATGTGACGGTCTTATATTGGGCCGTTACATGTGCCTGACGGTCCAACATAGAGCCGTTACATTACTGATAATCAAAAAACATCGATAGTGTAGTCTAATCAATGGGATTTAATGGTACAACCAACTCGACGTCCTAGTGAAAATCCCAGGCTCACGGAGAATTACGGAGGCCTTGAAACAAGATTTCTTAGTCCATTGGAAGGAATATCCAATACAGAGGTCCCCAAGTCCAAGAATAATGTTCCTATAGTGCAAAGTGAACTAATGGACAACATAATGAAATATGTGCCATGTACTTATAGAAACGACTCCATTGATAAAGAGTGAAGGTGTAATGATGTGAAACCATGATAAAACTCCATTAATATAATTTTAGAAAATCATGCTTTAAATACAAACTATAGAATTTTTGGTACATGACGCTACCATAACTTAAAATAACAAGCAATACCTATCATGAACAATTTGATAACTGAAGAGTCACATAACAGGTTAAAACTTAGCTATCTAGGGTTAATTATAAGTAAACTTAATTGGTAACTATTCTGTCATGAGTTGACAGAACATAGAGTCTAACGGTCGAACAGGGGTGCGTCATAGTGTCTGTGACGGTCTATCAAGGAGCCGTTACAGTAATGTAACGCTCATATCCTGGTGCGTTAGAGACAACAATGAAACGAAACATAACAGAGTGTGTGACGGTCTTTCGTAAGGCCGTTCCATGTATGTGACGGTCCTACCATGATGCGTCAGAGCGTCTGCTGACAAAAACTGATATGGAACCTAAGAGATCAACACACATCATGTCTGTAAATCAAATATCATGTCTATCCTATACATGATAAAAAAGTATAGGCTATTTACATGCATGGGTTTCAGTGAATAGACAAGATAACATCTTTTAATTTTCTACTTAGGGCTAAGAGATGTATGAATGCATAGAACTATTAAAACATGAAATTCATGATCTATCATGCATGGAATTCAATCAAACCAGAGGGCTTTTAGTCCTATCAAGAGGTTTTTGCCGTTCATGAGATAACCTACCTCTTAGCTTGGCTTTAAACTTTCAATTTAGGGTTTGAAAAACGTGCCCTAGTTCTCCTCTTCCTGTGACTTTTCAGCAACTTCCTTGGGCTCTAACTCCACGACCTCTTGACCTAAAGACGTGAAATTTGGAGAGGAGTTAGTCTAAAGTATTGTAAACAAATTCCTCTAAAGAGCTTACCTGGGATTATGACTCCTTACCTTGATTCCACGTGAGTAAAAGTAAGGGTCACGCAGTTCAGAACTAGGTCCTATTTATAGAGTTCTAGCTAGGGTTTGAGGATTAGATCGATTCTAGAGTCCTTAATCTACCAGAATCTAATCCCTAAGAGTCCTTAGTAGTGTTATGAACTCTCCCAAGTTGATCCCTAGTGGATAAGATCTCAAGGTTCTGATCTTTCTACTCGTTCTTTCCTTCACGGAACTAATAGGGTGTAACGGTTGTAGACCCCTGCGTTACAAGCATGTGACGGTCTCACAATAGACCGTTACATTCAATGTTCTCAGAGTTCAACATTAATCAAACTCTTTTGCTAAGTATCTTATATAATTATTTATATAATTGTATCTATCCTTATTCTGCTAAAACCTGACTTCTAAGAGTCCCTAGTGATTTTACATGTCATTCTAATTAGGTCTCTTATGGATTGGATCATCAAGTTCTAATCTTTTTATGAATTCTCTTACTTACGGAACTTGCAGGCTGTGACGGTCTAGGGTATACGTGTCACAAGACTGTGGTGGTCGCCTGATGGACTGTTACATTCGACGCATTCATAATTTTAATTTTAATAAAACTCTTTTATTTATTTTTCATCTAGTTATCCTATCAAGTGGTGTTTATCCTTCAAAATCCGTGAATAGGCTTAATAACCTTCTAGAAATATGGGCCAAATTAAATGGGCCTGGTCTTTAAACCTTTTTGATTTGTTTAGTAGATTAGGTTAATTGATTAACACAATTGGGCCTTATGATGGCTAATAAACTCAATAATCCTTTTATAAATTTATTTAGCCCTTATAAATTACAAATAAATTATAAAATAATCTAGAAATAACTTATATACATTCTGGGGCACTACAAATCCAACTCTTGCCAGAACACAAACTTCCACAAATCCCAGATCCAATCTGGGAGAAGACACACCTCATGATCGGCCACCGAAGGCCTCACTGGTACACGGATCTCGCCATTCTCAAACCACAACAACCAGCATCTTCTGTCTGTGAAAGACCATCCACTGGTCACCAGACACTCGCCAACGGGAAACCCTTGACTGACTCAGCTTCTTCCTTCTTTCCTGGTCCTTTACCAGGTCCGAAGGACACATTCTAAATCTCGACAGGCCATCCATTAACTCACGCACAGACCAATACCACATCCGATCTCGAACTTCACGCCAACTCTACCCTCTCAGGGGAGCACGGCGAAACCAAATGACAGGATCAATCCTCGGTCCTCAGGTCACTCGATTCAGACTTACAGGGGATTCCTCTCACGCTGGTCACCAACCAGGGATCACCATCCAACGTCAACGTCTCTTCAGAGACCTCCACACATAGGCATCGACCACCGTCCTGTCTCCTATCTCATCTCAATCACTCCAAGTGGACGCCTGCAAAACCCAATTTCGCTCTTACCACAGAGCCATGAGGTACAACCTAAGCAATTCACGACACACAACTCCAAAATAGGAAAGCGCCACCTGCCACCACCGCATCTTGGTCGACGACGTCACGACCAAAGCACATGGGTCCCCAGACAATACGCATCTCACCATGGTCGACCACTCGGTCAACTTGACCAGTCGCTCACAGCAACCAACTATTACCCACAATCTACCAGAGATCACTACTCCAAAACCCAATCTCATCCGGGAACACCACTTCCATCCAGCTAGTGCCACAAACCACAATGCATCTAGCAACAGCACGGCAACAACACGTCTCACACCGAGGAACCAATCCTCCGATGCCCAACACATCCTCAAAAATCCGCCTGTAGCAACCAACGCTATGATCCTTGCACTCTGATCCACACGCATAGCCACTGCAACAACTCGGGATCCACCATCCCAACAATCCTCAACTCGGCTTGGCTAACTGCAACCAACGGGGTGAGGAAACTCCATTACCTCAAACCCAGAGCATAGATTCTCTCTCCAAATATGGCGATCCTCTACAACTCCGTAGGTTCCAATCCACAACACATCGGGAACCACAACACCAACCGTAATTCTCAAAAACACAGCCCAGTTGGCACTCGTCCTTCTGGGACAGTGCCAACACCCTTACACTAGGGAAACGGGCACGACTTCTCACAGGCAACCAATTTGCCAAAACACAGGACGCGTCTCGCACGGACTTCATGGCACACGAAGGCCAACCGATCCGAGCACATGATGCAAGACGACAAACCTTAGCCAAAAGTGATCTCCCCCAACCAAGGGAAAAAACTCAATATACCTCCGACCAACGGAAGGTCTCCACGCTCGACCTGACCTCGAACATTGCACATGCTGGGAACAGCACCTTCCAGCACCAAGAAAACCATTACTTCTGTCAGGCCAGCATCTCCAACAACACTCACCCAGTGTCTCGTCGGACCACGATCACAGCCCCTCACGATTCACCACCACTGCAACTCCTCGAACAGTAATACGCCAAGCCTCAAGCCGCAACACGAGCCATAATCGGCAATCGCCAACGCTCATCCTCGAGTCCCAAACTCACCGCAGAACCTTCACATCTCATGCCAAATCCAAGGGCGAACACAACACATTTGTACACAAGAGCGCGGGAGCAAGAAAATGCCTCCGCCCAATCCTACCTCGAAATCTATATAAATCACTGGGACCGACACGTCATTTCTGATGCCACAGAGCACGATGAGAGAACCAGACTCGACAAATCAACAGCTTACCTAGAAGATCCTCCGCTCATCCGAGCATAATTCTCGATTAGAGTATCCGCTCTGCCACCTCAAACCACAACCTCAACACCTTAGGGGCTGGATAAATCCTCAGCTAGAGTGGCCAACACCAAAAATAGCTCCCTGAGAGCCCACTCACAGTCACTTAACCACGAACAATCCGCGCTAGCCACCTGACCTCGCAGCAAATTCCTCGAACACAGCACCGCAAACTCATGCCTGCCAGCAACCTCTACCCAACGCAGCACAACCGAGGTCACCACCGATGAGGGAAAAAGCTCTCAACCTCGATCCTTAGAGCCTACGTCGGCACACCGATGAAAAAAAACAACCGCCATTATAGTGCCAACGCCTCGCCGTCAAGCTCTTATGCGAGAAACAAAACGAAAAACATGCATGAAACCCTATGCCAGTTGTCGACTGTACTGGACCTTACGGACTCTGATCACTTCAATGTCTCGAATTCCCATGTACGTCTACAACCACGCTCTGATACCAACTGTGGCGACCCGAGATCCGAGTACCGAAAAGGAACCGGTGCGACTCGAACCTTGGCCCGCCGCCCACGAGCCGAGGCTCGGAATGGCTGAAAAGGAGTGTGAAGGTACAAAGAAATAGGAAATAAAGCAGGACAATTCAATAATTAACAGAAATAAATAAACAACTAACAACAGCGAGTCTAGTGCAATAAAAGTACAGTCTAACGTAGGAAACGTACCCAACATCGAGTGAACACTCAGCCCGACGGGCTGGCAACTAAGAACCTGCACGCAACGCCCTTAAATCCCGAAGAAGAGCCGCCGTACTTGAAACGCAGGGGTGAGCCTCATGTCACTGGCTCAGTAGGGGTCATGTAGAACCCCAACCGAAAACAACGATGGCACGGAAAGCAGCAACTACAGCTAGAACAATAGTAACAGCAAGAAAAGTAAACACAGTGGCCGGTAAAACCTCGGCTCCATAATTACTCCTACTGTACCGAAAACTCACCCTGATCTCACAGTCGGGGGACCACCAAACTAACAGGAAAACCTCTGGCTACGTTTCCAGGAAACCATCACGACACCCGCTGTCATGAACTGAACACGACCTAGGAAAAACCCTCGGTGACGCTCATCGGAACCCAGGCTGGGTGACTGGACTCATAATCCAAGGGCCTAACTCACAGCCCACACGGAAGACACTTTTCGGAAAGCCAATGACGTACGGGAGCTACCCTCCACACTCATGCCGACTCACGGTGACTTGATCTAGCGAAAGCACGGAAGCCCGGAACATGCGAGGTCACCCGGACGCACCAAACCTATGGGCACGCTAATCAAGGAAACTCGATACCTCTAGACACCCAAAAATATGGTTACGAAACCTCCGGGGATGTCTGGGACACTCATGGGACCGAAGGTTGACCACTGGGTCACAACCGGGTCGATTGGGGCCCAAAACAGCTCGAAATAATCACAGAAATCGGGGAGTGAGAACGCGCCCACTTCGGGCATCGCGATCATTAACGCGCCCTCACTGAGGGTCATGATCTGATCGGAACGCGCCGACACATGGGTCGCGCCAATGCATTGACGCGACCTCCACCAGGGTCGCGATGACCCTAACCCGCCCCACACCTGGGTTGCGATAAAACCCGAATGCGCCCCTCACCTGGGTCACGATACCGATTAACGCGTCCCACACCTGGGTCGCAACACCAACCGCCATACTGTTCATCTTCCTCGATGAACGCGGTGGCACGATATGGTGCCTTCTTGAAGAACGTGACCCCCGTGATGGTCGCTATTGACACCCATTTTTCTCCTATAAGTTGAGTCATGTTCTTACCATCATTTTTGATGCCTCGAGTTGTCCACTACTCATTGGGCTATTTCTAGGCACGTCTTTGAGCTTATTTTATGGTTACTTCCTCCCTGGCTAGGTTCGCTCTCGAAGTCGGGCCTGGTGGGACTTGATTTCATTTGATCTTTGGGATAAATGAGCTTATATATCCCATTTTATTAATTTCCACCGCCCAGCATATAGGAGGTCTGTCGATAGACCGTTTGGATGTTAGGCGGTCTCTTTGGAGACCGTTTGTTTTATCTCTGGATTAATTGGCCATTTTTTTGATTTTCCGCTAATAACTTAATTCACGGTCTGTCGTTAGAGCGTTTATTCAAGATTGGGCAGTCTTTTGGAAGACCGTATAGTGAACTAGCATCGACCTTAGTCCCATTAGCGTCGACACTATTCTTCACTAGCGTCGACTTCATCTTTTTGGTGTCGACCCTCGTTTCATTAAGCGGTCTAACGATAGACCCTCCCGTGAGGTGGCGGTCTATTGAGTGGCCGTGTGGACTTGGTCTTTGGATAAATAGTCATGATTATCTTTCTTTATTTGTTTTCCACCGACATCCTTATAGACGGTCTGACTTAGACCGTTTGTACTTGTCGGATGGTCCACCATTGGACCGTGTATTGTACCAGAATCCTAAACAGAATAGTTTTTCAGATAATTATCTATTTATCCTGGTTTTGTTGATTTATCACCAACATCTGGCGCGCGGTCTAGAAATGGACCGTATATATTTTGGAGCGGTCTATCGTTAGACCGTCTTTATCCTCAGAGTCCTACGCCGTGCCGCTCGGTCTGTTCGCTCGGATAAATGGTTGATTTATCTTATTTCTGTTTACCACCGACACCCATAGGCGGTCTAGGAGTGGACCGTTTATTGGGCTGAGCGGCCCATCGATAGACCGCGTATGCGGTCGAGATCCTTGAATTGGTTGGTTTTTCTCTCTCCATCCGTGATAAAGTCACCTCCTTTATCCTCGATTTACTCCGTGGATTCTCAACGAAATTTGATGCCGTTCGATCCTAGAGAAAATTGGTGACATTATCTTTGATTTATCTAAAGGAATCTCGCCCTAATTATCGTTGGAAATCCTTCAATTTTGAGTGGACTTTCAGGGCTCTATAAATAGTACCCTTAGTCCAAGCTTGAAAATGGGGGGAGATCCAGTGTCTACGTCGAAGTGCTGTCGAGATTTCGAGCGAATTGTAGTCAAAGAGGGAGGCTCTCTACGTCCATTTGAGTCTCCGGTTCAGGGAATAGTATTTATTTGGTGTTTTGGTCTAAGTGTCTACGTCATTTTTTTACTCATTGCATGCTCATTTCCTCCCCTTTCACTCACGTTTTTCATTGTCATTCTCATCCCATCAACCCTCCTATCATTTTTTCATGCCCATAGGGGTTAAAAACCCAACTCCCCAGGTATTCCCCATTCCATCATGTGTTTAGTTCTTCATTTACTTTTCTTGATACTACACTTTAAAGAACTAATCTGGGTTGTGTTTTCTAGTCATTTCCTTTGTTTTGCAGGTCAACAGAAGTCTAAGCACGAGGCCCATCCCCTATGGCCGGCTGAAAGGGGGTGGAGGATCCGGTTCCACAACTTGAGGTCTGGCAGCTCTACACGGTTCATCTCCGTCTGTTGGAGAGGGCACATGGTCCCATATAGGCCGTTTATCACCTTCATGCGGCTCATTACGGACCGTTTAGGCACCAGTTGGTCTTCATCCCACGTTCTCTCTCCAGCGCTGTAAGCGGCCTGTCGGGAGGCTGTATACGTTCCTGGGCGGTCCCCATTGGACCGTGAATTTCACACTAGTGCTGCACCTTGGCGAGTGCCCCATTTTCTCCCCTTTCTAAGGTACATAGTGCTTCCCTTTTACACTTTGTGTCTTGGTGGCGATCATGATCTACTTATCTCTTTCCCCCAGTTAGCATTTTATTTTCATTTTATGATTTAGAGAGGAAGAGAAAGAAAGAGAAAGAGAGAAAAGCTTGTCTACACCCCTTTTTTGGCGATCACCGTGGGACCCCTAGTGCCCATCGTGCTTTTGATTTGTGTTGACATGTTTTCCTATGTTTAAGTAAGTTCATAGTCCTCTTGGGGTTGTCGTCGCGGTTCATTGTTGTTCTCTGTTCCCGGAGTAGTACGCGGTCCTTTCAGGGCTGTTTAGATCTTCCAGCGGCCGGTCGATAGACCGTGTACGACCATCTCAGGTACGTGTCCGCCACTTATTCTTCTGTTAGCATGTCACATTTCATGGTCCTCTTTAGGCCGTGTCTAGTTTCCCACGGTCGGTCGATAGACCGTTCATTTTTGTCTCACGTGTATTCTGTTCCATATATTTCTGTGAGCCAGACAGCTTCTGCGGTCCACTTCGGGCCGTGTATTGGTTTCCACGGCCGCACGACAGACCGTGTGTGTGTGGCCTCAGGTCTAGCGGGCATTCCCAGACCGTCCAGTCCACTCAGGTACGCTTAGGTCTTGATTGTTTCCGTTCATTTCAAGTTTTGTGCTTTTATTTTTTTTATTGCTCCCTATCTCCACGCGGACCTGCCCAGGGCCGTTCAGACTCCCTGAGCGGTCTCCCATCAGACCGCGGTTGTGCTACAGTGCACCCGAGATTGCTATTTTGTGTGTTGATTCATATCATTTTAGACTTATTCTTGGTGCCATTTATCTCCCTTGGTTGTCATTTATCTCTGCTGGATTACTATCATATTGTCATATTGTTTGATCATCGATTGTTAGCTTTGGGCTAGACTTTGCATGCACTCTGGTGTGCATAAGTTTATACATTTTATCATATTAGTTGCATTCTTACCTTGGTAGGGGATCCTCTCGTGTAAGGCCCCAAAAATTTTATAAATTATTTTTGGTATATTGAATTATTTTCTGGGAATTTTAAAGACCCAAAATAGATTAATAAATAAATAATGAATTAAATAAGTCATTATAAGGCCCAATTTAAGATAAGTAATTAATCTAGCTTTGATAATTGAAACCCAAAAGGTTAAAAGACCAAGCCCATTAAGTTTGGCCCATATTCTAGAAGGTTATTTAGCCTATTCACGTATTTTAAGGATAAATACTATTTTTATATAGATAATTACAAGGAAAAATGAATAAAAGAGTTTTAATAAATTGAAACTCTATACACGTTTGATGTAACGGTCTATCGTGAGACCACCACATGCACCTAACGCACCTAGACTGATGCGTTACACCCTGATAGTTCCGTGAATGGAAGAACGAGTAGAAAGATTGGATCTTTGGGATCCTATCTACAAGAGACCTAATTGGGAGAACTTGTAAGGTTACTAGGGACTCTTAGGGATCAGGTTCTGGCAAATTAAGGACTCTAGAATCGATCTAATCTTCAAACCCTAGCCAAAACCCTATAAATAGGACCTAGTTCTGAACTGAGCGACCCTTACTTTTGCTCGCATGGAATCAAGGTAAGGAGTCACAATTTCGGGTAAGCTCTTTAGAAGATTTTGTTTATAATACATTAGACTAATAGCTCTCCAAATTTCATGTTAGGAGATCAAGCAACCAAGGAGATTGAAGCTTCCAAAGTTGCTGGTTCGACCATAATAACTCAGGAAACTGAACGCAAGACCCCTGAAGATCAAGAGATTAGGACGTCTAAACGAGGTAATTAGAGCTCAATCTTTTAGAACTTTTTGTTCACCTTAGTTTCATCTTCTTACCCTCAAAATTTCACATCTTTAGCTCAAGAGGTCGCGGAGTTAGAGCAGCAGGAAATTGCTAGAAAATCACTGGAAAAGGAGAACTAGGGCACGGTTTTTCAGGCTCAAATTAGAAGCATAAAGTCTAGTTAAGAGGTAGGTCATCTCATGATTGGCAAAAACATCTTGTTAGGGATAAAAGCCCTCTGGTTTTGATTGATTTCATGCATCATAGATCATGAATTTCATGTTTTAGTAGGTCATGCATACATGTATACTCTTAACCCTAACTAAGTTAAAAAGGAACTCTCTTGTCAAATTCACAGAAAACCCATGCATACTAGTAGGTTAGCCTTCATTCTATCATGTGGAAGTTTATATATGATTTCCAGACATGATGTAAGTTGAAACCTTAGATTTTTTTTATATCTTTTCTGCCAGCAGACGATCTGACGCATCAAGGTAAGACCGTCACAATGATTTAACGGCCTTACAACAAGCCGTCACACCTTCTGTTGTTTTTAAATTTATCTATTATCTCTGATGGCCCAGACTCAGTGCGTTACAATACTGTAACGGTCCCACGATAAACCGTCACAATCAGTGTGGCGCCCCCGTTCCCGACCGTCAGAGTAACTGTAGACAGAATTGAAGAACAGTCACATTAAATTATAAATATGCCTAGTTATCTAAGTTTTGACCTGTTGATATGACTTTAAATTTATTAATTGGTTCATGATAAGTATCGCATGTTAAAAGCATCTTGAATTATTTTAAGGATATGTTAATTTCATGCCAAAGCACTATAGTTTGTATTAACTCCATGATTTTCAATGATGTATGAACGGAGTTTTATCTTAGTTTCACGTTGTTGCACATTCTCTCTCTATTAATAGAGTCATTTTCTTTAAGTACATGACACAAATTCTGGTATGTTGTCCATTAGTTCACACTTTGCACTATAGGAACATTATTCTTGGACTTGAGGACCACTCTATTAGATATTCCTTCCAATGGACTAGGAAATCTTGTTTCAAGGCCTCCGTAATTCTCTGTTGTTGGGTTCGGTGCAGTATTCAGAGGGGGGGTGAATGAATATAGCCCTTATAAAAATTTCACCCAATTAAAAACTAGAATGCTAACAAGATAGATTAGACAATCTGAAGGCTAATTAAATCTAATACTAAGAACAGCGGTATTAAATCTACCTTCTTCAGAAGGACAAAGAGCAACAGCGGAATAACAAATCAAAGAACACTTAATACCACAGTCAAGCACATGGTATGCAATCAAGCCATATCGCCCCTATGCAAGCATCTAGCGCCAATCACACAAAGAGATCAAACCACAGTGCACAAGAGGTTTTTTGGTGGTTCGGTCCTGCAGACCTACATCCACCCCACACTCAAACCGAGTGTGGATTCCGCTGACTCACAGCTTGAACAACTGGGCATCACAGCTTGCCATACAACCACTGGGCAACACAGCTTGCCGTCCAAGGAATCCTCCTCGCCCACTGAGCCTCACAGCTTGCTGTCCAGAGGATGCACCTCTGCAAACCGCTGGGGATTACAGCTTACCCGTCCATAGGAGTCCACCTCTACAGTCGCTGGCTAACAGCTTGATAAAAGGTTTAGAAGGAAAAACAAAAGCAAATAACAACAGCAACTGAAAGCTGAAAAGCGATGAAGCACAATGTGGCTTAGAATGAGCTGACTGGCCTAGATTTGATCCACGGTCCAGAGAAGACTGATCTTTAGACAGCTGCTCTCCTCTTCTCTCGATCTCACTATTTCTTCTCAAATTCTTTCTCTTCTTCTTCTCTGCACACTCTGCTCGAGCTCTCTAGCTCTCTCTTTCTCTTCCTTTCCTTCTGCTCTTCTTCTTTTTCTATTCTTCTTCTTCTCCTTGGATCGAAAGCTCTCTTCTACTTCTATCTCACTGTATAGACTTTTCCCTTTGATCTCTCAGCTTCGATCATCATGCTCATCAGTTGGACGAAGGCTTCCTTTTATAGGCAGTCACAGCAGGAGATAGCACTGGGCGCGTGTGGCTTCCACAGTTCCCGCCCAGATATTTGGCCATGTGTCAGCTTCCTGTCAGCCCTTGGATCACGTGCCCTTCATTAGCCTCCACGAGCAGACCACCTGTCAGACAGACGAGAACACTTATCAGGTTAAGTATAAACCCTGTACAGACTTTAAGGAAACAATGCATTATATAGACTTTATGATGCTGAACAAGGCAGAGCTCTGTACATACTTGCTGATCTGGGGTTCGACCCATCAGCTCAAAGCCAATGCAGTGTATAGACTCTCCTCAAAATATAGACTTCATATATGTGAAGCTATGCGATGTACATACTTCCTATATGAGTGAGCAGTGTAGAGACTTGCTGTGAAGAACAGCAATGTGTAGACTTGTGAAGCGCAACTGCATGCAATGTATAGAGTTTAATGTAAAGACTTGACGTTATGCAGCCTGGGTAATGTATAGACATGGCCCAACTAAGAACCAATGGATGCATAGACTTTGCGAAGTCGACTGGGCAATGTCCAGACTTGAAGATGAGAACGACACAATGTATAAACTTGGCCCCTTGAAGGATGTACAGACTTGAAGCATAGAACGTGGGTAAAGATGCTACAGTCCAATGTATGGACTTAGCTTAAACAATGCATGAGACAAAAGCTCTGTACAGACTTGTAAAGCCTGAAGCCCAATGTGATGTATAGACTTACATGAGACGCTCAATGTACACACTTCAATTTCCAGTGTATAGACTTGCCTTAGACGCTAAATGAGACGGACGTTGTGCAGACTTGCTGTGCCGTGCTTGAACAGTGCAATGTATAGAGTTCATGTGCTGTGCAAACGGATGTATAGACTTGAGCTAAGCAAGCTACAGTGCCGATGTGTAGACTTGGCCAATGTTCAGACTTGAATGCTCGACTAATGTACAGACTTGCAAATCATTCAGCAATGTGCAGACTTCGATAAAACACAATGTGCAGCAGTGTATAGACTTGGTTCTGTGAAAGCTACAGTGCAGTAGGATGTACAGACTTCCTATATGAAGGCAATGGCTGTACAGACTTCACCTCGAGCTATCTACAGTGCATCAATGTGTGGACTTGAATGAAAGTGCATGCATTGTATGGACTTGTACAGTGAAACGATGTATAGACTTCACCAAGACACTGCATGAACAATATGATGCGATGTACAGACTTGGGTTGTACAGAGTTCATGAACAATGCATGCTATGCATGAATAAGAAGACGATGTACAGACTTTCAACAATACTCTGTACTGACTTACATGATGCACTGACAATGTACAGACATGATTAAGCGTGAACAAGCCGATGTACAAACTAAGCCTGTATAGACTTAGTGTATGAAGCCCTGACAATGTATAGACTTGCTAATGCAATCTAGGGCGATGTACAGACTTTGTCCACGAACTGTGCACATGCATGAACGATGTATAGACTATGCTGAGTGTGTAGACTTGTGAAGTGCATAGAACACACAGAGGCTGTCTAGACTTACAGCGTTGACGTTGCAGACTTGAGAATGCAATGTACACTCTTACAGCGTTGACGCTGCATGAGACGAGTGTATAGACTTGTGATCTCAACGATGCCCAAACACAACACAGACACAACACGATGTATAGACTATGCTGAGTGTGTAGACTTGTGAAATTCATGGAACACACAAAGGCTGTCTAGACTTACAGCGTTGACGGTGCAGATGAATGCAATGTACACTCTTACAACATTGACGCTGCATGAGACGAGTGTATAGACTTGTGATCTCAACGATGCCAAAACACAACACGATGTATAGACTATGCTGAGTGTGTAGACTTGTGATAGCGAAGCAATGTATAGACTTAGTGAAGCTAAAGCAATGTATATACTTCACATAAGCAGAGCTATGGCATTGTATAGACTTCACGTTGTGAATCAATGTATATACTTCAGACTGTATAGACTTTAGATCCCAAAGGCAATGTATAGACATGGTCCCAAACGAATGTACAGGCTTCAGCTTAAGGCCAATGTATAGACTTCAATGCCTTTGTCAAATGCGATGTACAGACTTGCATGAGATGCATGAGACGCTGAGGAAGACGGTGGATGTACAGACTTCTAAGTGTACAGACTTTCCACCGACCAATGTATGGACTTGCTCAGCCTGCTCGCTGTACATACTTGGGCAATATGAAGACTTGACAGACAACTGACGATGTATAGACTTCAGGTGTGAAGACCAATGTATAGACTTCACCAGACTTCACTCGATGTACAGACTTTGATGAACATATGCAATGTATGGACTTTGCGAGACAATGCATGCACAAAACATATTATGCACTTAGTATGGAACACTGCATGATTTAACACACTCATGCATTCTCCACAGAATAGATCAGATATAACATACTCAAGCATTCTCCAGAGAATATACCAGTCACAGTCATATGCATTTTCCACAGTGCAGTCATATGCATTTTCCACAGTGTATATCAGTTATGCATTTTCCACAGAGTATATCAGTTATGCATTTTCCACAGAGTATATCTGTTATAAACATTCATGTTGCTATCATTCAATGTGGTGACTCATTCATGTTGCTATCATTAAAACACTACATTCATCAGAGCACAAGGGGCACAACAATCTCCCCCTTTTTGATGATGGCAACATAATGAGTCACACTGACTCGACATAATGAGTCACACTGACTCGTCAAACTATTCTCCCCCTTGACATAATCAAAAAGAGAGGGAATGGTTTGAGAGACAAAATGTAACACACAAAGACACAGAATAAAACATGGTTCATTAACTATCAGCACTCCCTTAAGACAATGAAACATCACTCCCCCTATCAGCATGCAAGATTAACTATTCTCCCCTTAAAATCAGATGACCCATAACTCTCCTTGAAGCACAGGAATGAACTCTGGTTATCCAATAAATCAAGCTAAATTCTGCCATTACAAAGAATCTGAATTCTGGTTACATGAACAGAATGAAATAGAACCAGAGCTGATTGTGAAATAGGATGGAAGATTCCAACAGTGTGGATCAACTGATAATGTGAGATTAGCCATGGGTGAGGGTGAGAAATAGTTAAAGCACAATACATCTCAATGAATCAATCAATAGCAAGATGTTGATCAGGCTGTCTGGAAAGAATCTGAACATGAGGGATTTTAAAGCTTGCACCACTTCAATAAGTCTTAAGAAGAGTAGACTCTCTTATCATAAAGGGTTATGAAGTGACAGCTTAACCAATCTGATTTAATTTTGATGTATACCAAATTTGTCAAATTAAACTCAATAATCATATCTGAATCCAAGTTTTAATAAAGGTGAACCAAATATTCAGAAAGCACTAAAAAATAATCATCTTTTATCTTACACACATGATCTCAATGACTCTTTCAAGAGTTACACATATTAGTATTGATGTTAAACACTTTTTCTAAGAATATGAGTTGACAGACTTTTCAATATTTTATTTGAAGCACATTATATTTTTCCTGAGCAATTTAAGTTGATCAACATCTTTTTATATGAGGCACAACAAGTCTTAGTTGAAGTGACCCAGTTACTCAGAGTGATAACTGTCATTGCCTCTCAACATTGAGACCAGAGTTAGCAATATAAGTGTCTTTTTGCATGAGGAGACACCTTGATTAGAGGCCAGACTCCCCAGCTACTCAACATAATTTTGCCATTGCTCTGTCAGGTTTTGATAATAAATTTTCATCAGAGATAACTATGGCACTTCATGACATGAGTTACTTTATTTCATTGACAAGGAACCCAGTTTCTCGGTGACCAAGACATTGCTCTGAATTCACAATTTTTATTTAGTCAACATTCTTTCAAGTTAATGTTTAACCACAGTACTCACTCTATGTATCTCTACCAAGGAGCCTTGATTTCAAATTTCCAGATATCAGATGAGAGAGTTTAAGGATTACATGACACATGTGGTTAAAGTTTATTAAACCTTATCATTCAGATATTTTCAATTCATTTAATTACAAATCTGAGAATACATTAATCTTATATCAGTCTGGTTCAGTGGTAATTCTTAAACCTATATGATAGGAGTTTCTACAAAATTCTCAGACTGACTTGCATAACATGCAGCTTAAGTTCCTCAGACCAGATCAGTAAATTTAGCTGACCAACAACTCAATAATGGAGCCAAAATAGTCATACCAGCTAAGAGGTATATGAATAAAAAGTACAAGCTGGTGGAGGAGTCAATCAGCAAGAGAAAGATATTTTAGAAGGGTGTACATCAACACACAGTAGCTGAGTCTGGAATTCAGACAGATCAGCTGACAGATAGCATCATGAAGGGAGTTGAAAGAAACTCTTCTTTAGCAGCTCAACAAATAGAAGGCAGAATCCTTTTTCAAGAGAGAAAAATATGATATCAGATGAGAGTTGATCAGTTATTAGACAAGAGGTGTTCAAGATGTGACAATCAAAACACCAAGTCTAAATGCTCCCCCTGTCTTGATGCAATGAAATTTTTTTTTAGGTTTTTTAAAAAAAAAATTATGATATGCACTGCCCTTCATATGAGAAGTATGCAACAATTCTGATAAGGAGAGCATGATGACCAAGCAGCAGCAAACAAGCTCCCCCTGACAAAATGCATGATATGCAATGAATCATTTCTTTTCAAATTTAATTTTCTTCAAATTGATGATATGCAAGTACACTATTATATATGAAAACTAGGCCCATGGTACTGGGCGGATGACTTGATCCAAGGACCACCTCACACATGGCAGTAGCATCAAGACATACTCCATCTGCCCTTCAGCACTGTTCCATTTAATATACCATGATGGCCATGAATGACAATTGCAGTGCCAATGCAGTTCTCTATGTAGACAGTTACTTCTTTTGGAGTTTTCAGTATGATGATGCGCAATGCATTCACTATATGTATGCATATGCAATTTCAGACAATCATCAATATGCAAATCATGTATGAGGAGAATTCAGAAAATCTAAACCTGACAATGCTGAACATGAAAGAATGTGCAAAACTCAGATTCAAAAATCAGATTTAACATGCTATGCAGAATGTTTACTCAAACATCAGAGCATTCTTTATTCAAATAGCATCATGAGAGAGCAATCAACTTTTCAAGATAAATCAATTTAGCATAGACAGATCATTATGATATGCAGTCATTGGACACATGCATTGACTATAGCACTAAATGACCCATTCAAGCTCAGTGCAAGTTATACATTTAGCAACAATCATACAATTGTATTGACACAAAGTCTATATAATGCATCAACTGTCTGCACTAAAGAATCATTCACGCTTAGTGCAATAGATGGCAAGAGAACATCAATTTGAGCAGAATTTAACTTCAGTAGCTGAGTCTGGAATACAGACTGATCAACTAGACAAGAAGAGATCATCAAAAATCAAACAAGCAAAAATAACAATTTCAGATGATGAATTTAAAACAAAGTTCAGAACTGACCTGAAGAATTGAATCCTGGGGTTTTCCCTTTTTGAGTGCCTTGGCTAAATTCAACCCCTTTTATTCATTTCCAAGACACACCTGCAGCAAGACAATCATTTTGATCCTGTAGTGACCCAAACAGCCTTGTGTCCTGCATTAGTCCTGACAGGTGTTATGAACAATCTCTTAACAAAATTATCATCATGATCCATCAGGTAACAGTTATCCATGAAATGACCGAATTTTCCACAATATCTACATGATGTAGCAAACCTTGAATTCTTTTTGTGGACATTATTATCATCATGGAATCTATGTGAGTTTGCATGAAAATTTTTGTTACTTGCATGAAGTTTTGATTTAGCATTGCCTGCCCACCAGCATTCAGAAGCTCGGTGGTCAGGTTTTCCACATTCAAAACATACAAGAATCTTTTCTTTAAAAACAGGTTTATTTCTACCAAGAAAATTTCTATTTGCAGGGAATTTAGCAAATTTGGAATTAAAATATTTTCCTGAGCATACCAGCAGTTCTTGACTGCATGCCCATACTTGCCACATTCAACGCACCTTGGGTGCTTACCTCTTGAACCATTATATCCCCATGAAGGCCTAAACCAACACTCAACAACTTTATGACCACGTTTGTTACAATTATAACAAATGATGTGTTGGTTTGAAGCATACATGTTTCTTTTGGGGTGATGATGATTATTTGAAAAAGATTTATCATGCATCATATCATCACTTTTCATCACACTGCAGTCATCCATATAATGACCATGCCTACCACAGTAGTAGCAAGAGGCATCAGATTTCCTAGGAGCATGGTTTCTATCAGATGATTTCTTAGATGCATGCGAATGAGTACAAGAGGCATCAGATTCAGCAGAGCTAATAAATTTCAGAGTATAACCAGAAATATTCTTTGCCTTCTTTGTTTGACTCTTTCTTTTCAATTTCTGATTATTCTCAACAGGTTTTGTTTGCTTTTCAATTTTTTGAGCTTTGAACTGAAAGACAGATTTTGAAGGTGACTTCTGATTTTCATTTTATTTTGGGGATTCCCTTGAGGTACCAGCTACATCAGAACTATGCACAAAGGTAGTATATAGCTAGTTTCTGGTAGTTTCCTTAACATCAGGACTACAGCTTGTCCCCTTTCTTGAATTGGCATCCTTCCTTTTCACAACAGCTTTTACTTTTCTTTCATTCTTAGCATAGTTGGATGCTGATTTTTCTAGTTCCTGAATCTTATTTTCCAAAGATGTTATATGAAGCTCATAACTAGCTATCTCCTGTTCACTGCAATTGACACATTCACTTAAGACTTTATTTACAGTTTTATACTTCTCAATTTCTTGTTCCAGAATGTTCAAAGTTTGTGATTCTTCATCATGGACAGTTTTTCCTTTTTCTATTGTGAGAAGTCTTTCAGACAAGCCAGTGTTTAACAGCTTTAGTTTTTCAACTTCATCCTTCAGTTCATTGTTTTCTTCCTCAAAATTTTTTGCATGAATTTCATTACCAGCACATCTCTCTCTTCCAGATATCAGCTTCAGTTTTTCAATTAGTTCCTCTTCTCTTTCTTCCACATTAATTTTCTCAGCAACCAAGTTTTTGTGATCCTCTTTAAGTGAGACTATTTGTTTGTTCAGCCATTCATTCTCACTATAAAGATCTTCATTACGTTCTCTTAGAGCTGAGCACATATGGCAGGTTGATTCAGCAGAAGAAGAATGTGAAACCTCCCCATTGATTTCATTTATTCTACCCATGAGATTTTCAATTTTCTTTTGAAGTTCTTCATTCTCAAGTTTCAGTTTATCCAATTCAGAATTAACTTGAGTCAGTTCTTGCATGCCTTTTAGATGTTCATTTTTCTTCTCATTCAGCTGATTCTCAAGCTCTGATATTTTGTCCAAACATGTTTGATTTTCAAGTTTTAGAGAACCATTTTGTTCCTGAAAATTCTGAACATCTAACATACATGCATCATAAGATTGTTTCAGATCTGGACAATTTTTACAAGGAACTTTCAAAGTTATCTGATCACATTTCTTTTTCAATCTTTTATTCTCAGATTTCAAATTTTCACATCTATTATTAAGTTCCTCATTTATATTCCATAGGTCATCAATTGAAAGTTCTCCAGATTCAGAGCTTACCTCGGATGAAGTTTCATCATTAGCATTTCTCCGATCAGCCATCAAGCATTTGCTGTGATTCCTGATTAGCTTTAGCTTTTCCAAAATGTCTTTGGCAGATCTGCAAGAAAAAATGCATTCGATTAGATATCTGTCAATTGATTCTTTTAATAAAACTACAGCTCTAGTGTTGACAGAGTCTTTCAGCTTATCCTTCTTGGTCCATTTAGATTTATCCTTCGACAGTTTGTTTGGACCGTGAGTCATTACCTTCCACAAATCAGGATCGGTTGTGCTTACATACCGATGCAACTTTTCCAGCCATGGGCCAAGGTCATCACCTCTGCATATCGGAGGATTAGCCATCAAAGCAGATAACAAGCAGACTCAAAGCACAAAGTAATCGACCAGAAAACACCACAACCAGATAAGCACGGCAAAGCACTAACTCAGTGAAGCTAAACAATGAATACAGAAAACACACTCTGGAATGCACCAAACAGAAATGCAGTAAACCAGATTATCAACGTAAAGCACTAAAACAGTAAATCAACAAACGATTCCAAAAGACCCACTCTGAAATGCACCAACAATTAGCAGGATCCTCTGCAGATTGTTAGATCTGTTCAGTCAGAGACCCGCTCTGATACCAAGTGTTGGGTTCGGTGCAGTATTCAGAGGGGGGGTGAATGAATATAGCCATTATAAAAATTTCACCCAATTAAAAACTAGAATGCTAACAAGACAGATTAGACAATCTGAAGGCTAGTTAAATCTAATACTAAGAACAGCAGAATTAAATCTACCTTCTTCAGAAGGACAAAGAGCAACAGCGGAATAACAAATCAAAGAACACTTAATACCACAGTAAAGCACATGGTATGCAATCAAGCCATATCTCCCTTATGCAAGCATCTAGCGCCAATCATACAAAGAGATCAAACCACAATGCACAAGAGGTTTTTAGGTGGTTCGGTCCTGCAGACCTACATCCACCCCACACTCAAACCGAGTGTGGATTCCGCTGACTCACAGGTTGAACAACTGGGCATCACAGCTTGCCATACAACCGCTGGGCAACACAGCTTGCCGTCCGAGGAATCCTCCTCGCCCACTGAGCCTCACAGCTTGCTGTCCAGAGGATCCACCTCTGCAAATCGCTGGGGATTACAGCTTACCCGTCCAGAGGAGTCCACCTCTGTAGTCGCTGGCTAACAGCTTGATAAAAGGTTTAGAAGGAAAAACAAAAGCAAATAACAACAGCAACTGAAAGCTGAAAAGCGATGAAGCACAATGTGGCTTAGAATGAGCTGACTGGCCTGGATTTGATCCACGGTCCAGTGAAGACTGATCTTCAGACAGGTGCTCTCCTCTTCTCTCGATCTCACTATTTCTTCTCAAATTCTTTCTCTTCTTCTTCTCTGCACACTCTGCTCGAGCTCTCTAGCTCTCTCTTTCTCTTCCTTTCCTTCTGCTCTTCTTCTTTTTCTATTCTTCTTCTTCTCCTTGGATCGAAAGCTCTCTTCTACTTCTATCTCACTGTATAGACTTTTCCCTTTGATCTCTCAGCTTCAATCATCATGCTCATCTGTTGGACGAAGGCTTCCTTTTATAGGCAGTCATAGCAGGAGATAGCACTGGGCGCGTGTGGCTTCCACAGTTCCCGCCCAGATATTTGGCCATGTGTCAGCTTCCTGTCAGCCCTCGGATCACGTGCCCTTCATTAGCCTCCACGAGCAGACCACCTGTCAGACAGACGAGAACACTTATCAGGTTAAGTATAAACCCTGTACAGACTTTAAGGAAACAATGCATTATATAGACTTTATGATGCTGAACAAGGCAGAGCTTTGTACATACTTGCTGATCTGGGGTTCGACACATCAGCTCAAAGCCAATGCAATGTATAGACTCTCCTCAAAGTATAGACTTCATATATGTGAAGCTATGCGATGTACATACTTCCTATATGAGTGAGCAGTGTAGAGACTTGCTGTGAAGAACAGCAATGTGTAGACTTGTGAAGCACAACTGCATGCAATGTATAGAGTTTAATGTATAGACTTGACGTTATGCAGCCTGGGCAATGTATAGACATGGCCCAACTAAGAACCAATGGATGCATAGACTTTACGAAGTAGACTGGGCAATGTCCAGACTTGAAGATGAGAACGACACAATGTATAAACTTGGCCCCTTGAAGGATGTACAGACTTGAAGCATAGAACGTGGGTAAAGATGCTACAGTCCAATGTATGGACTTAGCTTAAACAATGCATGGGACGAAAGCTCTGTACAGACTTGTAAAGCCTGAAGCCCAATGTGATGTATAGACTTACATGAGACGCTCAATGAGACGCTCAATGTACACACTTCAATTTCCAGTGTATAGACTTGCCTTAGACGCTAAATGAGACAGACGTTGTGCAGGCTTGCTGTGCCGTGCATGAACAGTGCAATGTATAGAGTTCATGTGCTGTGCAAACGGATGTATAGACTTGAGTTAAGCAAGCTACAGTGTCGATGTGTAGACTTGGCCAATGTTCAGACTTGAATGCTCGACCAGTGTACAGACTTGCAAATCATTCAGCAATGTGCAGACTTCGACAAAACACAACGTGCAGCAGTGTATAGACTTGGTTCCGTGAAAGCTACAGTGCAGTAGGATGTACAGACTTCCTATATGATGGCAATGGCTGTACAAACTTCACCTCGAGCTATCTACAGTGCATCAATGTGTGGACTTGAATGAAAGTGCATGCATTGTATGGACTTGTACAGTGAAACGATGTATAGACTTCACCAAGACACTGCATGAACAATATGATGCGATGTACAGACTTGGGTTGTATAGAGTTCATGAACAATGCATGCTATGCATGAATAAGAAGACGATGTACAGACTTTCAACAATACTCTGTACTGACTTACATGATGCACTGACAATGTACAGACATGATTAAGCGTGAACAAGCCGATGTACATGTTGTGCATCCCTTGGTTTTGATGATGACAATAGGATATGTTTGATTAATCAAGTTCTATATTGTTTCATAACAAATACAAGTGGTTTGATTGTTCCTTCAAAGTATTGGACTCATGACTATTTGATGATGACAAATAATGTTTCTGATCAACTCAATATAAATCTGATAGTTCAATTTATTTCTGATAAGTTAAGTAATTTCAGGTCCACTGAAATCCAAGTGGAATCAACAAATCAGAAGAAGTGTCAAAGACCGCTTGTCGACCAGGGAAGTGGTTATGGTCGACCAACGAACCCAGCCAGAAACGTTTCAAGTCATCCGTCTTCTGCATGTGCCTTGGCTGTCGACCAAAGCCCCACTTCTGGTCGACCACAGAACAGCCAGAACATCAGACAGAACTGACGGCCATCTGTAATTCGCCCCTTGTCGACCAGCGACAAGGCTGTGGTCGACCACGGGGGACGCGAGTGTCAGCCAGAATGGAACCGCCATCAGGACACTGCTTGTTGTCGACCAGGGACCGTGTCATGGTCGACCACGGGCGTTATAGCGTCCAGAACCGAACTGTAACCGAATTCTGTTTTGGTTCCTTAAAACCTGCAGATTGTTGTTGCAGGTTGTTGGGCAGTTCAAATGATGAGATTCCGCACGGGAATCAAGGAGAGAATCGTGCTTAGAAGTGGTCAAACTTATTGTAGTCATTGGATTTAACCTTCTCCCTGCTTTTTAGCAGATTGATGCTCGATCTGAATTTTGAGCGGGAAAAGCTTCAGACTTGGAAAAGAATCTGCATAAAAGTAGAAGGCCACGGATCGCTAAGGCAAGCACACAGAGGGAGCATAGAACCGAAGCTAAGAAACACACCTACATCACAGGACGAAGTAGCTCACCATCAATCAGATATCTGCAGAAAACTGAAGGCGTTCTCATTTACTGCAGAAGAAAGACTGGGCTTCAAGCTGTGCGACCTCCAGCAACAAAGCAGCTGAAGGCATCCGATTGGAAGCTCTACAGGGAGTCTAGTCTTGTTATTTATGTGATTAAGTCCCAGGCTGAATTCTTTACTTTGTTACAAAAGTCCATATTCAGTCCTGTTGCATCATCCCACCTTCACATCATTTCTATTCATCCTTACACCAAGTGTCAAGCTGTGAGGCAGCGGATTCAAGCTGTGTGTCAGCTGGTACAAGCTGTGTGTCAGCAGGAACAAGCTGTATGACAGCAGTGTCTTGTGTTTTGATTGAGATCAGAGGTTCTCATTAGTGAAGCCTTGCTTGAGTTAAGCAAGGGGTGGATGTAAGTCTCGGGAAGAGACTGAACCACCTTAAAAATCCTATCTTGTGGTTTGCTTATGTGTGTGTGTGCTTTTCTATGTGTTTGTTTTCTTCACTGATATCAACATCAATTCTGTAATTCGTTAATCACCGGCAACTCACTTAGCCAATAGATATTAAATCTGAAAAAGGGGGAAAGATCTATTCACCCCCCCTCTAGATCTATTCAGTCCGTACTCAACACGTGGTATCAGAGCCAGACTCTCCAAAAATGTGGTCTAACAACCAGGAGAGGCCTGCCGGACTGAACTCTAGAAGTTTAATGGCTGAGGGACACTCAGTAACTAGACCACCATATTTCGATGGAAATGATTTCTCATACTGGAAAAATCGTATGCAGGTGTTCTTGAGAGCACAAGATCATGAGATGTGGAGAGTAGTAAGCCGAGGACCCTACGAGCTGCCCGATGATGAGGATACCTGGACCAGAGAACAAGTCAGAAAATCAACCATCAACTGGAGAGCCATGAATGTAATGCAATGCGCACTACACCCCACGGAGTTCTCACGAGTTTCACAATGTGCAACGGCCAAGGAAATGTGGGATCGACTAGTAGTAATCTATGAAGGTACTTCAGAGGTAAGGGAGTCAAAAGCAAATATGCTAGTTTCAGAATATGAAATGTTTAGAATGAAAACTGACGAAAATATTTCTGAAATGTATGCTAGACTAGTGCAATTAACGAATAGTTTAAAAAGTCTAGGGAAAACCTACAAGGAACAGGAATTAGTAAGGAAGATCCTAAGATCCCTCACTCCTATGTGGCATACCAAGGCCACAGTAATTGAGGACTCAAAGAACCTCACAACTATGACTGTGGATGAACTGGTAGGTTCCCTAATGGCATATGAGGTCAACCTAAAGAGAAAGGAAGATGAGGGCAAGAAAAAGAAGCAGCTCGCCCTGAAAACTAAAGTAGGCACCTCTGAATTATCTGACACTGATAACTCATCTAGCACAGGTGATGAAACTGGCGAACTAGCCATGTTAACAAGAAAGTTCAGAAGGTTCCTGCGGAAGGAAGGTAAGGGATTTAAAAATCCTAAGGGCACGGTAAGGAAATCATCCCGGTTTAAGTTTGACAAAAACAAAGCTTCATCTAACAAGCTTGTTTGCTACAACTGCAGGAAGCCAGGACACGTGAAGGCAGAATGTCCAGAGGCTCCTAAGAAATCAAGCTACAAGTGGAAAGGCAAGAAACCAAAGGCAATGATAAGCACATGGAGCGAGGAAGAGGAAAGCAGCGAAGAGGAAACAACCTCCGAAGAAGAAGAAGGAAACACATGTTTAATGGCCAAAGGAGACAGCAACGATCTTGAGGTAACCTCCCCTTTTCAAGATTTTTCTAGCTCAGATTGGGAAGGAGTCTACTCAGACTTACTTGATGCATATGAAAGAATTAGAAAGGAAAATAAGAGTTTGAAGAAAAAACTTAATCAGGTCAACAATGACAGCATCCCATTTGTCAACAGAACTGAACTAGAATTAGAAATCACCACCTTAAAAAATAAGCTGAAACAATACGAGACAGATGAAGAAACTGTCAAAGGGCTGTTAGAAGAAAATGAGTCACTGAAAAACACAATTGATGAGGTAAAATTAAAGACTCAAGAAAGTGAACAACAAACTAAGGAAACTCAAGAAAGAAACAACTCACTCAAGGAGGAAAACTGTAAACTTCTGGAAGAAATAGAAAGAATCCAGAGTGAACTGAAAAACAAACAGGAAACCTTGGAAAAAATGACTAAAGGTCAAGAAAACTTAAATGCTGTCTTGGGAATAAAAGTAAACTTTCAAAAAGAAGGATTAGGATACAATCCTACGGCTAAAAAGGAATTCCAAACAAAAACCATAACTGGGACTGCTGACTCAAAAGGAAAAGGGCCCCTAATCAATCTATATCAAAACAAACAAGAGGATGTAGCTGAATGCTCCTCCAAAAGGAATAATGTCACCAAGGAAGAGAGAAACATTAAAGAGAAAACAGTCAATCAACATAAGCTTAAAAATAATAGATAAGAAACTCAAATTCACAGAAATAACCAAACAAACCAAGCACTAAATCAAGTTAAAAGACATAAATCTGAAAAACAAGGTGTCTGGAGACAGGCTGGTCGACAACCGACCCCTCCTCTGTCGACCAGAGGATCTGCCAGAACAGGCGCTGGCGTCTGGAGAAGCAGTGGTCGACCACAGGCATACCAGATGTCGACCAGAGGAACTGCCAGAACAAGCGCTAGCTTCTGGAAAAGCGATGGTCGACCACAGACACACCAGATGTCGACCATGACCAGACACGCAAACAGAAACCACAGATTTTCTAAGGTGAAACAAAATGAAAATTGGAAATCAAAAAGGTGGATTCAGATTAAAGAAACATTAGAACAAAAGCCACCCAATCTGAACAAGTTCAGAAACGAAAAATTAAAATGCTCTAACAAAATCTGGGTTCCCAAAGGATTGTTACAGCAATTTCATAATTTTACAAGGTATCTTGGACCCGGGTATCATTGGGGTCCAAAAATTTCTGTGTAATTCATGATGCAGGAATGTCTGGCAGCCATGCACAATAAATGGTACTTAGATAGTGGTTGCTCAAGACACATGACGGGAGACAAGACCAAGTTCTTCCAACTAAGCTCAAAAGATGGAGGCTATGTGACCTTTGGAGGAAATAACAAAGGTAAGATCATTGGGACAGGTAAAATAGGTAAGAACTCCTCTAACTGTATTGAAAATGTACTGCTGGTAGATGGACTGGAATATAATTTGCTGAGCATCAGTCAGCTTTGCGACAAAGGCCATAAAGTAGTATTTGACTCCAAGATCTGCAAGATTATTGAACCAAATTCAGAAACAGTCAAGTTTATGGGCCAGAGAGTAAACAATGTCTACATAATAGACTTGGATGATCCAGCCCACTCCAACCTGTGCCTAACCGCCAAGAAAGAGGACCTGACCTGGATGTGGCACCGAAGGCTAGGGCATGTTAGCTATAGGGTGTTGCATAAACTTGTGAAGAATAAGATGGTTCTTGGTTTGCCTGAAATTTCGTTTGCTCAAAATGTCAAAGTATGTGAATCATGTACCCAAGGTAAGCAAACAAGAAAATCATTCAAAGGTAGAACTGAAAGTCAATCTTCTAGACCACTAGAACTTGTGCACATGGACCTTTTTGGCCCAACAAGAACTGCTAGTCTTAGTGGTAAGAGGTACGGTTATGTACTAGTTGATGATTTCTCTAGATTCACATGGGTAATATTTCTATCTCATAAAAGTGATGCTTTTTCTGAGTTTCAGGAATTCTACAAAAGAATGAAGCAGGATGGCAAGTTCAAAGTGTGTACAATCATATCTGACCATGGGGGAGAGTTTGAAAATTCTGACTTTGATCTATTCTGCAGAAACAAGGGCATAACCCACAGATTTTCCTCACCAAGGACTCCAGAACAAAATGGAGTTGTGGAGAGAAGGAACCGCACTCTTGTCGAGATGGCTAGAACCATGCTGGTTGAAGCTAAACTTCCAAGGAGATTTTGGGCAGAGGCAGTCAACACAGCATGCTACATTGTAAACCGAGCAATGGTAAGACCGGCTAGTGAAAATACACCATATGAAATGTTCAAAGGTAAGAAACCATCCCTAGCCCATTTTAGAATTTTCGGGTCAAAATGCTTTATCCATAACAATGATAAAAGGGCCTTGGACAAATTTGAACCGAAGAGTGATCCAGGAATATTCTTGGGCTATTCGGACCGATCAAGAGCCTATAGGGTCTTTAACACCAAAGATCAAGTTGTTGAAGAATCCCCTCATATTTCATTTGATGAAATCAATGATTTTGGCAAAAATGAAAAGGTTTGCAAGGAAGAAGAAGATGGAGAATTTCTGAATGACAAAGAAGAACCGATGGAGAATGAAGAAGCACAGAATCAAGAAAGCAATCGAGGTAATTCCAATGATCAAACCGAAGGAGAGGTCAACTCAGCTAACAATCTTGAAAACTTAAGACTTCTTAGAGATCATCCCATAGAAAACATCATTGGTGGAATTCATGATCCTAGGAAGACTAGATCTCAATTAAAAGAAATCAATGAACTAGATCAACTTGCACTTGTGTCCCAAATAGAGCCCAAATCAGTAGAGGAAGCATTAAAAGATGACTCATGGATAAATGCTATGCATGAAGAACTAAATCAATTTGAAAGAAATCAGGTGTGGAGTCTTGTCCCTAGACCTTCATCTCACCCCGTTATTGGAACCAAATGGGTCTATAAAAACAAGCTAAGTGAAGAAGGGGTTGTAATGAGAAACAAGGCTCGGCTGGTGGCTAAAGGGTACAACCAGGAATTTGGGGTTGATTTTGAAGAATCATATGCTCCAGTTGTTAGATTAGAAGCCATCAGGATATTGTTAGCCTTTGCAGCATCTCATGGAATCAAACTACAACAAATGGATGTAAAAAGTGCATTTCTAAATGGAATAATAAAAGAAGAAGTCTATGTGGAACAACCCCCTGGTTTTGAAAATGATGAACTTGCTAATCATGTTTTCAAATTGCATAAAGCTTTGTATGGATTAAAGCAGGCTCCACGGGCTTGGTATGAAAGGTTGAGCTCCTTCCTCACCAAGAAGGGATACATAAGAGGTAAAATTGATCAAACATTGTTTTCCAAGACCCAAGGTAAGCATATACTAATTGTACAAATCTATGTGGATGATATTGTGTTTGGATCTACCGAAGCTTCTTTATGTACTGAATTTACAAACTTAATGACCAATGAGTTTGAAATGAGTTTAATGGGTGATTTACAGTTTTTTCTTGGATTGCAGATCGTACAATGTAGAGAAGGATACTTCATAAATCAATCCAAGTACATAAAGGAGATGCTGAAAAAGTTTGGCATGGAAAGCTGCAAACCAATTGAGTCACCCATGGGTACAAATGCAACATTGGAAGCTGATGTAAAAGGTAACATGGTAGATGCCAAGAAATACAGAGGTATGATCGGGTCCCTGCTATATTTAACTGCTTCAAGGCCAGATATTCAGTTTAGTGTATGCATGTGTGCTAGATATCAGTCTAGCCCTAGAGAATCACATTTAGGGGCTGTCAAGCGTATCCTTCGATACATTGCCGGCACCCAAGAATTGGGTTTATGGTATCCTACTTACTGCAAACTAGATTTGATTTCATATTCAGATGCTGATTATGCTGGTTGCAAAATTGATAGGAAGAGTACTAGTGGTTATTGTCAAATATTGGGTGGATGTTTAATATCATGGGCTTCTAAAAAACAGCATTCTGTGGCACTCTCCACTGCTGAGGCTGAGTATGTCGCAGTAGGGAGCTGTGGTACACAGGTTTTGTGGATAAAACATCAACTCCAAGACTACAATGTAGATCTTGGATGTGCACCTATTTTCTGTGACAACACTAGTGCTATTAATTTGTCTAAAAACCCCATTCAACACTCTAGGATAAAACACATTGAGATCCGTCATCACTTTCTAAGAGATGAGGTCTCCAAAGGAAATTTCATGCTTCATTTTGTAGAAACTGAAAAACAACTAGCAGACATTTTCACAAAACCCCTTAACAATGACAGATTTTCAACTCTAAGAAGGGAGTTAGGAATTTGTAGAATTTCTCCTGAAAATTCTTGAAATAATCATATTCATGTGTACACTGCATAGATTCTGTCATTTCTGTCTAAGTTATGTCAACTAGGTCTCTAGTACTAGTCAGGTTTTTGAGTTTGGAAGTCTAGTGTCGGGTGCTACTTCAGCAAGTTCTACAGAATACTGGTTCTCTACGGCTCATCTCTTGTGGTCGACCACAGACAAGGCGCTGGTCGACCAAGGCATCAGGACAGGAAATAGTTGGTTCTGTGACTTCGCAGTTGTCGACCACAGGCAAGGCGCTGGTCGACCAAGGCATCAGGACAGGAAATAGTTGGTTCTGTGACAGCACAGAGGTCGACCAAAGGCACCTCTATGGTCGACAGAGGATCTGAACAAGGGAAAATGGATCTAAAAAGGCTACTAGGTCTGCTAGGAAATCCTCTGATCTAAGTGAACTTTTGTGCTCAGTTTCTTCACTCATTCATCCTTATCCATACTTCCCATCCCTTGTGTCTCTATATCTCTTCATGGCCAACATTTTTTCTTATCTTCAGCAAGGACTCATAAATTGAGGGGGAGAAAAAGTGTAAACTCATTCCTTGATAAAACATTGAAAAACCTAACCATATCCTTCAATAAAATCACCAAGGTAATCATTAAGAGTAGAGGTTGAGTGTAGTAATGAGAATTTGAACTGTACTACTGCAATAAATTCAAACCATAACTATGACTCTGTCACAAGATTTTGAGGACTTATGATTTTTAGTAATGAGACTGTTTCTCTACCTGTGTTTGTGCTGAACAGTAAAAATAAACTTAAATTTAACATGTATGTACATGGAATACGCCATAATTCTGCCTTCATGGTAGAGCAATGGATTGAGGTCTGAGAAACTACTGTTCTTCATCTCAAAGCAAAAAATTAGCTGAAAAATAAATGGGAGACCAGTGTGTCATGAAGATCCAATCTAACTCTGCTGATATTGATTGGGCATACTGAGTAACTGGGGATATTGGCGTCTGATAAACGTATATCCTCACGGATAAAAGGTGTGTCCCAGTCATTTGTGGAATGGTTAGGCATGCTAAGTAGCCGGGGTTTCTGGCGTGTACAAAGCGTGTCTCCTCGTGTAGAAAAGCATGTGATCAACCTGACCACAGCTCTCAAATGATTCAAAAAGAAAAATTTCAAGCATCACAAAGGCAGAGAAAATGGTTGACCTAAAGCATAGCATGCAAATACAAGTTTAAAAACACTGTTCAGCTAGCATAGTTAGTCCAATTATCTCTTGAAATATATTATAAGTTCAAGGAGCCATGTGAAAGAAATTGGATATGGGGAGTCAATTTATTGGTGCAATACTTTCAAATTCATTGAACCACTATACCCACTCTATTTGGTCACAAGGTGGTCTTTGCATAAGGGTGGAAAGGTTCCATAAGTGTTCTGTTAAAGAAAGGGCGTACACTTTAATACCTTCCAAAAAGTTGAGTAATGCTGATTAAATCCTGACCGCTCGTTTTCTGCATCGTGATGGTTCACTGTCCCAGTTCCTTTAAGACCCAGCCCTACTGCCCTATCCTATAAATTGCCACGGCTGGGTCCCTATTTTTTCTCATCCGCCGCCCTGTACCTCTTTCGCATTCTTCCTCTCCCATTCTCTCTCGTCTTTCTCTCACATCCCTCCACCATGTCTCCAAAGCACGCTCCGCGGTCTACCAAGAGAACACGAGAGAAGGCCCCTGCTGAATCCTCGACGCCGTCCAAGCGTTTCAAGCCAAGGGCTGCGCAGGGTCCGCCATCGGCCCCTCAAAAGTCGACCACGGCTGAGGCGGCTGACTCAGGCAGGAAGGTACCAGCTTCAGAAGAACCCATCGTCCATCCAGTGTCAGGAGTTCTCAAGCCACGGACCGTTCTGCCACCAAGGATTGTTGATTTCTCTGATGAGAAGCTGATGGAGATGTTCCCAGAACTACTGCCAATTTTTGAAGCTCAAGAGTGGACAGCGTTTGTCTCGGCACATACTCAGTATTCGCCTCAGCTTGTGCAAGAATTCTACCACAACTTGCAAATAGTGGATGGTCAGGTCTACACCGTAGTTCACGGCATCGTCATCCGCCTCGACGTCAAACTGCTCCACAAAGCGTTGAAGATTCCCAGACATGGCGCCGTCTTCAATCCTGAGGATTTTGACTTCCGAGCTGCATACACCGTCGTCACTGGCCAGCCAGCTCCTGAGGTTCTCCCTAAGTATCTGAATGCCAACACCTTCCCTCCTCTTCATAGATTGCTTCATCACATTCTTACCACCATTATCCAACCAAGAGGAGGCGCCAGAGATCAAGTAAGTCGCCTCCATCTATTTTTGCTCCATGGCCTCATCACTTGTCAACCCATTCGCCTCATCACGCTCCTCCTAAACACCTTCCAAAACATCCTACATTACCCCCAGAATTCTCTTCCATTTGCTGCCCACATATCTGCCATTCTGGAAGCAACAAAAATACCATTTCCCCATGCTCCGCGCATTGTAATTTCCAAATGGCACATCTACAACTTTCACTTCGTGACCACATTTTTGGGGTTTAAGAAGGTAGGAGACCAAATTCAGCGCACTCTACCATCCAAGGGCAAATCCACGGCTCCATTGCCACCCTCTTCTCCACCACATACACCTATACAAGTTAGTCCTACTGTCACACCTCCACCTGTGGTGCCTCAAGCTACCCCTGCTACCACCACTACTGCCCATCCTTCAGCTTCCCTTTCTATAGTGCCCTGGCATCCAGGCATTGCTGCCACTCATGCTCAATCTACTTCTGTTCCACCTACCCAAGCTCCATCTCATTCTGTTCCACCTACCCAAGTTCCACCTACCTCCACTCCTTCTACTTTTGCTCCACCACCATCCTTCACATCCATCACTGAGTCTCACGGAGTGCTTCTCCAGATAGCATCTCAGTTGTCCTCTCTCACCACCCAATTCCATTCCTTTCAAGAGAATATGAATGCTGCCACCGGGCGCCTGGAGCAGAAAGTCCAAAGGCTGGAACAACAGATGGAGGCCAGGTTCATCAAGCAAAAGGAATACACTGACCATGCTAGTTCTCGGTTCAACAGACTAGTTGGCACCTTAGGTCAAGTGTCAGAAGAAATGGGAAACCGCATAGAGTTCACCACCAAGCAGAATGAAAAGTATCACAATGCTACTATCTCCGAGATCCAGAAGCTCAGGCTCTCTTATGCCCACATTGTTGACAAGCTGGATCGCATGGCAGAGAACGTGAAGCCAGAGACCTCCTCATCCTCCTCAGAGGGATTGTTCAAATGATCTTCTTTTTGCTGTTGACAAAGGGGGAGAATAGGACTTTATGTGTCATTGTGTGTCTAGTTGTGTGTCTAGATGTGAGTCTAGATTGTCAAGTTTACTTTGTCTACGTGTCCTTAGTGTCTTAATTCTTTTTTGAGTCTCTCATGTAAGTAGTGCTATAGTTTTTGAAAGGCACATCAAACGAATTGTCTGAATGAAATCTGTGCTATGATAGCCTTGATTGCAATATCAAATGAATTTTATAGTCTGTTGTTTGTCACAATGACTCATGGTTGTCATCATCAAAAAGGGGGAGAATGTTGTGCATCCCTTGGTTTTGATGATGACAATAGGATATGTTTGATTAATCAAGTTCTATATTGTTTCATAACAAATACAAGTGGTTTGATTGTTCCTTCAAAGTATTGGACTCATGACTATTTGATGATGACAAATAATGTTTCTGATCAACTCAATATAAATCTGATAGTTCAATTTATTTCTGATAAGTTAAGTAATTTCAGGTCCACTGAAATCCAAGTGGAATCAACAAATCAGAAGAAGTGTCAAAGACCGCTTGTCGACCAGGGAAGTGGTTATGGTCGACCAACGAACCCAGCCAGAAACGTTTCAAGTCATCCGTCTTCTGCATGTGCCTTGGCTGTCGACCAAAGCCCCACTTCTGGTCGACCACAGAACAGCCAGAACATCAGACAGAACTGACGGCCATCTGTAATTCGCCCCTTGTCGACCAGCGACAAGGCTGTGGTCGACCACGGGGGACGCGAGTGTCAGCCAGAATGGAACCGCCATCAGGACACTGCTTGTTGTCGACCAGGGACCGTGTCATGGTCGACCACGGGCGTTATAGCGTCTAGAACCGAACTGTAACCGAATTCTGTTTTGGTTCCTTAAAACCTGCAGATTGTTGTTGCAGGTTGTTGGGCAGTTCAAATGATGAGATTCCGCACGGGAATCAAGGAGAGAATCGTGCTTAGAAGTGGTCAAACTTATTGTAGTCATTGGATTTAACCTTCTCCCTGCTTTTTAGCAGATTGATGCTCGATCTGAATTTTGAGCGGGAAAAGCTTCAGACTTGGAAAAGAATCTGCATAAAAGTAGAAGGCCACGGATCGCTAAGGCAAGCACACAGAGGGAGCATAGAACCGAAGCTAAGAAACACACCTACATCACAGGACGAAGTAGCTCACCATCAATCAGATATCTGCAGAAGACTGAAGGCGTTCTCATTTACTGCAGAAGAAAGACTGGGCTTCAAGCTGTGCGACCTCCAGCAACAAAGCAGCTGAAGGCATCCGATTGGAAGCTCTACAGGGAGTCTAGTCTTGTTATTTATGTGATTAAGTCCCAGGCTGAATTCTTTACTTTGTTACAAAAGTCCATATTCAGTCCTGTTGCATCATCCCACCTTCACATCATTTCTATTCATCCTTACACCAAGTGTCAAGCTGTGAGGCAGCGGATTCAAGCTGTGTGTCTGCTGGTACAAGCTGTGTGTCAGCAGGAACAAGCTGTATGACAGCAGTGTCTTGTGTTTTGATTGAGATCAGAGGTTCTCATTAGTGAAGCCTTGCTTGAGTTAAGCAAGGGGTGGATGTAAGTCTCGGGAAGAGACTGAACCACCTTAAAAATCCTATCTTGTGGTTTGCTTATGTGTGTGTGTGCTTTTCTATGTGTTTGTTTTCTTCACTGATATCAACATCAATTCTGTAATTCGTTAATCACCGGCAACTCACTTAGCCAATAGATATTAAATCTGAAAAAGGGGGAAAGATCTATTCACCCCCCCTCTAGATCTATTCAGTCCGTACTCAACAGTACAAACTAAGCCTGTATAGACTTAGTGTATGAAGCCCTGATAATGTATAGACTTGCTAATGCAATCTAGGGCGATGTACAGACTTTGTCCACGAACTGTGCACATGCATGAACGATGTATAGACTATGCTGAGTGTGTAGACTTGTGAAGTGCATAGAACACACAGAGGCTGTCTAGACTTACAGCGTTGACGTTGCAGACTTGAGAATGCAATGTACACTCTTACAGCGTTGACGCTGCATGAGACGAGTGTATAGACTTGTGATCTCAACGATGCCCAAACACAACACAGACACAACACGATGTATAGACTATGCTGAGTGTGTAGACTTGTGAAATTCATGGAACACACAAAGGCTGTCTAGACTTACAGCGTTGACGGTGCAGATGAATGCAATGTACACTCTTACAACGTTGACGCTGCATGAGACGAGTGTATAGACTTGTGATCTCAACGATGCCAAAACACAACATGATGTATAGACTATGCTGAGTGTGTAGACTTGTGATAGCGAAGCAATGTATAGACTTAGTGAAGCTAAAGCAATGTATATACTTCACATAAGCAGAGCTATGGCATTGTATAGACTTCACGTTGTGAATCAATGTATATACTTCAGACTGTATAGACTTTAGATCCCAAAGGCAATGTATAGACATGGTCCCAAACGAATGTACAGGCTTCAGCTTAAGGCCAATGTATAGACTTCAATGCCTTCGTAAAATGAGATGTACAGACTTGCATGAGATGCATGAGACGCTGAGGAAGACGTTGGATGTACAGACTTCTAAGTGTACAGACTTTCCACCGACCAATGTATGGACTTGCTCAGCCTGCTCGCTGTACATACTTGGGCAATATGAAGACTTGACAGACAACTGACGATGTATAGACTTCAGGTGTGAAGACCAATGTATAGACTTCACCAGACTTCACTCGATGTACAGACTTTGATGAACATATGCAATGTATGGACTTTGCGAGACAATGCATGCACAAAACACATTATGCACTTAGTATGGAACACTACATGATTTAGCACACTCATGCATTCTCTACAGAATAGATCAGATATAACATACTCAAGCATTCTCCAGAGAATATACCAGTCACAGTCATATGCATTTTCCACAGTGCAATCATATGCATTTTTCACAGTGTATATCAGTTATGCATTTTCCACAGAGTATATCAGTTATGCATTTTCCACAGAGTATATCCGTTATAAACATTCATGCTGCTATCATTCAATGTGGTGACTCATTCATGTTGCTATCATTAAAACACCACATTCATCAAATCACAAGGGGCACAACATCTGTGAGCCTGGGATTCTCACTAGGACGTCGAGTTGGTTGTAACATTAAAACCCAATTGATTAGAAAGCACTATCGATATTTTCTGGTTCTAGCAATGTAACGGACCTATATTGAACCGTCAGGCCCATATAACGGCCCAATATCCGACCGTCACATTTTACTGAGTCTATTCTATCATTCTGGATTCAAACCAATGTAACGGCCCAATGCTAGAGCGTCACATGAACGTAACGGCCCAGTACAAGACCGTCACAGTGCTTGAGTACATTAACCCGAGGTTTGACCAAAGGGTTGATATTCTAAAGTTCCTAGATGGCTTGATAATGGTCTAGGACTTATCATATCGATCAAGAAACTTAATAAAATGAATGGAAGTTAAAGGAATGTACCGTTATGCTGCCGATTTGTTTCCGTAAGTATAACCTTGTCTTAATTCATTCTTGATCTCTCATATTCTTAATTGAAGTATTCGTTCTTTGATAATTGTTGTCATGAGCTTATTGATTGAACTTATTACGTTCTTGGCCATGCTTTATTGTTACACTCATGGAAGTAGCTTGATTTATACGTGAAGATGCAGTTCGGGCACTGATTGTGTCCAAGGGCTCTATGCTAGTCCCCTCGGCTGATTGCCGGAAACATACTATTATAAACCATGGGGTATGATGCTACTGGCGTCGCATTACGCTGGGAGTACTTTCTTTATAAATAAGTGAAATCCATGAGCACTCGTGAAAATCTAGTGAATTGTTACATGATTGACGTTCTCGTGCGTAACCTTTATGGTTATGAAAGTGAAAAGCGAAAGTGCATTCTCGTTACATTCTTGTTCATGAAAGGCCATGCTACATTCTTGTTCATACTTGTTACATTCTTGCTAGTTTATACTTGCTCTCATCCTATCTTACATGATCATCTTGTTACTTTGATTTGATCACATGATTTATCACATTTCGCATGATTATATCTTATTCTTTAAAGCTAAAATGCTAATTACTTTAATAGTGCTAATCATGTTGATGCGAAGATACCTACTGGGCAAGTGTGCTCATTACCTATTTCTCATCTTTTCAGGAGATGGAAGTGATACGAATTTGTATTCGGGTTATACAAGTAGCGGGTTCGAGAGCGAATGAAAGTGTTGTCAAGATGAGAGTGAAGACTTAGGAAAGTCTATAGTATTTAGAGTGAGTCTATGTAATTTTCTTATTTCTTGAGTCTAGCATGATGAAGATAAGTTGAATTAGTGGTTGTATTTGAATATTGATTATCAATGAAATAAGTTGGAGTTTTGATTAAAATACTGTGCAATTGCATTTATGTATATGATTGTCTTGCGCTCTGATCATTCTTGCTTGTAAGAGACTTACCATGCCGGCTGTTCACCTTTCTCGAGTAAGTCTTTCGCTGTCATAAAGGCTCGGGGCGTGACAATTAAGTTGGTATCAGAGCCTAAGTCTCAGGACTTAGCGAAAAGAGTCATGTCGTAGGATAAGTCCAAGGTTTTAGGACCCCTACCTATGAACTAACGTAGAAATTTCCTCACCTATGTGAGAATTGGGTAGAACTCGGGATGAGATAGTTATATAGAAATTATCTTAGGATAAATCTTCCCGACTCTAAATAACTAAAATGTCCATGATTCTCAGGTACCTTGATTTTCAATGGTTCATCGTATAAACTGGGACCCCTACCTATGAACTAACGTAGAAATTTCCTCACCTATGTGAGAATTGGGTAGAACTCGGGATGAGATAGTTATATAGAAATTATCTTAGGATAAATCTTCCCGACTCTAAATAACTAAAATGTCCATGATTCTCAGGTACCTTGATTTTCAATGGTTCATCGTATAAACTGGGACGAGATGTAGCAAACTGTTGTGGGACTTACTCAAGGCCTACAGATAGTGGCCCAAGCTGGTGGAAGGGCTGGCGCGGGTAACTTACATGGCAATTTCTGAAGTTTAAATCCCCCACGATTCTCTGGATCATCTAACCCAGATGAAGCGGAAAATTGGATCGATGAAATGAATCGAATATTCGATGTCATGCAATGCACCGACCAGGAGAAAGTTCGACTTGCCATGTTCCAATTAAATAAGGATGCTCGTACATGGTGGAAATCCATTCCGGCACCACCTGCAGATGCACCTCATAGATGGGATGGTTTTCTTACCTTGTTCTGTGCCAAGTACTTCTCCGAGCATGTGAAGGAGAGGAAGGCTATGGAATTTGTCTCCTTAAAACAGGGCACGATGTCCGTGGCAGAGTATGAATTACAATTCTCTCGACTAGCACCTGTGGACGTCAAAAAAATGATGACGGTGATGATCATACGGCATTCGCGTCTACGTGCGAGTCGAAGACGGGAAGGCCGAACAAACCTATACCTCACCCGGTCAAGACGAGAACTCGCCCGGTGGCCCACTACCCATCAAGGGAGCCCCTTCGAGCGGAAGATACCACCACAATTCTCCAACCGGCCAAGCCGAGAGCAGAATCAAAGAAAAGTCGAGAACTTTGGCACAGTCTCGGTATGCACCGAAAGTCGAGCAAAGTCTGGGATCGAGCCCCAGAGGCTACGAACAGAACATTACGGAGGCCGTACATTATGATTAGAATTTTCGGGAATGCCAACATTCATATAAATCACCGCGACTTCGAAAAGAATCCGTTCGGTGCTTAAAACGGCGCGGAAGGGCCTTAAAGCGGTGCGCCTTAAAATAGCGCGCCCGTTTGCTTAAACGGCGCGCCCCACTTTATGCTCTAATACGAGCCCTCCCCTTTGCTTTGGTTTAAAGCGGTGCCACCTTATGCACAAGTTACCCGGCGTGCCCATTTGAAGAAAATGCCACCCCCTTGCAATGCTTACACGGCGTGGCCCCCTTGAAAAGCATTAATCCGGCACAGTCACTATTCCCTCGCGCCGGTTTAACCCCATTCCATCCCATCTCTGGCACGATGCTCTATTTTGTTTAAATGTGGTGCGCAGAGAGCATTCATTGTTCTGAAGCTGTGCCTCCGTCTCCACGCCCTTTTCCCCATTTGCCCCCCTGTTCACCCCTCTAATCTGGCGCGGTTCCTGTAGCTGCTAAAATGGTGCACCCCCCTTGCCATCCTATTCCGGCGCGCCCCTGCTTACTTCCCAAATACGGCGCGCCTATATCTGACACGCCTCCCCCCTTTTGCATTCCTTAATTCGGCGCCCCCACTGTAGCATCCTTACACCGGCGCGCCTCATATAAAAAAAAAGAACAAAAAAAACACAATTAACTAAATGGAAGAAAAGCTTAAAACTCATAAATAAAATAAAAGAAAGGACCCAAATAAATGAATAAGATAAAAGACTATGAACCACTCTCATGAGAACAAACACCATAACCTTTCTATAATTAAAATTTTGTTACGGGGGCGCTGCCCCCGGAAACCCCCGCAAGGGGCTCTGCCCCCTTGACCCCTGCGACCTGATCGGGCAAGTCGATCCCCGCGACCTGACCGTGCAACTCGATCCGCGTGCGAGGGCGCACGTTGGCGAGTTTGGGCTTCACACTTAACAATTCACTCCCCCGGACTGGGTGTAAAGAGAAAATCAATGATGCCTTGTGGTATCGGACGTGGACCTCGGAACCCCCGACATGGTCATGATCCGAACACATCTCGGGCCAATAGTTCGTTAACTCGACCCGCTTCTCCCGGGATCTAATCCCGCAACCCCACATTAAACTTGTCGTGTCTACGCCATACATTTGCACGGTTTTATCATTGTCTTCGATGCTTCAAATGTGGACTCGCGTCCGAACAATGAATGGTCCGACCTGTTAGGGTGCTAGGTTCGGATACAGAGGGGGGTGAATGTATCCCCTTCAGCAATTATGCCCAAATAAAATCTCTAGAGCTCAGATATGCGGAATAAACACTAATGAGCTTTCCAAGATGAGATGATAAGACAACAATAGATCAAACAGTTGGACTGCAACAATGCAGCCACCTGATCAAACCAGAAACGCAGACAGAACTAAGCAAACCAATCACACCTAGCAAAAATATAATGCTCAAGGTTAACTCCCTAGATAATACAACTAGCCAAGCATGCACAGCCTGTGAATGGGAGGTAGAAGGCAAGGAACAACGCACAAACCAAAACCACTACACAGTAGATTTTTAGGTGGTTCGGTCACCAAGACCTACATCCACCCCTCACTCCCAACCGGAGTGAGGCTTCACTAGCCAACGCTAGAAACAAGCAGACTCAGTCTGCGAACACTTGCTGCCACACAGCTTGACCAATGGAACAGCCTCCCCTCTTCCTCCCAACCGGAGGGACACCCCAAGTGACTCCCAGCCACTTGGAAACCAGAGACCGAAGTCTCTCTTCCTCCAGACCAGGAGGGAACCCACCAGTGACTCCCAGTCACCAGCAAACCAGAGGTCAAAGACCTCTCTTCCTCCAGACCAGGAGGGACCCCTGGACTTGCAACCCACAAGCCCAGAACCGGAGATCAGATCTCCCTTCTCCTGAGTCCACAGGAGGAACCCGATCCCCAACAGGGCAACCGGAAGAACAAAGCTAACCAGAGAAACAAAATGAAAAATAAGAAAACATAAAAGGAATAGCGACAAAGGCTGGAAATGAAACACAATAGTCGTTCTGGATTTGATCCACGAACAGACTGAACAGGTCTTCAATAGAACTCTCTCTTCCTCTCTTCTTTTCTTCCTCTTCTTTCTTCTTCTCAACTCACGCAATCTTTCTCTCTTTCTTCTGCTGCTCTCACTCTCTATTTTCTTCTCTTTCGCAGGCTCTCCCTATCTCTTCTTTTCTCTTCTTCTTCTGCTCTTTTGATCGTTGCTCTCTTTCTTCCGCTTCTCTACTTTCTTCACTGGCTTCTATTCTCTCTGTATATACTTGGCCACTTCAATCTTTTCTTCTGTGGAAGAAGGCTCGTATATATAGCAGCAGCAGCAGCAGCCAGGGTGGGTGTGGTTTCCACATTTCCCGCCCTAAGAATTCAGACCACGTGGCATCATCCAGCAGGCTGTCAGTACACGTGTCCTCATCTGGATACCTCGTCCTTCCTTGGATCACGTGCCTTCATTAGGCTTCACGAAGATTCCCTGTTAGACAAAAAACAAATTATCAGTTAAGTCTAAACCCTGTACAGTCTCTGAAGAATACAACACATTGTATAGACTTCAGTTTAAAGCCAACGAACAGACATTCCTGTATGGACTTTACAAGACAAACATCAATGTATAGACTCTTCAATCGACAGGCAGACAATGTATATACTTGCTTAGTGTATGGACTTGATTGAACGAACATGCAATGTATATACTTGCTCAGCCTGAGGCAATGTCTAGACTTAAACCATGATGCATGTAATGCAACGTAGATACAGACTGTATAGACTTTGGCAAAGGCATGAGACGTTCCCTAAGACAATGAAGTCTGTATAGACTTTATAAGCAGCAAATGAGCAAGTGTGAACACTGAGTGAGTGTATAGACTTGTGAGACTTTATGCGATCTCAGTGTATATACTTGCAGTTAAATGCATTAGTTAACCAAGTGTGTAGAGTGTATACGCTTGGAAGCCTTCAAGCGTCCTCGGTGTACAGACTTGTAACACGCCTATCGGATGTATAGACTTCGATGAGAGCAATGCATGAGCACCCAATGTACAGACATCCTGTCCCTGCAGTTGACGACCCCAGTGTATAGACTCGCTGAAGGAGAGACTGTACAGACTTGAAGCAAAGCAAGGCAAACGAGTGTGTAGACTTGACTGCTGCGAGCACAGGCTGTACATACTTGGTGTGAAGAACACAAGCCAAGTGCAGTGTATGGACTTTATGCAAGAAAACAAGTGTGCATTGTATAGACTTGAGTGATGAGTGGACTTTCAATGAAGAGGCTGTACAGACATGATGAAATCACGATGTGTAGACTTGCCAAATATAGCTGGTCGATGTACAGACTAGAACAAGGCTAAGTCTGTACAGACTTGAACAAACACAGTGTATAGACTTTGGCAAGGCAACGTTGGTAAAACTACCAATGTGCAGACTTGGAAGTGCAACATAGGAACAGATGCCAACGTACAAACTTTGGCAAGCAACGATATACAGACTTGCACAGTTCCAGCTGAAGAATGTATAGACTTTACCAATTAAATGTGGCTGTACAGACTTGGAGAGTTGAAGCCAATGTACAGACTTGTTGATATCAAACCGATGTACAGACTTGTAGATGCGAAGCCAATGTACAGACTTTATGATATGAAGCCAATGTACAGACTTGCAGATGCGAAGCCGATGTACAGACTTTAAAGGCTGTGAACAACAAGGCATGCTGTACAGACTTACTCAATCAAACTGATGTATAGACTTTGAAGGATTTGAACGGGAGAATGTCTAGACTTTAAGAACCGAAACTCACGTTGTACAGACTTTATGAGCACAGTCCAGTGTATAGACTTGATGCCTTGAAGGCGATTTACAGACTTAGTTACCCAAACGATCAATGTATGGACTTGAACTTCTGGAAACGAATGAATAGACTTTGTCACAGTCTAATGAATAGACTTCCAGTGTGAATGAAACGCTGTACAGACTTTGACTTCAATGCATGGGCTTTGAATGCTTGAGAGACGATGCATGAGACGCAAATTAAGACAGTAGGCTGTACAGACTTGAAATAAAGCTTGCAGAAGGCGATGTATATACTTGGATGCCCAACGTCAATGTACTGACTTTGAAGAGAAGATAAATGTATGGACTTTGACGGAGTGAGACAATGTTCAGACTTTGAAGTTACACTGTGGATGTATAGACTTGAATGAGCATGGAGTGTATAGACTTGAAAGTCTGAAGGCGATGTACAGACTTGCCTAAGACGCAGCATGAGACGCTGGCTGAGACGGACGCTGTACAGACTTTGAATGCACTAAGACGCTGAACAAGACGGACCGATGTACAGACTTCTAAATGCTGATGGACTATGTATGGACTTGGCTTGAGATGCTGCATGAGACGGTGCAGGATGTATAGGCTTTACAGTGAATGCATATGCCACTGTATATACTTGCATGAGACAGTCAGTGAGACGCTCAGCAATGTATAGACTCGAAAGAACTCCAAGCGATGTATAGACTTTGAAATGCTTGAAGAGGATGTACATACTTCATGAGACGCTGCATGCCAATGTATAGACTTCATGAAAAACACACGATGCAATATGTGGACTTCGTGACTCATGCAGACAGACGAGTGTACAGTCTATGCCATGCTCTCAGTTAAGCAATGTACCAAGTTCTGAATGAGCAGTTCTGAATGAAGTAAACACATATGACATCAAAGAATCCAGATAAATGCAATTATGAAATGCACCAAAGCACACACCACACAGCCATATTTAAATGCAGCAATAATTCAGATAAGATTTTCAATGAAACATTTATCTGCACCACAAACAGAATTGTATGCATTCAATTGACTTATAGTGATTGCTATCATCAAAATCACAGGGACACAACACGACCGTGACCGACATGCACGCTTACCTTAGAACCTTCGTTTCCCCGGACTGTGTGTGAAGAGAAAAGCAATGATGCCCCATGGCATTGGACGTGGACCTCGGGAACCCCGTTATGGCCATAGTCCGAAACCATCTCAGGCCGATAGTTCATCAGCTTGACCTACCTCTATCTGGATCCAATCCCGCATCCACATTAAACTTGACGTATCCACGGCAGATATCCGTACAACTTTGTCGTTATCTTCGATGCTTCAAATGTGGACTCTCGTCTGAATAGTGTATTGTCCGTTAGTGACCGACATATATCCCGGGATCTAATCCCGCGCTTGCATTAAACTTGCCGTACTCACGGCAGACATTTGTACGGGTTTATTTCTGTTTATGTCTTTAATACGGATCTTTGTCCGAACATAAATGGGTCCATGAATGACCAACAAAATCTGAATGGAACGAGATGGCTCTCGTCTTCCCCGAACCCTACGTGTGGGAATATCAATAAGACCTTCGTGAGTCACGTCCGGACCTCGGGTTCGCCCCAACCATGGTCATCACCTGACCCACGTCTAGGCCTATAGCCAGCTAGCTCTATATACGTCTTTGTTTTGGAATCTAGTCCTGGGACACTTTCCCGCTGCACCTCGGCACCGAAAACATTGACGATGCCCACGCGAGCCTGACTTTGACCGCGGGGGGGCCCACCGCAGTATGGTCGTAGCTTCATCTTGCACCGGGCCGACAAACTTATTGGTTTCTGACCCCTCTAACTGGGATTTAACTGAATATTTCCCGTTCCTCCGAACAACAAATTTGTCGCATCGCGACATACATATGCTCCGATTTTGCCATGACGATTACGCGTTTCTCAAGCCGGACACTCGTCTGAACATCAAATGGTCAACACACGACCGACATGATCTCGAATGCTTTCTTCTCACCCTCGTACGAGGATTTCAATGCTTCCTAATAGAATTTTCATGTAACTAATTTTCTGGCCATGAGGCCCCTTTTCCTGGCGATTAATCAAGGGTGTTCCCCTCTCCGAGGGGATGTAAATAACGCCGTGACCTTTATGGCGCGGCGGGTTTCAGTCCCGACACGAACCACACAATCGTCTGATTAGTCAGATCGAGCGCACAATAGATCGTCACTTTGTGACTGGCACGCCCACGCACTTAATAAACCCAATGAACAAATAAACAGCGATTTTAAATAAAAAGTGCGTCCACAAGTCTTGCACAATACTAGAGTTGCGAAAATGGCTTTTCTTCTTTTATTCATCCACACAACGGGGAAGGAGTTTTGCATAGAAAGAGATTCATCCCAAGATACAAATGGACTACATCGAAGGGGGGGAGGAAGAAGATACTGTCGAGGAAGGAAAAGGAACACAGAACCCCCCCTCCCGACTCACCTCTCACACTCACCCCTCTCTCTCTCTCTCCCTTTTCTTCTCCGGCACGAGAACAAAGCTTGTTCACCCTTCAGCCTTCTTCGATGGAAGCTCCCTGGAGGAGGGAAAAAGAAACTCTCTCACCCCTATTCTCCTCTTACACACACCTCTCGGGAACCTTTCTTGCTTCCTGCACGCGCCAGAGAGCCACCCCTTCTCCTTTCTTTTTTTTTTGATCGCCCCCCCTTTGGGGGAGAAGCCCCTCTCCTTATATATATCCCGGAAGAGGTTCTCTCTATTCAAAGAAGAGCATGCCCCGCCGCTTGCCCACGTCGCGACCGTGTTGCTATCGAGCTCCTTCGCGTGCCACGTTGCTTTCGTCACTTGCAGGAGAATGGGCGGCTGGCCGATGGAATGAGCACAAGGAGGGACGGGGCTCGAGAACTTCCATTCACGGCATATGCTTGGTTGCCCGCCGGATCAAAGTGGGAGTTTTAACCACTTCAGGCGTGTTCATCGTCATGCCATTCCTAGGAAATAGGGGACCGCATTAATGACGGGATGGGTTGGTTGCGGCGCCGGGTAAACACTTCAGAGAAAGGATTGCTTTTAAACTAAGCACGCTGTATTAGCAGTCCAAAATGGGCGTGCCAGTGTGCACCTTAAAACGGAGTGCCCCACTTTATGTTCTAATACGAGCTCCCCTTGCTTTTTGTTAAAACGGCGCCACCCCCCCTTTATGTTAAAATGGCGCGCTCCCGTTGAAGGGCCACCCCTTTGAATGCACTGAACTGGCACACCCATTTTGGAATGCTAATACGGCATGCTCAGTTTAAAAGCAATCCTTTCTCTGAAGTGTTTACCCGGCGCCGCAGCCAACCCATCCCGTCATCAATGCGGTCCCCTGTTTCCTAGGAACGACATGACGACGAACACGCCTGAAGTGGTTAAAACTCCCACTTTGATCCGGCGGGCAACCGAGCATATGCCGTGAATGGAAGTTCTCGAGCCCCGTCCCTCCTTGTGCTCATTCCATCGGCCGGCCGCCCATTCTCCTGCAAGTGACGAAAGCAACGTGGCACGCAAAGGAGCTCGACAGCAACACGGTCGCGGCGTAGGCAGGCGGCGGGGCATGCTCTTCTTTGAACAGAGAGAACCTCTTCCGGGATATATATAAGGAGAGGGGCTTCTCCCCCAAAGGGGGGGAGAAGCCCCTCTCAAGTGTTTGAACCATTAACAATTCATGATTTTGTTCGTGGCATACATCTGCGCGGGTAATAAATCGGTTTTGTTCGTGGCAGACATTCACCACCCCCGGAACAAAATTTTAATTGAAGCACGGGTAATAGAGTTCCTTCATATTTTTTTTTGGCATTGATCTTTGCATTCTTTTTTGTTTGAACCTTTCTCTCCCTTTTTTATTGTTACTTAGCCCTTTTGTTTTGTGTTAAGGAGGTGCGCCGGTTTTAACATAAAGGAAGAGGATGGCGCCGTTTTAGGAGTTTAACAGGATAGACAAGGGGGCGCGCGCCGGGTATAGGGGGGCCGTTTTAAGAGTTGAACACAGGGCGCACCGCTCTAAAGGGCAAGATGGAGGGGGGTTAAACTGGCGCGGCAAAGGGGGGGGCGCGTCAGAATTGGCCGCGCCGGAAGAGGATTGGAGGGAGGGCGCGCCGGATTAGGATGAAATGGTAGACAGATGGGTTATGAGAAGGGGTTAAAACGGCGCGGTGGAACAGTGACCGTGCCGTTTCAAGCCACACCGGAATAACCTCTCCTGATGGTTGTTTCAAAGCTGTTTACCCGCGCCATTTCAACCCACTCATCGGCCACTCTATTACCCTTGTTCGTGGCAGACATCTGCGCGGTTTTGTTACCGTCTTTTATGCCACAAACATGGACCTTCGTCCGAACATGAAGTGTCCCATGAGTGGCCGACATAGTCTGAACATTCACGTCTCGATACGGGTTTCTAGCATAGTTCATCTTTCACTATCCTCCTGCATTATTAGTATTCTCTTTAGGCCGTAGGGCCCATATTCCCGGCAATCAATCAAGGGTGTTCCCCCGTATGGGAGATGTAAATAACGTCGTGGCCTTTACGGCACGACGGGTTTCGGTTCCGACACGAACTACACAATTGTCTGATTAGTCAGATCGCGCGCACCATGGGCTTCCATGAAGCCCGAATAAATCATCACCTAGGTGACTGGCACGCCCTCGCACTTAATAAACCCAACAAACGAACCGCCAACGATGCACGGGTCAAGTTGATAGACTGTTGGCCGGAGATGATTTCGGACTATGGCCATGCCGGAAATTCTGTAAACCACGTCCGATACCATAAGGCGTTGTTGATCTTCTCTTTGCACCCAGTCTGAGGGAGTGAATTATTAAGTGCGTAACCTGAGCTCACTAACGTGCGCCCTCACAGGATTGGAATAGAGAATACTAGAGTTGCGAAAATGGCTTTTCTTCTTTTATTCATCCACACAACAGGGAAGGAGTTTTACATAGAAAGAGATTCATCCCAAGATACAAATGGACTACATCGAAGGGGGGGAGGAAGAAGATACTGTCGAGGAAGGAAAAAGAACACAGAACCCCCCCCAACTCACCTCTCACACTCACCCCTCTCTCTCTCCCTTTTCTTCTCCGGCACGAGAACAGAGCTTGTTCACCCTTCGGCCTTCTTCGATGGAATCTCCCTGGAGGAGGGAAAAAGAAACTCTCTCCCCCCTATTCTCCTCTTACACACACCTCTCGGGAACCTTTCTTGCTTCCCGCGCGCGCCAGAGAGCCACCCCTTCTCCTTTCTTTTTTTTTCATCACCCCCCTTTGGGGGAGAAGCCCCTCTCGAACACAGGGCGCGCCGCTCTAAAGGGCAAGATGGAGGGGGGTTAAACCAGCGCGGCAAAGGGGGGGCGCGCCGGAATTGACCGCGCCGGAAGAGGATTGGAGGGAGGGCACGCCGGATTAGGATGAAATGGTAGACAGATGGGTTATGAGAAGGGGTTAAAACGGCGTGGTGGAACAGTGACCGCGCTGTTTCAACCCGCGCCGGAATAACCTCTCCTGATGGTTGTTTCAAAGCTGTTTACTGTGTTTTCCTCTTTTTTTCTTTTCACCCATGGGCAAGTTTGATAGTGATTTGTTCACAGAGGATTCAACATGTGCGTTGTTCTTGCTCTCGGAGATTGCAGTGTCCATTTATTCTTGAGTGTTCTTAATCCCCTGGCGAAAATTGGGCAGCATCTCCCCCTAGACCGGGGCTTGCTAGAGAGAAGCGAATGCCACCAAACGGATTGCTCCGGGGTGACCCTCAAAATATCGGAGTGGCCTCTCGGCGGTCCGAACCCAAATGTGAGTGTGGAGCACTCGAGGGCCAGCCTACAAGAGCGACCACGACTCACGGGCGATGATTCTTTGAAGCGGGGCAAGTGTTTGCCACAAGGGTAATGAATGTTCATCCTTCGGCTGGGTTCCTTTGAGGGTCACGCCATGAAGAGGCGGACCTCAAAGGCCCCGGATGATCGGAGAGTGAGGAAAGGAAGAGTAGAGATTGGAACAGAGAATACTAGAGTTGCTAAGAACACATTGACAGGGGAGGAAGAGAGAGATCATGGGCTTCTCCCCCTCAGAACCAGCCCTCACCCTCACTCACTCTACTTGCCGTACCTACGGCGGATATTCGTATGGCTTTATCGTTGTTTTCGATGCTTCAAATGCGGACTCTCGTCCGAACAATGAATGGTCCGTTAGTGACCGACATGCCAGACTTGTGGACGCACTTTTTATTTAAAATCGTTGTTTATTTGTTCATTGGGTTTATTAGGTGCGTGGGCGTGCCAGTCACAAAGTGACGATCTATTGTGCGCTCGATCTGACTAATCAGACGATTGTGTGGTTCGTGTCGGGACGGGAACGCCCGACATGGTCATGATCCGAACACATCTCGGGCCAATAGTTCGTTAACTAGACCCGCTTCTCCCAGGATCTAATCCCGCAACCCCACATTAAACTTGTCGTGTCTACGCCATACACTTGTACGGTTTTATCATCATCTTCGATGCTTCAAACGTGGACTCGCGTCCGAACAATGAATGGTCCGACTGTGATCGACATGCACGCATACCTTGGAACCTTCGTTTCCCCGGACTGTGTGTGAAGAGAAAAGCAATGATGCCCCATGGCATAGAACATGGACCTCGGGAACCCCGTTATGGCCATAGTCTGAAACCATCTTGGGCCGATAGTTCATCAGCTTGACCTACCTCTATCGGGATCCAATCCCGCATCCACATTAAACTTGATGTATCCACGGCAGATATCCGTACAGCTTTGTCGTTATCTTCGATGCTTCAAATGTGGACTCTCGTCCGAACAGTGTATAGTCCGTTAGTGACCGACATATATCCCGGGATCTAATCCCGCGCTTGCATTAAACTTGCCGTACTCACGGCAGACATTTGTACAGGTTTATTTCCGTTTACATCTTCAATACGGATCTTTGTCCGAACATAAAAGGGTCCATGAATGACCAACAAAATCTGAATGGAACGAGACGGCTCTCGTCTTCCCCGAACCCTACGTGTGGGAATATCAATAAGACCTTCGTGAGTCACGTCCGGACCTCGGGTTCGCCCCAACCATGGTCATCGCCTGACCCACATCTAGGCCTATAGCCAGATATCTCTATATACGTCTTTGTTTTGGAATCTAGTCCCGGGACACTTTTCCGCTGCCCCTCGGCACCGGAAACATTGACGATGCCCACACGAGCCTAACTTTGACCGCGTGGGGCCCACCGCAGTATGGTCGTAGCTTGATCTTGCACCGGGCCGACAAACTTATTGGTTTCTGACCCCTCTAACTGGGATTTAACTGAATATTTCCCGTTCCTCCGAACAACAAATTTGTCGCATCGCGACATACATATGCTCTGATTTTCCCATGACGATTACGCGTTTCTCAAGCCGGACACTCGTCCGAACATTAAATGGTCAACACACAACCGACATGATCTCGAATGCTTTCTTCTCACCCTCGTACGGGGATTTCAATGCTTCCTAATAGGCTTTTCATGTAACTAATTTTTTGGCCATGAGGCCCCTTTTCCCGGCGATTAATCAAGGGTGTTCCCCTCTCCGAGGGGATGTAAATAACGCCTTGACCTTTATGGCGCGGCGGGTTCCGGTCCCGACACGAACCACACAGTCGTCTGATTAGTCAGATCGAGCGCACAATAGATCGTCACTTTGTGACTGGCACGCCCACGCACTTAATAAACCCAATGAACAAATAAACAACGATTTTAAATAAAAAGTGTGTCCACAAGTCTGGCACGCCCGGTGGGACTGGAACCACCCTTCATCTCTTCGCCGGGATTCGGGGCCTCATGGCCTCCTAATAAACGATGTTTGTCTGCTTTGATGAATTGCAGGTGCTGTCTTTGTTAGCCCTATGAGGAGAAAAGCCGGACTAGGCGCAATTGTCATTGTGACCTCGGGGACACTACTCCGGGGCATATGCAGCTTCCAGGAATCATGAAGGCCGCTAAAAGAAGAAAGAAAAGAAGAAGAAAAGAAAAAACAAAAGAAGAGAAAGAATTGGCGAGAGAGGGTTGTACGGCCATATCCGTCGAGGCCCGTGCTGAATAATGATTATCACTGTGGGATTGATGCGGTGGAGCGAACCACTCATCCCTTCCCTGAGGGGGTGAGCGCTCTCCGGCGCACCCACCATGGTCTATTATACAAAAAAGGGAAGAGAAGGAAAAAAAGGGACAAAAAGAAAAGTTAGCCAGCATTGCCAACCAAGAAAACAAGAAGAAGGCCGGCATCCCGCCCGGCTCTAGGAGGGTCCAAGCCCGCGGTGCAATGCCCCGTCCTGTTCCCCCTCCTTGCTGCCCCTATCCGACATAAGACGGCCCCTCGAGTGACTGCTCGAAGATCCAACAAACCGCAACTCTAGCTTGACGAACTTCTCCCCGCTGTAGAGAATGCTTTATAGCAATGAGGCCGAGCACGGCCACGAATCTAGAAGAGAGCATTCATCCACCATAGGGGTGTAAGAAACAAAAGAGTACACCTCGACTCAGGGGGCATTTGAAGATGAAACATACACCCTGCTTGGGGGCATAGAAGCCGTAAAGAATGCACCCCAGCTTACAGGAATTTGAAGAAGAAACGTACACCCCACCTTGGGGGCATCAAAAGCAGCAATACACTCCGCCTGGGGTGCACAAGAAGCAAACATCCCCCAGTGTGTCGGGGTAGAAAAATAAGAATCCACCCGCTCTGGGGCATAAGAAGCAAAAGATACACCCCGCTTAGGGGGAACATGAAGAGAATACACCCCGACTCGGGGGCATGTGAGAAGAATCTACCCCAACTTGGGGGGCATAAGAAGAAACAGAGTTGCACCCCGGCCCGGGGGCACATGAAGAGAATACACCCCAACTCGGGGGCACATAAAGCAAAAGTTACACGCCGCCTTGGGGGCACAAGAAATGAAGAATACACCCCCGCTCTAGAGGCATTTGAAGAAGAAACATACGCCCCGCCTGGGAGCAAAGAAGCCATAAAAGAATACACCCCGGCTTAGGGGTATTTGAGGAATAAATATACCCCGATATGGGGGCATGGAAGCCATGAACAATTCACCCCGGCTTAGTGGTATTCAAAAAATTCTACCCTGGTTTAGGGGCATTTGAGGCAAAAACTACACCCCGCCACTGGGGCAAGAGAAGCAAAGACTATACCCTGCCTGGGGGCACACAAAGAAAGAAGCACACCCCGACTTAGGGGCATCTAAAGAAGAAATGTACCCCGCCATGGGGGCATCAGAAGCAAAGACTCTACCCCGCCATGGGGGCATAAGAAGCACAAGAATTAACCCCCGCTTGGAGGCACCAGAAGCAAAGACGCTACCCCGCTCCGGGGCACCAGAGGCAAGGACTACACCCCGTCGTGGGGGCATGAGAAGCAAAAGACTCTACCCCGCCCGGGGGCATAGAAGCTATAAAGAATACACCCCGGCCTAGGGGCACCTGAAGAAGCAACACACCCCGCCTGGGGGCATAGAAGCCAAAAGAATACACCCCTACCTGGGGGCACAAAAGCAAAGATGGCTACCTCCCCACCCTGGGGCAGATGAAGAAAAGCTACACTCCAACCTAGGGGCACGTTAAGAGGAATACACCCCAGTCCGGGGGCATCAATGGGAAAGGAAGAGCAGAACAAAAAGAACAGTCATGAGGCAGACATGGTCGTCGAACCCGCATCTTCGCGATAAAAAGAAATGCCGAAAATAAAATAACAGTCATGAGGCAGACGTGGTCGTCGAACCCGCCTCTTCACACAAAAGGAGAGGAGAAGAAAAGAAAGGAAAGTCAGGTGGCAGAGGTGGTCTTTGCACTCGCCTTTCCATATAAAAGAAGAAGAGAAGAAAAGAAAGTGAGCCTTGAGGTAGACATGGTTTTTCACCCTCTACCTCCAGTCATCCAACAAATGGACTTCTCATGGGGTCGGTGCCACGACCTTTCATCTAAATCGACAAAACCTTCTGCCGATGAGGCATTAAACTGACTAAACCCTTCTCTGACGGGGCGTTAAACTGACTAAACCTTCCACCGATGGGACGTTAAACCGACAAAACCTTACACCGACGGGGCATTAAACCGACAAAACCTTCCGCCGACGGGGCGTCAAACTGACTAAACCTTCCGCCAACGGGGAGTTAAAACTGACAAAACCTTTCGCCGACGGGGTGTTAAATCAACAAAACCTTTCACTGACGGGGCATTAAACCGATAAAACCTTCCGCCGACGGGGCGTTAAACCGACAAAACCTTCCGCCGACGGGGCGTTAAATCCATAAAACCTTCTGCCGATGGGGCGTTAAACCGACTAAACCTTTCACCGATGGGGCGTTAAACCGACAAAACCTTCCGCCGATGGGGCGTTAAAACCGACAAAACTTTTCACTGACGGGGCATTAAACTGAGAAAACATTTCGCCGACGGGGCGTTAAACCGACAAAACCTTCCGCCGACTTTGCGTTAAACCGACTAAACCTTCCGCCGACGGGGCGTTAAACCAACAAAATCTTCCGCCGACGGGGCGTTAAACCAACAAAACCTTCCACCGACGGGGCGTTAAATCGACTAAACCTTCCGTTGATAGGGCGTTAAACCAACTAAACCTTCCGCCGATGGGGCGTTAAGCTGACAAGATCTTCTGCCAACGGGGCGCTAAACTGACCAGATACTCAGCCATCGGGGCTTCAATCCGATAGATACTCAGCCATCGGAGCTTCAAGCCGACAGATATCCATCCATCGGCCTCTGAGCCGACAGCTACTTTACTTATCGGACTCCGAGCTGACAGCTTCACTCATCGGCTCCTAGCCGATAGCTACTCCATCATCGGCCTCCGAGCTGACATCTATCCCGTTATCAGCCTCTTGGTCGACAGCTTTTAATCATCGGCCCCTGAGCCGACAGCTACCCCACTATCGACTCCCAGCCAACAACTTCCCCATCAAAGAATCAACCCTTTCACTTTGGTTCGGATCCTCCCCCGGCCAGAGAATCAAAAAATAATCCTTTCACATTGGTTCGAGTCCTTTCCCGACCAGAGAATTAAAGAATCAACCTTTTCACTTTGGTTCGGGTCCTTCCTCGGCCATAGAATCAAAGAATCAACCTTTCACTTTGGTTCGGATCCTTTCTCGGTCGGAGAATCAAAGAACATACCTTTCACTTTGGCTCGGATCCTTTCCCGGCCAGAGAATCAAAGAATAAACCTCCCACTCTGGTTCAGATCCTTCCCTGGCCAGAGAATTAAAAAATCAACCCATTCACTTTGGTTCAGATCCTTCCCCAGCCAGAGAATCAGAGAATAACCCTTTCACTTTGGTTCGGGTCCTTCTCCGGCCAGAGAATTAAAGAAATCCTTTCACTCTGGTTCGGATCTTTCCCCGACCAGAGAACAAAAGGGGACCCCTCTTTTCAGCTCTCACAGCCTGCTTCCCAAATCTTGGCTCTTACAGCCTGTTGCCCAGAATTTCAGCTCTTGCAGCCCACTTCCTGACTCTAGCTTTCGTAGCCTGCTTCCCTTTGGCCTTCATGGCCTACTTCCTGACTCTGGCTCTCGTAGCCTGCTTCCCTTTTGCCTTCGTGGCCTGCTTCCAAATTCTGGCTTCCGCAGCCTGCTTCCCATCTCTCGGCTCTTTGTAGCCCGCTTCCTGACTTTGGCTCTCGTAGCTTGCTTCCCCTTGGCCTTCGTGGCCTGCTTCCCAGTTCTGGCTCTTGTAGCCTGCTTCCCCTTGTCCTTTGTGGCCTGCTTCCCAATTCGGGCTCTCGTAGCCTACTTCCCTTTAGCTCCCGTAGCCTACTTCCTCGATCTTTGGCTCTTATAGCCTGCTTTCCTTAATTCGGCTCTTGCAGCTTGCTTCCCAACTTTGGCTCTTACAGCCTGCTTCCCTTTGGCCCTCGTGGCCTGCTTCCCAATTTTGGCTCTCGATGCATGCTCTTCCAACCTTTGGCCTTTGTAGCCTACTTCCCAGCATCTCCCGGATTCTATGGCCTGCTTCCTTGATGTCCCTTGGCTTTTCTGGCCTACTTCCCAACATCTTTTGGCCCTTATGGCCCGCTCCCCTAATGTCCATTGGCTTCTATAGCCCGCTTCCCTAATATCCTTTCGGCTCTTCGTGGTCTGCTCCCCTAATACTTTTACTACCGCTACACTTATACGTAACGACAGTATGTTCTTACGTAAAAAAAAGAAAAAAAAGAAAAAATGAAGAATGCTTGATTGCCCTGCTTGCATGCTTGCTTGTAATATAGAATAAGACACATCCTTGGAATTTTCTAGGACCTTGTTTCCTTGCTAAATAATAATGCTACCCCGATTCCGGATGCGCGTGAGTCACGACATACGCTCGAAGGGAACCCATATATGACGGGTGCACACGTCTAGGGGAAGAGTCATGGCTAAATTGTTGAGTCCAACTCACAAAATAAACCCAAGGCAACACTCCCCACTTCACATTTAATGTGTTCAATGGTCTTCAACCATAGGGATTTCTCAACTTTCTTCTTAGCACTCTACGGATGCTTGAATTTTTGCACTCGCGTGAAAGGTAATCGTGAGGAAAAAGCTGCCTACCCCCACTTAAAAAATGATGCAAAAAAAAAGAAGAAAAAATGTGAATCTGAGTAGCCGGGAATCCCCATTGAGACACATGAGGAGACTCGCGCAAAATGGTGAAGCGAATTTCAATAAAGATGAAGCCTAATAGTCGGGAATCCCCATTGAGACACATGAGGAAACTCGCGTCGAACGGTGAAATCCGCAGTAGAATTATGATAAGGATGAATCCTAGTAGCCGGTAATCCCCATTGAGACACATGAGGAGACTCGCGCCGAACGGTGAAATCCGCTACCAAAATAAGCAGATGGGGGCTGTGCGAAGCTACCAAAATCGAGAGCCTAAAACCCATGTGTAGGCGCTAGAGTAACCCTCGAGTGTTGCTTAGAAAACATGCATAATCCTATGTTTAGGGCCTTTTGCTCACACGTTTGCTCCTCCACTCCACAGAGAATCACCTCGGGTGAAATGCGTGAATTTAAGCTGTGCATGCAAGACATGCGATATCCTCTTGACGGGCGCACCACCCCTTAGTCGTGTCTCGTGGCCCGCACCACATTTGTGAATTACGGGTGATGTCCCTATCCCATCCCTTATAGAGGGAGCTATCTTATTTATACTTATGTTATGCCCGCTGTCGAATGCCTGCATGCTTGAATAAAGAAATAAATAATAATAATAAAAACTCAATTTCGGCTATTGCGGCCTGCTTTCCCAGTTCTGGCTCGTACAGCCCAATCTTGGCCCTCACGGCCTACTTCCTGCCCCTGCGGCTTGCTAATCTCCCAATTTTTGCTCTTGTAGCCTGCTTCCCCGATTTGGGCTCTCATACCCTGCTTCTCCTCGGCTTTGGTAGCATGCCTCCTAAAATTGCGGCTTCCGTAGTCCGCTTCCTCAATTCGGGCTCTCATAGCTGTTGATTTATTTTTTAATTAGATTCCAATCCCGCCCCCTTTAAATACATACATGCATAAACATGTGAATCAAAGACAAGGGGGATGAAAGGATGAGAAATACTAACCGTGATCGCCACCAAGGTTCCAACAACGCCAAAGGATGAAGAAGTGTAAAGAACGGCGCCGTGTATCTTGGAAAGAAAACTTGATCGCGCTTGAAATGGGGTGCGGGGAATTTGTGGATTCAAACCTCCTCTCCTTCCAGCTGGCTAGATGAAGAGGGCCTCACGTTGTATTCATGCTCTCCTGCAAAATAAAGATGAAACACAAAGGTAAAAACCCATTAGAACATGAAGTGTAGAAATCTGCCCAAAGTGATAAAATAGCATGAATAAAAGGGGGAGAACGCACCGGGGGGAGGTTTTTAACCCCTGTGGAAGGGTGGAAAAGATAGGTGGGTGTGTTGTGCATACATGAGATTTTAAATCATGAGATTTGATTGAGAGAATAGAGAGAAATCATTGATGCAAAACGGGAAAAAATGCATGTGCAGCAGAAAGTGCAGAAAACTGTGATGATTTGTGATTTTGAGAGGACGAGAACTAAGAGTGTAGACCATGAAATCAAACTCAAAAAGATAGAATTGAAAGCTAATACTTCCCTCTGCAAGCCAGGGTCGAAGAATTGAGTTGGAGTTGTAGCATGGCTTCGCCCCGAACCAAGAAAGAGCCCCCCGTTGCGACTGCGAACTGGACAATTTTTATAGAGTTTTGTAAGAAAGCCTCATCTTCTTATCACGAATCCCGGAGATAGAGTCCAAGATAAATTGAGTTCTCTAGATCAAACTTGAGATAATAGTAAGGACAAGAGATAGGAACATGATAGGGTGCTAGGCCCGGATACAGAGGGGGGGTGAATGTAACCCTCTAGAAAATATAGCCCAAATTAGAACATTAAAGCTCAGATATGTGGAATAAGACTAATGAGCTTTCCAAGATGAAATGATAAGGTAACACATGGACAAACAGTTGGACTGCAACAATGCAGCCACCTGATCAACCAGAAACGAAGGCAGAGCTAAACAACGCAAACACACTAAGCAGAATGTAATGCTCAAAAATTAACTCTCTAGATAATGCAACTAGCCAAGCATGCACAACCTGTGAATGGGAGGTAGAAGATATGGAGCTAACGCAAGGCAAACCACTGCACAAATAGTTTTAAGGTGGTTCGGTCCTTCAGACCTACATCCACCCCTCACTCCCAACCGGAGTGAGGCTTCACTAGCCAAAGCTAGAACCAAGCAGACTCAGTCTGCAATAGGTACTGACACACAGCTTGACTAGGGGAACAAACTCCCCTCTTCCTCCCAACCGGAGGGACACCCCAAGTGACTCCCAGTCACTTGGAAATCAGAGACGCAAGGTCTCTCTTCCTCCAGACCAGGAGGGAACCAACCAGTGACTTCCAGTCACAGCAAACCAGAGGTCGAAGACCTCTCTTCCTCCAATCGGAGGGACCCCTAGACTTTCAACCCGCAAGCCCAGAACCGGAGACAAGTCTCCCTTCCTCCAACCGGAGGGAACCCACAAGTAGCTCCCAGCTACTTGCAACCGGAGATCTGATCTCCCTTCTCCTGATCCACAGGAGGAACCCGACCTCACTACTGAGAATCAGAAGAACAAGGATAACCAAACAAAAAGGGAAAAACAGAAACATGAAATGAAAATAACTTCAGCAAACAGAACGCTGAAAAACGAAATGCACAATGTGGCTCTCAACGGAGCTGACTGGCCTGGATCTGATCCACGGTCCAGTAGACAGATCTTCAGGTAAGCTTCTCTTCCTTTTCTCTTCTGTCTCACTTTCTTTTTCTCTTAACCCTCACGAGCTCTCTAACTCTCTCTTTTTCTTCTTTTCCTTCTGCTCTTCTTCTCTTTCTTTTCTTCTTCTTTCGCAGGCTCTCTCTGTCTCTTCTCTTCTCTTCTTCTTATGCTCTTTCGCTCTCTCGATCTCTTTTTCTCTATTCTCTTCGGCTCACGCTCTCTGCTATTCTCTCTTCTTCTCTTTTTCTTCCTCTTTTCTTTTTCTGGATCGAAGGACTTTCTGCTCTTCAGGCTTCTACATCGATCACCTTCATCTGTTGGATGAAGGCTTCCTTTTATAAGCAGCAGCCAGCAGGAGGGCAGCACTGGGCGCGTGTGGCTTCCTCATTTCCCGCCCAGAACTTGTGGCCACGTGTCAGTCTCTCAGCCAGCTTCAGCACACGTGTCACAATCCTGTCTACCCTTCCAGTCTCGGATCACGTGCCTCCCATTCATTGAGGAATATTCTTCCTCGGACCACTTTTTTCTTTTTGTTTTTCTTCTTCTCCTGCAAAGAATTAAAACGATTAAAACTCAGGGCCACAAAAACTAAAACTGCACGAGGTGTGTAGGAACAACAGTAGGTGCACTATACTAAGAACGACACGAGGTACGGAGAAGGAAATAACACGGAGAAAAAAATGATAGAAACACGCGATCAAAGGAACCTTGGACGAAGATAGAAAGAAACAACACGAGGACATAAACACAAGAATAACACGAAGACACGAATACAAAAGCAACACGAAGACACGAATACAAAAACAACACGACATAACAAACAGCAAAGAGAACGGCACGAGGTGAAACGACACTTTCCTAAAAAGACTTGAATACACATGAAAACAACTCGAGTATTAAGTTGTTCGAACGCACGAACGACTCGAAGACGAAAACGACACGAAAACAACATGGACTGAAAATAACTCGAAGATGAAAACAGACACTGACACGAAGTGTGGTTACAAAACAAGAAGGACACGAGGTCTAGGAAAAGTAACACGAAGATAGAAATAACAAAGAAACGACTCGAACTAAGGACGACATGGAGACAACACAGTCAGACTCGACTTGAGACACTTAAAGCTTGAATTTAGAGAAGAATGCACGAAGTAAAATCAACACGAAGACACAAACGCAGAAATAACATGAGGACACAACAAGAGACGGTCAACGAGACGCTGACTCGGTACAGACTTAAGCTCAAGCAAGACAGTCGATGTATAGACTTAGAATCATGGAGGCAAATGTATAGACATCTGAGGAAATGAAACGAGTCAGTGTACAGACTTCAAATTCCACCGACCAGTGTATGGACTTCAGCAGTGAACGGCTGTACATACTTCATGTGAAAAACCCAATGTACAGACTTTGAATTCGAAGACCAATGTGCAGACTTCACGCTGTACAGACTTTCCAAAGAGAACGTAACGCTGTACAGACTTGAACTGAAGACCAATGTATGGACTTCAAAACAGATGCTAAGGCCAAGAGGAGTGTATAGACTTTCACGAAGTATGGACTTGGTGATCTTCAAAGCACAATGTTCAGACTTTGCCACTGTATGGACTTGAAGAAACAGTGCAACGTATGGACTTGATCTCAAGAAATGTAAGCGATGTACACACTTAGCCAATGTGTAGACTTTGCCTTAGACGCTAAATGAGACGCTAAAGTCTGTATAGACTTAGCCTAAGACAATGCATGAACATATCAGCAGAGAAGCAATGCACAGAACAGAAATCAAGAACAGAAATCAAGCACAAGCCAATATATCACAGCATGACTCAAGCAAACACATGCGTTCTTCACAATTCAGACATGGCACACTTATGCAATCTCCCACAGAAAAGGTCAGACATATTCAAGACAATGTGGTGACTCATTCATGTTGCTATCATTAAAACATCACATCATCAACAAAGCACAAGGGGCACAACAATATCCCCCTTTTTGATGATGGCAACATAATGAGTCACACTGACTCATCAAACTATTCTCCCCCTTTGACATAATCAAAAAGAAGGGAAATAGTTTGATAGTCAAATGTAGCACAACAATGCAGAGAATGAGTCAAGGTTCTTTAAAATGAAGATCTCCCTTATGACAATGAAACAGTTCTCCCCCTATCAACATGCATGATTGACTACTCTCCCCTTAGATGAAAATAAATCATAACTCCCCCTGAAGCACAGGAATGGACTCTGGTTATCCAATAAATCAATCTGAAATCAGCCATTACAAAGAATCTGAATTCTGGTGAAGATATCACAGAATCAGAACTTATTGCAGAACAAGATGGAAGATTCCAACAGTGTAGAGAGAAATACATCTCAGGAATCAATCTGAAATCCACCATCATAAACATTCTGAGGTTCAGAAGGCTGCAAGTGAACAAGGTAATAAAGGGAGTGGCACCTCACATTTGTATGGTCAGAAAAATGCAGATGGAATCAGTCAACTGATAAGAAAGGAGTTGACTATACAGTTTTTGTTGATCATACATAAATCTGATCATGAGGGATTTGAATGCAAGGTCACAAATGATATGAACATGATTCAGTGTGACAAGGAATGCTCCCCCTGAATAGATGCCAATTGATATGCAAGTGATGCATGACATGGAAGCTCCCCCTCAATAAGTGGAATCTTATGAGATAGATGAGAGGAGACCAAAGGGGCAAACAAGGAGAAGTTCTGGTCAATGAGCCAAGAACAGGTTCAATTAGCAGATTTCTAAAGAGGCTTCAACTACAAGAATTTCAGTCAGATTTTCAAGGAAATGTCATTCTCATAAATCCAAAACATAAGTTTTCAAAGTCTTTCATTATAGGGGCTTATGAATGAGCTTTTTGAACAGCATGGTTTAAACATGATGTATGCAGATTTTATCAATAAAATTCTGTATTGATATCTAAAACCATGTTTTAATAAAAATGAACCAAACCCTCATATTTATCTTGATTATCCTCCCTTTGTCTTACACAATCAAATTTATTGACTTCTTTCAGAATTACATGCATCAGTATTGAAATCAAGCAATTATGAAGTCATATGATTTTGTCTAGGGTTATAACAATTTGATTTTTGCATCAATATTCAGATATTTCAATTCGTTCAACAATTTTCATGCTACAAATTTTACGAGCACTCTAGTTCAGTGCACACCTTGTAACTAGAGGATATACCATGATCAGAGGCCAATATCCCTAAGCACTTAGTGTGACTAACTGTCATGCTTTATATGAACAGAGATAGCATATACACATCATGACACACTGCAAATCATTGATGAGTGAGTTGTATTTCTCAGTGTGCATGCCATTGCTCTGCCTAAATTTCAATGAATTCTTAATCAGAGTTAACTATGGTACCTCATGACATAGTCATTTGGACATGTGTTTCTCAGTGACCAAGGTCATTGCTCTGACAGATATTACCCTTTAGACTTTTCAGAAAACTTCATTGCTTCAAGTCAATAAAATTTCATGTACTTAATCAGTTGAAGTCATGTATTCGAGAGTGCAGATTTCAGAAGTGTTCACAAGACTCAACATGAACCAGATGGTTAAGGTTTATTAAACATGCTTCAGATATGTCAAGAGATTTTAAAGTTAAACTCCATGAATACATTAAGCTTAAACCACATGAGTTATTTCAGACATTCATAAAAATGTATAATAGAAGATTTCTAGTTTAAGAATTTTCAGATTTATGATCGAGATAGTCCCATTGAAATCTTCATGAATGACTGATAGAAATTCTGATACCAAATGATACTAATTGTTATCAATTGATAGGAGAGATATTAAAGCTTAAGATTTCAAAAATAATCACGGCTTGGTCAAAAGGAATCAATGAAAGGATATGCAATGAATTTTCACATGAGTATGCATTTGACAACCTATATGCAATGCATTGACTCCCCCTAACACTATGCATTCAGACAATCTTTTTGGCATTTTTCATGAAATGCAGTGCAATTAACTACATGCATGCAAAGACTCAACACTGAATGCTATGCAAAGACATGCAATTAACTCCCCCTGAAAACATGCAATGTTTGCACTGAAAACTGAACATATGAAACCAATTGATATTGTGACTTGTGCACAATCAGACTGTCCTATCAGATTTTTCAACATGGGCAGCATGCATGGATCAAATTTCAGCTGATCAGATTTTTCAGAAAGCAATGGACAGATTTTAAACAGCATTCAGATGCAGTTCAGATTTTTCAATGTACAATATATGCAAATCACATATATGCACTTCAGATGAGGAGAGTTCAGAGGCATCAATTCAGACAATGCAGATGAAGAATGATTATGCAAAAATAGATTTAGTATGTCATGCAGTAGAACTAAAAATAGGAAGTGCAAGAATTTTACCTGAAAGACTCAGGAAGGGGTTTTCATTCTTGAGTGCCTTGGATCATTACCCCTTTTTATTCCAGTCCCAAGGCACACCTGCATAGCAATGTTATTTTGCACAAACAGGTACCCAAGATGTCTTGGGTCCTGACAAAACAGTATTACTCCTAGCAGGTTTTCTCAGCACATTTCTAGGAGCAGTTTTCAGATCTGATTTATGCACATTCTTGTTAGCATGAATTCTATGTGCATAAGCATGAGATTTCTTATTAACAGAATAAAAATTCTGTTTGCCAAAACCAGTTTGGTTTTGATATCCTGCCAGCTAACAGGTTGCAGCCCTGTGACCTGGCTTCCCACAGTTATAACATGAAAGTTTTACAAATTATCTTACAGGGAATTTAGCATGTTTAAGATTCACATTTCTACCCTGAATATGCCAACAGTCCTTGACTGTATGGCCATACTTCCCACATTTGAAGCACTCATTGTGCTTGCCTCTAAAAACATTACTTCCAAAAACATTTCCATTTGTAGGGAGTTTAACAGTTTTAGAATTGAATTGTCTACCCTGAGCATGCCAACAATTAATGGCTCTGTGGCCATGCTTTCCACATTCAAAGCATGAAATAGAATTTCTTTTAAAAGAGCCTGACCAGCATTCAGATGTCTTGTGACTAATTTTGTTGCAGTTAAAACAGATGATATGCTGGTTTATTAAAACAGATTTGTTTTTATTAAAAACATGTTGGTTTGCAGGGAATTTAGTATGATATGAATAAAAGGTTTTCTTACCACTAGCAAACCAGCAATGAGCAATTGAATTTGCCACAATTAGAACATGTGACACTCCTTTTCTGAGGTGAAGGATTTTTATCATGAGATCTCCTAGCATTCTTATCATCCTTCTCCATCAACTTACACTTATGCATCAGATGTCCAACTTTATGACAGTAATGACAGATAATCTTCTTTTTAGATGTATGTGAGTGTGTGTGAGGACTATGATCAGCAAACACTGATGGACCCTTTTTATTCATTTTCTGTTCTCCAGTCATTTTCTGATTTTTATCATATTTCTCTATTTTCTTAGCCTTGTACTAAATTGGAGATGAAGTAGAAGGCTTTTCCTGTTCAGAAGATTTGACAAAGATAGTTTTCAGGTTGGCTCTATCAACCTTCCTCATGACTGGACTGTAACCCAGTCCTTCCTTTTTAAAATTAATCATTGTTCATAGTTTTTTCTGAGCAATGGGCTGTTTGTCTTTAAAGGTGGTGGCTACATCTGAACCACTTACAAAAGATGTCATAACTTTGTTCTGAAGTTCCTTCTTGTTTATCTTATTGTAGCCCAGCCCTTCCTTCCTAGGGTTGATTTTTATACCTAGTAGCTTGTCTAGGTTTTTCTGCCCATCAACAAATTTAGACAAGGAAACTTTTAAATCCTGAATTTCATTTTCTAAAGAGGAAATATGTAGCTCATAACTGGCAATCTCTTGTTCACTGCAATTCACACATTCAGTTAACACCTTGTTGGTAGTTTTATATTTTTCAATTTCATTTTCCAGATTGCTCAGTTTATCAGAATCTTTAATACAAACAGTTTTTCCTCTTTCCAAAGTAAGAAGTCTTTCAGACATGCCACTGTTTAACAGCTTCAATTTTTCAATTTCCTTCATATCTTTTTGCTGTTTTTCAAGATCTTTCTGTAATTCTATGTTTACAGACTTTATGACATTAAGTTTTTCAATCAGCAATTTGTTCTCCTGTTTAAGTTTCTCTGATTTTTCTTCATTTTCTTTGGAGAACCCTCTAAGAGAATCATTTTCTGATTTTAGCTTGTTTAGATCAGATTTAACACATTCAACTTCTTTCAGCAAATCTTTACTTTGAACAGACTCATGACAAGTTTGGCTAAGCTTCTTCTCAAGTTCAGAGTTTTCTTTTACATGATCTTGATTCTCAATTTTTAGCAATGAAATTTGTTTCTTTAGCATTTGAATATCAGACATACAAGTATCATGAACATTTTTTAGTTCAGCACAGTTTTTACATGGAGAATTGAAACTGTCTGACCTACTATTCTTCTTCAATTTTTTATATTATTTTCTTAACTGTTCATGAGATTCAAATAATTCAGCATATGCATTCTCCCACTCTTCTAGAGAAAAATTCTCGAAGACATTTACCTCATCATCATCATCTTCTTCATTTTGATTGCTGCCTTGATCGCTGCCACTTTGATTGCTTCTGTTGACCATCATGCAGCTGTCCACATCTATCTCCTGAATTCGCTTCAGTGTATCCAAAATATCTTTAGCCGAACTGCAATCAAAGAAACATGAATGGAAGACTCTATCAGTAGCTGCCTTCATCAGATTTATAGCTATCTGATTTTCTTCATGCTTAGACTTGTGACTGTCAGTCCATTTGGACTTTTTCTTTGGTAGTTCATGAGGACCGTGTGAAATTACTTTCCACAAGTCTGGATTCACAGATTTAACATAATACTTCAGACTAGCGAACCATGCATTACAATGCGTACCACTGAAAATCGGTGGATGAGCCATTGAAAACAAATCAGATTAATGCAATAGGAATATTGATGCACTAAAAACAAATTAGCACCTAAGACTGCAAGATCGAATCTGCAGGTCGCTGGACCTTGTATGTAGACACAAGCTCTGATACCAACTGATAGGGTGCTAGGCCCGGATACAGAGGGGGGGTGAATGTAACCCTCTAGAAAATATAGCCCAAATTAGAACATTAAAGCTCAGATATGTGGAATAAGACTAATGAACTTTCCAAGATGAAATGATAAGGCAACACATGGACACACAGTTGGACTGCAACAATGCAGCCACCTGATCAACCAGAAACGAAGGCAGAGCTAAACAACGCAAACACACTAAGCAGAATATAATGCTCAAAAATTAACTCTCTAGATAATGCAACTAGCCAAGCATGCGCAACCTGTGAATGGGAGGTAGAAGATATGGAGCTAACGCAAGGCAAACCACTGCACAAATAGTTTTAAGGTGATTCGGTCCTTCAGACCTACATCCACCCCTCACTCCCAACCGGAGTGAGGCTTCACTAGCCAAAGCTAGAACCAAGCAGACTCAGTCTGCAACAGGTGCTGACACACAGCTTGACCAGGGGAACAAACTCCCCTCTTCCTCCCAACCGGAGGGACACCCCAAGTGACTCCCAGTCACTTGGAAACCAGAGACGCAAGGTCTCTCTTCCTCCAGACCAGGAGGGAACCAACCAGTGACTTCCAGTCACAGCAAACCAGAGGTCGAAGACCTCTCTTCCTCCAATCGGAGGGACCCCTGGACTTGCAACCCGCAAGCCCAAAACCGGAGACAAGTCTCCCTTCCTCCAACCAGAGGGAACCCACAAGTAGCTCCCAGCTACTTGCAACCAGAGATCTGATCTCCCTTCTCCTGATCCACAGGAGGAACCCGACCTCACTACTGAGAATCGGAAGAACAAGGATAACCAAACAAAAAGGGAAAAACAGAAACATGAAATGAAAATAACTTCAGCAATCAGAACGCTGAAAAATGAAATGCACAATGTGGCTCTCAACAGAGCTGACTGGCCTAGATCTGATCCACGGTCCAGTAGACAGATCTTCAGGTAAGCTTCTCTTCCTTTTCTCTTCTGTCTCACTTTCTTTTTCTCTTAACCCTCACGAGCTCTCTAACTCTCTCTTTTTCTTCTGCTCTTCTTCTCTTTCTTCTCTTCTTCTTTCGCAGGCTCTCTCTGTCTCTTCTCTTCTCTTCTTCTTCTGCTCTTTCGCTCTCTCGATCTCTTTTTCTCTATTCTCTTCGGCTCACGCTCTCTGCTATTCTCTCTTCTTCTCTTTTTCTTCCTCTTTTCTTTTTCTGGATCGAAGGACTTTCTGCTCTTCAGGCTTCTACATCGATCGCCTTCATCTGTTGGATGAAGGCTTCCTTTTATAAGCAGCAGCCAGCAGGAGGGCAGCACTGGGCGCGTGTGGCTTCCTCATTTCCCGCCCAGAACTTGTGGCCACGTGTCAGTCTCTCAGCCAGCTTCAGCACACGTGTCACAACCCTGTCTGCCCTTCCAGCCTCGGATCACGTGCCTCCCATTCATTGAGGAATATTCTTCCTCGGACCACTTTTTTCTTTTTGTTTTTCTTCTTCTCCTGCAAAGAATTAAAATGATTAAAACTCAGGGCCACAAAAACTAAAACTGCACGAGGTGTGTAGGAACAACAATAGGTTCACTATACTGAGAACGACACGAGGTACAGAGAAGGAAATAACACGGAGAAAAAAATGATAGAAACACGCGATCAAAGGAACCTTGGACGAAGATAGAAAGAAACAACACGAGGACATAAACAAAAGAATAACACGAAGACACGAATACAAAAGCAACACGAAGACACGAATACAAAAACAACACGACATAACAAACAGCAAAGAGAACGGCACGAGGTGAAACGACACTTTACTAAAAAGACTTGAATACACACGAAAACAACTCGAGTATTAAGTTGCTCGAACGCACGAACGACTCGAAGACGAAAACGACACGAAAACAACATGGACTGAAAATAACTCGAAGATGAAAACAGACACTGACACGAAGTGTGGTTACAAAACAAGAAGGACACAAGGTCTAGGAAAAGCAACACAAAGATAGAAATAACAAAGAAACGACTCGAACTAAGGACGACATGGAGACAACACAGTCAGACTCGACTTGAGACACTTAAAGCTTGAATTTAGAGAAGAATGCACGAAGTAAAATCAACACGAAGACACAAATGCAGAAATAACATGAGGACACAACAAGAGACGGTCAACGAGATGCTGACTCGGTACAGACTTAAGCTCAAGCAAGACAGTCGATGTATAGACTTAGAATCATGGAGGCAAATGTATAGACATCTGAGGAAATGAAACGAGTCAGTGTACAGACTTCAAATTCCACCGACCAGTGTATGGACTTCAGCAGTGAATGGCTGTACATACTTCATGTGAAAAACCCAATGTACAGACTTTGAATTCAAAGACCAATGTGCAGACTTCACGCTGTACAGACTTTCCAAAGAGAACGTAACGCTGTACAGACTTGAACTGAAGACCAATGTATGGACTTCAAAACAGATGCTAAGGCCAAGAGGAGTGTATAGACTTTCACGAAGTATGGACTTGGTGATCTTCAAAGCACAATTTCCAGACTTTGCCACTGTATGGACTTGAAGAAACAGTGCAACGTATGGACTTGATCTCAAGAAATGTAAGCGATGTACACACTTAGCCAATGTGTAGACTTTGCCTTAGACGCTAAATGAGACGCTAAAGTCTGTATAGACTTAGCCTAAGACAATGCATGAACATATCAGCAGAGAAGCAATGCACAGAACAGAAATCAAGAACAGAAATCAAGCACAAGCCAATATATCACAGCATGACTCAAGCAAACACATGCGTTCTTCACAATTCAGACATGGCACACTTATGCAATCTCCCACAGAAAAGGTCAGACATATTCAAGATAATGTGGTGACTCATTCATGTTGCTATCATTAAAACATCACATCATCAACAAAGCACAAGGGGCACAACAGAACAAACGGGGATCAATTCGGAGGAGGATTCTAGAAGATATGGCTCTTGGAAGGTAGCCCCGGAGCCTTATCTGCAGAGTTTTAGTTGAGCCAGGACACCTAAACCCTCAACTTTTGAGCGTGATTCTGAGAAAGATAGTCAATAAAATTCGGAGTTCTTTGAACTGAATTCAAGATAATACCAAGGAGAAACTATAGGAACAAACGACGCTCAATTCGGAGTAGAATTCAAGAAGTTATGGACTCTGCAAGAGGGCTACGACGCACAGAAATGGAGCAGAGTCCAGCACGAATTGGACTCTCAGGTGTGTGTAACGGTCTATCGTACGATCGTCAGAGTTATGTAACGGACTAGGGTAGGTCCGTCAGGCTCTGGGGGTCGAACGGGGCGTTTTCGGACAAGTTCCGGTGTAACACACCCATACTAGACCGTCACATGGACTCTGACGGTCTAGGGTAAGACCGCCATGCTCTAGGGGTCGAACAGGGTCATTTCGGGCAAGTTTCGGTGTGACAGTCTATCGTAGGACCGTCACACTTCTCTGGCGGTCTTCACTGGGCCGTCACATTGATGTCCTAACACACCTCCAGTAGACCTTCACACCGATGAAGGTAGATTCTGGGCAGACTACGCGCGACTTTGGAAATTGAAGCGTATCTCTCAAACGGTGCAGAACTAGCAAAAGTGGTAGAATAAGAAATTGTAGATCTTTAAAAGGGGAACAATTGTTATGAAGATAACTTTTTGAATAGAGGAATGGAAGAAGGTGAAAAAGGACCACTTTCAGGACTACGCAGTGAGAGAGAGCCGATTACTTGAGGGAAGTCGGCCTAAATGGGCCGTAAGTCAACTTGGAAGCTGGAAGTTGATAAAATAAGTTCCAGGGCTCTAAGAAATCATGATCTTGAAGACTCAAAGGATATGAAATGGTAAAAATGGGCTCAAAATCTGTCCAAGGAAGCTCCAAAATAATGGCTAATTCGGGACATCAAAAATGATGAAGAAGAGAAATGACTCAACTTGTGGGCTAAAACGGGTGTCAACAGATGCCCCTCCTTGATGTCTGCTTTGCAAGGGAACGAGCGAAAGTAACGCGGAGGCGGAATGGAAAGGAGATGGAGCAAAAGCGACAGTGACATAAAATGGAGATGAGGAGGAGATGAAGCTGTGAGAACTGATAAGCGGGCATGAAGGAAAAAAGACACCCGTCACAACCAACAAGCGACAGGAATTCTCCCGAAAACGCCGAACTAATCACCTGAAATGATTGACAAGGATGAGACATGTCTGGAGAACTAACTAAGAAAGGAAAGGAAACACGACCAACCTCATCGGAGACACAATCCACGGACAATGAGTGGGTCGGCAGGAACACAGCATAAGAGTTGGAAAAGGAGAGATAATACTGAGATAAAATCCAGACAGGAATCACGCTGGCCAACCAGACCAAGCGGGAAGATCAGAGAAATCGTTCAAACTCAGAGTGGAATGAAGAATCTCTTACCCAAGAGAACTGTAGTGCAATTAACCAGTGCTGAGGAGAAATCTTGAACGGATCACGAGGCGTGAATGCTCAAAATGACATGATGCATGCTGGGCTAAAAATAAAGAAATCATTAAAACAAATGCAAAGAAAGATAAAATAGAAAGTACTCAAGGATAATATTGCTAGACCGAGCAAGACGGGGTCAAGAGTCTTCTTGCAACCACGGCGTGCGAGACAGTGTCTATCGTCCCCCACCCGACCCAACCGAGCGGCCTATCCAACGATTAATCGTATGCTCCTAGATTATCATCGTTTTTGTTAAAGGGGAACATCAGATCCCAGAACACACGGCCAACCAGTCGGTCCTTGAGAGGCTATAATAATGTAGATACCATATAGTAATGCAACAATGAGCAGGGATAGAGAGCCATACCTGACTTACCTGTGCAGGCAACACGACATTTTTTGGAATTTTTGATTTCTGCTTTTTATGATTTTCATCATAAGACAACAACCACATGACATGACATGATGTGAACATAAACGAATATGAACGAGCATGACATGAACATAACATAATAAGAGAAATATGAACAAAACATGGCACAACATAACATAACGAAGATGGATGAAACATAACAAACAAACAAATGGCAAGCATACATGCGACTAAGGCATTGTGGGACAAGACAACACGCAAGCGGTGGGATAGCACACGCGGTGGTATAAGGGCATGGTGGGACAAAGACACGTGGGATGACAATACCACAGAGGACAAAGACACGAGTGATGTATGACACGGCGGGATAGGGACACGTGTGACGAATGACACGGCGGGACAAAAGATACGACCAACATGAGAGGACATAGACACATATGACAAGGACACAGCGGGACAAAAGACATGGAGGACCATAGACATGATAAAGATAACAAACACATTCTTCAATCAAAGCTCAAGATCAGATGAAGCGGAACCGCCAGGTTCAAAATCGTGAGACAATGCCTCTCATGGAAACATGATTAAGCAAAAAAGCGAAAGCTGAGAAGGCCATGAGCTTCAGAATAGATATTGAAGAGATGAGAATAGATCGAAGAATATGAGCAGTAGGCAGAGCGAAAGATAGAGCAAGGAAAGCTTGAACCTGCAACCTGTAGCCTGCACACTTAGCAAATAGATTACGTATATGTCCTCAAGATAAAAATAAAATGAACAAAAGAGAAGTATTTTTGGATTTTTGTATTTTTTGCCATATTCAAAATTTTGTTATTTTTTGACACATTTGATTTTTTTTTTGGAATTTTGACATATTTGATTTTTGGGGAATTTTGACATATTTCATTTTTTGGAATTTGACAATATTTTATTTTTTGGATTTTTGAACCATATTTCATTGTTTTTGGAATTTGAACCATATTTCATTTTTTTTTCGATTTTGACAAATCAATCTGCAGCACCCAAAGACGGGATCGAACTATTGGCCAGGGATCATCGCTCCTATCCCTCTCATTAAAGGCTTCTCTTAAGCAGGGCGTGCATGTGAGGGTGGCTTACCACAACCAACCGCCTCTAAAGAACGGTGCCCCTACTAAGGCCATACCCGGGATACAACCCAGCCTAAGAGGGAGAAGTAGAAGAAAAACTGGAGACAAGCTTTATGCAGGATGGGAGACATCAGGACTTGAATTCCTTCCAGGGCACTACCCCTCAAAGAGTAGGTCTGTTGCGCCGGGGCTTTGTGTCTTTGATTTTGAGACCCATATTTATCAGGCACGCATGCGACCGGGCTCATGACGTCTCGCGGGGAACTGTACTGCCACTCTTGCCATGCCTTTTATTCATAATTTTCTTTTGATTTTCATATATGATTTTCATTTGACAGCCCTTATTGGCCAGATAAAGCATGAAAGCTCATTTTTCAAGGGTCAAGACTGCCCTATTTGAGACCTCTCTCGTATTGGAGAGCACCTAGGTTGGTCATCTTATCCATCAATCTCTTGCCTCTGCACTTGGCCAAGCAGAGAAAAGAAAAAGACCTTTGTGCATACCCAAAATATGGCCAAAGCAGCAACAGTGTTGCTCAGAGAGATCGGCTATGGCTTGTCGTGAAGTGTGTGAAAAACCCATGCTCAAAGGTCACCCTCAACGATCGGGGAAGGAACTAGACTCCCAGCGCGGAGCTATCACCGGCCTAAGGAAGCTGCAGAAGTGAACTCATTTTAAATGACCTAAGCAAATTTCTAAAAGCCACTTAACCATGTTGAGGAATAGCGTTATAACCATGTGCAGAAACAATAGAAATAATGAAAATGAAAGCATGTTTCTTTGCCCAAAATAAAGATACCTTTGCAAATCCATGGCGTGGAAACCGGCATCCTGAAGCGATCTCGATCATCGAGCTTTGAGGAGCGCGAGTAGCTTTGTATTCCTTGCTTGTCATGATAAAGGATGAAAGGAGAGCAAAGGATTGGATTCCTCGACACAGAGGAGTGGCAGACATCATACTGGACGAAGAAGAGATAAAAAGGAAGAGAGACGAGGGCTAAAACTCCCTCATCAAGGCACTGAGGCCCTGATAACAAGGAACCAAATACAGAATAAACAGGGATTATCTGAGATCAAGGCGGGCTAAAGCCTCGAAAACATCAAGAAAAGGGTAAGAACCCTGAAAGGGTGAAGAGGAATGAGTAGAAAGATGATAAGAAGAATCATCCGACGTGGTCGGAGAAGAGGGACGAGAATCATCCGACAGGGCCGGAGAAGGAGAATGGGAGACACCCGACAAGGTCGGGGAATAAGAAGTAGAACCCGGAGATACCGAAGGAGAAGAATCAAAGGAGGATATAGGCTGAGGCCGAGAATGGTGAGGAGATGGAAAGTCGGGAGGTTCCGGATAGGAAAAGGAAGAACGGGGATTCGCGGATCTGAGATAGGAGGAGAGAATTGTGGAGGGAGAATTAGGAAAGGGCAGAGACACCACCCAGGGGTGGGAACCGAGTAGAAGAAATGATGAGTGAAATGAAGAAGAAGGAAGAGAAGTGGACCCCTGAGTGCACAACTGACGGCCCTTAAACTTATGCCGTCGCCTCTTCTTAGCTGATACTTCTTGAACATGGATTCGCCTGGTGCGAACTCGGACCTTCGGCCTTCTCAATCTCAAATAATGGGTCCACCTGACAGATGGCCTAGCTCGGCCATGAATATGCAGCTTCATCAGGGCAGTTGCCCCTAGACACCCAGCGCTAACAACAGTAGATGGACATTCTTGAACAACTAACTCCTCATAATGTTGAATATCATAAAACCATGGAGTCTTGTTACTTGGCACAAGTAGCATGAGATTTGGCAGCTCCACTCGGCAATCAGACTTGAAGCGTAACTCCCTTACCAGAAGAGCAGGACAAAACTGGGGGAGAGTAACACACAGTGTTGACATGGCCGGCTTGCTAATGAACCAAGGGAGATTGCATAGAATGTGCAGAATGTCCTTGGAAAATATAGAAGATACGGCCAATTGCCCTTTGAACATAGAGTGCATAATCTGCTTAGCGGCCATATGAGTTAGCACAACACGGGTAGAGAACCCTTCTTGGCGTATCATCTGAATGGCAATAGAGCGAGGAGAAATAATAGCATCAATGGTGAACTCTCCGACGAGCAAGGAGATTGCCACCGACCTCGCTCGTGAAGAAACTGGCACCAGTGCCTGGGAACTCTTCTTAGCAATTGTCATATTTGAAAGTAGAGGCGCATCATCCCCAAAATAACCAGGGATGAGGATACGGATCGGTATCCTATAGATAAAATTCTGAATCTTGAAATGCACGGCTGGCACTAAATCATCTTGACTTGGCTTATTGTCTCCCTGGGAATTAGACCCGAGGGGCACCAAAGGAAGCGCACACCCACTCCGTCGGGTGGAAGTGGTTAGAGAAGTAAAGGGAATATGTTTGGGTGGAACATGTGAGGGTTTGGAAGGCATGGAGGCTCCAACGGGAGTGGTGATGGAAAGTGAAGGCACAGGCGATGTGGCGATGATAGGCTCGGGTGGCGACAAAGGCGAAGGTGAAGGCGTGGATGAGGGTAAAGGTAAAGGCAAAGGTGTGGCTTGCTCAGGCTCGGGCAAAGGTGATGGCAGAGATAGAGGCGAGGGTGGAGATTGAGGTGGTGATGGCAATGGAGATAGTGAGGATAGTGATGAAGGCGATGGGGGTAGTGGACCTGGAGGTGGAGAGGGTGAAGAGGGAGGTTGTGGTGTCCACCGTCGACGTGTTGACATAACGCGTCGAGCGGTGTTAGGGATAGAAGTAGTGGTATTGGCGGCGAGAGAAGAAGGGGAGGCACTAGCATGAGCAGAGGCTTGGATTTGTGGCGGCGATGGAGCCGGGGTAGGAGATGGTGGAGGTAACGGAGTAGGTGACGGAGCGAGTGCAGTACTAGATGAGGAATCACAAGGGTGCCCATGGCCTTGAAGTAACAGAGACGGCTACCCCGGCGGCACTTCTTGCTGCTGCTGTTACCTGCGAAGATGTAAAATGACTTTGTGAATAGCGGCCCAATCAATCCTTTTCTTAGCTTCCAGATCATAAACATAATCTCGGAACTCGGTGTAGATTCTAAGAAATCCACTTAGAACAATTAAAAGGAAAAAGAAAATGAATAGAAGAATGGGAAAAGAGGGAGAAAAGGGGAGCATGAGAGGATGCTAAGGGGAATGCGATCGCCAGAGACGCGAGGGCCTCAAAGGATATAACAAATAATCAATGGAGGGATCGCGATATAAATACCTTAAATGCGGGGGAGATTGTGAGTGCACCTTCTCTTTCTATCGGCCGGCTGATGAAGAGAGTTTTCCTTGATTGATTACCCTTGCAAAATTAACAAACACCAATAAATAAATATGGATTAGAAACCAAGATGTGTAGCATCAAATCCAAATGTAAATATGGACATAGAAAGCATGGATATGAACACACCTTATTGGTGTTTGGCCTTTAAACCCCTATGCAAAAGGGTAGGTAAAAGATGATGTATGATGAAGAATAGAGGGAGATGTGCAAGTGTTGCACTATGGAGATGTGCTAGAGTGCACAATAGGGGAAGATCTCAATAAAGAAATAAAAGAAAAAATGATATGATGCATGCAATTAACTAAAGCAAAAATAAGAGATAGGAGGGGAAAGCTTAGTGGTTTTCTCCAATTTGGCTTCAAGCTAGGATGAAGATCTTCAATGGAGGAAGAAGATGATGTAGAACTCCATGGATGTAGAGGCTTCAAATCTTCAATAGAGGAAGAAGAACTCCATGGATGAAGCTTTTAGGTGCATGGGAGTCTTCCTCCTTGAGCCTTTGGTCCGGCAGCACCTCCTCTTGAATTGATCTTTATAATTTTTCACAAGGGAGAGAGAGATTCTATTTATAGGGTTAAAATTCGAAATTAATTCCAAGGGAAATTAGGAAAACATGTTTTAGTGGGATTTGGAAGAGATAAACATTAGGCAAGTGTCCCTTCAACATTGGAAAGTCATAGGAACCCTTTCCCAAGTGGAAAAGGAGGTTAAATGAGGAAAGGAAGGGAAATTCAGAATTAATTTCAAGAGAAAATAAGAAAACATGTTTTAGTTGGATTTGGAAGAGATAAACCTTAGGCAAGTGTCCCTTCAACCTTGAAAAAGTCATATGAACTCTTTCCCAAGTGGAAAAGGAGGTTAAATGAGGAAAGGAAGGGAAATTCGGAATTAATTCCAAGAGAAAATAAGAAAACATGTTTTAGTTGGATTTGGAAGAGATAAACCTTAAGCAAGTGTCCCTTCAACCTTGGAAAGTCATAGGAACCCTTTCCCAAGTGGAAAAGGAGGTTAAATGAGGAAAGGAAGGGAAATTCGGAATTAATTTCAAGAGAAAATAAGAAAACATAGTTTTAGTAGGATGGAAAGGGGGATCCTTCCTCCAAGTGTCCTTTCAATATTAGGAAGCCATAGGAACCCTCTCGCAAGTGAAAAAAGGAGTGTAAGTGAGGAAAGGAAGGGGTGCTGATGGAGTTCGGAATTGAACAAGAATTGACGACCTTGGTCAAGGCGTTAATTGAAATCACGACTGGGACAAAGGCGTTAATTCACGGATTTAATTTTAGCAATAAAAACTTTCTGTATTAAAAATGATGAAGAGACGCCTGAGGGAGAGGCGTTATTTAAAAACACGACACAAGGAGGGTCGTTAATTCTTATTTTTCTGTTTTGGAAACTAGAAAATTCCAGAAACTGACGCCTTTGCCTCTAGTCGTCCTTTCTTCAAAACGCGTCTCAGACCAGGCCGTTAATTAAAACACGCCCCACTTCAAGTCGTGAATTCCAAAAAATAGAGAAAATTGCCCAAAAAATCCAAAAAAATAGGGAAAACTAAGAAGAGGGAAAAAAAGGGAGAAATCCAAGAAATTTGGGAAAAATAACTCAAATAAAGTTAATTGGAGGGTCAAATTGGGGCATTACAAGGTAATACGAGATGCACTCACAGTAACGTCAATTTTGGCGTGTCTACAGCTGTCCCGCCTTGGCGTCTGCTTTGTAAGGGAGCAGAGCAAACTGAAAAGTAGATGCCAAGGTGTGATGAGACACGCAATCAACATCACTTGATGAGAATGAAATCAAAAGCTCGAGATGAAGCAATCCCAGGAAATTCAATGAAATCAACGATGTTTGGATAAGAGGAGGAGTGTGCACGCGGGCACGAAGGAGAATGATCAACTTCCAGCGCGGTGGAAGTACCCCAGGTCACAAACCTGTAGGTTTCACCATTGGGGAGCGGTTACCAGCCAATGTGGACGTGCTGCAGCCAAGGTGGATCAAAGTAAAAGGATTGAGATAAGATGATAGAAATCCAAACAAGGAGCTTTCGAGAAAATGACCCAAAACAGTGACAAAACGAACTGAGGATTCCATCAGCAATGAATATCTCATATCTGGAAAGATTAAGATCAATTTGACTCTCCAAATCAGCTTATCAGAATGATTTTCCAAAAATTGTTTCAAACTCCTATATGAATGCATGCTGGGTTTAAAAGAAAAAATTAAAACAAATGAAAATATAAGATAATCAAGGATAATATTGTTAAACTGCCAAGATTGGGTCAAGAAATCCATTCTGCGAGCCGGTACTAAGGCAAAGCCCGTTTATCCACGCATCAACTCACAAAAGGGAACCATCGTCCCCAGTCTTGGACGGCTCAACGGCCTATCCGTGTGACTAAGACTCCTCTGGAATCATCATTATTTTTGATGAAGGGGAACTCAAATCCCAGATTTACCAAAGTCACAAGGTCCTTGATATAATCTAGTAGCGTATGTAACATATAGTAGAATGCATACAGGGGGGATGGTGATAGCAATGAGCATGGGGGAACTGAGAAATGAGGTGCAAGCACCGTGGGGCTTGGATGATGATGTCCAGTCGGTGGGACCAAGAGCTTCTTCCTGCGCTCAAAGATTCATCAGCCAAGATATAAAAGATAACAAGCAATGAATAAGACATTTAAGTATAGCAAGCATAGCATGAATCAAAATATCAATAGCAGGTATGTATCATATCATGAATAGCATTCAAGTGTGCACAGCGTGAAAGGCACATAGATAGCATCATTAAAGCATAGATATCATAGCATCATTATTTGTCGTTTGTCATGAGGATGACAACTTGGCTAATCAAGATTTGGAGTTGAATGATCAAGATTTGATAATGCCCATCGGCGGAGTGATCAGCAAGATTTGATAAAAAAGATTTGGAGATGAATAATCGGAGTAATGCGTAGCAAATTATGAAGATGTGATCAATTGTGAACATGGGAAGAATCAAAAGGTAGATAGTAATGAATGGAGAGGACTCATCCCGTGCTCTTGGTCCTTGCAAAGTTGTTGTTCCTGTAAAAAGCACCATCAGAAAAATACAATGTAATTTTTTTTGGATTTTGAAATATGCAAATTTTTATGAATTTTGAAAATATTTGAATTTTTATGTGGATTATGAAAAATATTTAAATTTTTATTATGAATTTTGAAAATATTCATTTTTTGTTGGATTTTGATCAGGAAATATTCAAGTTTTTTTTTTCTTTTGATTTTTCTTTTGATTTTTTTTTTGGTTTAGACATTGTTAATGCAGCATCAAATGGTGTTTTTGAACCACTGGCTAGGGGTCCTTGTTCCTTCCCCTTTTGCTAAAATTACCCAAAGCCAAGCGTGCATTGAAGGGTGGCGCCCTATAACTGACTGCCCTTGATTAACGGTGCTCCTACCAAGGCCATACCCGAGAAACATTCGGTCTTAGAGGAAGAAGAGAAGAATAATTGAGGATAAGCTTTATGCAGGATGGCAGATGTCGGGACTTGAATTCCTTCCAAGGTGTTTCCCCTCAAAGAGGTAGTCTGTTGTACCGGGGCTTTGTGCCTTTGATTTTTAGACCCTTGACATGCATACGACCAGGGTTTTCCCTGCGGGGACTTTGCCACTCTTGACATGCCATAATTCACAATTTTACTTTTATCGAAATTTTGACTTGATTTTCATAATAGCCCTTTTGGCGAGATGTATATCATGAAAACTCATATGAAAACTCATATTGATTTTGGGTCAAGACTGCCCCTATTTGAGACTCCTCTCGTATTGGGGATTACCCTGGGTGGGTCATCTCATCCGTCAACCTCTTGCCCCTGCATTCGGCCGAGTAAAGAAGAGAAAAGACTTTCAGATATACTCATGGCATGGCCAAAGTAGCAACGGTGTTTTAACCAAAGGAGCCAGCTAAGGACGCCGTGAAGTGTGTGGAATGCCCAGCTGAAGGTTACTCTTAACAAGCAGGGAGAGAATGTCGAATTCCCGGCGTGGGTTTTTATAACCAAAGGTGCTGCAAAAACAAGCCTAAAAGATTGTTTTGAGAATGATTTAGTAAAGATAAAGATTCGACCTAGGATAAAGGTCTTGACTACCACTCTTAATCTTGTTAAGAAGCACTTTATTTTGAAAATCATCATGAAGCAATGAGATAATGATATCATGAAATGAGTACTTACGCCAATATGTTACCTTGCAACCTTTGTAGAAGCAGCTGTCAGAGGCGAGGTTGATCATCGTGGGATAGTCCTCTTTGGCAGTCAAAAGGATTGGAAGCAAATGGTTTGAAAGTGGCTTAACAAGAAGGAGTGGTGCCAAGACCAGACTCAGACGAATAAGGAAAAAAGGAAGAGAGGCGAGGGCTAGAACTCCCTCACTAAGGTGTGGAGACCCTGATCACATGAAAGGTCTACAGAAGAAGCGGAGAATTAGAAGGAGGAGTGAGGACTAAAGCCTCGAAAGCAGTGAGAGAATGGGCAGATGCCCAAGGCAGTGGATGTGGAAGAAGTTGGGTCGGACCCAGGATTAGGGGGAATCAGAAGAAGAAATTGATAGATGGAAAGAGGCGGATCTGGAGGGTCTGGGAGTAAAGGAGGAGAATCGTGATAGGAGGAATCATCCGGAGGCTCCGGAGGGATAAGATATCGAAGGACGCGGTGCCCAGGGAAGAAATAGGGAAAAAGATGATGGAAAAGGAGGAAGAAAATGAAGGATGTGATGTCCCGGAGGAGCAGAAAGATGAATCGGAAGAAAGATGGAGGGTCCGGAGGTTCCGGAGGAATGAGATGCCGAGGGACACGGTGCCCAGGGAAGAGTGGATGAAAAGGATCAGGAGGGTCCGGAGGTTCCGGAGGGAAATATCGAGGGACGCGTTGCCCTCGGAATGGAAAAAGATGATAGAAAAGGAAGAAAAGAATGAAGGACATGATGTCCCGGAGAAGCAAGAGGATGAATTGGAGGAAAGATGGAAGGTCCGGAAGTTCCGGGGGTAGAAAATGGAAAGGGGCGTCATGCCCAAGGGATTGAGAGAGGGGTGAAGGATCTGGAGGTTCCGGGGGAAGAAGATAGAAAAGGGCGCGATGCCCTGGGAGAAAGTCCGGAGGTTCCGGAGGAAGAAGACGGAAAGGGGCACGATGCCCAGGGAGAATCAGTAAGAAGCCCAGAAGATCCGGACTTGAGGGTGTGCAGGGGCGCGATGCCCAAAGAGCGAGATCCGGAGGTTCCGGAGGAGGAAGATACCATGGGACGCGATGCCCAGGGAGGACGGGAGAGAAATTCGGGGAGTCCGGATGCAATGGTTGGAAAGGGGCGCGATGCCCTGAGGAAAGATTGGAGAGGGTGCAATGCCCGGGCAGTGTAAGGGGACCCGCAGATCCTGAGGATGAAGATGAATAAGATGGGAAATGCGGAAGATCCGGAGGTTCCGGAAGGCGGGGAAGATACGGGTCCGGAAACCCGGGAAAGAAGAAGTGCAAATGTATGCGGATGCAATGCAACAGATGCAATGAATGCATGAAATGCAAAGAATGTGAAGAATACGAGGGATGAGAGGATGAGATCCTCCTCTTCGCCTGTGGAGTGGCCCATGAAAAATCGATGATAGATGTGAATGTGGGTGAAGTTGAATAGAAGGTGGAAGGTCCCTTAGTGGAAGCATGTCTACCCCTCCACGGCAGCAAAAGTGTACAACCGGATAAAATCAAAGTCTGTGATGAAGCTTTAACAATCACTGCCAACTCCCTTGGAGGGTGAAGAGTGACAATGTGAGAGAATTGGAAAATTAGAGCGTGAAGCATTGTCATATCCAAGGATTGTGGTGTTTGAAAAGTGTTGAACAAAGCGGGCGTTCGCCCCTTGTATGAAATAGAAGGTTCCAGATTGAAGGATCGGAACAAGGGGTGCCCTGTCTGGCCCTTGGACATAGACTTATACGGCATCAACGCTTGGCATTCTCTTCTGGCGAGCAGCGGCGGGGGCTTGGCCTCTTCGACCATTCTTGGCACAACAACCCGGATTGGCATTCGACAAATAAGTTCTTGCATCTTGAACATCATGGCCGCGGCCAAATCTTTCTTTTCCGGCTCTTGATCATCTTCATCACAAGTACTTACAGAAGGACACCCGTTCCGAGTAGTAAAGGGGGGTGAAGCGGAGGCGGAAGGTTCCATAGATGGTGGAGGTATAATGGAAGGTGTTGGAGAAAGGGTGAGTGGAAATGGCGGTTCAAACACGTCGAGCTTCTCCCTTTGCTCGGAAGCAGTCGGGGTTGGCTCGAGTGCAAAAAGGGGTGAATCCTGCTCAGGATTAGCCACGGGTAAGGGTGAAGGGTTAAGTAGTGGAATAGGAGTGGCTAGGTCATGGGTTAAAGGTATAATGGAGGGCCGAGGTGGCGGTAATAGGAGGTTAGCTGATGAAGTGGAGGCTAATGGTATAGCAGGTGGAGGTTTAGCGGAGGCCGGTGCTGTGGAGGCTGATGGTATAGCAGGAGGTGTAAAAGTATCAGGTTTGGTCCGGAGGAAACGCCGGATGGGGCGAGCGGTGTCTGGGGTAGGAGACATGTCTTGGTGCGCCGACATGGGTGATTGGAGTATTGATCCCTCGTCATAACACCAATAAGTCTTAGAAGCGGGGGTTATATTAAGGACGATGGCATCGTCTTGAGCAGGGGGTTCATCCAGTGGTAGCGGAGGGAGAGGAAAATGAAGAAAACTCGGAAGGGATGCCTGCAGAGCTTCATCATCATGTGCCGTCTTGAATTCTTCAATTGCCGGTTCTTCATTATCGAGTTCAAGTGGATGCCATGGTGGAGATGTATTAGTAGGTGGTGGAATGTAATGGTATTGCAGATGATGTGGTGAATGCAAGTGTGAATGCGTAGGCGGAGGCGGAGGGCCATATGAATGAACGGGGTGAATGGGTGGAGGATGGACAACGTCCACTTGAACGTTGAAATCTGCCGGCTCTTGCTTGCTTGAACTGTCGACGCCGTAGCCGTCTCTCCTATCCTTCCAATCTTTCTCCATCTTTGTAATGTCATTTAGAGCCGCATAAAGGGGATTGACTGGAGTAGGAGGAGCGGGCCGTGGGCTCGTAACCCTCTTTAATTGTTCCTCCAACAAAGTGACTTTGTCGAGAAGAGTTTGTTGGAGGGGTGTGACTTGAGCAACAGAGGGTCGGCAGGGCCTTGAAGGAGGGGCCGCACAAAAAGGCCGTGGAAGGGGATTAATGGGATGACCCATAGAAGAACCCGGATGGGCCGGGTTGCAAGGAATAAATGGGCCTTGGGGCCGTGGTGGAGGAGGAATAAAAGGAGGCGGGTGACGGGCCACCCGAATAGGGGTAGGTGTGGACGAAGGAGGCGGGTATTGGACCACCCGAGGAGAAGTGTGAATAGGAGGAGATGGGTGATGGGCTACCCGGGTAGGAATGTGAATAGAAGAGGGAAGTGGGTGATGGGCCACCCGCGTAGGATTGGAAGGAGGATGAGGGGAATGAGGTGCACCCTCAACAACGGCCTTAAGGGCTTGGATTTGTTGAGGGGTGAGATGATCTAATGCATGCAAGATCTGGGAGACCTTCTCATCTTCGGGAGGAGACGGTCCCGTAGGAGTAGTGGCTCGCGATTGAGGCGAGGGACCATGGGATTGGATATTGCCCATGGGTGGGGCAAAACCGTGAAGATGAGGGCGTGGTCCCTTTAAAAGATTATGGTGAGAGTTGTGATGAATATGTTGAAATTGAAGGGAATAAGATGTGCTAGGCTGATCACCCTCATGAACATTAATTGAGTTAAACATGTTGACTTTCTTATCAAGGTATCCCAAACAATTCAATGTGCAATCAAAACAGCTCACATAGATAGCAAACAAGCTAGGATGGGGTTACCTTTGATTTCTTTTATTTGAACCTTGGCAAATTAATTGATTTTATGCAAATTGATGTGATCACTCAAGGGGGGAACCTAGTTTCAAATGTGGTTTTCTCCGATGCCAACTAGGAACACTCTCTCACCATGCATAGGCCAACTAAACCCGGGACTTCAAAGGTACAACCTGCCCAGCGTCCGTGAGGGAATCCACGGGTGCGGGGACTTATGGAGGCTTGGTTTAGGAATTTTCGGTCCAATGAGACGGAGTGCTCAATGGAGGGTCCTTCCTTCACCAAGAGGGTGGTGTGACTCCTAAAAGTGTGGGGAGAGGAGGTCTCCCAAACCAATGCAAGGATGAATGCAGCAGACAGTATCAAGCAGATAACAACACAGAACAAAATGACGACCTGGGAAGGGTCGCTATATCAATAAATAGCGTCTGAGCGTCAGTCGCTAGTCACTGTAAAAAGTGCAAGCAGAGTAAAATAGCGCCTTAGGGTGAGGCGCTTTCTCTAGAATGGACGCCCGGGAGCAGGGGCGTCAAATGGCAGTAATCAGCACGAATAAACAATGATAATAAAAATGACGCCTTACAGTAAGGCGCTATTCAAGTGAAAGACGCCTTGATGTGAGGCGTTATACTGATAAAAGACGCCTCTGAGAGGGGCGTTAATTACTTCAATACTTCAACGGCCATAGGGCTCAAACAGTGGAAAATACCGACAGAAATGAAAAACACTCACAATCTCAGTATAAGAATCATGGCAATCAAACATGACAAGGGATATAGCATGCTCATCATTTTTTTTTAAAAAAAAAGAGATGGATAAATGGAATTTCTAAAAACCTATCAAACTGACAAATCACATAGGGAGAGTGCTACGTGGAGCACAAAGGGAGACGCACCGTGGGTGCAAATGGGGAGATGGCACACGTGGGTGCCCAAGGGGAAAGGGTAATCAAAAGAAAAACAAAAGGTGTCCCACCGTGATCGCCAATTTGTAGATTCTAAGAAATCCACTTAGAACAATTAAAAGGAAAAAGAAAATGAATAGAAGAATGGGAAAAGAGGGAGAAAAGGGGAGCATGAGAGGATGCTAAGGGGAATGTGATCGCCAGAGACGCGAGGGCCTCAAAGGATATAACAAATAATCAATGGAGGGATCGCGATATAAATACCTTAAATGCGGGGGAGATTGTGAGTGCACCTTCTCTTTCTATCGGCCGGCCGATGAAGAGAGTTTTCCTTGATTGATTACCCTTGCAAAATTAACAAACACCAATAAACAAACATGGATTAGAAACCAAGATGTGTAGCATCAAATCCAAATGTAAATATGGACATAGAAAGCATGGATATGAACACACCTTATTGGTGTTTGGCCTTTAAACCCCTATGCAAAAGGGTAGGTAAAAGATGATGTATGATGAAGAATAGAGGGAGATGTGCAAGTGTTGCACTATGGAGATGTGCTAGAGTGCACAATAGGGGAAGATCTCAATAAAGAAATAAAAGAAAAAATGATATGATGCATGCAATTAACTAAAGCAAAAATAAGAGATAGGAGGGGAAAGCTTAGTGGTTTTCTCCAATTTGGCTTCAAGCTAGGATGAAGATCTTCAATGGAGGAAGAAGATGATGTAGAACTCCATGGATGTAGAGGCTTCAAATCTTCAATAGAGGAAGAAGAACTCCATGGATGAAGCTTTTAGGTGCATGGGAGTCTTCCTCCTTGAGCCTTTGGTCCGGCAGCACCTCCTCTTGAATTGATCTTTATGATTTTTCACAAGGGAGAGAGAGATTCTATTTATAGGGTTGAAATTCGGAATTAATTCCAAGGAAATTAGGAAAACATGTTTTAGTGGGATTTGGAAGAGATAAACATTAGGCAAGTGTCCCTTCAACATTGGAAAGTCATAGGAACCCTTTCCCAAGTGGAAAAGGAGGTTAAATGAGGAAAGGAAGGGAAATTCGGAATTAATTCCAAGAGAAAATAAGAAAACATGTTTTAGTTGGATTTGGAAGAGATAAACTTTAGGCAAGTGTCCCTTCAACCTTGGAAAGTCATAGGAACTCTTTCCCAAGTGGAAAAGGAGGTTAAATGAGGAAAGGAAGGGAAATTCGGAATTAATTCCAAGAGAAAATAAGAAAACATGTTTTAGTTGGATTTGGAAGAGATAAACCTTAGGCAAGTGTCCCTTCAACCTTGGAAAGTCATAGGAACCCTTTCCCAAGTGGAAAAGGAGGTTAAATGAGGAAAGGAAGGGAAATTCAGAATTAATTTCAAGAGAAAATAAGAAAACATAGTTTTAGTAGGATGGAAAGGGGCATCCTTCCTCCAAGTGTCCTTTCAATATTAGGAAGCCATAGGAACCCTCTCGCAAGTGAAAAAGGAGTGTAAGTGAGGAAAGGAAGGGGTGCTGATGGAGTTCGGAATTGAACAAGAATTGACGACCTTGGTCAAGGCGTTAATTGAAATCACGACTGGGACAAAGGCGTTAATTCACGGATTTAATTTTAGCAATAAAAACTTTCTGTAAAAAATGATGAAGAGACGCCTGAGGGAGAGGCGTTATTTAAAAACACGACCCAAGGAGGGTCGTTAATTCTTATTTTTCTATTTTGGAAACCAGAAAATTCCAGAAATTGACGCCTTTGCCTCTAGTCGTCCTTTCTTCAAAACGCGCCTCAGACCAGGCCGTTAATTAAAACACGCCCCACTTCAAGTCGTGAATTCCAAAAAATAGAGAAAACTGCCCAAAAAATCCAGAAAAATAGGGAAAACTAAGAAGAGGGAAAAAAAGGGAGAAATCCAAGAAAATTGGGGAAAATAACTCAAACAAAGTTAATTGGAGGGTCAAATTGGGGCATTACAAGGTAATACGAGATGCACTCACAGTAACGTCAATTTTGGCGTGTCTACACTCGGGACAATCCTCAACCAAATGCCCCTGCTGGCGGTGGAAATCACAGAACTGAAGCATATCCCCGACCGCGGGTCGGCAAGGCACAACCGGAGAGAACGGCAACGCGTGAGTGGCCATCAAAGCCCGAAATATATCGGTGAAACACTCCGGCAACGGAAGATGAGGAGCCTGCTTCAGGCAAGGTGGATGCCGAGGGATATGTAATGGTGGAGAAGGTTGTGGAGACGGAAGTGGAGGTTGCGTAGGCAAGAGTGCTTGGCTAGTGGTGGAGGGCTTTGGTGATGGCATGTGTGGAACAGGATGAGGGGGTATGTAGACGGCATCTACTTGCTCGGGATATGGTGTTCCCTTGACTGGAAGTGTTGATGGAGACGGGTATGCGGATGCGGGAGGCTGACTCATGAAAGGTTGATATGCGGAGGCGTATGGGTATGTAGAGGCAGGAGGTTGGCTTGTGGAGGGATATGCGGCGGAAGGCTGCCTCATGGCGGGCCGACTCATGGGAGCGTAGGGTTGGCACGTGGAGGGTGAAGGTTGATATGTGGAGGTGGATGGTGGAGACTCGAGGTCAAGGGAATCTTGGATTTGTTGGCGAATGAAGCGGGCTCGGCTATAAAGTTGTTGCCAGGAGGTGATGTCATTGAGGGCTAAGATAAACCGATACTCGGGCGTGACATTGGATATCAGCATCTTGATCTGCTCTCTTTCCGGAATGTGCCCTGGGACTTGCGTGGCAAGGCGACGCCAACGGTCAGTAAAGGTGCAGAACTCCTCGTCGGGCTTCATCATCTCATGGGCTAGATCCGCCATTGAATACTTGGGCCTAACCTAGTCTTGAAACTGCTGAATAAACTTTTCTTGAACGGCTTGAAAATTCACAACTTGCTCTTGCGGTAACGAAAAGAACCAATCCCGAGCCGGGCCTTCCAATGATAGACCAAACATATAAGCCATCAAGTGTTGGTCATGTCAAAATTGGGCCAACTCATAAACGAACTCCTTCAAGTGCACATATGGGTCACCGACTCCACTATAACGACGATATGCGGGAATTTGTGAAGATGGCGGAAGCCGAAGACCTTGAAATGCGAATGGAATACTTAAGGAGGACTTAGGATCAATTCGACATTGAAGCTCATCAAGCTGGCATTGGGTTTGAGCAATCATCTCCTGGGTAGGGAGAGATCGAGAAGAATATAGGCCAGCTTGAGCAAGAGGTTGTGAAATAGGACCAGTATGATGGTAATGGGCCGGATAAGAGGATCCGGGCTGAGAAGAAGAAGGGCCCATTCCAAGAATGGAAGGATATGTGGGCCTGGAAGAAGCATGAACATAAGGACCCATTGGGCTGACAGCATAAGGAGAAGAAGAATGAGTCCCATTAGGAAAATAAGGCCCATTAGGAGAATGGAGCCCATTAAGATGATGAGGCCCATTAATGAGAGAAGAAGGCCCATTAAGAGAAGGAGGCCCATGAAGATGAGATGCAATAAGATGTTGGGCCTAGGCCGGGTCCATTTGGCAAACAAGGTTTGAAAGATGGGCCATGAGATTAGCCTGTTTCTCGGAGGGATCAGAGGGACCACGGGAAGATGGACCCGCGTGGGAAGAGGATTGGGAAAAAGAATGGGAAGAAGATTGGGAAAAAGAATGATACAAGGGGTTAGAATACTGCTCCATGCGGGCAAATGGAGACTTAATACAAGGATGTCAAGGACAATACAAATGGGGAAGCAAGGGCTTAATGGGCTTGAGAACAAGGAGGGACTGACCCACTAATGCAAAGACCGATGGACAACGGATCAAGGGACGATGGACTGGAATATTAACCCACAAAATGGACTGACTTAAGTGGGCCTAACAACGACGAAACATGTGAATGCAACACAAAACACCACTAATGGGCTTGGACAAGCCCAAACAGCACAAATAATGCAATGTGAGAGTTTTCACCCAAGTCAAACAAGTTGATATGATGGGAAATATTTTAGAGAATTTAATAGACCTTTTAATGATTTGAATTAATAATAATTCCCTCAAGATAAGGTCCAAACTTTGGGTTGACTAAGGTTAACTCTCTCACACTAATGCAAACGCAAGCCTAAAGGGGTGGAAAGGTACAACCGGCCTGGTGTCCGTGTGGGAATCCACGGCTCACGGGGACTTCTGGAGGTCCCGGATAAGATCACCTAGTCGACTCCAAGGAATATGGAGGTGAGAGGATCACTTACCAAGGTAGAAAATGGAACTATGATATGCAATGCATGGCCCTATGTGCACCGGAGTGCATGCAAATTCTAGCTTAAAACTAGAAAATCAAGACTAGATTAAACTCTGCAAACATGATCCAACTAAGACAAATAGTATATGGATGGAAAGACAATACAAAGGTCTGCACAAAAGGCCCAAGAATAGATCAATCTGACCCCAGGAGGTCAATCAAATCACTGAGCAAAGTTACCCCCATGAACCTGTGCGCAGACCACATGCAAATTTTATGGACAAAATACTAAAATGATGACAATTTTTAACTAAGCAAATGAGACCTAAATGATGCAAATAAGCTATGGGTGGAAATACAATATAAAGGACTATCTAATGGAACAAAAATTAGTGCAATCAGACACCGGGAAGGTAGTCAAATAACTGAGTAAAGATGTACCTGTGAACCTGTCCCTGAGCCTGCCTATAGAACTTATGCAAAAAACTCAAAAAGTTGGACAATATTAGAATATGCAAATGTTAACCAAATGATGCAAATGATATATGGATAGAAAGACAATACAAAGGGCTATCCAACGGAATAAAAATCAGCACAATCGGACATCAGGATCAAAATTTATACCCCGACGAACACGGCCATGTGAGCATGTGCGCAGGACAGCCAGAATCTGTAACGGTCTACCAAATGACCGTTACATGACCATGACGGTCTACCATAAGACCGTCACACAACTAGAGCCCGCAAAACACCAAAAATAGTGAGTGAATGGAGGAAGTACTACCTAAACATGAACATGCACCCACCCAACCTACAAAAGAGAAAGAAAACAAACGTGATGGGCATTGGTTGTCCCACCGTGATCGCCAAAAAACTGTTGATTTGTTTTTTAATTAGATTCCAATCTCGCCCCCTTTAAATACATACATGCATAAACATGTGAATCAAAGACAAGGGGGATGAAAGGACGAGAAATACTAACCGTGATCGCCACCAAGGTTCCAACAACGCCAAAGGATGAAGAAGTGTAAAGAACGGCGCCATGTATCTTGGAAAGAAAACTTGATCGCGCTTGAAATGGGGTGCGGGGAATTTGTGGATTCAAACCTCCTCTCCTTCCAGCTGGCTAGATGAAGAGGGCCTCACGTTGTATTCATGCTCTCCTGCAAAACAAAGATGAAACACAAAGGTAAAAACCCATTAGAACATGAAGTGTAGAAATCTGCCCAAAGTGATAAAATAGCATGAATAAAAGGGGGAGAACGCACCGGGGGGAGGTTTTTAACCCCTGTGGAAGGGTGGAAAAGATAGGTGGGTGTGTTGTGCATACATGAGATTTTAAATCATGAGATTTGATTGAGAGAATAGAGAGAAATCATTGATGCAAAATGGGAAAAAATGCATGTGCAGCAGAAAGTGTAGAAAACTGTGATGATTTGTGATTTTGAGAGGACGAGAACTAAGAGTGTAGACCATGAAATCAAACTCAAAAAGATAGAATTGAAAGCTAATACTTCCCTCTGCAAGCCAGGGTCGAAGAATTGAGTTGGAGTTGTAGCATGGCTTCGCCCCGAACCAAGAAAGAGCCCCCCGTTGCGACTGCGAACTGGACAATTTTTATAGAGTTTTGTAAGAAAGCCTCATCTTCTTATCACGATTCCCAGAGAGAGAGTCCAAGATAAATCGAGTTCTCTAGATCAAACTCGAGATAATACTACGGACAAGAGATAGGAACAAACGGGGATCAATTCGGAGGAGGATTCTAGAAGATATGGCTCTTGGAAGGTAGCCCCAGAGCCTTATCTGTAGAGTTTTAGTTGAGCCAGGACACCTAAACCCTCAACTTTTGAGCGTGATTCTGAGAAAGATAGTCAATGAAATTCGAAGTTCTTTGAACTGAATTCAAGATAATACCAAGGAGAAACCATAGGAACAAACGGCGCTCAATTCGGAGTAGAATTCAAGAAGTTATGGACTCTGCAAGAGGGCTACGACGCACAGAAACGGAGCAGAGTCCAGCACGAATTGGAGGCTCAGGTGTGTGTAACGGTCTATCGTACGACCGTCAGAGTTATGTAACGGACTAGGGTAGGTCCGTCAGGCTCTGGGGGTCGAACGGGGTGTTTTCGGACAAGTTCCGGTGTAACACACCCATACTAGGCCGTCACATGGACTCTGACGGTCTAGGGTACGACCGCCACGCTCTAGGGGTCGAACAGGGTCATTTCGGGCAAGTTTCGGTGTGACGGTCTATCGTAGGACCGTCACACTACTCTGGCGGTCTTCACTGGGCTGTCACATTGATGCTCTAACGCACCTCCAGTAGACCTTCACACCGATGAAGGCAGATTCTGGGCAGACTGCGCGCGACTTTGGAAATTGAAGCGTATCTCTCAAACGGTGCAGAACTAGCAAAAGTGGTAGAAGAAAAAAATGTAGATCTTTGAAAGGGGAACAACTTTTATGAAGACAACTTTTTGAATAGAGGAATGGAAGAAGGTGAAAAAGGACCACTTTCAGGACTGCGCAGTAAGAGAGAGCCGATTACTTGAGGGAAGTCGCCCTAAATGGGCCGTAAGTCAACTTGGAAGCCGGAAGTTGATAAAATAAGCTCCAGGGCTCTAAGAAATCATGATCTCGAAGACTCAAAGGATATGAAATGGTGAAAATGGGCTCAAAATCTGTCCAAGGAAGCTCCAAAATAACGGCTAATTCGGGACATCAAAAATGATGAAGAAGAGAAATGACTCAACTTGTGGGCTAAAACGGGTGTCAACAATAGCCTGCTCCCTAATTTTGGCTTTTGTAGCCAGCTTCCCGATTGCGGCTCTTGTAGTCCGCTTCCCTGATTTTTTTTAGCCTCCGCGGCCTACTTCTACAGCGTCAACTCCGGCCCTCGTGGCCCACTTTCCCGGGTTCAGATTTCATAGCCGGTACTCCCGGCGCATTAAAGAACATAAAATCCTTTCACTTTGGTTCGGACCTACCATCCATCCAGAGAACGAAGAGGTTTCTTTCACTCTAGATCGGACCTTCCATCCGGCTAAAGAACAAAAAGATCCTTTCACTCTAGATCGGACCTTCCATCCGGCTAGAGAACAAAAAGATCCTTTCGCTCTAGATCAGACTCTCCGTCCGGGTAGAGAATAAAAAGATTCCTTTCACTTTGGTTCGGGCTTGTCGCCCATCCAGAGAACAAAAAGATTCTCTCCACTCTAGATCGGACCTTCCGTCCGGGTAGAGAATAAAAAGATCCTTTCACTTTGGCTCAGACCTTCCGTCTGACTAGAGCACAAAAAGATCCTTTCACTCTAGATCGGACCTTCTGTCCGGCTAGAGAATAAAAAGATTCCTTTCACTTTGGTTTGGGCTTGTCGCCCAGCCAGAGAACAAATAGATTCTCTCCACTCTAGATCGGACCTTCCGTCTGGCTAGAGAACAAAAGGATCCTCTCACTTTGGTTTGGACCTGCCGTCCAGCCAGAGAACAAAAAGATTCTTTCCACTCTAGTTCGGACCTTCCGTCCTGCTAGAGAATAAAAAGATTCCTTTCACTTTGGCTCGGACCTGCCGTCCAGTCAGAGAATAAAAAGATTCTCTCCACTCTAGATCGGACCTTCCGTCCGGCTAGAGAATAAAAAAATCCTTTCACTTTGGCTCGGACCTGCCGTCCAACCGGAGAACAAGAAGATTCTCTCCACTCTAGGTCGGACCTTTCTTCCGGCTAGAGAACTAAAAAAGAATTCTCTCCACTCTTGTTCGGACCTTCCGTCCAGCCAAAGAATTAAAAAGATCCTTCATACAGCTGGTACCCCTGGCGCATTAAAGAACGAAACGACCTTTCACCCTAGCCCGAGCCTACCATTCGGGTAAGGCATCATCCCCTTTTCCTTGCGCTAACACTAGCCCGTGTCAGCAACTTGACCATATCTCCGTCCCTTTGGGGTCACGAACAATCCTTTTTGATTTGGACCTTCCGTCCAGGTCGTTATATGAACCAACTCTTCTGTCTGTCCCTTCGGGTGACGAATACCCCTTTTGATTTGGACCTCCCATCCAGGCCATTGAATCAACAAGTTCTTCTCTCCTTCCCTCCGGGTGACGAACACCCTTGTCGAATCAACAAACTCTCCTCCCCGTCCCTTTGGGCGACGAATCCCTTTCAATTTGGACCCACCGTCCAGACCATTAAAGGAATAAACTTTCCTCTCTGCCCTCGTGGCTCACCTCCTAATTGTTGGCTCCCACGCCGATAGCTTTCAATTATCAGCCCCTGAGCCGACAGCTTTCAATTATCGGCCCCTGAGCCGACATCTTTCATTTATCGACCCTTGAGCCGACAGCTTTCAATTATCGGCCCCTGAGCCGACAGCTTTCAATTATCGGCCCCTGAGCTGACAGCTTTTAATTATCGGCCCCTGAGCCGACAGCTTTCAATTATCGGCCCCTGAGCCGATAGCTTTCAACTATCGGCCTCCGAGCCGACAGCTTTCACCTATCGGCCTCCGAGCCGACAGCTTTCAACTATCAGCCTCCGAGCCGACAGCTATCTCAATATCGGAATTTTGGCCGACAGCTATCTCATTATCGGCGTCAAGCCGACATCTATCTCATTATCGACGTTTAGCCGACAGCTATGTCATTATCGGCGTCTAGCCGATAGCTCTTCACTATCGACATCCACGCCGGCAGCTACCCAAAGTTGTTCAAAAAGAAAAAAAACAAGAAGAGAAGAAGAAAAGAAAAAAAAAAGATAGAAGAGAGAAAAAAAAGAGAAGAAAAAAAAAGAAGAAAAAAAAAGAAAGAAAAAAAGAAGAGAAGAAAAAAAATCATCGAAGCCTCCCAGGGATGTCGACTCGTCAGGTCCCGCCGGAGATCAAAATATTTTAAGTCCCACCGACAAACAAGCCTGTGGCCTAGACCTTTCGTCTGGTTCCATGAACAAAAAGACCCTTGCTTTGGCACTAACCCCGTGTCAATGAACAAATCACGTCGGTCTCTGACTCCCTGTCCGCATCGATGAACAAGCCTGTGGCCCGGACCTTTCGTCTGGTTCCATGAACAAAAAGACCCTGGCTTTGGCACTAACCCCGTGTCAAAGAAACAAACCACGTCGGTCCCCGACTCCCCGTCTGCATCGATAAATAAACCAGTGGCCTGGACCTTTCGTCTAGTTCCATGAATAAAAGACCCTTGCTTTGGTACTCACCCCTTGTCAATGAATAGACCACCTCAATATTACAACTCCCAGTCCCACCGACGAATAAACCCTTGGCTCGGGCCTTCCGTCCAAGTCGATGAACAAAAAGAACCTCCTTGCTTGGCTTGGACCTTCCGTCCAAGTCAATGAATAAAAAGGACCTCCTTTGCTTGGCTCGGACCTTCCGTCCAAGTCCATGAACACAAAGAAACCCCTCCTTGCTTGGCTCGGACCTTCCATCCCAGTCCATGAACAAAAAAAAAAAAGAGAAGAGTGCATCCCCTTTGCTTGGCTCGGACCCTCCGTCCGAGTCGGTGAATGAACAACTTTCCTAAACCCAGCATGAGTCAGCGACTCCCCCTTGGGACTGGCCTCGTCTAAGTCATTTTGGGCCTTTTTCCCGAGACGACGCATAGACCCTTCATTCTCGCTTCGGTATTCACCCCATGCCGATGACTAAACCCTCACTCCAACATCTCAGGCCGCGTGCATATGCGGTGAAGCGATCCCCTCATCCCTTCGCTGAAGGAGTGAGCGCTTTCCCGTGAATTCGCACCGGACCAGCATCCCACTGGCTCGGAAGAACAGACGTCCTATCGAAGAGCTCTACACTCACGGGCCCCGCGCACTCGTCCCTCGTTCGCGCCACCCACGAGCGGGGGGCATTTGTGGACGTCAAAAAAATGATGACGGTTATGATCATAAGGCATTCGCGTCTACGTGCGAGTCGAAGACGGGAAGGCCGAACAAACCTATACCTCACCCGTTCAGGACGAGAACTCGCCCGGTGGCCCGCTACCCATCAAGGGAGCCCCTTCGAGCGGAAGATACCACCACAATTCTCCAACCGGCCATGCCGAGAGCAGAATCAAAGAAAAGTCGAGAACTTTGGTACAGTCTCGGTATGCACCGAAAGTCGAGCAAAGTCTGGGACCGAGCCCCAGAGACTGTGAACAGAACATTGCGGAGGCCGTACATCACGATTAGAATATTCCGGGAACGCCAACATTCATATAAATGGCCGCGACTTCGAAAAGAATCCGTTCGGTGCTTAAAATGGCGCGGAAGGGCCTTAAAGCGGTGCGCCTTAAAACGGCGCGCCCCACTTTATGCTCTAATATGAGCCCTCCCCTTTGCTTTGGTTTAAAGCGGCGCCACCTTATGCACAAGTTACCCGGCGCACCCATTTGAAGGAAATGCCACCCCCTTGCAATGCTTACACGGCGTGGCCCCCTTGAAAAGCATTAATCCGGCGCGGTCACTATTCCCCCGCGCCGGTTTAACCCCATTCCATCCCATCTCTGGCACGATACTCTGTTTTGTTTAAATGTGGTGCGCAGAGAGCATTCAATGTTCTGAAGCTGTGCCTCCGTCTCCACTCGACAGCGCATTAACATCATCGGCGAAGGCATGTCTTCGAACAAAGATCTCTCGGCAAACCCGCAACTGTGCCGTCCTCAGACGAACGATAGTGTACGGCACGAATCACCAGATGCCAGCGACATGCCAACCCTGTTCATCTGGCAGAGGAATGAAGTGGCGGGAGTTTCTTCCGTTTGAGCAAAGAAAAGGCAACCCACTACATATATACTCTGCAGGTTCGACAGAGCAATCGCCCCCGGACTTTCCCCTGGCTGGCCATCATAAAGGAGAAAAGAAGGCTCTCGGTAGTGTTCAGCGAAGAGAAGAAGAAGAAGAGAGAAGGAGTTTGGTCCCCCGGCGCCGGCAAGGTGAAGAAGAAGAAGAGAGTGAGTGTGAGAGAGGAGAGGTGAGTCGGATGGGGAAGAGCCTGTGCTCTCTCCCCCTCCCTCGTCAATGTATTCTCTCCCCCCTCGTGATGTATTTCTTCTTTATCAAGAGATGAATCCCTTCTGTTTTAAAAATCTTCCACGGTTATGTGGATGAATAAAAAGAAAAGGGCCTTTTGCAATCTTAGTATCCTCTGATTTAATCCTCGGTTCCTTCTTCTTCTCTCCTCCTCCTCCTCATCCAAGACCCTTCGAAGCTTGCTTCTCCATAGCACGGCCTTCGAAGGAGTTCGTCGCCAGATGAACATTCATGGCCCTCGTGGCAAACATCTGTCCCCTGCCGAAGATTCATCGCCCGTGAGTCGTGGTCGCTCTTGAAGGCTAGCCCTCGAGCGCTCCACACTCACGCATGGGTTCGGACCGCCGTGAGGCCACTCCGATTTTTGAGAGTCTACCCCGGAGCAATCCAATTGGTGACTTTCCTTCACCTTTGGCAAGTCCCGATCCGGGGGAGGTGCTGCCGAATTTTCGCCAGGGCTAAGAACGCCTGAGAACAAACGAACAAACCACCTCTGAGAACGAGAACAACCCACAGTAAAATCCGTGAATCAAACCCCTCGAACGAAACACTTAAGCATTCATGCTAATTCCTCTTAATAAACAACTAAAATGCTTAAACCCCCTCTTCACCAACTTAATCCACCAAGAACAATGAACAAACCAACCATCAAACCGGCTTGCAGGTGAAAGAAAAGAAAACACAGTCAATCCCTGTCAACTAAACCATCGGGAGAGTTTATCCCGGCGCGGGCTAATCAGGCGCAGTCACTGTTCCCCCTCGCCGGTTTAACCCTCCTCTCAAAACACTCTCCTCCCTCTTTGAACCCAGATCCGGTGCCCCCCCCCCCCCATGTTCACCCCAATTCCGGCGCGCCCATGCTCACTTCCCGATTCCGGCGCGCTCCCTTGCAAGCATCCTAATCTGGCGTGGCCTTAACCATCGCGCCCTTTTCCCCATTTGCCCCCCTGTTCACCCCTCTAATCCGGCGCGGTTCCTGTAGCTGCTAAAATGGTGTGCCCCCCTTGCCATCCTATTCCGGCGCGCCCCTGCTTACTTCCCAAATACGGCGCGCCTATATCCGGCGCGCCTCCCCCCTTTTGCATTCCTTAATTCGGCGCCCCCACTGTAGCATCCTTACACCGGCGCGCCTCATATAAAAAAAAAGAACAAAAAAACACAATTAACTAAATGGAAGAAAAGCTTAAAACTCATAAATAAAATAAAAGAAAGGACCCAAATAAATGAATAAGATAAAAGACTATGAACCACTCTCATGAGAACAAACACCATAACCTTTCTATAATTAAAATTTTGTTCAGGGGGCGCTGCCCCCGGAAACCCCCGCAAGGGGCTCTGCCCCCTTGACCCCCTGCGACCTGATCGGGCAGGTCGATCCCCGCGACCTGACTGCGCAACTCGATCCGCGTGCGAGGGTGCACGTTGGCGAGTTTGGGCTTCACACTTAACAATTCACTCCCCCGGACTGGGTGTAAAAAGAAAATCAATGATGCCTTGTGGTATCGGACGTGGACCTCGGAACCCCCAACATGGTCATGATCCGAACACATCTCGGGCCAATAGTTAGTTAACTCGACCCGCTTCTCCCGGGATCTAATCCCGCAACCCCACATTAAACTTGTCGTGTCTACGCCATACATTTGCACGGTTTTATCATCGTCTTCGATGCTTCAAACGTGGACTCGCGCCCAAACAATGAATGGTTCGACCGTGACCGACATGCACGCATACCTTGGAACCTTCGTTTCCCCGGACTGTGTGTGAAGAGAAAAGCAATGACGCCCCATGGCATCGGACGTGGACCTCGGGAACCCCGTTATGGCCATAGTCCGAAACCATCTCAGGCCGATAGTTCATCAGCTTGACCTGCCTCTATCGGGATCCAATCCCGCATCCACATTAAACTTGACGTATCCACGGTAGATATCCGTACAGCTTTGTCGTTATCTTCGATGCTTCAAATGTGGACTCTCGTCCGAATAGTGTATTGTCCGTTAGTGACTGACATATATCCCGGGATCTAATCCCGCGCTTGCATTAAACTTGCCGTACTCACGGCAGACATTTGTACGGGTTTATTTCCGTTTATGTCTTCAATACGGATCTTTGTCCGAACATAAAAGGGTCCATGAATGACCAACAAAATCTGAATGGAACGAGACGGCTCTCGTCTTTCCCGAACCCTACGTGTGAGAATATCAATAAGACCTTCGTGAGTCACGTCCGGACCTCGGGTTCGCCCCAACCATGGTCATCGCCTGACCCACGTCTAGGCCTATAGCCAGCTATCTCTATATACGTCTTTGTTTTGGAATCTAGTCCCGGGACACTTTCCCGCTGCCCCTCGGCACCGGAAACCTTGACGATGCCCACGCGAGCCTGACTTCGACCGCGGGGGGCCCACCGCAGTATGGTCGTAGCGTGATCCTGCACCGGGCCGACAAACTTATTGGTTTCCGACCCCTCTAACTGGGATTTAACTGAATATTTCCCGTTCCTCCGAACAACAAATTTGTCGCATCGCGACATACATATGCTCCGATTTTCCCATGATGATTACGCGTTTCTCAAGCCGGACACTCGTCCGAACATGAAATGGTCAACACACGACCGACATGATCTCGAATGCTTTCTTCTCACCCTCGTACAGGGATTTCAATGCTTCGTAATAGACTTTTCATGTAACTAATTTTCTGGCCATGAGGCCCCTTTTCCCGGCGATTAATCAAGGGTGTTCCCCTCTCCGAGGGGATGTAAATAACGTCGTGACCTTTATGGCGCGGCGGGTTCCGGTCCTGACACGAACCACACAATCGTCTGATTAGTCAGATCGAGCGCACAATAGATCGTCACTTTGTGACTGGCACGCCCATGCACTTAATAAACCCAATGAACAAATAAACAACAATTTTAAATAAAAAGTGCGTCCATAGCACCGTATGCTCCTCACTTGATAAGCACTGATTTATTGAAAGCCAACCGATTTTTGGATGGTTTAAGACTCAGATTCATCCAACAACTTGGAACCCAGAATATTCGCACCTATACCGAGATGGTTCAAAGAGCGCACCTATGTGAAAGAACCATGGAGAAAGTGGAGAGGCTCCGAGGAGAGAGGTCAAGCCGTAAACATGATAGCAAGAAGAGAAAGAAGTTGATGAGGGTGAAAATCGTCACATTAAGAGGTCCCGTAATGGGAACGGTAATGGAAAAAGAAATGGAAATGGAAATGGAAAGAACAAGAAAGTTAAAGAAGAGAAGGCGCAAGCCGTGGCACCTTGCTCATTTTGTGAAAAGTTTGGGCACTCAGTAGAAGAATGTTGGAAGCATCTCGGCGCTTGTCTCAAATGTGAAAGCCGGGAACATCACTTGCCCATGTGTCCTCTCATAAATGAACAATCTTCAAGGGATAACAACGGATGCGGGAAGCGAGGATGATTAAATGCCATTCTAGACGAGGGAGGTGACATGATTAAAGGTACTCTCTTAACCCATTCGCCTTGCATTAATTTTTAATACATTAAAATACATACACTCTCCAAAAAAAACTCATATATTGAATTTGGGGACCAAATTCTCTTAAGTGGGGGAGGGTGTAAGGCCCCAGAATTTTTATAAATTATTTTTGGTACATTTAATTATTTTCTGAGAATTTTAAAGACCCAAAATAGATTAATAAATAAATAATATATTAAATAAGTCATTATAAGGCCCAATTTATGATAAGTAATTAATCTAGCTTTGATAATTGAAACCCAAAAGGTTAAAAGACCAAGCCCATTAAGTTTGGCCCATATTCTAGAAGGTTATTTAGCCTATTCACGTATTTTAAGGATAAGTACTCTTTTTATATAGATAATTAGAAGGATAAACGAATAAAAGAGTTCTAAAAAATTGAAACTCTATACACGTTTGATGTAACGGTCTATCGTGTGACCGCCACATGCACCTAACACACCTAGACTGATACGTTACACCCTGATAGTTCCGTGAATGGAAGAACGAGTAGAAAGATTGGATCTTTGGGATCCTATCTACAAGAGACCTAATTGGGAGAACTTGTAAGGTTACTAGGGACTCTTAGGGATCAGGTTCTGGCAAATTAAGGACTCTAGAATCGATCTAATCTTCAAACCCTAGCCAAAATCTTATAAATAGGACCTAGTTCTGAACTGAGCGACCCTTACTTTTACTCGCGTGGAATCAAGGTAAGGAGTCACAATTTCGGGTAGGCTCTTTAGAAGATCTTGTTTATAATACATTAGACTAATAGTTCTCCAAATTTCATGTTAGGAGATCAAGCAACCAAGGAGATTGAAGCTTCCAAAGTTGCTGGTTCGACCATAATAACTCAGGAAACTGAACGTAAGACCCCTGAAGATCAATAAATTAGGACGTCTAAACGAGGTAATTAGAGCTCAATCTTTTAGAACTTTTTGTTCACCTTAGTTTCATCTTCTTACCCTCAAAATTTCACATCTTTAGCTCAAGAGGTCGCGGAGTTAGAGCAGCAGGAAATTGCTAGAAAATCACTGGAAAAGGAGAACTAGGACACGATTTTTCAGGCTCAAATTAGAAGCATAAAGTCCAGTTAAGAGGTAGGTCATCTCATGATTGGCAAAAATATCTTGTTAGGGATAAAAGCCCTCTGGTTTTAATTGATTTCATGCATCATAGATCATGAATTTCATGTTTTAGTAGGTCATGCATACATGTATACTCTTAACCCTAACTAAGTTAAAAAGGAACTCTCTTGTCAAATTCACAGAAAACCCATGCATACTAGTAGGTTAGCCTTCATTCTATCATGTGGAAGTTTATATATGATTTCCAGACATGATGTAAGTTGAAACCTTAGATTTTTTTTATATCTTTTCTGCCAGCAGACGATCTGACGCATCAAGGTAAGACCGTCACAATGATTTAACGGCCTTACAACAAGCCGTCACACCTTCTGTTGTTTTTAAATTTATCTGTTATCTCTGACGGCCCAGACTCAGTGCGTTACAATACTGTAACGGTCCCACGATAAACCGTCACAATCATTGTGGCGCCCCCGTTCCCGACCGTCAGAGTAACTGTAGACAGAATTGAAGAACAGTCACATTAACTTTAAAATATGCCTAGTTATCTAAGTTTTGACCTGTTGATATGACTTTAAATTTATTAATTGGTTCATGATAAGTATCGCATGTTAAAAGCATCTTGAATTATTTTAAGTATATGTTAATTTCATGCCAAAGCACTATAGTTTGTATTAACTCCATGATTTTCAATGATGTATGAACGGAGTTTTATCTTGGTTTCACGTTGTTACACATGCTCTCTCTATCAATAGAGTCATTTTCTTTAAGTTCATGGCACATATTCCGGTATGTTGTCCATTAGTTCACACTTTGCACTATAGGAATATTATTCTTGGACTTGAGGACCTCTCTATTGGATATTCCTTCCAATGGACAAGAAATCCTTGTTTCAAGACCTCCGTAATTCTCTGCGAGCCTGGGATTCCCACTAGGACGTCGAGTTGGTTGTACCATTAAAACCCAATTGATTAGAAAGTACTATCGATATTTTCTGGTTCTAGCAATGTAACGGACCTATATTGGACCGTCAGGCCCATATAGCGGCCCAATATCTGACCGTCACATTTTACTGAGTCTATTCTATCATTCTGGATTCAAACCAATGTAACAGCCCAATGCTGGAGCGTCACGTGAACGTAACGGACCAGTACAAGACCGTCACAGTGCTTGAGTACATTAACCCGAGGTTTGACCAAAGGGTTGATATTCTAAAGTTCCTAGATGGCTTGATAATGGTCTAGGACTTATCATATCGATCAAGAAACTTAATAAAATGAGTGGAAGTTAAAGGAATGTATCGTTATGCTGCCGATTTGTTTCCGTAAGCATAACCTTGTCTTAATTCATTCTTGATCTCTCATATTCTTAATTGAAGCATTCGTTCTTTGACAATTGTTGTCATGAGCTTATTGGTTGAACTTATTACGTTCTTGGCCATGCTTTATTGTTACACTCATGGAAGTAGCTTGATTTATACGTGAAGATGCAGTTCGGGCGCTGATTGTGTCCAAGGGCTCTATACTAGTCCCCTCTGTTGATTGCTGGAAACATACTATTATAAACCATGGGGTATGATGCTACTAGCGTCACATTGCGCTGGGAATACTTTCTTTATAAATAAGTGAAATCCATGAGCACTCGTGAAAATCTAGTGAATTGCTACATGATTGACGTTCTCGTGCGTAACCTTTATGGTTATGAAAGTGAAAAGTGAAAGTGTATTCTCGTTACATTCTTGTTCATGAAAGGCCATGCTACATTCTTGTTCATACTTGTTACATTCTTGCTAGTCCATACTTGCTCTCATCCTATCTTACATGATCGTCTTGTTACTTTGATTTGATCGCATGATTTATCGCATTTCGCATGATTATACCTTATTCTTTAGAGCTAAAATACTAATTACTTTAATAGTGCTAATCATGTTGATGCAAAGATACCTACTGGACAAGTGTGCTCATTACCTATTTCCCATCTTTTCAGGAGATGGAAGTGATACGAATTCGGATTCGGGTTATACAAGTAGCGGGTCCGAGAGCGAATGAAAGTGTTGTCAAGATGAGAGTGAAGAATTAGGAAAGTCTATATTGTTTAGATTGAGTCTATGTAATTTTCTTATTTTTTGAGTCTAGCATGATGAAGATAAGTTGAATTAGTGGTTGTATTTGAATATTGATTATCAATGAAATAAGTTGGAGTTTTGATTAAAATATTATGCAATTGCATTTATGTATATGATTGTCTTGCGCTTTGATCATTCTTGCTTGCAAGAGGCTTACCATGCAGGTGTTCACGTTTCTCGAGCGAGTCTTCCGCTGTCATAAAGGCTCGGGGCATGACATCTCGTCTCCATATTCCTTGGAGCCGATTAGGTGACCTTACCCGGGACCTCCGTAAGCCCCCGTGAGCCGTGGATTCCCACACGGACGCCGGGCAGGTTGTACCTTACCACCCCGAGTCTAGGTTGCATCCGAGAGAGAGAAAGTACACTTAAAGTCAGCCAAGTCCCCGTTCCACTCCTACTAGGAACCTTATTGTCGAGAGAACCTCATTTAATTCAATTCATTGAGGTTCTAAAAGGGGAAGCACATAAAAACTTTCGCGCATCATCAAAACTTGGTTGATAATTGATTGCCTCTTCTATCCCTTCTTGGTGTGTGCATTTTGGATGATGATTGTTGTTTTAGGTCCTCACTAGGTGTCAGTCCTTTTATTTCCTAGATATTCGGTGCATGTGGAGTTGCTTCACACCCTTAGGATCTTCTCCTAGGGGAAATTCCTTCTTCGTTTCTTATTTCAATCCATTGTTCGATTCTCCCGCCAACATGTCTTTCCATGATTTCTCTCACTCCCGCGAGGACTCTCTCCCTCAGGGACTTCTGGAGGACCCACCTAGGGTCACCACTGTTCAGGGGAGAGAGGGGTCCGCCCCTCCTCTTCTGACCGTTGTTGTTGAGGGTGGTCAACTCTCCCATTCCAATTCCTCCTCTCATAATTCGGCCAATCATGTTCTTCACATGATGGCTCAGTTGGATCCCACCCAGCTCGACCTTCTTCGTCAAGCTTTGCAGGGGCCAGATGCCCCATCTTCATTGCCTCTTCAGGGCGGGCTTGCTGCCGCCACTTCATCTCCAGTTGTTGGGTTAGGGGCTGCTTCTGCTGCGCCCATTGATCTCACTCCTGTCCATCCCCGGACTCTCCGATTTCCTAGTATGGAAGTGGGCCAAACTTCTAGCTCGGCCCATCAGATTTCTGATAAGGGGAAGACCCAGATCCCCTTGTCTTCTTATTCAGATCCTTATATCACCACTTCTCCAGCGCCACAGGCTCTTGTGGCCCCGGCTGACTTTGTTCGTCTTCAATCAGGGGCTACCCAGCTAGCTCATGCGGATATGGGCCCTTCCTTGGCCCACTATCCTTCTTACGGGCTTCCCTCTCCGTCGGTCTATCCTTCGGCCCCATATGCTGGGTCTGCTCTCCCAGTTGTGCCTCCTCCTTCCCGAGAATGGGAACTTCTTGATAAGTGGGCTGCCATGCAGCAACAGATTGACCTTCTTCACAAACAGGTCAGCCCACAATCCCTTGCTGACATCCTCGTCCCCAATTTTTGTGATATCCGCTTTCCTCCCCAGTTAGAGCTCCCCATGTACCGCAAGTACGATGGGAATGGCAACCCCTTTATTCATGTAAGGGAGTTCTTGTACGAGTCGGCACAGTTTTAGCATGACGACCGCCTCATGGCGTACCTTTTTCGTCGCTCGTTGGACGGGGTAGCATTGGAATGGTTCTACACTCTGCCGTTGGAGGAGGTGGAGAGTTTTAAAGTAGTGAAAGCGAAGTTTTTACAGAGGTTCCAAGACCGGGTGGGCCCGAAATATTCTTTTACTGATTTGGTGGCCGAAAAGATGAAGGCCGATGAAGATTTCGCTACTTATGCTGACAGATGGAGGCAGATGGCCTCCCGTGTGCCCGGGCAGATCCCGGAAGAAGAGAAAGTGAAATTGTTGATTTCCAATGCCACACCCACGTTCCGAAATATCTTAGCAATGAATGATGTTTCCAACATGCACCAGTTGTATAGTAGGGCCCGATTTATCCAGACCCAGTTCAAGGACTCCCCTATTCATTCTTTATTTGAGGCCCAGAAGCCCAAAACCACCAGAAAAACTCAGGGCCCAGTCACAGAAGGAGTCCAAACAAACGAGCAAGTGCAGGCTGTCCACTTCTCTAACCAATCCGCTCCTCCACGCTTCCAGCAACCCCCAGTTCACCGCTCGGCCAGTTACCCAGCCATCATTTCCTTCTCCTCAACCACCACAACAACCACCACCACCACCACAACAGCCACAACAGCCGCCACAGTACCACAACGTCCTGCCACCGAATGGCTACGAACCTACTCGGCTGGGTCCTAAGAGAACACACTACCCTCTGCTTCCCGAAACTCTTCCAGACATTTTCTCGGCTCTAATGTACACTGGTAATCTTCAGCGCCCTCCGGAATGCCTGAATTGGAATCTGGCCACCGACCAGTCCAGATATTGCATATATCATCGGCAGCCCGGGCACACTATAGAAAGGTGCTATCAGTTCTGTGATTTTTTTTATGATCTGCATGAGGGGCAGAAAATTGATTGGGCCCAGATGCATAAGTTGATCGAAGACATGAAAGAAAGAAGGAGACAGGCGCCGAGGCCGTAGCAGCCGGTGCCGCAGTAGCAACAACCTCAGCAACCTCAACCACAGCAGCAGTAGCAGCCTACACCAGAACTAGGATTCATCAGGATTCGATGCCAACCCACCCACCCGCTCCTTAAAAGCAGCCGTCGACACCGGCTCAAGTAAATATTATTCATCACCCAATTCCTAACTGTCACACCCCGATGTGGACAATCAGAACGTAGCAGTTTATATCCATCATGTCAATCAGAGCATACATTGCCACAAGAGACTAAACCATCAAGATAAATAATAAAGAAACAATTAACCCATCTTTATTAATAATAATAAGAGAAAGTATTCAATTACACCCGGCTCCGTGTGGACTTCTATCTCATTAATGGAAAATACAACAACTCTAGATAACAACTAAGCCAAACTTGACTTGAACATAAACCCTAAATGGCTCGCTCCTTGAATCACTCGTTCCCGTCCCCATCGGAACGCACGTCCTCATCCTAGCTACCTGAAAAGGATTGGAAAGTAGGGGTGAGCAAACCTCAGTAGGATTTTATATCTCTATCATCACACATAATTAAAGTGATTAACCATTTATGAATAACGTTGTAACAAAAGCGATGATAAATAAATGACAAGAGATAGATAGGAAAAAGAACATGAGCTTTCAAGTAAAGAGTAAACACAAGAACTTTTCATGTCATGGAATGATAAATGGAATTGGCCATATCAAGCACACATAACATGTCACACAGGAATTTCAAGTAATTGAGTAAAAGTGGAAATGTCATAGACCAATCACGCTAGTCATGCACTTCGGTGCAATGCCACACCTTGTCATTACAAACTCCCCGGGGCACAAGTACTTTCGGGCGCTCCTCCCAGGACCAGACCGGGCCCTTTATGATGCGTTGGCATTGAAGGTTTGGATCAATGATCCTAGTCTAGACATTCATCACATTAAATGGCCAAGAGTTCCAAGGTTAAGCTCACGAACTTACTTCTTGGATCAAGAGAAATTTCAACAAAATTGGAATGACATCAAGTAGAAAGACTATGAGTCTTTAGGTAACAAGGATGTAAACAAGGATTTCACATGATCTCACAGTTCAAGGCCAACCTTGATAACTGCTTCACGATGATAAAACAAGAAAACCTTATTAATATCTTATCTGTGATGGTCTATAACAGGGCCGTTATAGAAATGTGACGGTCGTACACAGGGCCGTTACGTTGATGTGATGGTCCAATGTTGGACCGTTACAGGACACAGACCAGTTTAATTTGAACTAGCCCAAAACATAATTAAAACCACGTTCATGGGTTCAGGTCTTTAGGGTACAACCTGCCCGTCGTCCTGGTGGGAATGCCAGGCTCATGGGGTCTTACGGAGGTCTCATAATAGTGGTCCTAATCCGACAAAAGGAATATCCGGCAGAGAGTCATATCTATTACAAGAATTGAGGTTAATAAACACGGAAAACCAAGACGGTGCGATCAGTCAATCCCACCGGAGTGGCATGACTGTCAAACAATAAAGCTAAGATCAAATATATATATCTTACATAAATCAAAATTTATACAAGTGTTAACTTAGGGTTTTTATCAAATTCTTCATGATCATTCAACTTAGGATTTTCTAAACATCTTTCATGTAGATCAATGAAAAATTAATGTTTATGATCATAATACAATATTAACATCACGTTCTGCCTTGCTTATAGATCAAGATATCATACTAACATAGTAAGTTTCTGGTTTTAAGAACGCATAATCAATAGTTTAAAGCACCGTCAGGAGAATGTGATGGTCTAAAGAAGGGGCGTTACAAGCATGTAACGCTCTATAGTAGGTGCGTTACGTGCCAGAAAATAAATAGATTAAAATTTCAAATTTTAAAAACATAGGGGCATTTGACGGTCTGTCGTGGGGCCATTAGGCTCATGTGACAGTCTGTCGTACAACCGTCAGGCTGTAACGGCCTCTGAAAGATGCGTCACATGACCTGGAACCCGCCGACGAAGAACTTCGACATGTTACACTAAAACTTCGATTGCTCATGATAGAATGAATAAAAATTAGGAAAAATGCTACCATTCGAAAGAGCATAAAAATTCGTATAAATTTGCATGCTTTGATTTAGATCTAACACAACAAGATTCAATCTTTAACTAATAATCATGAAAGTTGCCCTTTTGATACACCTCAGAGTAAAACGTGAAATTCGAACAGCATGATGAACGAAAATTGGGCAATTAGGTATCAAAAGAAAGAGCTAATAGAGACGCACGATATGCTATTATTATATTCTTGTTTGGCCTGAGAGACACCTACCTTTGCTTTAAGGAAAGAAGGACGAAGAAGAGGGGTCGTCGGAACCCTAGGTACCGCTCCTAGAACGCCCAAATTCTCCCTCGTCCGGTCACGATCGGCCACACTGCCTGATGCTGGTACAAATAGGGTTCTAGGGTGTTGAAAGCCCTCTATAAATAGAACCTATAGGGACTCCTAGAGATCGAATTTGGTTGAAGAGTCCTATGAAGAAATTCTGGCGAAAACTTCGGATAAGGTTCTAATCCGCCGCCCCCGGTAGAAGCGTCTAGACTTAGGGTTTTCGAAGAGAAAGTAAAGACCTAACAATGGGCTAGGGTTTGGCTCAAAACAGAGCACAATTGTTACAAATTCAATTTTACACTAGTTTCATATTTTTCCAGAATTTTAATAATTTTTTTAGAAGTTGAGCCAATAAATAATTAATTTATGTGAAAATATTATAGTGGAAAAAGACAGGGTGCTACACCCTCCCCCACTTAAGGAATTTGGTCCCCAAATTCACCGAATCTGCTAACAACCATCCTTAAAACAATTCGGGATATAATTTCCTAATCACATCCTCGAATTCCCATGTTGCTTCCTCAGCTCCACGCCGACTCCACTGGACCTTGACCATCGGAATGGATCGATTCCTGAGTTGTTGTTGCTTGAAGTCCAATATCTTGATAGGCTTCTCTTCATAAGATAAGTCCTTCTTCAATTCTAAATCAGCATGTTGGATAATGTGCGAAGGGTCATACACATACTTCTGAAGCATAGATACATGGAACACATCGTGAATACCGACTAACTATGGTGGTAGGGCTAATCTATAGGCAACTTCGCCTACCCTCTCTAAGATCTCAAATGGGCCAATAAACCTTGGGCTTAACTTGCCTCGAATTCCGAATCTTCTAATTCCTCTTGATGGTGACACTTTCAGAAATACATGATCTCCAATCTAAAAGTCTAGCTCCCTTCTTCTATTATCTGCATAGCTCTTTTGTCGGGATTGGGCGACCTTCAAACGGTCTCTGATAACTTGGATGTTCTTTGACGATTATGAGATAAGATCTGGTCCGAGCCATTGCTTCTCACCAATTTCTTCCCAACAAAGAGGGGATCTACAACTCCTGTCATACAAGGCCTCAAATGGTGCCATCTAAATGCTGGAGTGGTAACTATTATTGTATGCAAATTCAATCAAAGGTAAATGTTCATGCCAACTGCCTCCAAAATTAATTATACTGGCTCTCAACATGTCTTCAACAATCTGGTTTGCTCTCTCAGTCTGTCCGTTAGTCTGAGGGTGAAAAGCTGTATTGAAGTTCAAACGAGTGTCTAATGATGCTTGCAGTCATTTCCAAAAGTGAGATATAAACCTGGGGTCTCTGTCATATATGATGGACACAGGCACTCCATGCAATCTTATTATTTCCTTTACATACAGGGCAGCCAAAATATCCACGGTCCACTTTGACTTAATAGGTAAAAAGTGTGCAGACTTTGTCAGTCGGTCAATGATCACCCAAATTCCATCAAGGCCTCCTCGTCTTCGGGGTAAACCCATAATAAAATCTATACCGACACTTTCCCACTTCCACTGTGGTATTTCGAGAGGCTTTAACTTCCCAACAGGTCCGAAATGCTCTGCTTTAACTTGTTGACATACTAAACACCTGCTCACAAAATCGGCCACTTCCTTCTTCATGTTCGGCCACCAGAAAGTCCTCTTCAAATCTCTGTACATCTTTGTAGCTCCTGGGTGTATAGTATACTTAGATCTGTGCGCTTCTTCAAGAATCTTCTTCTTTATTTCCATGGAATCAGGGACACATGTTATCCCTCGAAACAACAATCTCCCATCATCAACTAACATAAAATCTGGTCGATTAACCATCTGTTCTTTAATTTCAACGAGCACAGGGTCATTATCCTGCAACTGCTTAATTTCTGCTAGCAATTCTGAACGAAGCTGGACATGAGCCACCAAGATCCGATCTTCCTTTTCTGTAATATCTAAACTGGCAAACTGTTCTAACAACTTCCACTCTTGAATCATTAAACTGGCTAGTCTAGCTATCGGCTTCCTGCTTAAAGCATATGCCACAACATTCCCCTTTCCGAGATGATATTCAATGGAGAAATCAAAATCCATTAAGTACTCTAACCCCCTTCTCTGTCTCATGTTCAACTCCTTTTGAGAAAATAGATATTTCAAGCTCTTATGGTCTGAGTACACTATGGAAGTTTATGCATAAAGATAATGCCTCCATATCTTAAGAGCAAACACAACAGCTGCTAACTCCAAATCATGAACAGGGTAATTCTCTTCATGTTTTCTCAACTGCCTTGAGGAATAAGCTATCACCTTCCCTCGTTGCATCAATACGCAACCTAAATCGATTCCTGAAGCATCGGTATAAACTTCAAAACCTCCTTCACCTAAGGGTAAGGCCAAAACTGGGGCAGTGGTCAAACACTCCTTCAAAGTCTGAAAACTCTTCTCACAATCATCCGTCCATTCAAAATAATTCTCCTTACGAGTTAACCTTGTCAAGGGCACTGTAATCTTGGAAAAATCCTTGATGAACCTTTGATAATAGCCTGTCAAGCCTAAGAAACTTCTGATCTCAGTTACATTAACATGTCTTTCCCAATTACGTACAGCCTCAACTTTAGAAGGGTCTACTGCGATTCCCTCTTTAGAAATAATGTGGCCCAGAAAAGATACCTCTTGCAGCCAGAACTCACATTTACTAAACTTGGCATATAGCTGATGCTCTTTTAATATTTGCAACGCCATTCTCAAGTGTTATTCATGCTCCTCCTTGCTCCTTGAATATATTAGAATATCATCAATAAATACCACGTCCCACTGATCCAAGTAGGGCCGAAACACACTATTCATTAGCTGCATAAAAGCTACAAGAGCATTTTTTAGTCCAAATGGCATCACCACAAATTCAAAATGCCCATACCTACTACGGAATGCCATCTTAAAAATATCTTCATCTTTTATCCTCAACTGATGATACCCAGATCTGAGATCAATCTTTGAGAAATACTGGGCTCCTGATATCTGATCAAATAATTCATCGATCCTTGGTAATGGGTACTTGTTCTTCACAGTGTCTGATTCAACAGACGATAATCAATACACAGCCTTAAAGAACCATCTTTCTTCCTTACAAAAATAATATGAGCACCCCACGGGGAAGTACTCGGACAAATGAACCCTCTTTCTAGTAAGTCTAACAATTACATCTTCAGTTCTCTTAACTCAGCTGGGGACATATGGTAGGGGGCTCTCGAAACAGGTGAGGCGCCAGGAATCAAATCAATAGAGAAAACCACCTCTTTTTTAGGGGGAAGACCTGGCAATTCATCTGGAAATACCTCCGAAAAATCTTGAATAACAAGGATATCGTTCAACTCTACTTCCTTCTTATCAGTTAAAGAAATCAAAGCCAAGAATGCTGGATACCCCTTTCTTAATAGCTTATCTGCCCGAAGTGCCGAAATGAGTGGCACGGACTTGGATAGCCTAGAGCCAGAGAAAGAAAGCTCCGGACTTCCAGGGAAACACATTACTCCTGACTTACAATGAACACTAGCACCATGCTTAGATAACCAATCAGCCCCTAAGATTACATCATAATCTTTCATCTTCATGCATACTAGATCATCAGATAAATTACAACCATTGATCAAAACTTCACTAGAAGGATAATAATATTTAATCTCGGATCCCGAACCAATAGGGGTGGATATCATAAGGTGTGAATCCAACAACACCAGTTTCACAGATAAAGTCTTAGCAAATTTCAGAGATATAAAAGAATGAGTGGATCCAGTGTCGAAAAGTATGAATGCTGGCTTGGAAAGAATAGTAAGAGTACCTTCGACAATGCCTCCTTCCTCGGTAGTCTGGTTCTCGGTCTCTGCCTCCTGGAGGGCTTGGAGCTTGCCTTGCCTCTTGTAACTTCCTTGCGACTTATCAGATGCTACCGGTTCATTAATAAGGGGACATTCTGGAATTCGGTGGTCCCTGCTACCACACCTTAAGCAAGCGCCTAACTTGCGCCAACACTCTTCCATCTTATGACCTGGACGGTCACAGTACTTGCAAACTGCCTTAGACGGCACAACTGGTCCAACCTTCTTCTCGCCTTCCTTGGGTTTCTTATTTTTAGAAAAACTCGGCCCACCATTGGGCCTCTTCTGACCATTACCGGGTCTGAAGTTCCCGGAACTGGATGTCTGTCTCCTTCTTTTTATCCCGACCTCTGATCCGGTCAGTCATTTCCATTGTATCCTCCAAAACTTGTGCTTTTCTTACAATTTCAACATAGATATGGATTTCCAAGGGTGCCAATTGATTGACGTACTAAAGCTTTAAACCATTCAAAAATATTTTAGCCTTCATTTTCTCAGTGGACACCAAGTGTGGGGCATACTTACACAATCTAGAAAACTGCGCTTCATATTTCGCAACCGACAAGTTTCTTTATTTCAAAGCAGCAAACTCGGCCGCCTTCTTCTCCTATACTCTATCTGAGAAGTACTTGTTATTGAAAAACTCCTTGAACTCGTCCCACGTGGCACGCCTATTCCTAAGTGTGGCTTCCACGGCTTCCCACCAAGCACGAGCATCGCGTTCTAATTGGAAAGTCGCTAGTAGGACACGATCCTGATCTCCACATTGCATAACCATGAAGATCCTTTCCGTCTCCTTCAGCCAGTTCTCAGCCTCATCCGGGTCTGAAGATCCACTGAAACGCGGGGGATTCATGCCTTGAAAGTTCCGATGTAGGTTGCCTGCTCCTTGCTGTCCGCCGCCTTGGGCTACTTGCTGTAAGGCCTGGGTCAGGCTCTGCACTGTACGTTGCATGTCTCGCCATTGAACGCGTTCTGTCGCCATCACAGAAATTCCTACAACATAAAAGAAGTAATTAAGAACGTTCTATTGGATCTATCTTCTTATAGCTAGTTAATTAATTAACTAATCTTAGCCCAAGTCTCTACCCAACTCACTGGGTCAGATTCTGACTTTACTAAGGTTAAAGGTTCTATAACACTATTAGCAACCTAGGGTCTAAAGAAAACCTAGGCTCTGATATCACAAAAACTGTCACGCCCCGATGCGGAAAATCGGAACGTAGCAGTTTATATCCATCATGTCAATCAGAGCATACATTGCCACAAGAGACTAAACCATCAAGCTAAATAATAAAGAAACAATTAACCCATCTTTATTAATAATAATAAGAGAAAGTATTCAATTACACCCGACTCCTTGTGGACTTCTATCTCATTAATGGAAAATACAACAACTCTAGATAACAACTAAGCCAAACTTGACTTGAACATAAACTCTAAATGGCTCGCTCCTTGAATCACTCGTTCCCGTCCCCATCGGAACGCACGTCCTCATCCGAGCTACTTGAAAAGGATTGGAAAGTAGGGGTGAGCAAAGCTCAGTAGGATTTTATATCTCAATCATCAGGCATAATTAAAGTGATTAAACATTTATGAATAATGTTGTAACAAAAGCGATGATAAATAAATGACAAGAGATAGATAGGAAAAAGAACATGAGCTTTCAAGTAAAGAGTAAACACAAGAACTTTTAATGTTATGAAATGATAAATGGAATTGGCCATATCAAGCACGCATAACATGTCACACAGGAATTTCAAGTAATTGAGTAAAAGTGGAAATGTCATAGACCAATCACGCTAGTCATGCACTTCGGTGCAATGCCACACCTTGTCATTACAAACTCCCCAAGGCACAAGTACTTTCGGGCGCTCCTCCCAGGACCAGACCGGGCCCTTTATGATGCGTTGGCATTGAAGGTTTGGATCAATGATCCTAGTCTAGACATTCATCACATTAAATGGCCAAGAGTTCCAAGGTTAAGCTCACGAACTTACTTCTAGGATCAAGAGAAATTCCAACAAAATTGGAATGACATCAAGTAGAAAGACTATGAGTCTTTAGGTAACAAGGATATAAACAAGGATTTCACATGATCTCACAGTTCAAGGCCAACCTTGATAACTGCTTCACGATGATAAAACAAGAAAACCTTATTAATATCTTATCTGTGACGGTCTATAACAGGGCCGTTACATAAATGTGACGGTCGTACACAGGGCCGTTACGTTGATGTGACGGTCCAATGTTGGGCTGTTACAGGACACAGACCAGTTTAATTTGAACTGGCCCAAAACACAATTAAAACCACGTTCACGGGTTCAGGTCTTTAGGGTACAACCTGCCCGACGTCCTAGTGGGAATCCCAGGCTCATGGGGTCTTACGGAGGTCTCATAATAGTGGTCCTAGTCCGACGGAAGGAATATCCGGTAGAGAGTCCCATCTATTACAAGAATTGAGGCTAATAAACACAGAAAATAAAGACGGTGCGGTCAGTCAATCCCACCGGAGTGGCATGACTGTCAAACAATAAAGCTAAGATCAAATATATATATCTTACATAAATCAAAATTTATACAAGTGTTAACTAAGGGTTTTTATCAAATTCTTCATGATCATTCAACTTAGGATTTTCTAAACATCTTTCATGTAGATCAATGAAAAATTAATGTTTATGATCATAATACAATATTAACATCACGTTCTGCCTTGCTTATAGATCAAGATATCATACTAACATAGTAAGTTTCTTGTTGTAAGAACGCATAATCAATAGTTTAAAGCACTGTCAGGAGAATGTGACGGTCTAAAGATGGGGCGTTACAAGCATGTAACGCTCTATAGTAGGTGCGTTACGTACCAGAAAATAAATAGATTAAAATTTCAAATTTTAAAAACATAGGGGCATGTGACGGTCTGTCGTGGGGCCATCAGGCTCATGTGACAGTCTGTCGTGCAGCCGTCAGGCTGTAACGACCTCTGAAAGATGCGTCACATGACCTAGAACCCGCCGACGAAGAACTTCGACATGTTACACTAAAACTTCGATTGCTCATGATAGAATGAATAAAAATTAGGGAAAATGCTACCATTCAAAAGAGCATAAAAATTCGTATAAATTAGCATGCTTTGATTTAGATCTAACATAACAAAATTCAATCTTTAACTAATAATCATGAAAGTTGCCCTTTTGATACACCTCGGAGTAAAACGTGAAATTCGAACAGCATGATGAACGAAAATTGGGCAATTAGGTATCAAAAGAAAGAGCTTATGGAGATGCACGATATGGTATTATTATATTCCTGTTTGGCCTGAGAGACACCTACCTTTACTTTAAGGAAAGAAGGACGAAGAAGAGGGGTCGTCGGAACCCTAGGTACCGCTCCTAGAACGCCCAAATTCTCCCTCGTCCGGTCACGATCGGCCACGCTGCCTGATGCTGGTACAAATAGGGTTCTAGGGTGTCGAAAGCCCTCTATAAATAGAACCTATAGGGACTCCTAGAGATCGAATTTGGTTGAAGAGTCCTATGAAGAAATTCTGGCGAAAACTTCGGATAAGGTTCTAATCCGCCGCCCCCGGTAGAAGCATCTAGACTTAGGGTTTTCAAAGAGAAAGCAAAGACCTAACAATGGGCTAGGGTTTGGCTCGAAACGGAGCACAATTGGGCTAGAATTGAGCCCAAATTGCGATGGTTAAACTAGGCCTTCTAAACCCACGAAAAACTCTTAAAAACGTGAAATTGGGCCTACACGAATTTTATTTTGGGCTCTTACCTGAAGACAAAGTTGTTACAAATTCGATTTTACACTAGTTTCATATTTTTCTAGAATTTTAATAATTTCTTTAGAAGTTGAGCCAATAAATAATTAATTTATGTGGAAATATTATAGTAGAAAAAGACAGGGTGCTACACTAACGATGGGTGTGTTGAGTTATGGTTTTGATGATTATTGTGATTGTTACGTTATGATTTTGATGATAACTAAACTTAATGTGTGATTAAGGGATGATAACTAAACTTGTGGTTGATTGCTCATGCTCTTGTTATCTATGTATGGTTGAGATGGCAAATGGCAACGGTTACATGGTCTTGATCCTTGGTTTGCATATGTTGGTTTTAAAAGAGGCAAGATGTTTCATAACCTCTTTAATGTGAACAAGCATGGTATTAACCTTGACTATCTTGCTTGCAAGAGCAAACTCATGGCATTCACCTGGTGAACCAAACGTGTGGATAAGCACCCTGCTCCTCTACAATCCAAAACAGGTGGTATATGTCGTGTACTGTCAAGAACCATTGGTAAGGCTCTTACCCTATTATACAATCCTTGTTATTGAGTGTTCCATGAGGTTATTTCATGAATAATTTACTTGGGATGACTGAGTTTTATCTCATGATTCTTAGCCCATAACTTGATCCTTACCTCAGAACATGTGTGTTTCAAAGTGTTCATATGCATCTAGTTCATGAGGTTTCAAGCCCTTGCAAAACCTGCCATCGTGCGCCCTCGCACGCGGATCGACCTGCGCGGTAAGGTCGCGGGGGTCAAGGCGGCAGCACCCCTTGCGGGGGTTTCTGGGGGCGGAGCCCCCGGAACAAAATTTTGATTATAGGGGTGATATTCCTTTTAATTTGTTATCTTCAAGATTATAGGGAAGTGTGAGCATCGAATTTGTTTAAGAAAATCTCATGTAATGACAAGTGTTCATATGCTTTGAACTTTCCAAATGCATAAACCAAGTTGAATCCAATCCCAAAATGCATGAAATTGATATGGACATGAAGCTCTTGACTTATGGATATGTTTCTTTGAGCTAACACTTCATTTTTGTAGGTATAGGTCTTTCCGGTCGACCAACACACCTTGGCCGGTCGACCAGAATTAACCGAACCAAAAAGATGGGATTTTTGCAGGTTTCGGTCGACCGCCCCTAGGCGTCCGGCCGACCGGTTTTGCCAGAGCCAAAATGTTCTGGCTGCAGCAGGTTCCGGTCGACCGCCCCATGCCTTCCAGTCGACCGCCAGTCCTGAGCCCCCCTTTTGTTGACTTTTGTTTCAAGCTCGAGAAGAGGTCTTTCCTCCCATTTGTTTAATTCCAATGTCACCCAATCTCCCATGGATTGTGGATCTGGTCTGGGGGATGTCTATGGACCATTCCAAGTCTATAAAATACACACAAGAGGGTTAGAAACCCTAAGAAACCAAGAGGGCTTCAAGGGAGATCAAGAGGAGGTTGTCCAAGTGAAGAAGAAGGAGGAGTACTGTAGCCGTGAACAGTACCTCGTGCAGCAACCATCTTCATCCAACTTCAAGCCATTCAAGGTAGATCTGAAGCTAACATCCTCCAAGGAAAAGAAGCAAGCAAGGAAGCAAGGATTCAAAGGAAGATTGCTCTAGGAAGAAAGAAGAAGAAGCAAGCAAGCAGGGATTTGAGAAGAAGGTTGTACAAGGGTGATAAGAGCAAGGTTTTCAGAATCCACTTGAAGTCATTCAAGCAAGAGGGAAGGCAACATTTAGGATCAGCAGCATATGTTGAAAAGGAAGCCAAATCAGGGGATTTCTAAACTATGCCTTATTGTTTTTCAAGTTCATATTCGTGTTTTGTATAAACTGCGAAAACTTGTGTGTGTGTGGATCGTTGTTGGATCCGTGGTCGTATGTATGTGTGTCATATTTGATTCGTGTGTGTGCGTGGATCTTCCTAGATCTGTGTTTGTGTGTGTGTGGATCTTTTAGATCTGTTCTGTCTCGTGTGTGTGTGGAGTGCTACACTTGTCGCAGCGTGTGTGTGTTTTGTTGATCCGCTTGTTGGATCGTGTTGGAGACTTCATCTCCGTGTGTGTGTGTGTATTGGGGCGCGTCCCCATGTGTGTGTGTGCAGGCGTCATCCTACGTGTGTGGTTGGAGCGTCGTCTCCGTTTGGGGATTTATCCCCGAGTGAAGCCTCACAGAGTTTGGTGAGGGGTGGACGTAGGATTGCCGTCGTTGCATCCGAACAACCTTAAAAATCGTTGTGCATTGTGTTTTGAATTATGTGGTTTAGTCCATTTCCTCTACCCCCATTCTACGTGAGTGATTAGTGTAAACCGGTTGTTCCGAATATATCTACATATATCTTGCTTAATCCATATCTTCATCAATTAAGTTTGATAAATCCAATTTGTGATCAAATAGTTTTGAATCTCTTAACTAGCATTCTATCACATATTTGAAAAAGGCCAAAAGTTTTCCTAAAATTTGTAATCACCCAATTCACCCCCCTCTTGGGTGTCATTGATCGCGGGACTTCATGGTGGTCTTACGATGATGAGATTCCCACTCATCTTTTGGGCCTCCACTATACATACACCAACTCCCCTTCACCTTTTGTCCCTTCCCTCATCTCGCCCACCATTTTGACCTCCGCTCCACCCACCATTCCCTCCAGATCCCCCATTGCACCCGCCACATTGCCCACCATTTCACCAATCCTTGCACCTTCACCCGTCATACCCTCTGCTGTCACCCCCTCGCCTAACCCTTCGCCCATCATCCTTCCGCCAGGGCCTGTCAGACCCACCTCCACCATCACCTTTCCTACCGTTGTTCCTTCCTATTACCCCACTGGGCCAGTCAGGAGTCCATCCGATGCAATTCCGGCACGAAACTTTGCCCTCCAGAGTGGGCGTTTATTTCATAGAAGTTATCCCTCTACTGGTGCACCTGCACCCAACCCTCCAGTTTCCTTACCCACAGTTGAGCAAGAAGAAGCCGACCCCCTACCAGGCACAAGATATGATCTACTACAGCACTTGGACCGGACGCCGGCCAAGATTTTAATATTGGAGTTGATTAAGAGGTCCACACTGCACCAGGATGCTCTGAAAACTTTCCTTCAAAAAGTTATGGTTAGTAACGATATGGCAGTAGAAAGTTTACCGTCGGCGTTGGCCACAATTACAAAGGGGCCATCCATTTCTTTTTCAGAATCAGAATTAGCACCCCCTGAGGCACGCCAGATGCCACTTTGCATTTCAATCACATTAAATAAAGTGGCGGTCGACGCGGCTCTAGTGGACACGGGAGCGTCAATAAATGTCTGTCCCTTGAGCACTCTACGTGCGTGCAATATCTCTGAAGATATGTTAAGGCCAACTCCGACAACCATTGCTGCTTATGACACCTCCAGGAGAGCATGCCATGGGGTGGCGACTGTTCAGGCCGAGCTTGGGCCTCTCACAATGGCCGTGGAATTTTATGTGTTGGACATTGATCCGATGTTTAAGGCCATTCTAGGCCGTCCATGGATCGACAGTCTTCATGCCGTGCCTTCGACCGCTCACCAATGCCTCAAATTTTCATTTTAGGGGCGGGTAGTCAAGGTAAGGAGCATTTCCACGGTGCAAACCATTGAGGCTATTTCTGATAAGATTTAGCCAACTCTCTGGCCGAGCAACAAGCCGGTCATTTCCATGATGGATTTAGATTTTCCCTGGGCATATGTGTCACGCAAGCCCGCCACCACACCTATCAATGTCAAAGCCAAGTCCAAGATACGAGACTCCAAGGGCTAGAACATGATTCTTAAGCTAGGTTACCAGCTAGGTATGGGTCTCGGAGCCCAGTTACAGGGGCGGACTACGCCCATTCCAAGGGGTAGGAAAATGAGCAGAAGAGGCCTCGGCTATCGAGAGTCAGCATTATCAATTCTGGGAGACTCTGGGCCGCTGACGTGGGATAACCGTCAGCATTTTCTAAAAGGCCCGTTGCAGCCAGGTACCCTAAAGAAGCCGCCATGTTCTGATGTGAAAAGTGATACCGTTTGTGCTGTTGCTGACCCGCCGCCACCGCTGAAGGGGCTGGTGGGTGACATGGAAGATTTCTGTCACAGTTTTGAAAAGATGTTTCATGAAGAAGAAGTTTGTTCGAAGAAGTTAGAGTTACAACTTGTGAAGTGCTCTCCAGCAGAGCCAGTCTACCGAAGGCCGCAAGAAGAGGGGGGCTCCATCATTGTTTTTTCTTGGTCTCCTTCCCATCTTGCCTCCCTTTTTCAACAGTTGGGATTTATTCCCCGTTCACCTCCAATCATGGTTGATCCATTCTTTACGGAAAGGCTATTTGATATTTTGTTTGTGCCGTGTGCATGTGGGTAATGCCCACCTATTGATCTCTCCACCATGTGGACCCCCACATCTGATCTTTCGAATATGTGATTTTCCTCTTCCGATCCGTTCTTTGATGTCTTGTTTCCATCTCTCTTCTCCCGTCAGCTTCCTCCCCCTTCCTCCTCTAACCCCTCTTATTGCGTGATCTCCTCCAATCTCCAAAAAAAACACCAATTTCAAAACGGAGATTTTAATGGAGGATTATGCTATGTTTTGTCTGCATTCTTCTGAGGGGCACGAGACCTCTGTTCCCTTTCTTGTAGATTCCTTATCCCCTAGGTTAGATATGGGGCTTGTTTAGCTTAGAGAAGTAGAGTCAGTTGGGTCTAGTGAGTTAGGATATTGTTCTAGTGTATCCAACCCTTCCACACTTACCACGCGCCCGATGACGCGTCGCTCTAAAGCCGTTCTTGATAGGTTCCTCCAGGATCTTGTCCAGCGTTGTCACTCCCTCCGTAAGTGCCTTGAGTTTGTAGAGACAGCCATCGTCTTGGAGGATGATGATGAGTTAGAGGGGGTTTGGAGCGATGATGGATTGGATGTTTATGAGATAATAGATGAGAAGGACCCAATCGATTGTGAGGAGAGTGACGTGGATGACACTACCGATTTGTACGCGTAAGGATTAAAGAGATTTGATGAACCGTCATCGGCAGTGGATGAACCCACAAAAGAAATTAATCTTGGAACTGAAGAGGATCCCATGCTTATCATTATCTCTGCTAATCTCCCACCTCAAGTTGAAGAGGAGCTAATCCATGTCTTGAGGGAGTATAGCGATTCATTTGCCTGGTCCTACAAGGACATGCCGGGCCTTGACCCCGCTCTGGTAGAACATAGACTAGTACTTAAACCAGGGGCGAGACCCGTTAAACAAAAATCAAGAAGATTCCACCCCCAAATGGCCTTAAGGATAAAAGAAGAAGTGGATAAGTTACACAAGGCCAAGTTCATTAGAGTCGTTTTATATCCTCAATGGGTGGCGAACATAGTCCCTGTGATGAAAAAGGATGGAAAAATTTGAATTTGCATTGATTTCAGGGATTTAAATAAGGCATGTCCAAAAGATGATTTCCCGCTTCCTCACATCGACGTGTTGGTGGACAACACGGCTGGGTACGAAGCCCTCTCATTTATGGACAGATATTCAGGATATAACCAAATCGGCCTAGCTCCAGAAGATCAAGAAAAGACCTCGTTCACCACGCCCGGGGGAACTTACTGCTACGTGGTCATGTCGTTTGGACTAAAAAATACGGGTGCCACATACCAACGGGCAATGATGGCAATCTTCCACGACATGATGCATGTTTATATGGAAGCCTACGTGGATGACATTCTGGTGAAATCGAGGTCAAAAGAAGAGCACCCTGCCATCTTGGCCCAAGTGTTGCAAAGGGCTAGGGAGTATAAGTTGAAGATGAACCCGAAGAAATGTGTGTTTGGGGTAGCATCAGGGAAGCTGCTTGGCTTTATAGTTAGTAAATGGGGGATTCAAATCGATCCAAACAAAGCAAAGGCCGTTATGGAGATGCCACTGCCTAAGAATTGGGCGTTTGCAGTTCATTCGGAGGTTTATATCTTAACATTCGCAAAGGTGCTGCCCATTCTACGAACTGTTGAAGGCGGGGGCCAAATTTGAATGGAACAAACAATGTCAGAAGGCCTATGAGGATCTTAAGGTTTATTTGTCCAATCCCCTGATTCTGTAACCTCCTGTCTCTGGAAAACCCCTGATTCTATACATTTCGGTTATTGATGACTCCCTAGGAGCTGTCCTGGCACAAGTGGACGACGAAGGGAAGGAAAGGGCATCCTACTACCTCTCTAGGTTGTTCAATCTTGCTGAATTTAAGTATACCACTATGGAAAAGACCTGCGCAGTGTTAGTATGGGTAGCTCAGAAGCTCAAACATTATTTCCTTGCCCATGAGGTTAAGTTGATCTCTAGAATGGACCCAATTCGCTATCTTTTAGAGAAACTAGTCCTTTCTAGTAGGTTAGCTCGCTGGCAGAGCTTTCTCTCCCAATTTGATATTACCTTCGTCGTTCAGAAAGCTATCAAGGGACACACAATTGCTGAACATCTTGCTCATTCCCCTATCCCTTGCACTGATGCGATCTAGGACGAGTTTCCCGATGAGCACCTGGCTGTGCTCACTCATCACCCTTTTTGGTTGTTGCATTTTGATGGTGCACTCAATTCTCATGGTCGAGGGGTTGGCGTTGTCCTCCTCACTCCAGAGGGAGTGACCATCCCCATTGCAGATCAACTCTCCTTTCCTGCTACCAATAACATAGCCGAGTATGAGGCTCTCCTTGCTGGATTGAAGCACGCCTACATTATGGCCGCGCGATACTTAAATATCATAGAAGATTATCAGTTGGTGCTACGCCAAGTTCTTTCCACCTATCGCACCTATGACCCTAAGCTCAAACCTTATCAAGACTTGGTCACACTATTGGCTAAGCAATTCCGTAAGCTAATTTACATTCACACCCCTCGATCACAAAATATTCTTGCCGATGCACTTGCATCGCTTGCTTCTTCCCTTTCCTTTCCCCTCAGTCGCTCCACTGAGACCATTGTGGTCCAGCGGTTAGACGCTCCTTCCCATCAGGACCCGTGGTTTGATAACCTTAGAAAGTATGTAGAGAAGAAGGCTGAGAAGGAGGATTTGAAGGAAGTGTCGTTAACTGAGCTCGAGGAAATTCTAGAAGAAGAGGAATTGCCTTGGTATCACGAAATTGAGCAGTATTGCAGGGACAGGTCATTCCCAGAATCAGCCAATGCCACGCAATGCAAGGCCATCAGAAGAGTCGCCTCTAGATACACCATCTTCGCGGGAGAGTTGTATAGGCGGGCTCTTAATGGAGTTCTCATGAGATGCTTAGACGATGATGAGGCCTAGAAAGTTGTTGAAGCAGCTCACTCAAGTGAGTGTGGAGGGAATGTCAATGCTCAGGCCTTGGCAATGAAGATTCTTAGGCAGAGCTATTACTGGCCAACCCTAGAAGAAGATTGCTCCACCTATGTCCGTAGGTGCCTTCAATGCCAACTCGACGCTGACAAGATTCATGCTCCTGCTTCATCTCTCCATCTTCATTCCGCTCCTTGGCCATTCTCCATGTGGGCTTTTGATATTGTAGGCCCGCTAGATGATCCAAACTCCCAGGTTAAACAAAAAGCTTTTATCTTAACTACTACGGAGTATTTCACCAAGTGGGCAGAAGCTGAAGCATATGCAAAAATCAAAGCCACCACAATTTGTAGCTTCATCCTCAAGAACATCATTTTACGGTTTGGAGTGCTAAGCGATATCGTCACCGACAACGGACCACAGTTCGTGTCATAGGAACTCCAAGACCTCTATAAGAAATTCAACATTTCATTGCATCATTCATCACCATACTACCCCCAGGGCAACGGCCAAGCCGAGGCCACCAACAAGACTCTTCTTAAAATTATCAAGAAAACATGCGAGTCACATAAATTTGATGATTGTGACGATAAATTAGTAGAAGCACTATAGGCTTATTGCATCTCCGTCCGTACTCCCACGGGGCAAACTCCTTTTGCTCTCACTTATGGGATGGAAGCAGTACTCCCGTATGAGATTTTGATCCCTTCCCTAAGAGTGCAGCTCGACAAAGAACTTAATCTCGATGAACGTCGAGAGACGTTGCTGGTCTAGCTGGAACTCTTGGACGAGAAGAGGCTTAATGCGGCTAATCACGTCTCTGTTTATCAAAAATGTGTTTCACGTCATTTTCAAAAGAAGGTCATCGAAAGGAAATTTCAAATGGGTAATATGATTTTGAAACACAAATTTATTAGATCAGCAGGTCCTAGGTCTAAGCTGTAACCCAATTGAGAGGGTTCGTTCGGAAGTAATACTTCATGTGCCTGCGTGTGCATGGGTCTCTCCCCGTCTCTTTCACATCGAAGGAAATCTCATGTCTTCGTGTGTATATGCATGCATGGTCTAGGGTTCTGCACGTCCTCTCCCTATCATGGCCTCCCCGTCGGGGGGGCCGGGACGAGACGGCTCTCCCCCTCCCCTGAACATTGCTAAGGACTTCTCTTCTCCTCATCCCAAGTCCTACGCGGCTGCTGCTTCTTCGTCCAAGGTTTCCTTCATCGACCTACAGAGAGACATCCCATTTAGGGCTACATGCAAGCATATCTGCCCTTCAACCAACACTGAAATCCCGACGGTCTTCTTCTCGGCGGAAGAACTCTCGGCCATATCAGAACCTTTCAAGCTTTGCCTTGTTTTCAAGTTCTATAAAGATCACCCCACCCTGGATGAGATCACAAGAGCTCTACATGATAAGTGGCACGTACAGGGCGCTGTGTCCACGTCAAGGTTTGATCGCCGCCATGTTTTCATCAGGTTCCTCTGCTACGAGGACTTCATCCATGTGTGGACGCGTGAGAGCTGGATGCTGCTTGGCCAGTCAGTAAAAATTTTCCGTTGGTCTCCATGGTTCCGATCGGGGCTGGAATCGCCTGTGGTACCAGTTTGGTTCCATATTCCTCTACTCCCACCATATTTCTACAGCTTCGGCGCTCTTTCATCTATCGCCTCCTCTGTTGGCCGCCTTCTAAAGATTGGGCATGCTACTAAATCTCTTAATCGCTTGGAAGGGGCTCGTATATGTGTGGAAACTGATGTATCAAAGCCTATTCCAACCGAGCTCTGGATTGGTGTGGGTGAGGAAGGTATGAAACAGTCGCTGATTCCACTTTTTGTTCCATTTTTTTGTTCAGCTTGTAGGAAACTGGGACATGAAGCGAAGAACTGCCTGCGTTATAATTCTGCACCCAAGCCACCAAATGCTGAGAAACCAAAGATTATGAAAGATGGCCCTTCCGAAGAATTTAATGGATCCACTGCAGAGCATACTATTGAAGCTCCTACTGTTCAACATCGGTGGCAACTGAAAACTACTCATCCCCTTTCCTCTGCCCCGATGGTGTCTGGTGAAACTTCTCAAAGAATTGACATTGACAATCCGCCAAGGGAACGGATACCGCAACTTCCAATCTCTCGTGTGAATAACACTTCGATTGCAGTGGATCCCCCTCTAGGGAATGATCCTATCCCTGACACTGGGCAAGATGAGGTCCAGGTAGACAATCCTGGTAGCGAGCAGGCACAAAAGCAAGATGCTGGTGTTTCATATTTATCCCTGACGGCTGAGAAAGAGCCTCAATCTCGAATACCCTCTGCTCTTGATCGACTCAATGCCATTAAAAACTTGCAGAAGTTTCAAGTTTCCATTGCCAATAAATTTGCTGATCTCGGCATTGAAGATAGTTCTGAGTCCTCCCCAGCCAATCTGGAAGATGATCTACTGCAACAAATGACTGTTCTTACGGTAGATTCTGCCTCTCTGTTAGGTGAGCCCCCAAAAGCTAATCCACAGGCTGCTCTTTCCAAGCGGAAAAAGGCTCGCAAGAAATACCATCAGCCTCTGGAGGGCATGCACTTAAATACAAGGTTGGCTAGGCGTACTCAAATTTCCAAGGATGACCTAGATATATGACATCTAGAATTATATGGAATGCAAGGGGAGTGGGCAATGCTAACACTACTGCCCGTATACACCAACTCAGTATGCAGCATAATTGTGGTTTCTTTGCTATACTGGAGCCTATGTTAGATAATTCCCACATCCAACGTGCTTGCAGGAACGCTGGCTTCAATCAATATGCTTTCAATTTGGATAAACAACCAAAGATTTGGGTCTTCTGGAAGAATTCATTTACCCTCTCCTGCATTGTCTGCCATCCTCAGTTCCTCACTCTAGCCGTGGGCAATATTCAGCAGCCTGAGGCATACATCACCATTGTTTACGCCAAATGTTCGGTTACTGAACGACACTCCCTTTGGGCACATCTTTCCCAGTTTGCTTCTTCTATTGCAACACCTTGGTTTTTTGCAGGTGATTTCAATGCTATATGTTCATCCAGCGAGAAGCAAGGAGGCGACTCTTCGGTTTCTGCTAGTATGAGTGATTTCAATTCTTTTATACAAACAACTCCTGTTATTGATGTTGGCTTTCATGGACCACAATTCACCTGGTGGAATGGATAGAGTGGGCAGCGCTCCATTATGGCTCGTCTGGACATGGCATTATATAATCATGCCTAGCTTACTTCTTACCCCTCAACTAAAATCACTCACCTTGCAAGGATTCACTCCGATCACTCCCCCCTTCCGGTGAAATTCATGGATGCTACTACATTTGGTCCTAAACTTTTCAGGTTTCAGAATATGTGGGTGCGACATGAATCCTTTCTTTGCACTGTCAAGCAGTCCTGGGAACTCCCTATATTTGCTCAGCCTATGCACAAGCTTGTCTTTAAGCTCAGACGGCTAAAGCACACCCTTAAACAATGGAATGTCGACACTTTTGGTAACATCTTCACCCATATCTCCTAGTGTGAAAAAGAATTGTTGGCTATTGAATAGAAGCAAATTGATGATCCGTCTGAGATTAACTCCCTGGAATTGGAATCTTGCCGTAAACGGCTCGGAGAGCTCTACATGCGAGAGGAAATTTTCTGGAAACAAAAATCCAGGGTCCGCTGGCTGCTTGAGGGAGACAGGAACACAAGATTCTTTCATGCTATTACCAATTATAATAGAAAGAAGTTGTCTATTGCTTCCATTTCAGACCAGCAAGGCAATACTTTTGACAAATTTGATGACATTCTTGACTGTGCTATCAATTTCTACACTGATTTGTTCACATCTGAAAACACCACCAGTCATGAGGACCTTCTTGAGCTGATTCCCCCCTTGGTTACTGAAGAAGATAATAATAGACTGCTTGTTCTACCTACTTCGGAAGAGATTAAAGATACCATCTTCAGAATGTCTGGTGATAGTGCTCCGGGTCCGGACGGATTTCCTAGTATGTTCTTCACTGTGTGTTGGGAAATTGTGGAGTTGGATGTTGTTGAGGCTGTCCTAGCCTTCTTTCTCTCTGCCTTCATGCCTCAAGCTTACACATCTTCTTTCTTGGTCATGATTCCAAAGACGGAGCATCCTGCCACCATTGCTGAGTTCTGCCCCATTAGCCTTTGCAACTTTGCCTATAAAATTATTGCTAAAAATTTTTCTGACCAGGTGTGCCACCTGTTGCCTTGTATTGTCTCCCCGGAACATGGTGCCTTTGTCAAAGGCAGAGACATTATTGATACCATATCTCTAGCCCAGGAGCTAATGCAGGAAATTCATCGCCCTTCTAGAGGCAGGAACATCATCATCAAACTTGACATGATGAAAGCTTATGACAGGCTCGAATGGAATTTTCTCTTTGCAGTGCTACAAAGGTTCAGATTTGCTACTAAATGGATTGAATACATTCGTATCATGTTCACCAACTGTTGATTCTCTGTCATGCTGAATGGCTCCTGCAAAGGATATTTCAGATCCACTAGAGGTCTTCGCCAAGGGGACCCTCTTGCCCCAGCACTATTCATTCTGGCAGAGGAGGTCCTCAGCAGAGGCCTTTCTTACCTTATGCTGAATTTCCCATACTGCAGATATAAAGTACCATCTTCCTGCCATGTTGTTTCGCATCTCTTGTTTGCAGATGACACTCTTGTATTCACCAATGCCTCTACTGTTGCTATCAATAAGCTCAAGGCGTTCTTAAAGAAATATGAGGAAGCCTCTAGACAGAAAGTCAGTATTCCTAAGAGTTCCTTTATCATGTCACCTTCAACTATGCCCTCCTACATATCCAAGGTTGCTGAGCACACTGGATTCCGTTATGAGCCGACCAAGTTTACTTACCTGGGAGCACCCATTTATGTGGGTCAGACCAAGTCATGCTATTTCGACTCCATCACTTCAAAAATTCAACGTCGGGTATCCTCCTGGCTTGGGAGTTTACTATCTTTTGGTGGCAAAATTACCCTCATTAAGCATGTCCTGCTCTCGATGCCCATTCACATCCTTGCTGCCTCCACTCCTCCTCTTCAAATTCTGCACAAAATGGAATCTATTCTCTCTCGGTTTCTTTGGTATACTGACACTGGAGATAAAAACATCAGTGGCTCTCTTGGAAGACACTTTGTCAGCCTCGATCTGAAGGGGGGGCTGGCCTCATATCACTCTCCATTCTAGGTGAGGCTTTCTCTCTCAAGCGCTATTGGAAGCTCTATACCTCTAATTCACTCTGGTGCTCATACATTAAAGGAAAGTACTACCCAGGTGGCTTCCTAGATTCTGCCTCCAAAGATTTGGGGACTAAAATGTGGCGCGCCATCCTGAAAGCAAGGTAAACTTTTCAAATTTATTGCAAATGTAACATTGACAATGGTTCTGGCAAATTTTTCCTCCAAAATTGGTCGAGTATGGGAGCGCTTTTACACCATGTGCTAGACAAGGAGGCTCTGTCTGATTGCAATTTTAGAGACATCTCAGTGGCTGAGGCACTGGTTTCTGTTGACAGCATTGCTGAAAGACTGGGAAACTTGATTCCCCTTGACATCCTATTTGCATATATTGGCAACCTTTCACCTTTGAGTAGAAATACTGGCTGTGAGTACATATGGATGCCACATCCACAGGGCTATTTTACTATATCCTCGACTTACAAGGTTTTATCCTACATAGAAGCAACGGTTCCCCGTGGACAAAGATCTTACAATGACATTAATCCGGGACTGTTCTGGCACTAGTATATCCCAACTAAATACTCATTCCTGGCTCTGCGTCTGACTTTTAACCAGCTTCCGGTTGATGCTGTCATCTAAAAGCTTGGTATTCAGCTGGCCTCTGCCTATTCTTGCTGCCCCAATCCAACAGCAAAGACCATCAAGCACGTCTTCTTAGACAGCCCTACGGCGTCCGCCATTTGGGCTCACTTCGAGGCCCTCTGCAACATCTTCCCAGCTCAAAATTCAATTCAGTTCTATCTCTCTGGGTGGCTGCAAGATGTGGGTGGAAAGAGGCGGATTCACCTGCTTCGGTGCCTCCTTCCACTATACATTTGCTGGGAGCTGTGGACTCTACGTAATCAGGCTCGATTCGATAACAAGTGCCCCTCGATCCCGGCTGCTATTGAAAGGATTACATTCCAGCTTTACCTTGTCTTATCCGCTACCACCTCTTCCCCAGACAGTCGCACAGACATGGAGACTCTCACTCAATTCAAACTCAAGCCAAACTACCTTCAGTTTAAGTGGAAGATTGTTACCTGGCTCCCTCCTCCTGACCAATGTCTCAAGCTCAACACTGATGGATCCTCAAGATGGAACCCAGGTACCGCCGGTGGGGGCATCATTTTGAGAGACCATCGAGGTAATCTGGTTGTGGCAGCATCCTTCTACTACGCCTGTGTGAATAGCCTGGTAGCTGAATTCCTCGCGCTGCTTAACAGCCTCAGGCTCTACCAAGCTCTCAAGCATCATGTGCATTGCATTGAGGTGGACTCACAAGTTCTTCTTGGCATCATCAACAACAGGACCAAAATCCCATGGAAATTCAGAGACCTCTGTGAGGATCTATGGGATTTGCTAGACTGGTTTGCTGCCAGAGGGTAATCAAGTGGCGGATTTCTTCTCTAATCACGCTTGTGACAATGGCACGCAACATATCTTTCTTGATGAAGAGTCTATCCCCCGGAGGGCCAAGGGGCTACTTAGACTTGATCGGCTAGGCATTGGTACTATTAGGGAGATTGATTATTAATTTAACCTACCTTTTCCTTTCTTTCCTCCTTTCTTATGACTTTCATTCCTTTGCTTTTGATTGCTTCTGGCTTGAGGGAATGCCCTCTCACCTTGCAGGGGTATGCCCCGGTGACAGTGTATACATGATTCATTTATATAAATCCCATTGCCATAGTGATACCTAGTGGAGCAGATTGCTCTCCGGGTGTCTCTTTGGTCATTTATCAAAATTTTAAAATTAAAAAAATCAAATATTTCAAAACCCGAAAAAATTAAATATTTCAAAACTGAAAAAAATCAAATATTTCAAAATCTGACAAAAAATTCAAATGTTTCAAAAACCAAAAAAATCAAATATCTTTAAAACTACAAAAACATTTTCAAAAAAATCATCACTTGCATTTCATGGCATGCATTGCATCCTTTGTCTTTTGTCTTAATGCTTACCCCCTTGACCAGAAATCAAGGATTGGTTATTCCCTAACTTGCTCCAAGCAAGGGGCTAAGTCTAAAACATATTTAACCTATTTTTTGTTTGAGTGTGCGTGCAGGGGCAGGTCCTACAAATGCTGCTGGCAACTACAGGTACGCGATCTCCATACGACAGTCTAAATCTTTCAAATGGTCAGCATATGACCATTCCAGGCTTCTAGACGGCCTCCAGAAGGCCGCTTTCATTCTATCTCATGAGCCCATCGGTTCTTCTGTGCGCCCAAAGGGTAGCGGTCCTACAAGGGCCGCTTATTCTTCACACGGTCTCTCACCAACCGCTCTAGTACTCCAGACGGTCCTTCAATAGATCGCCTATCCTCATTCTGAACCCGCCACATCCGTTAATTAAGCGGTCTGTCTAAGGCCGTTTGAATGCACCCCGCGGTCACATGGTGACCGTTTAAATTGTGAAGCGGTCCTATGTGGACTGCTTCCTTTCCAGAAAGCTATCTCAATCCACAAAATGCATAGGAAACAAAGGCCAATCTCATTAATCAAACATTCAATTCCTTTATTTTCCATGGTCTCTATACATCATAAATGCTAAAAATCACTCAATCCTCAGCCGGGCATCCCCGCGATGCCTGATCTCTCTAAGCTCTCTCACATAAGCCTGATAGCCCTCCTGAAGCTCTGTCACCTCCGCAGGAAGGATGCGGGTCCTGGCGATCCCCCACATGATCAAGGCGCTCCTGACCGCCTGTTCATCCTCCTCCCTGCCGAACCGCCTTGCCTGTAGTGCAAGAAGGTGGGGAAGCGCTGGAACTGTAGTGCGAGGAAGCCCGACCTATAGAAAACACATGTCTGGGTTGTACATCGCCAAAGTGGTATCTCCCACTAGCAGCAAGTCGAGCCCAAACCTCCTAGGAAGCCTGAGGGTGGTGCCGTGGAGGAAGAATGGGCGCATCACGAACTGGTCCAGGGGCAGAATGTTGATGTAAAGATGCCATTCGTCCCTAGTGTTCTTGTCTGCTGTCCTGCACTCCACCTGCTGAGAGAACTTGAAAGAACCCCCAATAAAGAACAGCGGATGGCTCCCAAAAATCCGGCTGACTGAGGTGATATTCTCCCTAGGCATGAATTTCAACCTGACACCCATCCAACACTCCAGGAGGATCATAGAGCCAAATAATAGACCCCCTAGAGCAGTTGAACTAAGACTCTTATAAAGGTAAGCAAGGACGGCCTGAGAGATGGAAAGACCCTGCCACAGACCACTGATGGTACTAAGGATGGGGATATCTAGGACATGGTCGATAGAGGGAAAGAGTATGGCCCCGCACAAGCAAATGGAAGCGGCCTTGGCTATGGCCTCATCCCACCCACACCTATTCTTGCAATGAGCTATAACCCACTGGCTTAGGGGTAACAAATGGATTTGGTGTGGGCCCACTATGGTGCGGATGTCCTTCACGCTAGGTATAAACTCCCCTAAAATAAGGGCAGGGTCTACAGGGGCAATGGTGTGGCAAACTAGATCTTCCTCACCCACCTTGGATCTGGGAAAGGACAAGTAGGTCTCTACCTCTTCTAAAAGGATGGTGGCCTCGAAGGACCGGAAGATGAATGTATGTGTCTGAGGATGCCATATCTCCACTAAAGCCGTGATACTATGCCAATCTAGTGAAAGTTTGGGGTAGTTCTTTGCCAACACTAGAAGAGAGTGTAGGTGCCAGGACCTAAGGATGGATGTCACTGATATGGGTAGTTCGCGGATCAAGGGAGCCATCCACTTCAAGGTGGAATAGCGTCTCGGGCCAGGGAGAAGCTGAGGTGATAAATGAAAAGAAAAAGAAGAGATGAAAAGAGAGGAAATACATGTAAGCTTTTTGAATGAAATGGAGTGAAATTGAATCAAATAGCATTAGTGTACCTCTCTTATGGGGCTGGAGCTCAAGTGTCCCAGGATCGTGGTCAGCCGTTGTAGCACCCCATGCTCCTTCCTAGCGAGCTTTGGTCCACCATAAGTAGCCCCCTCCATAGAACTTCCTTCAAGGGCCCTCTTCATGGTGTTTTGAGGAGGATTAGCAAGGTTTTCAAGGCTTGATAGAGAGGAATTGTGTGAAGAACAAGATTGGAGTGCCCCTCTTCTTATAGGATCTAATGTGTGGCCTAATACCCCTAGGGTTGAGGTAGGATAACTCTAGGATGGGTTAGGATAGGCTTTGGCCCCAATTGGGACTCTTTCCCTCGGGTTGGGGACTCTCCAAGAGAGTCCCGATCAGAGCTATCATAGTTTTCCTGTAAGCAGTCTATCGAGAGACCGTGTATTATCGGAAGCGGTCCACCTTGGACCGTCTACGTACCTTTTGCACACTTCCACTCCCGAGAACCTAGACGGTCTATGAAGGGCCATCTTACACATTCAAATGGTCATCATGGGATTGTCTTCCAGCATCCACGTCCCAACAGAGACCGTTTTGGCCTCCTTTGCAGCTCTAGCCGAACAAACATCTGTGGCTCACCATGGGACCATCTAAGCCCTGAGCGGTCGTCTGGCCGACTATTTATCTACCTGAACCATAAATTTTTGACCTACCTGCACCAATTCCTACTCAAGTCCTCGCCTCCCTCTCCCCTTTCCCTCACTCACTCGCGTCGAGTTAGGATTCATCATTAGTTAGTTGGCGTCAAGCATTTGCATTCATTCACGCATTCATTCACACATTCATTCATAAAAAAAACATGTCATATCACTATCATGCCATACTATCCACATGTACACAAGTCATATCTAAGTACATCAGGCCGGTCCCCCTCCCTGGTCGTCACTCTCACCCGCACCCTCATGCCTCTTCGCTGGCGGGGGCATCGCTGAGCTCACCTCCTCTCGGGATCGTCGGTGCCGCTCCTCCTCTTCGTTCCTCCGATGACTGGAGGAGCCCGTAAAGTAACTCTTGTAGGAGCCGTGCGTACCGTATGTGCCGCTCGGAGCTCTGCTGCACTTAGATCTCCAGCTCATCCCCTCCATGATACCCTCCAGCTTCGCCGCCTGAAGCCTGGCTCACTCCGCCTCAGCTCGGAAGTGCTCCGCCTTATCTCGGTAGCGCTCCGCCTCTGCAGCCCCAGCTTGGGCTCGCTCCAACTCCGCATAGAGGAGCGCCACCTCGATCGCATCCGCAGGACGGCTCCGCTCCATCTCCTCCCGGAGACGAGCAACCTCGTCCCGTGCCGCTACGCGGATCTGCTCCATCTCCTCCCGAAGCTGGGTCAGCTCGGTCACCTGCATATACACACGTCATGGTTAGCTAATTGGATTTCATACTTATAATCGTTAAGGGAAAGCGTAGTGTACTTACCCTCTCAGCAAGAGCAGCCTTGACCGCCTCGGCCCGTGCGACCATCCTCGCGAACTTTGCCTCTCGCTCAGCACGATCTGCGGGTGTTTAGGAGGAGGAAGAAGGCGTGTCAGCTCCTTGACGCTGGGTCCCCTCGGCTCGCTACATTTAGAACTCCCAGTTAGTCAAAATCATAAGCATATGCATAACTAAGTCTAAGGTTCAGTAACACTCACTAGAAGGTCCAGCGCCTGTCGAAGCCCGTCCCGCTGCTGGACGGTGGAGTGCAGGAGGCCCAGAAGCTCGGTAATCCGCCCCTGGGGGTCGAGCTACATATAGGAGTCTAGGGTCAGTACATCATAATCATAAAGCATAATAGAAAGCACAAGGTTAGAAGTCGTACCGATCATCGAGTGCCACGAAAGACCTGGTCTCCATAGCGCCTGGCGTACGCCGTCAGGTACGCCTCGTCACTCTCTGGGCGGGCACGCACCACCCGTCCGAGCCCAGTCTAGTCACAGATCTGCTCCGCTGGTCCAGTCGATCTCCGCCGCTAGTCCTCACGTGTGTCGACCGACCCGCTCCTCCCGCTTCTCGGGCGCCGGGAACTCCACCTCTGCCTGAGGGAACCCGAGGGTCCTCATCACCAGCCGGTAGTAGAGGGGCTCCACCACATTCATGTAGTGCAGCCAGATGTCACGTCCAATGTAGGCCAGGGCAGCCACCACCCAGGGCTGGCCCTCGTGCCCCTCACTCTGGTAGGGCATCCACCGGACCTGTCAAAGGAGCAATTGCATCAGCATAATAGGCATATAATTGCATTTAAAATAAATTTTAAGTTTTAGATCTTACCAAATCATAGGGCAGGGTGTCCAGATCGTCCTGAATCACCCGGACCTGGCGTCGAAGGGAGCTGACCTCCCGTGGTGCCGTCCACCGTCTCACGATGGGCAGCCGGTCCGGGTGAGTCTCCTTACCTCTCCCCAGCCCGGGGAGATGCACGTAGGCCCACACATGCATTGCATAAGTTGTTAGCACATAAGCATTTAGAGAATTCATATAGCAATTGCATAATCATTTTAGAAAGTTGAGTCGTACCTGGAGTAGTGGTGAGAACCCGCCGAGCATGGTCCATCGTATCGTCGAGCTAAGGGTGTCGAAGAGGAACGCGAGGACTACCGCTCCCCACGCGTACCCCCCGCCCTGGTCCACGTCCTCGAGCAGTGGCAGCAGACGGTAGCTAATGATGTCTGCTCGCATGGCAAAGAGAAGCCTCCAGAAGAAGAGCATCAGGAAGCGTCTCAGCACTCTATCTCCCTCCGGTCCTGCTGCGGCTGCCACCCGTGGTTGTACCCGATCCGTCAACCTCTGGAGATGCTGCTCGGGAAGCTCGCCGGTCGCGATCTCGGTTCCTCCTAGTCCCATGCTCTCCTGAAGCCTCGCCCTTGTCAGCGTCATCGACTGACGCTCCGGTCTCAGCAACTCCAGACCCAGCAACCTCTGGGCCAGCTCCCGATAGTCTACTAGAGTCCTCCCACTCACCGGCGCTCCATGCACGCGCAAGCCGGTGATGCGCGTGACGTCCTCTAACGTGGCGATCATGTGGCCCCATGAAAAGAGGAACGTCCGGCTCACCAGATCCCACCGGTCGTGTAGGGCGTACAGGAGCGCAGTGTCAAGTCTAGTCACCTCCGCGGTGAGGAACTCGCCGAATCCCATGGCGGCCAGCCTCTCCAACTGAAAGTCAGGCAGTGCAAGGAACACCGCCCGGACCTGGAGCCATGAGATCCGGGTCCTTCGCTTTCCCTGCAGGCATTCAACGATTTGCATAAATTTCAGAATAAATCATGCATCTAATAAAAATTGTAATTTTCAGGGTAACGGTCCTCACCGGGCCGTTTAATAAACAATAATGGTTGCTACCTGATCGTTTTCAGTCCTAAAAGCTCCATCATCTGAATGGTCATCCTTTGACCGTTTTGACTGTAACACGGTCCGATGGGGACCGCTTATTCATTTCGATGGTCTAGTCTGGACCGTTTACTCCTTATGAGTTTATTTTAATAACGGTAGCCCTCAACTCGTGTCAAGATCCCACGGTCCCCACCTGACCGTTTAACCTCCCCCTCAAAGCCCCCTGCTGATCTAAGTTACACGCACGATCCCATCACCATTTTTCTGATGGACGGTCTGATGGAGACCATTTTGTTTATCAACGGGTCAGCTTCTGGATGGCCCAACATGGACCGTCTACTTTTTACATGGTCTCCATTAAACCGTGTTGATCCCCCAGTACCCCGTCTGTTCATATCCCCTTGAATAGTCTCCCATGGATCGTTCTTCACCCTGACGGTTCTATATAAACCGTGTAGTTCTCGTACGCGGTCACTATAAGACCATGTATGTGCCGCCATCCCCGACGGCGTCAAAACCCTTCCACCGGCGGCGAGGGTCCATGAGGCCTCCCAACCGGCCCTAAAGGGGTCATATGCCCCTTTTCTACCCCTTTTGGCTACATGCATGCCTCAAAAATGGAAATGGGGAGTGTTCTTTGGCCTACCTCCGAGGGTCTCATCGGTCGTTCCACCACCGCGGCCGCCATCTCTGGCAGAGCATCTTCCTCCGTAGCCGCTCCGGCAGCTACAATGGTTCCTTCAACCTCCGTCACAGGCACCTCCATAGACGGCTCTGGCGGTGCTCTTTCCTCCTCGGTCGTCAACCGCGACGGCATCGTCTCTGGCGCAGGCGGCGGTGCGGTGGTACCCTCCCTGGCCATCTATCGGATGAGCTGCTTCGAAGCCTGTTTCTTGAAGCGCATGAGAGAGCAGAGGAGGGGTGGGGGGAGAATGTGAGGGTATGGGAGAATGAAGTTTGAATGTGGGGGAGGGAGTCTCCGTCGGTTATGGTGAGAGGGGAGAGTGGGAGAGGAAGTGGGGAGGAAGATGAAGGCATCGATTTATTTTTTTTTTAAAATCGACAGTTGGTACGCGGTCTATCGATAGACCGTTTGTCATATAGATGGTTTCTTATTAGACCGTTTATTAGTAACGTCTCAGCTCCCATTTAAACGGTCATTCTTTGACCGTTCGTTTTACTGAGCGATTTGTCGCTAGGCCGTGCTAAGTCTACGATCAGGGTCAAACTGGCATTGCCCTCACGGCCCTATATGGACCGTTTATATGGTTCGACGGCCTGATGTAGACCGTGTATGTGCTTAAATGATGAATGATGTTGCATGTATGCTTTATTGATGAATCTTTGGTTCAATTGAATTATTTCATGATATGTATCATTGCAAACCTTATTCATGACTTCTTTTGCAGCATTATTCCACTTCTATTATTCCATCCGGCAGGTAAGTCAGGTAAGTATCTCGTACCCTATATCCCTTAATGCATTACTATATGGTATCTAGACTATGTTATCTCGAGAGCCGGCTGGTTGTTCACATGTTCCAGGATCTGATGTTCCCCTATAATAAAAACGATGATGATCTAGGCTCATGTGCTTAATCATCGGATAGGCTATTAGGTTGGGAAAGATTGGGGGACGACGATTCTATCTTGCACGCCGTGGCTGCAGATAGTGTTTTGACCCTAGTTGTTCCAGTCTAGCAATACTATTCTCGAGTATTTTCTATTTTATGGCTTTCTTTGCATTCGTTTTAATGATTTATTTTATTTTAGCCCAGCATGCATCATTTGCTTCTTTTTTAGCATTCATGACCCATATTCTGTCTATATGTGTCTCGTTAGTGATGGATGATTGTGCGTTCATGATTTTTGGGTAAGAGAAATAATTCCACTCAGAGTTGGAAGGTTCTCTCTAGTCTGCTCACCTGGTTTGGTTGACTAAGGGTCCCCGTTTGGAGTTTTAGTCTATTTCTTTACCTTTTGCTGCTTACTCCGGTCCGCTCATTGGTCCGAGGGATTGTGTCCCCCATGAGGTTGATCATGTGTTTTCTTTTTTTAGTTAGTTTCTCCAGACTGGCGTCGTTTTGGTTTGATCGTTCCTTGTGTTTGGTTCGGAGTTCTTCAGAAAATTCCCATCGCTCATTGGCGAGGAAACGGGTGTCTTTTACTGTAACGCCCACTTTTCAGTCCGCTCTGCTTCATTTTCGCTTCATCTCCATGTTCCATTTTCGCTTCCGCTTCGCCTCCGCTCGCTCCCCTGCAAAGAGGACATTAAGGAAGGGCATCTGTTGACACCCGTTTTTTACCTATAAGTTGAGTCGTGTTCTTACCATCATTTTTGATGCCTCGACTTGTCCATTACTCATTGGGCTATTTCCAGGCATGTCTTTGAGCTTATTTTATGGTTACTTCCTCCCTGGCTAGGTTCGCTTTCGAAGTCGGTCCTAGTGGGACTTGATTTCATTTGGTCTTTGGGATAAATGAGCTTATATATCCCATTTTATTAATTTCCACCGCCCAACATATAGGCGGTCTATCGATAGACCGTTTGGATGTTAGGCGGTCTCTTTGGAGACCGTTTGTTTTATCTCTGGATTAATTGGCCATTTTTCTGATTTTTCGCTAATAACTTAATTCACGGTCTGTCGTTAGACCGTTTATTCAAGATTGGGCGGTCCTTTGGAAGACCGTATAGTGAACTAGCGTCAACCTTAGTCCCATTAGCGTCGACGCTATTCTTCACTAGCATCGACCTCATCTTTTTGGCATCGACCCTTGTTTCATTAAGCGGTCTAACGATAGTGTTGATTTGTTTTGCTTCCTTCTCTTGTTTGTGGTTTGTGGTGATAAAGATGATAAGCAAAAATCAATGATCTCAATCAACCTAAGGACATGTGAACCATGAACCTAGGCAATCAGAATAAGCTCTAGCATGGGCAATGCTATCTCAATCGAACTATACTAAAGAAGGCAAAGAAAAATACACGCCGGAGCGTGGAGCAAAGAGTAAATAGAAACACACCACGTGGGTGGAACAAGCAAAAGAAATAAGAGATATGAGAGAGAAATCAATGCCCAATACTAAGGAAAGAACGTGATCGCCACTAAGGTAATAAAACAAGCCAAAGACTTGATCAATACCTTAGAAATAGGAGGATGAAGCACCTGCCCACGGGGGAGAGAAACCAGTAAAATCTGTAGATCTGCCTTGAATGTAACGGTCCAGACCCTGTGCGTCACAGAAGTGTGACGGTCTCTCGATGAGCCGTTAGAACAGCCTGACGCGCCTGACCAAGACCGTCAGAGAACCTGCAGAAATAGCCTGTGGATTCTTTGAACTCCAAATCTTCCAGCCGGCCAGAAGACCTGGGCCTCGTCTAATGGTGTAACACCCGATATTTTTAAATAGAGATAAAAGAATTTACTACTACTTAATTAATCTTTTTTTAAAAAAAATATCATATGCCAAATCATGAATTATAAAATGAAATAATACAAATATATAAGAATTAAAAAAAAATTTAAATAAGACAATTATCACAAGTTTCAATTATAAGTTACAGAGATATTATATTTACATGAATTATAAAAATTTAATAATATAATTTTCATAATTTTCTAAGTATTAAGTTAAAAGTTATAAGTTATAACCCATTTTCCTTATTAATAAATAAGACATTTATTATAATTCATTTTCCTTTATTAACTTAATTTTTTTAATTATATAGAAGGCAAAATAGTTCCCCTAAAGAGTATTAAAGTAGATACATAAGAGTTGAGTGGATATATATATGATTTCGGTCCTTTGGGGGGATGAACCAATCCTCAAGATTTGTGAATTTACCACGTAGCAAAGGTCGTTAATTCATATGAATGAATAGTATGAATAGTAACCGGTGAATAGTGTCACTTTTTATTTAAAAAGAATTTGTTAAAAAAAATTATATGTAAAAATAGGAAAAATTGTAAGGAACTTACCCCAAAAATTTGGCAGCCAGAATACATCAAACATTAAATATAAAAATCATGTAAGTATGACATAAGTTTAATATAAAAAATTACAATCTGAAGTAACGTCAACTACCAGGGCGTCACTTCCCTTGCAAAGAATTGACGCCCCCGTCAAGGGCGTCACTTAACTAAAAGATGCCCCAGCTTAGGGCGTTACTTTAATGAAAGACACCCCAGGTTGAGGCGTTATTTTTCAAACGTCATTCTCATGCCAGGTCACCAGATCCGTTTTTCACGGATCTGGCTCCCTATCCTGTCGAGTAACCCACTCGTAACCTTCTTAAATCCTCCTCTTTTGGCTGAGGGTTGTAAGGTTGCTGCAGAGGCTGTTCGTTGCAGAGGAAGCCTTCTTCTGCCGCCAGCGTACTTCTCTGAGGTAGGTGTTCTCAAACTTCAACCAAACCTTTAATTAGCAGCATGCAGTATTTAGGATTAATTCATCTCCATGCTAGGCTTGTCTCCGGTCTAAATCCTGTAATAGAAATATAACAAACTGTAAGGAATTCCATGATTTAATATTTAACGTTCCACCTGGTAGTTAATCAAAGATCTCATACCTTAAATGTGTAACTTGATTAGTTGCCGTGATTAACTAAATAATTCTGTTGGATATTCATGTTAGTTAATTAGCAGATCATGTTAGTTAATTAGCAGATCATGTCAACCAGTTACCCAAACTATATAAACTGTTAAGTTAATTAGATGCTCATGTTGGTTAATTAGAAGATTCTGTTACGAAATTAGCTAAACTATAAAATACATGTCACTGGTTAGTTAACATAGTTAGGGTTAGCTAATTACTTGAACCACGTTAGAAGCTAGTTATAGTTAATTAAATAGCTAATTAGATAAACTATATGAATAAATCGAAGCATATCACAGATATCGAATACTGTTAGCTAATCATACTTGTAAAACGTGTGACTGTAATAATTCTAATCAGTTTTTTTTTGTTATCTGTTAGCTAATTATATACACTAAACTGTTAGTTAGTCCTAATCAGTTTTAATTACCTATGTTAAGTTAATCAGAAACATTTAATACCTAAACCCCTCACGGAGAAAAGGAAAAAAAATGGGTATCAGGGAATTAGCGCCCCACCTCAGGGCGCCACTAATAAACGTAACGACTACTGAAGGGTCGTCAATTTATAAATTAACGACATCATCACGGTCGTTAATTAAATGACGACAGCAACATAGTCGTTACTTCAATTTACATGAACAGTGTCAGGGACCGTTAAATAAATTAATTAGTGTAATTAGTATAATGAGATGGTTAAGCCCTTAATTAACTCACTCTTCCTGTAAGAGGCGTCCCTTAGCAGGGCGTCAATTCCTGAACTGACGACACACCCAGCAGTCGTCAACTGTAAACAAATCAAACAAAAAATGATCACAGGTAAGAGGCGCCCCTGGTTAGGGCGCCAATTACCAGAGCCTGTAAGAGGCGCCCCTGACCAGGGCGCCACTTATAAAGCCCAGTAAAAGGCGCCCTAGCTCAGGGCGCCACTTACTGAAGAGACGATAATGCCCATAGTCGTCCGTTTAAAAAAAAAAACCCCCAGGAAGAGGCGCCCCTGACCAGGGCGCCAATTCCTGAAGAAGTGGCATTGAAGGGGGCGCTAATTGAAAAAAAGGGTACCAACCCCCAGGCGCCAATTTAAAAAAAAAGGTGACTTAAGCTAGGGCGCCAATTTGAAAAATATAGATATTTTAAGAGCCCTGCCAACCAGGATAAATTCAGTAATTAAAGGATAACCTTTGGAATATTTATATGTAATTGTAGTTGTCGAATTCGTATATAGATAAATTAGTCTTGAAGGTCAAGAAATATAAATGATATGAATGATGACAATAAAAATGAGTTAACTAATTTAGCCAGTTTGATATATATGAAAATTAATGGAAATAAAGGACCAGTAAACCTAGGGCACCTAATCAGGATATTTAAATACTTGTCAACCCTCAAGCGTCAATTCACATGGCAATTCACTAGGAACCGTGTAGATTCCCACGAAGGACATCCCGCTTTAAGGATGTCACTTCTGAAAATATCAATTGTCCTACTATATACCAGTCTCACACAGTTTTCCGTGTTTTCCTACGTATAAATACGCCTTGGATTCCATTCCAAAATCCACCTTACATTTTCCTACTGGTCAAGCCTTGAAATTCTATATTGGCTATAAATGATAAATGAGAGTGGATGTCAATAACATGACTAATGCTGTGCATATAGGGCCCGGTCTGGTCCTGGGAGGAGCACCCGAAAGTACTTGTGCCCATGGGAGTTTTACTGACCATCTTGACGGTGTCTAGCATTACGCCGGAGTACTTGTTAGATTGAGACATTCCACCACTCACTCTCTCTCTACTTGACTTGCTTGACTTGCGTGGCCCAAATGGGCAATACTCGCGTGGCCCGAATGGGCACTACTTGACTTGAATGTTACTTGAATGAATTGACATATATATAGCCAATTCTTGTTATACATGCTTCGATTTACCTTGCTTACTATTGCTTGAATTCCTGTTATGTTCAGTTATCCCCTGCTTGATATCACATGTTGCTATTATTGAAACATGAATCCAGCTCTTATCGATTTTACAATTCCTTGATTATCTATCTGTCTGCATGCATAGATTAATTGCATTAATTGAACTTGTAATTACTTAAAGCATGTTAAAATTTGAGATGTAAATCCTACTGAGCGATTCGCTCATCTAGTTGCTTTCTAACATTTCAGGTGAATTGGAGATCGATCAGAATACAGAAGGGGATGAGTCTGAGTGATGAGAGTAGTTACCACTATGTTATTGTAATCCCTTCAAGAATGTTAAGTTGGCTTTAGTGTGTCAGTTGTAATTTCAAGCTTTAAATGAATAAATGTGTTGTATTTCAATTTGGTCGTTGTAATAACTGTTAGCTCAAACCTATTGTATTAATGTTAATTAAACTTGGATATTTGCGCACTCTGTCAAAGGTAGAAAATCCTTTAATTTCTAGCTCGCTTTGGTTCTATATAAAGAACTGTCGCGCCGCGGGTAAGCTTCCGCACTCGGGACGTGACAGCTCTTTATTGGTATCAGAGCCTAGGATTTCGAATTTTCCTAGGCAAAACATGTACTTAGATTAAGGAATAGAAATGTTTATCTAGGTAAACCCTAGAAAGAAAAAAAAATTTCTAGGATGTCTTCTTAGGCAAACCTAGAAACTTCTATAAAGAAAATTCTACTTATTATTTTTGGAAATGTCTAAATAAATACCTATTAGAATTGTTTAGATCCTACCTGGTGAGATGGGTAGAGCCATGGGTTAAGTTTGAAATTAATAAATATCCTCCTTAACCTTAAAACTCAATATCATTTATCTTAAAAATTCTTTTGTAGGAAATGGCCGCCGAAAGGGCACAATGGCGCGAGATGCAGCGCACTGTGCAAGGACTTACGGAGGCGCTACAGCAGGTGGCGCAAGGCGGTGCTCGCGGTGCTCACCGTGGAGCCGGTGACCTTCACCGGGATTTCCGTAACATGAACCCACCCAAGTTTGCGGGTTCGGTGGACCCCGATGATGCCGAACATTGGCTAAAGGAGACCGAGAGGATCTTCCGTGTAATGCAATGTACGGACGAAGAAAAGGTCTTATTGGCTACATTTCAATTGGAACGGGACGCGCGAAGCTGGTGGGAGTCCGTGGAAGCCACACTGCCCGACGGTTATGTCACGTGGACGGAATTCGTCGAGCACTTCAACGGCAAATATTTCTCAGACCGGGTGCAGGAGAAGAAGGCCGCGGAATTTGCCGCACTCAAGCAGTGGACCCGGAAGGTGGCCGAATATGAGGCCCAGTTCTCGAGACTTTCCCGTTATGCACCACACTTGGTGTGTACGGAGAAGATGAAGGCGAGGAGATTTCTCAACGGGCTACGGCCCCAATATATTACTCAGCTTGCACCGATGGACATCCAAGTCTATTCGGAAATGGTTCGTCGTGCTCAACTGCTGGAAGACGCCACCGAATTTTCTGAAAGGATTCGAGGCAAGGACAAGAAGGAACATGTTACAAGTCCAGGAAGCTTCAAACCACCATTTGGCAAGAAGCGAACTTTTAATGGAGGCGAGTCTTCTAAGGAGAAGAGGTTCCAGAAAAATCACAAGCCATTCCTCGCTATCAGCAACAAGCCCTTCCCCGACATTACGGCTTCTAAGGATATTTGCAAATTTTGTGATAAAGCGGGTCATAAGACCGAGGAGTGCTGGAGGAAACTGGGAGCGTGTCTCCGATGTGGTAGTCGGGAGCACCGAATTCCCGACTGTCCGTTGATGAAGGAGCAAGCCAACAAGGACGAGAAGCGTCCAGTTAAAAAGCAAGGCCGTCTGCAAGCTCTTCAAGGGACGGAACCTATGGAAGGAGGAATCGTGGAAGGTACATTGACTGTTTGCTCTAAACCTGCTAGAATTCTATTTGATACTGGAGCAACTCATTCGTTTGTTTCCAAGAAATTTACTGCCTCATTTTCTAAAGAACCGGAACGGTTAGATTTAATTATATTTACACCTCTTGGAAACAAATCGGATATCATGCATCACTACCCAAGTTGTGAGGTTATGGTTCAAGACAATAATTTACCGGCCGACCTGATATGCCTTGACATGGAATGTTATGATGTCATATTGGGAGCCGACTGGTTATCAACCTACCAAGCAACGGTAGATTGTCGGCATGGCAAAATAGCTTTTGAGGGTTATCCCGAGTTAAATTTTAACAAATCTCGGAATAAAACTCTGCTTATCTCAGCTCTCCGAGCTAGTAAACTGGTGAAGAAAGGATGCATGGCTTTTCTGGCTTTTGTAACTACCACAGAAGTCGAGCAGATGAAAATTGAAGACATCCGAGTGATTCGGGACTTCTCCGATGTATTTCCAGACGAATTACCTGGTTTACCCCCGGAGAGGGAAGTGTCATTCACAATAGATATTGTTCCGGGTGCCGGTCCTGTTTCTAAAGCACCCTACAGGATGTCTCCTGCGGAACTGAAAGAGCTGAAGGAGCAGTTGATGGATTTACTGAAGAAAGGGTTTATTAGGCCGAGTACTTCCCCATGGGGAGCGCCCGTGCTATTTGTTAAAAAGAAGGATGGCACATTGAGATTATGCATTGATTATCGACAGTTAAACAATCTTACAATCAAAAATAAGTACCCACTGCCGAGAATTGATGAGCTGTTCGACCAATTATCAGGAGCAAAGTATTTCTCCAAAATAGATCTTCGGTCTGGTTATCACCAATTGAGGATCAAGGAGAAGGATATTTACAAAACTGCATTTCGAAGCAGGTACGGGCATTACGAATTTACTGTTATGCCTTTTGGACTAACAAATGCGCCTGCAGCTTTCATGCAGTTAATGAACAGCATTTATCGGCCTTATTTAGACCGATTTATTGTGGTCTTCATTGATGATATATTGATCTACTCAAAAACTGAAGAAGATCATGAGGAACATCTCAAGAAGGCATTACAAGTATTGCGGGACCATAAGTTATATGCAAAATTCAGCAAATGCCAGTTCTGGCTGGAGGAAGTGTCCTTCTTAGGACATGTTATCTCTAAGAATGGAATTTCTGTTGATCCTGCAAAGGTCGAAGCCGTGCAAAACTGGGGACGACCGACGAATGCAACTGAGATTCGTAGCTTCTTAGGCTTAGCTGGTTATTACCGGCGTTTCATCAAGGACTTCTCCAAGATTGCTGTTCATCTTACCAAATTGACTCGCAAGGAAGTGCCTTATGAGTGGAATGAAGACTGTGAAAAGAGTTTCTTAACTTTGAAGGATTTATTGACCACTGCACCGGTCTTGTCACTTCCGATTGAAGGAGAGAAATACGAGGTATATACCGATGCATCTGGTATCGGCCTCGGATGTGTATTGATGCAGAATGGGAGAGTTATTGCATACTCGTCCCGGCAATTGAAGAAACATGAAGGAAATTATCCTGTGCATGATCTGGAGCTAGCCGCAGTAGTATTGGCTTTGAAGATCTGGAGGCACTATCTCTATGGAGAACAATTTACAGTCTACTCCGATCATAAAAGCCTCAAATATTTATTCTCTCAGAAAGAGCTGAACATGCGGCAACGGCGTTGGCTCGAGTATCTCAAGGACTTCGACTTCACTATACAATATCATCCTGGTAAGGGTAATTCCGTAGCAGATGCCCTTAGTCGGAAGCCGAGAGTCCTAGTAGCCAACTGTATGGTTCAGGAATGGAAATTGCTAGAAAAATTTTCTGAACTCGACATCAACATGAGTGAGAATGATGGGTGTATCACTCTATCCCACTTAAGTGTACATCCGGATTTGCTAACTGAAATCAAGAGGTTGCAAGAAGAAGACCCGATGTTGGTGGAAATCAAAGAAAAATTGGATGAGAAGACCGACTTCAAGTTGGCACCCGATGGCAGAATCTTATTCCATGAAAGGACATGTGTACCCGACAGTCCTGAGCTGAAGAAGGAGATTCTGGAAGAAGCCCATCGATCGAGATACACGATACACCCGGGAGCCACTAAAATGTACCAAGATATAAAAAGGACCTTTTGGTGGCCCAACATGAAAAGGGAAATAGCGGACTTCGTGTCTCGATGTTTGACTTGCCAGCAGGTGAAGGCCGAACACCAGAAGCCCGCAGGGAGACTGCATCCATTAGATATTCCCAAGTGGAAATGGGAGGATATTGGCATGGATTTCATCATGGGTTTGCCCAAGTCAAGGGGTGGATATGATGGAATATGGGTAATCATCGATCGCCTTACTAAATCGGCTCATTTCTTGCCTATCAAGAGTCGATGGTCGATTGATATTCTTGCCGCTTTGTATGTTAAGGAAGTTACTAGATTACATGGAATTCCTGTGTCCATAATATCTGACCGAGACCCTCGCTTCACATCTCATTTCTGGAAGGGTCTACAACACTCTCTGGGAACGAAGCTTAATTTCAGTACTGCCTTTCATCCCCAGACAGATGGTCAGACGGAAAGGACCAATCAGATTGTTGAAGACATGTTGCGAGCATGCATTATAGATTTCGGCGGAAGTTGGCCTGACCACCTACCACTAGCCGAATTTGCCTACAACAACAGCTACCAAGCCAGTATTCAAATGGCACCTTTCGAGGCACTCTATGGTAGAAGCTGTAGATCTTCGGTATGCTGGGAGGAAGTCGGAGAAAGACAACTCCTAGGTCCTGAGATGGTGAGAGATTCAACTGAGAAGATTCTCCTTATCAGAGAAAAACTCAAGGTAGCTCAGTGCAGGCAAAAAGCTTATGCTGATAACAGAAGGAGAAACTTGGAATTTCAAATTGGTGATCATGTATTTCTCAAGGTATCTCCCAGTCGAGGTATCAGGAGATTTGGTGTCAAGGGCAAGCTTACACCAAGATTCATCGGTCCATTTGAGGTGTTGGAAAGAGTGGGCGAGGTAGCCTATCGTATTGCTCTACCTCCTCAACTCTCGGAAGTACACAACGTATTTCATGTTTCTATGCTGAAGAAATACGTGCATGATCCTTCTCACGTCATCGACCATGCCAGTTTGGTGATTCAAAAGGATCTTACCTACGAGCAAAGGCCGATGCGTATCCTCGATCGAGAAGTCCGAGTTCTAAGGAGCAAGATGATCCCTATGGTAAAAATTCAATGGAATCGATGCTCCGAGCAGGAAGTAACTTGGGAGACCGAGGAGTCTATGAAAAGAAGATACTCAGAGCTATTTTAGACTGTAAGTATTCTATACGCTCTGCACTTCTCTTACATAGCAAAACTACCCTCACGTAGTTGAATTTGGGGACCAAATTCTTTTAAGTAGGGGAGGGTGTAACACCCGATATTTTTAAATAGAGATAAAAGAATTTACTACTACTTAATTAATCTTTTTTAAAAAAAATATCATATGCCAAATCATGAATTATAAAATGAAATAATACAAATATATAAGAATTAAAAAAAATTTAAATAAGACAATTATTACAAGTTTCAATTATAAGTTACAGAGATATTATATTTACATGAATTATAAAAATTTAATAATATAATTTTCATAATTTTCTAAGTATTAAGTTAAAAGTTATAAGTTATAACCCATTTTCCTTATTAATAAATAAGACATTTATTATAAGTCATTTTCCTTTATTAATTTAATTTTTTTAATTATATAGAAGGCAAAATAGTTCCCCTAAAGAGTATTAAAGTAGATACATAAGAGTTGAGTGGATATATATATGATTTCGGTCCTTTGGGGGGATGAACCAATCCTCAAGATTTGTGAATTTACCACGTAGCAAAGGTCGTTAATTCATATGAATGAATAGTATGAATAGTAACGGTGAATAGTGTCACTTTTTATTTAAAAAGAATTTGTTAAAAAAAATTATATGTAAAAATAGGAAAAATTGTAAGGAACTTACCCCAAAAATTTGGCAGCCAGAATACATCAAACATTAAATATAAAAATCATGTAAGTATGACATAAGTTTAATATAAAAAATTACAATCTGAAGTAACGTCAACTACCAGGGCGTCACTTCCCTTGCAAAGAATTGACGCCCCCGTCAAGGGCGTCACTTAACTAAAAGATGCCCCAGCTTAGGGCGTTACTTTAATGAAAGACACCCCAGGTTGAGGCGTTATTTTTCAAACGTCATTCTCATGCCAGGTCACCAGATCCGTTTTTCACGGATCTGGCTCCCTATCCTGTCGAGTAACCCACTCGTAACCTTCTTAAATCCTCCTCTTTTGGCTGAGGGTTGTAAGGTTGCTGCAGAGGCTGTTCGTTGCAGAGGAAGCCTTCTTCTGCCGCCAGCGTACTTCTCTGAGGTAGGTGTTCTCAAACTTCAACCAAACCTTTAATTAGCAGCATGCAGTATTTAGGATTAATTCATCTCCATGCTAGGCTTGTCTCCGGTCTAAATCCTGTAATAGAAATATAACAAACTGTAAGGAATTCCATGATTTAATATTTAACGTTCCACCTGGTAGTTAATCAAAGATCTCATACCTTAAATGTGTAACTTGATTAGTTGCCGTGATTAACTAAATAATTCTGTTGGATATTCATGTTAGTTAATTAGCAGATCATGTTAGTTAATTAGCAGATCATGTCAACCAGTTACCCAAACTATATAAACTGTTAAGTTAATTAGATGCTCATGTTGGTTAATTAGAAGATTCTGTTACGAAATTAGCTAAACTATAAAATACATGTCACTGGTTAGTTAACATAGTTAGGGTTAGCTAATTACTTGAACCACGTTAGAAGCTAGTTATAGTTAATTAAATAGCTAATTAGATAAACTATATGAATAAATCGAAGCATATCACAGATATCGAATACTGTTAGCTAATCATACTTGTAAAACGTGTGACTGTAATAATTCTAATCAGTTTTTTTTTGTTATCTGTTAGCTAATTATATACACTAAACTGTTAGTTAGTCCTAATCAGTTTTAATTACCTATGTTAAGTTAATCAGAAACATTTAATACCTAAACCCCTCACGGAGAAAAGGAAAAAAAATGGGTATCAGGGAATTAGCGCCCCACCTCAGGGCGCCACTAATAAACGTAACGACTACTGAAGGGTCGTCAATTTATAAATTAACGACATCATCACGGTCGTTAATTAAATGACGACAGCAACATAGTCGTTACTTCAATTTACATGAACAGTGTCAGGGACCGTTAAATAAATTAATTAGTGTAATTAGTATAATGAGATGGTTAAGCCCTTAATTAACTCACTCTTCCTGTAAGAGGCGTCCCTTAGCAGGGCGTCAATTCCTGAACTGACGACACACCCAGCAGTCGTCAACTGTAAACAAATCAAACAAAAAATGATCACAGGTAAGAGGCACCCCTGGTTAGGGCGCCAATTACTAGAGCCTGTAAGAGGCGCCCCTGACCAGGGCGCCACTTACAAAGCCCAGTAAAAGGCGCCCTAGCTCAGGGCGCCACTTACTGAAGAGACGACAATGCCCATAGTCGTCCGTTTTAAAAAAAAAAAAACCCCAGTAAGAGGCGCCCCTGACCAGGGCGCCAATTCCTGAAGAAGTGGCATTGAAGGGGGCGCTAATTGAAAAAAAGGGTACCAACCCCCAGGCGCCAATTTAAAAAAAAAGGTGACTTAAGCTAGGGCGCCAATTTGAAAAATATAGATATTTTAAGAGCCCTGCCAACCAGGATAAATTCAATAATTAAAGGATAACCTTTGGAATATTTATATGTAATTGTAGTTGTCGAATTCGTATATAGATAAATTAGTCTTGAAGGTCAAGAAATATAAATGATATGAATGATGACAATAAAAATGAGTTAACTAATTTAGCCAGTTTGATATATATGAAAATTAATGGAAATAAAGGACCAGTAAACCTAGGGCACCTAATCAGGATATTTAAATACTTGTCAACCCTCAAGCGTCAATTCACATGGCAATTCACTAGGAACCGTGTAGATTCCCACGAAGGACATCCCGCTTTAAGGATGTCACTTCTGAAAATATCAATTGTCCTACTATATACCAGTCTCACACAGTTTTCCGTGTTTTCCTACGTATAAATACGCCTTGGATTCCATTCCAAAATCCACCTTACATTTTCCTACTGGTCAAGCCTTGAAATTCTATATTGGCTATAAATGATAAATGAGAGTGGATGTCAATAACATGACTAATGCTGTGCATATAGGGCCCGGTCTGGTCCTGGGAGGAGCACCCGAAAGTACTTGTGCCCATGGGAGTTTTACTGACCATCTTGACGGTGTCTAGCATTACGCCGGAGTACTTGTTAGATTGAGACATTCCACCACTCACTCTCTCTCTACTTGACTTGCTTGACTTGCGTGGCCCAAATGGGCAATACTCGCGTGGCCCGAATGGGCACTACTTGACTTGAATGTTACTTGAATGAATTGACATATATATAGCCAATTCTTGTTATACATGCTTCGATTTACCTTGCTTACTATTGCTTGAATTCCTGTTATGTTCAGTTATCCCCTGCTTGATATCACATGTTGCTATTATTGAAACATGAATCCAGCTCTTATCGATTTTACAATTCCTTGATTATCTATCTGTCTGCATGCATAGATTAATTGCATTAATTGAACTTGTAATTACTTAAAGCATGTTAAAATTTGAGATGTAAATCCTACTGAGCGATTCGCTCATCTAGTTGCTTTCTAACATTTCAGGTGAATTGGAGATCGATCAGAATACAGAAGGGGATGAGTCTGAGTGATGAGAGTAGTTACCACTATGTTATTGTAATCCCTTCAAGAATGTTAAGTTGGCTTTAGTGTGTCAGTTGTAATTTCAAGCTTTAAATGAATAAATGTGTTGTATTTCAATTTGGTCGTTGTAATAACTGTTAGCTCAAACCTATTGTATTAATGTTAATTAAACTTGGATATTTGCGCACTCTGTCAAAGGTAGAAAATCCTTTAATTTCTTGCTCGCTTTGGTTCTATATAAAGAACTGTCGCGCCGCGGGTAAGCTTTCGCACTCGGGACGTGACAAATGAACTCTGTGAACCTACCAAAGAACGTGAAACACAAGAAAACAATCCCAAATTAGCCCTTCAAACAAGCATAGTATGAATTCTCAAAGGATATAAGATCATGCAAAAGGAAAGGGGAATACCAGGGAAGTTTTGGTTTTTTAACCCCTCTGGGCGTTTTAAAAGATAGGAAGGATGTTTAGATGATGAAAACAGATGCAGGACGTGAGAGAAAGGGGAGGGATAATGCTTTGATGGAAAGGAGGGAACAGAAGATGACAATGATGAACTTTGAAGCACAATGAAACGAATACTCCCTTCACCGTGAAGCAGATGGACGTGAGGAACAATTCTCCTTGGTTGGATGTGGCTCTAGAATGCGACAGCACTTTGACGCGAACTCCAGATCTTCCTCCTTTTGGCCATGAAGTCAAAGCTTCCATTTATAGGCTCTCAAAATCTCTGGTCGAACAGAGGATAATCCAGCAAGAAAAGAGGATAACTCTTAGCAAACCCTTGAAGATAATATCACCAAGAGTCCATAGAAACAAACAGAAGGTTCTGAGGATCAGATTTGGAAGAGAAATCACAAGATCAAACTCTCAACTCGACCACGGAGTAGCAGAGAAAAGATCAGAACTGCCAGGACTCTCTGTTGGACGTAACGGCTGCACGACAGACCGTCACATGAATATAACGCGCCAGGGAGAGACCGTCACACTAACCTTATCCCTAAAAAGATAAGATCAACGGGAAGAAGATTAAAACAGTAGGACTCTTGATTAAATGTAACGGCCATGGATTGACACGTTAGAGGGACGTAACGGCTGCACGACAGACCGTTAGAGCCAACGGACAGGCAAAAGGATAAGCTTTGGAACAAAGGCCTCAAGCTATAGGACTCTTCAAGATGTAACGGCCATAGGCCTATGCGTCAGAAGGATGTAACGCCCCTGTTATGGACCGTTAGAAACAATAATGATCAAAAAGAAATAAGAGTTTGCTAAGCTTCATCCATTGAAAGTGCCGAGGAAACCAAACTCAACCAAGAGGAGAAGACCCATAAAATAGACCTATAACTGATCAAGAAAGCTCAATGGAGAGTGAACAACTCGGAGCATCATATACAATGAACAAGGAGATGACCCGACTTATCGGTCATAAAACGGGTGTCAACAGATGCCCCTCTTTAACGTCCTCTTTGCAGGGGAGCGAGCGGAAGTGAAGCGAAAGCGTAATGGAACATGGAGATGAAGCGGAAATGAAGCGGAGTGGACTGAAAAAGCAGGCGTTAAGGTAAACGACACCCGTTTTACCAACAAGCGATTAGGAATTTTTTGGAAAACTTCGAACCAATCACAAGGAAATAGCCAACTAAAGGACACATGTCTGGAGGAATTAACAACTAAGGAAAGGAAACACGGCTAGCCGCCGGAGGCAACGGAAAGGAAAGAGAACTGACTAAACTCTAGACAGGAATCTTCTGCTAACCAAATCAAGTGAACAGATCGAAGGAAACCTTCCAATTCAGAGCGGAATGATTCTCCTTATTCAAGATCAAAGAACACAGCTATTCACCATCATGGAGACGCCTTGAACAGTCGAGGCTCATGAATGCTAAAATATGCGTATGATGCATGCTGGGCTAAAACAAAAAGAAATCATTAAAACGAATGCAAAGAAAGATAAAATAACAAAATACTCGAGAATAATATTGCTAGACCGGAGAAATCAGGGTCAGGACACTATCTGCAACCACGGCGTGCAAGATAGAACCATCATCCCCAAATTTTTCCAACCTAACGGCCTATCCAACGATTAAACATGTGCAATTAGATCATCATCATTTTTGTTTAAGGGGAACATCAGATCCCAGAACACATGAATGACCAGCCGATTCTCGAGGTAATATATCATAGATACCATATAGTAATGCATTAAAGGGATACAGCCGATTCTCGAGGTAATATATCATAGATACCATATAGTAATGCATTAAAGGGATAAAGGAACGGGATACAATACCTGACTTACCTGCCTGACGAACGGCATGATGTTTTTCATAATTTCATCCATGAGAAAAGAGGTTAGCCAATGATAATAAATATAGGCATGAAACAAGGCATAACCACTCATACGCATGAGAAGCATCAATAATGTGCACCATGGAAGAAAATGTAATCATTCAAACATCAAATAGACCATTTTATTCATCAAGAAACTTGCAAGCTGTAACGGCCTATTGAGGGAGCATCACACGAAGTAACGGTCTTAGGCGAGGACCGTTAGAGAATGGCGGTTCAAATTCTTCAATGAAAATTCAAAAATGACATGACGGTCTAAACACTACGCGTCAGAGGATGTAACGGTCTGGCGATAGACCGTCACATTTCCTGAGCGTTCAAAAAAAAATAAAACCGAACGGTCACGGCCATCATTCAAGCATTCAACACTCAATCGCCCTTAAACGCCCACACACCCCAAACCGAGAAGACCACCGGCGAACACCCACGACCACCGACAAAATGGCCGGCGACGAGCCTCCACCGCCGTTGAAGAAGAGGGAGAGAGGGAAGAAGAAGGCCATCTGACGCTTCCATCGCCGAATAGAACGAGAGGAGGTGCCAAGGCCCGTGGAAGAAGAAACTAGGGCGATGGGGCCAACAATGGAGGAAGGAGAGGTTCCCACGGCCGAGGAGGACCAAGGGGAAATCCCCATGGACGAGGGAGAGCCCAAGGAACAAGAGAAGAAGAGGAAGAGGGGCCAAGACCGAGAAGTAGGCCGCCCACCCTAATCTTTCAATTTTTAATTTTTATAGTTTTTTATGTGGATGCATGCGTGGATGGGGGGTAGAAGATGGGTCTACGAACCCTTTAGGATCATATGTAGGCCTTTTGGCCAAGGTGAGAAGCCAACGGAATGCAAAGGGGATAATGCCCTCTAGCAGAGAATGTGACGGTCCTTCCAGGGACCGTCACAACTCTGATGCGCCACCCATGGTGCGTTAGAGCACTGTGACGCCCCACCCCAGGGCCGTCACAGTCACCAGTGACCCAGAACTATTTTTAGGTTTTCAATTATTAAATTTTTATTTTTTTTTCATTTTCTGAATGCTATGCAATGATTTTATGATGCAATTGACTAACTTATGCTCTAAAATGAATGCAGGGAAAGAGACGGACGAGGATCTCATGGCTCCAGATCCGGGCGGTGTACCAAGCACTGCCTGATTACCAGAGAGAGAGATTAGCCGGCATGGGGTTCGTCGAGGTGCTGAGCATCGAGGTGATCAGGATGGATACGCCCCTGCTGTATGCACTGCACGAGAGATGGGATCCGATCAGCAGGGCGTTCATCTTCCCGTAGGGTCACATGATCCCCACGCTAGAAGACATGGCGAGGATTGCTGGGCTTAGAGTGCACGGAGCTGCAGTGATGGGATGGACGTACAGGGACTACAGAGAAATGGCCAAGGAGCTGCTGGGACTAGATCTGATCAGACCAGGACAGACATCATCTCAACTCTCGAGATCACGACTGTAGGAGAGCTTAGGGCTGAGAGGAGCAGCCATAGCCGTGGGATAGCTACCAGAGGAGCATCTGGGTAGAGTGATCGATCAGGTGCGCCCTCATGTGGCAGTAGAGGCGGGACCGGAAGGAGATCGAGTCCTGAGATGATTCCTGATGCTTTTGTTCGAGAAGCTCCTATTCGCGACTCGAGCGGATGTCATCAGTTGCAGGCTACTGTCGATGATCAGAGATTTAGGCAGAGTCGGGAAATACGCATAGGGAGCGGCAGTGCTAGCCTTCCTGTTCGAGTCCCTCAGCACGACGGACCGACAGATGATGTTGGGTGGCTTCTCACCTTTTCTACAGGTAAACTTAAATGCTTTTCTATTATGCTCATGGTTATGCAAATGTAAATGATTATGCAACTGACATTAGACTTCTAACACGTAGATCAAGAGCTACATGTACCTCCCGGGCATCGGGAGAGGCACACTACTCCACCCCGGGCGGATCCCGATCGCCAAACGATGGGTGGTTGCGAGGGACCCGGGGTCGATCATCAGATTGACCCGGGCGATCCAGGACGACTTGGATTCCTTCCCGCACACGGCGGCAAGCCCGAACTCAAAAATGCTTCTTAAATGCTTTAAATGCTTCTATGAATGTTCCGAATATTTCTATATGCTGATGAATATGCTGACATGGACTGTATGCTTTCTAGGTGAGATGGACCTGTTGACACCTGAAATATAACTGAGAACAAAGATGAGACCGAAGATAAGATTGAACCAGACATGAAGCTCTCAGGAATTCCTGCAAAGCCAGAATTACAGAAGAGTCGTCACTGAAGTTATCACCCAGCTGAGGCCTTTCCCGGTCAAGCTGATGTCCGGTATTGTCATCGCTCAGATGGCAGTACTGATGAAGAATTGCAGTCTATTGACTAATGAAAACCTCCGGAAATATTCTGATAAGACTATGTCAACTCACCAATTAATGGGCCTTCACCTATTCTGACAGGTTCAAAGGACCGACAAATGAAAGGGCAGATTAGGTAGCTTTGACAGCTCAAGCCTACTGATGAGGAAGTGTAAAATATTAAAAGCCCTAAATGGGCTCACTAGTGTGACGCCGGGAGCTCCTCACCAGGGCCCAAAGCCCATGTGGGGCGGCGCCGGGAAGCTACATCATTTGGCGTCGGGAAGCCTCCTGCTTTCAACTGAAGTACGCCGGGAAGCCTCCTGCTTTCAACTGAAGCGCGCCGGGAACCTGTGGTCTGCGCGCCGAGGGGACCCTGCCGAGAAGGGGGAGCACTATGCCTATAAAACCCCCTTTTCACTCGAACACAGACAGGAAGGGAGATAGATAGACACACACAAAAAAAAAGAGACTGAGAGAACAGAAGAGAAGATAGCCACAAGAAAGAAAGAAAGGAAGAGAGAAGTCCACACCCAGCTCCAGAAAACCGGCGGCTGCTGAGAGATCGGAAGAAGAAGGAGAAGGTCTGCTAAAGGGGGAGGGAGAGGAGTCAATGCTCCGCCCTCCCCCGTTTCTTTTCTTCTTCTTTATATGTACTCGTGTTTACGTTTAAGGCATTCAAGTCCTTTTGTTACTGGGAAGATACTATAGCTTCTGCGCTTTCCTTTCTTTTTTCCCGCTTTTCTTGTAAATGATGTAAGTGATGAAATGAGATGATGAGATATAGTGCTATGATGGCTCGGTTGAATGTGAAATGATGAAGTCTCCCTTTCTCCGTCTCTCTCGGATGAATGTTGTCCAATGTATTGAATGGTCGTTTGAATGCTTCGGGTTTCTACGGTCCGATTGTCCTTCCTGGAGGAACGATGAAGGAAGAGTCCCAATCCTCACTCCCATGGATTATTGGGCTCTGTCCCATCACCCCTTCAGTGATACCTACGCCACGAAGTCTTCTTATCTTTCATTTCGTTTTCTTTTTTTTAAGCCATCAAGGTCGCCCCAGGAATCAGGGACAGTTATCCCTTGATTTCCCTGGACGGCCGGCGACAGGAAAAACATATCTCCATAGGGTTTAAACGGGTGATGATCTTGATCCCTCCATAAACTTTGCCTTCCAGTGATTCCCTGGCACTGCCCCAGCAAAGCCCTTGGCTCCCCCCTCATTTGCATCCTAAATCCCCCAGCCGTTGTCTGAATCCCAGAAAGAATCTCCAGAACAGAGCACCGTAAAACCCTACAAATCCTCTTGACACCTAAACCCATCGCCTTCCCGGCGCCAACATCCCTCGACGTGGTGAATAGTTCTCGGCGCGGCCTCCAGCGTGCCGGGAACCTCACGGCCGAGAGCTCCCCTTCCCTTTTTTTAGCCACGCCGAGAACCAGGGGTGCCGAGACCCTTTCATTGGCCAATAAAACCCGCGCCGGGAGCCTCCCTTTGTTGCCACTTTGTCTTCACGCCGAGATCCCTTTGTTGGCCAATAAAACCCACGCCGAAACCCTCTGTCTTTGGCCAATAAACCCATACCGAGATCCACCTCTATGCCATCCTCCAACCCTTGGTCATCCCACTGCTTCGAACAGGGGAGCGTCTGCGGTCATCATGTGCACCTCAGGGAGCAAAACAACGGGGATGACCTCCCCTACATTACTCAGTCCCGATCAGGATTCCTCTGTAACCCTATGAACCTAAGGAGCTCTGCCACTGCATGTGCTCCGGTGGCTTCCAAGGGAATATCAACCGGTGCTATGAATGCAAACAGTGTTCCTGGGCCTAGTGCCCTTCTCTTTCGACCTTCATCCCGGCATCCCGTGGATGATGGTCTATCTCTTCTTGGCATAATCCAAGATAAGGGGATATGCTGCATCACACCGAGTGACTATGATATTCTCTTCTAACCCCGCTGGACTTAAGGAGTTCTGTCACTGCATGTCCTCCGATGGTCCCTTGAAGGGGGATATTAATAAAATACCGCATCAGAGTGTGGTGTACCTCGGTACACCGGTCCCCCTTTGAATTCCAGGTCAAATATGCCCGATCTTTGATGGATCCCATCCTGCCGCTGCATGGATGGCTTCCTATTCCCACTTGGCATGGTCCAAGATAATAGGGATATGCCGCCGGATTTGCTCCGTACTCGATGTATTCTTCAGTCCGTTTAACGTTCTGCAAGTAAACTAGCACACTCATTCGAGTCTCATCTTGCCGCTACTTTCCTCCTGTCTTTGGCGTTTAATCAAGGGTTGTCCTTCTTAGGGAGGATGTAATTAACGTCATAACCTTTATGGTATGACGGACTTTTGGTCCAAACACGATCACTCACAATCGACTGACCAAGTCAGATCGAGCGCACAATGAAATTGTCACATATGTGACTGGCACGCCAATAAATAAACCATAGAAACAAAAGAATAAAGAATAAACTAAAAAATCCCGTCCACAAGTCTGGCACGCCCGGTGGGACAGAGTCTCCCTTCATCTCTACGCCAAAGCGGGAGGCCCGGCGGCCTCTCTCAAAATTCTAACTGTGTGTTAATCTTACTCGCAGAAGCTACAGATGGAGACTGGACTAGCTGGTGTTTTCTTCGGCGAGCAGGTGGTCAACGGCCACGTCCGCGGAGGGTACCTGGCGGTGCCAATGGGATTCGAATCCATGCCCCCGGCGGTGGGTCTACCCAACTGCCTGGGCCTCGTATTTGTCGACTTGCTACAAGTCAACAATGAAGCTGAAAGCGTCGCCACAATAGAGGCCGTGGCGGCACCAAAAGCTAAGGAGAGAAGATGGTAGCTGTCCCTACTGCTGTTTCTTGCCTGGTCCATCACCTGGAGAAGAAGACTGCTGTCTCCGCCACTGCTGGTAGGAGGAGAAGAAACGACCGGAGGAGCCGGTCCGCTGTAACTGGAGGTCGCACTTCGGCCTCGGGAAAGACAATGATGGTGGGAGCTTGAGGGTGAACCTCAATGGCCACCCCAGAGATGCACGGCCCGACAGGGTCATTCCATCAGTTCATACCAACAACAGATTCCAGCCACTGGCCACCAGGAGGGTCGACTGGGAGAACAAAGGCAAACAGCCACTGGCGCCCAGGCCGACCAAGTTCAAACAAGTTTGGCTGCCAAAGAAGATCCAGGGCTGGGCACCAGCTCGGGAGAAAGATGTTGCTGCCCGTCCCAGGGCTGGGGGCAGAAGAAATGAGAAGAAAGAAGACCATGTTACTGCCCGTCCCAGTGCCGGGGACAGAAGATGGGAAAAGAAAGAGAAAGATGTTGCTGTACCTCACCCCCGGAGTGGGGGCAGAGATCTTCGAAAGAAGGATGAAAGCATGATGGAGGAAGCTACTGTTGTTGCTGCTCCGCAGAGATCCCAGGCCTGCGCCAGGCAGGCTGATGTGTTCAGATACCCAGGTCAGAGTACCTGGCTGCTCAAGTCTCAAGGCTGGCCTATCAGCCAAGGACCCAGGAAAGGCTGCTGCCCCGTTCGAAGCTACAAGGGCAGAGCCAGGAAGAGATGAACCGGGTGGTTCAAGACTACTTTCATTGCCTTGGGAATTCCTCCCTGGGGCAACAAAGACTATCTCGTGCCTTGGGCACTGAGGAAGAAGAAGAAAGAGAAGAAGTGATGCTAGAGGCGTCGTCCTCTAACTCCAATGACTATGAAGATGGCCGTAGGGCCAGATATGAAGAAGACATCTACCAGAAAGAAAGGGAAGAAAAGAGAATGTCTGTATTTGACCGTCTGACATATCCCGGACAGGTCAAGATAAGAGTTCGCAGGCAGAGAGGAAGAATGCAGATTCTCGCGTGCAACATGGCCGGCGTCGCCGGAAGATATGGTATGTTACCAGAACAGCCAGAAGAGTTGATTAACCTGGCATCCAGACCGGGTGCCATCACAAGAAGAAGCAAGGCAGCAAAAGATAAGCTAACAGTTGCCAGTCAAAATGACCTCTCGGCCGTCAATGAGGCCCGAAGAGTCACCACGATGACAGTAAATGTGGTGACTACTGAAGAAGAAGACAATCCTCTCTTGGATCCCACTGAAGGGACTTCAGGGGAAATGCAAATTCCCACAACTATAGATCCCATGATCCGGATAATGTTCATGAGGTATCAACGGGAGATTGATTCCCTCAGAAGACAGTTGAATGAGAGAAATGAGCAGACGCCTGTTTCTAAGCAGGCCGAGCCGGCAGGACAGACTTCCAGCTCAACCGAAGTGGCCGTCCCAGCCGTCCCTCAGCTGAATAGCGAAGGCAGGGCACAGAATCAGCCTCTTCCACCACAGGTGGCAGCACAGCCCTCTACATCCCAAACACAGCCTGCTGTGCCAACATCCCAGCCGACGCTGCACACAACGGCCATGACGACCCCCTTCAGTCATCAGCAGGCATATTTCTTTCCAGAACCAGTGGATCCGGCTATGGCAAATAAACTGATGATAGAAAAGATCATTGAGATGAAGCTGTCTGAGAAAGTCGGGACGATTCCGGTACTTATGACATCTACAAAGTACCATACCCTGCACATTATGCTGCTAAGAGATTACCACCAGGCGTCAGCAAGCCGCCGAAGTTTGAAAAGTTCAACGGCCAAGGCTCCCCCAGGGAACATATAGCCTATTACACCATAGTTATGGGCGACCTGGCGGCTGATGAAGCATATCTATTGAAATTCTTTGGCTCGTCCCTTACAGGGTTGGCCTTCGAATGGTACTCCAGCTTGCCCGCCGGGTCAGTAGCTGACTGGCCCGATATGCAGCGGAAGTTCCGAGACAGATTTCATGTCACAGAAAGGGAAATCACAATAGCTGAGCTGTATGCATCCAGGCAGAAGCAAGATGAGACCGCCCTGGATTACATAAAAAGATGGAGGAATTTGGCCATGAGATGCAGGCGACCTCCCCATCAAGAAGATGCAGTGCAGATATGCAAACAAAACCTCAGAAGGGAGGTGCTGGAAAAGATGATCGGGGCAGATATCAGAACATTTGACCGGTTGAATAACATAGTAGCAGAGGTCGAGACGTTCTTGTCCAAGCGTCCGACCGCCAATGTCCCTGCTATGCAAAAGGGGAAGGCTGTTGATCGACGGCCATCGCATTCAGAGGCCAACACTGTTGACTTCGGTACCTTTGAACAGCAGAAAGAAAAAGGGAAGAAAACTGATGCTCCTCCGGCAGGCCCGGTAGAAATGAAAGAAAAGATCTCCCTGAGAAATAAAATGAGGAAGGCATATTCATTCCCCAAAGAGAAGACGGGTGCACTGTTCAGTTAGGCCTACAAGTTCAACAAAGTAACGCTGCCCGAACCAAAAAGACCTGCAGATGCAACAAAGAAAGATGACCCACTATTCTGTCCATATCACCGGGCATTGGGGCATGCTATAGAAGACTGCTACGTCTTCAAAGATGTCATGGAAAGTATGTTCAAAAAGGGAGAGCTACAGTTGGGAGACTATCAGGTGAACCCTCCACGCCCCCATGAACCTCCAACAATGAGGATGGCTGCAAATATGATTTCTATATATCAGCAGTTGCCCGAAGAGGCTGTTGAAGAATGCACCAGGCACACTTATGAAGCATGCTTCCTTACCCCGTTAAGGGATCAGGAGGGATGGCAGACAAAGCCGGTGAAGACCAGAAAGAGGGCACCTGTTGCAGGACGACTGGACCATCCACTCGGAATGCCACTCCGAAGTCGGGGCCGCCCCCGGTAAAGCCGATTCGGCATGTAGCTGAGACACAGCCAGTCATCCGAATCCCCACCTATAATCTGAGGAGATAGACTCTGCTTCCCACACAAAAAGAAATAAGTCCTGAGGCAAAACGTCTCCAACAGTATATCAATGGGCTCGACGAATATGAACAGAATAAGCCAAAGCCCCTACTAGTGAAAGATTGCATACTCTGGGGGCAGCTAGAAGAGTTGACCATTGAAGAAAAACCAGAGGAAAAGCAGGAAAAAGATGAGACTGGACCTTTCTGGGGGCAGGAGCCAGCAAAGTCAGAGCACCAGAAGATGAAAAGGCAGCCAAAGAACAGAAGAAAAAAGAAAACCATGACAGTGCACTGCAATACGCTCTCCGTGTTATTCACCTTACCTGGGGAGGATGATGACACAGAGGCGTCAGCCACGCCGTTGGAAGCCAATCATGCTGAAGCTTCCACCTCGGCACATGCTACCCGCTCTGGGAGAAGATGGGGGCGCCTTCCGCCAGCCAATCACAATATCATCTTCAGGGGAGAACAACCTTATCAGATACCAGAGCCTGAAGTGCGAGGTGTCCAGATCCCTCCTCCTGCTAGGCTATACCAAGAAGAGAAGAAAGGGGATGGGGCTCCGTCATTCCTTGAATTTTTATCCAGTTTAGAAGGCGAAGAGCCAGCACAGACTGCACCAGCCAGAAGTAGCAAGCATCAGCAATCAACAGCCCTGAAGCCTAAGCAAGGCAAAGAAGAAGAAAAAGATTCCCCGACAACACCCAGGGCCCAGCCTCCAGAAGAAGTCCCTCAAGAAACTAACCAAGGAGTTGAGACAAGAAGTAGGCAGGCAATGCCGCAAGCCCCTCAGGAGCCTCCAAAGCCCCGCTGGGCAGAAGAAATGCGACTCTCCAATGTCCGGGTAGGCAGCCGGATTATGAAAATGCTGAAGAAGCTCCCTACCAGATTCTCTATATGGGAAATTCTTTCCTTAAGTGAAGACGCCCGCCAAGCAATTATTGATGCTCTACAGTCACCAGCACAGTATGAAGCATTACTGACAGAAGTTAATTCTGGGCCGACAGTCACTTTCACTGAAGATGACATGTTGATCCCAAATCCCAGCCACAACAGGCCACTATACATGAGAGGACATCTCAACTCCCAGCCATTAAGCCGGATACTGGTAGATCCCGGGGCTGCTGTAAACATTCTGCCATATCGCATCTATCAGAAGTATTACTTCGATATGCACCTCACTAAGGTCAGAGATATGAAGATTGCTGGCTTTAACCAGAAATGTGAGACACCTTTGGGGGTAGCAGATTTTAACCTCACACTGGGGGACCTCACCACTGTGGTGCGATTCTATGTGATTGATTCTAACACCACGTACAAGGCCTTGTTAGGGCGACCGTGGTTGCATGAGTACCAGATAGTGCCTTCCACGCTGCATCAGTGCATTAAGTACTGTCATGATGGCAAAGAGGAAAGGGTGTTCGCAGATCTGCACCCCTTTGAAGTCTTCGAGTGTCATATGCTCGATGCATCCTATTATGCGAGCCTTCCGCAGAAAGCTAAAAAGAAAGAAGTTCTGACTGGTCTGGAGAAGTCGGCGGCAAAGACAGAAGATTGGTCTCCACCACCACCACGGGGCTATGTCAAGAAACATGAGGTATCCCATGTCTCTCATGTTGGGGATTTTGCACGGATTACACCCCCAAGCATTCATCCCGATGATACTGATGAAAAGATGAAGAAAAATATACACAAGTCCCAGTACCGGAAGGACTGGTCAAGCCCGTCACCAGTTTGGAATGTCAGACAGTGCTGCCACTCAAGATTATGGAGGTCCCTCGCTTCTACGAGCCTCCCATCATATTCTATACCGGGGAGCCTGTTGAAGAGGATGATCAGGACTGCATGATCCCGGAAGAATCCACAAGCCGAATGGTGCCAATCACAGGCTTGGACTATACCACACAACGGGTCTCGCAGATGTTCTCCAAACTGCAGATGCCTTCACTGCAGCCCGTTGCCCAGAAGAAAGCATTCCAAGAACTTTGGGATCCGCCCCAGAATAATAAGGAATTGATGAAGATCACCCAGCACCCGGGATTGGGCTACACTCTACAAGAATACTATGAAGCCGAGGTAGATGTCATTTCCGCCTTCTTTTCACATGAAGATCCTCCTGGGATGGGCTATGATGATTACCCCTCAGAAGATGAAGAGATTATATATCAGTCTATACCGGATGATGAGCCTTCCAATAACCAGCCCGAGGCAGAAAAGTCTGATGAAGCAAATGTATGCCGGTGCTGGGAGGAACTGTCTTGTAAGGAAGACCTGTTCCAGGCCGAAGCAAAGTTTGACACGGGAACCCCGGATGAAGACCAGATTTCTAATGATACAAGAGAATGCTTAGAGTTTGAACGTATTCTGGAAGAAGTTCGAGCTCTCAGAATATAAATTCCCCAGAGGAATCTATGCCAGTAAGGCCTCCGGAAGTGGAAGACCTAATCTTTGAGCCTTACATGGAGCCAGTCATAGCCCGTGGGCAGACGGAACAAAGTCCCATAGCCTCTGCCCTGTACGATGAGTCGTCATCGGTCGAGGTCCGACAGGAAGAGTCAGGGAACTCTGAAACTGAAGAAAACTATATCCCAGGGGGCTTTGTTGATTTGCAGGAGGCTCCGCCCGAAGTCGAAGATGGTGGCCAGGCCACCGTTGATGAGCTCGTAGAAGTGAACTTGGGGACAGAAGAGGAACCAAGGCCAACCTTTCTCAGTGTTCTGCTGGAACCAGAGATCCGAGAACAGTACATACAATTTCTGAGGGAGTTTAAGGACTGCTTCGCTTGGACGTATGATGAGATGCCAGGGTTGAGTCCCAATGTAGCACAACACCTGTTGGCAATTGACCCAGAAGCCAACCCCATAAAACAGCCACCCAGGCGGATGCGACCTGAGCTGATCAACCAAATCAATAAAGAAGTCGACAAGCTTATTGATGTTGGCTTTGTCGAAGAAAATCAGTACACCACATGGCTGGCAAACATAGTGCCCGTAAAGAAGAAAAATGGGCAGATCAGAATATGTGTTGACTTCCGAGACCTTAATAAGGCTTGTCCAAAGGATGATTTCCCAGTGCCAATTACTGAAGTAATGATTGATGCAACCACTGGTCATGAAGCCCTGTCATTTATGGACGGCTCATCCGGATACAACCAAATTTGGATTGCTGAAAAGGATAGAGTACACACTGCCTTCCGCACTCCGAAAGGAATATTCCACTACAAAAGAATGCCGTTCGGCCTCAAGAACGCCGGCGCCACTTACCAAAGAGCTATGACCAAGATTTTTGATGATTTGCTCTTCAAGAAAGTGGAGTGCTATGTTGATGACCTGGTGGTGAAGACCAGAAAGAAGGAAGATCATCTGCAAGACTTGCGGATAGTGTTTCAAAGGCTGCGGAAATACGAGCTGAAAATGAACCCTATGAAATGCGCCTTCGGCGTGACCAGTGGAAAATTTCTGGGATTTATTGTCCGGCACAGAGGCATTGAGATTGATCCGTCCAAGATCAAGGCTATTCAAGAGCTCCCTCCACCGAAGAATCTGTCTGAGTTAAGATCTCTACAAGGGCGTCTGGCCTACATCCGACGGTTTATATCAAATTTGTCGGGTCGATGTCACCCCTTTCATAGGCTCATGATGAAAGATGTACCGTTCCTATGGGACGACGGATGCCAAGAGGCTTTCGAAAAGCTGAAAGAATATCTCAGAACCCCTCCAGTATTGGGGGCACCAGTGAAGGGCAGCCCTTTGATCCTCTATATAGCAGCCACACATTGCTCGATGGGGGCAATGTTAGCTCAAATAAATAAAGATGGAAAGGAGCAAGCCTTATACTACCTTAGTAGAAGGTTGATCAGAACTGAAGAAAGCTATACTTACATAGAGAAGACCTGCCTGGCGCTGGTCTTCGCTGTCAAGAAGCTCCGACACTACATGCTGTCACATGAGATCAGATTGATATCTGCAGCAGATCCGCTCAAATATATATTGACTCAGCCGGCACTCAAAGGTCGACTAGGAAAGTGGGCTGTGATTCTGATGGAGTTTGACATCACTTATACACCTCAGAGGGCTATAAAGGGTCAAGCTGTAGCTGACTTCTTTGCAGAGCACCCTGTACCAGAAAGTGCTATGCTCGAGACCGAGCTACCTGATGATGAAGTGCTCGAAGCCTGTCAAACCCAGCCAATCATGTGGCAATTATACTTTGATGGGGCATCAAGAACAGAAACTGATTCCAGTGGGAAAACAAGAATACGTGCAGGGGCCGGCATTGTCCTGAAATCGCCAGAAGGAGAAGTGTTGCACACCTCCTGTTCTATAAATAAGCCCTGCACCAACAATGAAGCTGAATATGAAGCTCTGATAATTGGTCTCCAGGTCGCCCTCAGTATGAGTATTCGGATGCTTCAGGCATTCGGTGACTCAATGTTAGTGATAAAACAAATACAGGGAGAATTCGAAGTGCGAAAGCCAGAATTGAACCCCTATTATCAAAAGGCTATACGCCTCATGGCGAATTTCTACCACATTGAGCTCAATCATGTGGGTCGGGGACATAATGCTCAAGCTGATGCACTCGCGAAGCTGGCCAGCTCACTATCAGTCCCGCCGGACGAAACGCTAAACATTATTGTCATAAACAGGCGACAGGTCCCCAGCATGCTGGAAGCGTGTCCTGAAGAATATGAAATTGATACCGTTGACAAGGCCCAGACATCTGATTGGAGACAGCACCTGCTGCAATGGTTCTTGCACCAACAGCTGCCCAAGAATAGAGAAGAGAGAATGAAACTCCTAAGGGTTAAAGATTCCTACGAGTGCAGAAATGGGACTCTGTTTCGAATCATGGCGGACGCCCGCAAGAAGATTTTGCTCCGCTGCCTATCTACTGAAGAAGCCTGGCAAGCAATGAAAGAAATACATGCTGGGACAGCAGGGGCACACCAGGCTGGGCCTAAGATGAAAATTGAAATCAAGAAGCTGGGTTATTATTGGCCCGCTATGTTTGAAGACTGTTGCCAGTTTGCAAAGTCATGCCAGAAATGCCAGGAGCACTCCACTGTACCCAGGAGGCCTCCTGTAGCTCTACACCCTACGATTCCCAGCTGGCCTTTTGCTCAGTGGGGAACTGATGTAGTCGGGCCACTACCGACTTCTTCAGCTGGACACAAGTACATCTTGGCTATAACAGACTACTTCTCCAGGTGGGCGGAGGCAGTAGCACTCAGAGAAGTGACTGGTGAGTTGGTTGCCAGATTCATCAAGCATAATATCATCTTCCGATTCGGGGTCCCCAGTCGAATAATATCTGATAATGGAAGTCACTTCAAGAACCAGAAGGTATATCGGCTTGCCGAGAAGTATAAAATAGAATGGAGGACTTCCACCCCTTACAATCCACAAGCAAATGGGCTGGCTGAAGCCTTCAACAAGACACTGTGCACCCTGCTGGCCAAGGTCGTCAGTTCTAATAAAAAAGACTGGGGTGAAAGGATGTATGAAGCACTATGGGCATATCGCACTGTCTATAAAACCCCCACGGGTTGCTCGCCCTATTCGCTGGTGTACGGCTCCGAGGCAGTAGTCCCTATAGAGCTGGAGGTGCCATCACTCAGGATTGCAGTCCAGCATGGCCTAGTTCGCGACGAACAAACCAATGCTGAAAGACGACTTGAAGAACTGGCTGAATTGGAGGGTAAGCGTCTGCAAGCCCAGAAAAATATCCAGATGTACCAAGCCCGCATGGCAAATGCCTTCAATAAGCTCGTCAAAGGGCGAGAATTCAAGAAGGGAGACCTGGTCATGGTCAAGAAAAGGGAAGTCATGGCTTCCAATCCAAAAGGCAAGCTTGCTGCTAACTGGCTAGGCCCGTACGTAGTCCAGAGGGTCTACGAGGGAGGGGCCTACGTGGTTGTCAACCATCGAGGGGAAATTCAATTCTCGCCACTCAACGGAAGGCATCTAAAGCTGTATCATGCAGCGCAACCATTCCCCGAGTAATCGGACAAAATACCCCTTTCTTGGTCTAGTGGCACTCCGCCCTAATCGAGCTACCCTTCCTTGGTCTAGTGGCACTCCGCCCTAACCGAGCTACCCCTTCCTTGGTCTAGTGGCACTCCGCCCTAACCGAGCTACCCCTTCCTTGGTCTAGTGGCACTCTGCCCTAACCCAGTTACCCCTTCCTTGGTCTAGTGGCACTCCGCCCTAACCGAGCTACCCCTTCCTTGGTCTAGTGGCACTCCGCCCTAACCGAGCTACCCCTTCCTTGGTCTAGTGGCACTCCGCCCTAACCGAGCTACCCCTTCCTTGGTCCAGTGGCACTCCGCCCTAACCGAGCTACCCCTTCCTTGGTCTAGTGGCACTCCGTCCTAACCAAGCTACCCTTTCTTGGTCTAGTGGCACTCCGCCCTAACCGAGCTACCCCTTTCTTGGTCTAGTGGCACTCCACCCTAGCCAAGCTACCCTTATCTTGATCTGGTGGCATTTCGACCTGTCACCCTCTAAAAAAAAGAGAAAGAATAAAAAGAAAGTAAAAAATGGGGTTAAAAAAATAGAGATACCCGGCCAGACTTACTCCTATGTTAGGAGAAGTGCAAAAATGGCCCAAAACCCAGCTGTGGTGAAAACCCGAAAGGGCACTGCAGGCAAAATCGGGTACCCCGCTACGTGAAAACCCGAAAGGGCGCGTGGGCAAAAACAAGAGGGGGTTGGCTCCGGCGAAAACCCGAAAGGGCGTTTGGGTCAGTAATGTGGTAATTTAAAATTCCCTTTTTCACCCTGCCTGATAAAACTCCGAGAAGGATGATCATCATAAAGTCCCACCTGATGATGAAACCCCGTTGATCACAAGGCATATTGCCTTGATCAATGCAAAAAAAAAGGGGCCCACCTCTGGATAGACCTTCCGTCTGTTCTGATAAAACACTTCCACTTGTTTTTCTAAGATCTACCACGATGAATCCCATCCAGTCTAGATCTTACATCTATTCTGATGAAACCTACCATACGTCTCACCGACGATGAAACCTGCTGCTGGTCGATTGGCACACTGCCCGATCAACGATGAAACCTGCCCGGTTTAGACCTTACGTCTATCCCGACGAAAAATATGAAGTCCTTGCATTGGTATGAGCCCAATACCAATGATGAAACCTGCTATTGATCAGTTGGCACGCTGCCTGATCGATGCTAAAACCCATCCGGAGTAGACTTTCCGTCTGCTCTGACAAAACACGACACAGCTCTTTAAATCAATTCAGACCCTTTCGTCTGGATAGATCATGAAACCCTATTTCCCTTTGCATTGATGTTGACACCCACATCGATGATCGTGTATCCACAATAAACATGTGGCGCCATGATCCATAGAATGAAAGTTCTAGTTCCAGAAAAGATGATGACAAAGAAAAAGAGAAAGAAAACGACAAAAAAAAATATATGAAGAATGGGGTTAAAAATAGAGATACCCCGCCAGACTTGTTCAGGCATTCTGGACAAGGGCAAAAATGGCTAAAACCCAGTTGTGGTGAAAACCCAAAAGGGCACTGCAGGCAAAATCGGGCACCCCGCCACGTGAAAACCCGAAAAGGCGCGTGGGCAAAAGCAAGAGGGGGCTGGCTCCGGTGAAAACCCGAAAGGGCGCCTGGGTCAGTAATGTGGTAATTCTGAGAAATTCCATACTTCCTTCCCTTGATAAGGCCTTCCGTTAACCGTTTGGCTCCTTGCCCGGTCAACGATAAAACCTTGACAGGACAAACCCTACGTCTGTCCTGATGGAATCTACATAGCCTCTTTCAAATGCCCCACCGACAATGAAACCCATCACCATTCTGGTAAAACCTGGCCAGCTCAGACCTTACGTCTGTCCTGATGAAACTCTTAAACCTTCCCTTGATCGATCGGCTCCTCGCCCGGTCAACACAAAAAAAAACCTATCTGGATAGACCCTATGCCTATCCTGATGAAATCTACATATCCTTCCATATCCCACCCGCGATAAAACCTGCTGGAATAGACCTCACGTCTATCCTAACGAGACCTACACCTCTACCTACGTCCCAGCCATTGATTGACCGGCATCTCGCCCGATCAATGATGAAATCCTATCCAGTTTAGACCTTACGTCTATTCTGATGAAATTTATGAAATTCCTTTGCATCGATATAAACCCAATATCGATGATGAAACCAGCCATTGATTGACCGGCATCTTGCCCGATCAATGATGAAACCCTATCCAGTTTAGACCTTACGTCTATTCTGATGAAATTTATGAAATCCCTTTGCATCGATGTAAACCCAATATCGATGATGAAACCAGCTATTGATCGACCGGCATCTTGCCCGATCAATGATGAAACCCTATCCAGTTTAGACCTTATGTCTACTCTGATGAGACTTATGAAATCCCTTTGCATCGATATAAACCCAATATCGATGATGAAACCAGCCATTGATTGACCGGCATCTTGCCCGATCAATGATGAAACCCTATCCAGTTTAGACCTTACGTCTATTCTGATGAAGTTTATGAAATTCCTTTGCATCGATATAGACCCAATATCGATGATGAAACCAGCTATTGATCGACCGGCACCTTGCCCGATCAATGATGAAACCCTATCCAGTTTAGACCTTACGTCTATCCTGATGAAACTTATGAAATTCCTTTGCATCGATATAAACCCAATATCGATGATGAAACCAGCTATTGATCGACCGGCACCTTGCCCGATCAATGATGAAACCCTATCCAGTTTAGACCTTACGTCTATCCTGATGAAACTTATGAAATTCCTTTGCATCGATATAAACCCAATATCGATGATGAAACCAGCTATTGATCGACCGGCACCTTGCCCGATCAATGATGAAACCCTATCCAGTTTAGACCTTACGTCTATCCTGATGAACCCTATGAAATTCCTTTGCATCGATATAAACCCCATATCGATGATGAAGCCAACCATTGGTCGATCGGTACATTGCCCGGCCAATGATGAAACCTGTTCAGTTCAGACTTTACGTCCGTTCTGATGGGAACCACATACCCTTTTCACGTCCCACCTGTGATCAAGTCTACCCAGTCTAGACCTTATGTCTATTCTGATGAAACCTATAAACTTCTTTGCGTCGATATAAACCCAATATCGATGATAAAATCCGTCACTGGTCGGTTGGCACATTGCCCCGACCAGCTTTGAAACCTGTCCGAGATGAACCATCCGTTTGTTCCAGACGATGTTCTAAACCTTTTTTATTCAGCTACCCCCAGGATTGGGTTTAAGCACCCTCCGGATACCGTCGCGCGGTGGAGCGAATCCCCCATCCTTTCTCTGAAAGGGTGGACGCTCTCCTGCTAGGTACGGGCTATTCGCATAGGGACCGCTGCCAAATCGCCGTGAAATATTGATGGTGCGATAAGTAAAGAACAAACCACATATGAGACTGGTGTAAAGATTCCTTTCCATTGAATAAAAAAGGGAATACAAGAAGGGCCCCTGAGGGGGAATTGTATTACAAAAAGGGGGAAACAGATATTCACGGGCGCCGGAATATGTCTTCGAAGGCCAGAAGCCCTACATGCGGGGCAGCCCCCAGCTCATGAAGTCGAGCCTCCTCCTCCTGTAGCCGAGCAGACTCGTCCTGAAAGGATGCCACCTGCCCCTCCAACAGAGCTACTTCCTCCGCAAGCTGCGGCCGAGAAGTTGTTATCTGCGGCAGTTCAGCTCGGAGATCAAACAGTTCAGCCTCCAGGATGGTTATCCAGTTGTGCACGAACTGCTCCCGCTACGCCAGAGACTGCAGTTGGCATTGGCGCTCCTGAAGAACAGAGTCTATTTTCTCCAGCTCAGATTTGCACTCTACCCTTTGCAGCTTTAGAGCTGCCAGTCTGTCAGACATAATATGTGCCAAGAAGTCCCGGCGATGTATAAATTTTAACAACAACAGAACCCACTGGGCCCATATTTCCCTGGGACAGCCCATCGCCTGTAAACCGGCGGTGAAGCGCTCGGCTATCTCCTTCAGCTGCAAATAAGTCAGCCCGGGCTGGGACTCCACTAGCTGGCGCAGCATGTCCAGATTTTGCCAAACAAAACTCTCGGATGAAGCGAAGCCAGGCAGGGGAAATGGAGTTACTTCAAAGGTCACCTCACTGTCGATGTCTGCCCATAGTGTAACATCTGGCTGGGAAGAAGAAGACGGGAGGTCTGCTGGAGGCGCCAACTGGGCTCTCTTTGATACCTCTGACGGGGCCGAGAGGCCTTCTACCTCCATCTCCTCGAGGGCCGCTGTTTGAATGCTTGCAGGGGCAAGTTTAACAAGTGCCGGAGTGGCTGCTTCCTGGGTCCCTGATGTAATATCTGCACCTTCAGTATCCTCTTCTCGGGGCACCTCCTCCTCAGATTTTGAGAGCACGGAGATCGATTCTGGGTCAGTTATAGACAATACTCCGATCTCTGTAGCAGCTACCTCCCCTTCTTCCATCCCTGCTTCAACGGCCAGTTCCTTCAATGTCAAGGCGATAGGGGCCACGGACTGAAGAGGCAAAAGTTCAGTTTCCATAATTATTGTTATGGGAATTGCTGACTCGGGCGCAATGGTCATCACTGCGGCCGGTATAAAGGCAGAACCCCTAGCTGGGTCCGTCTCAGCTCTGAAATCCAAGACCCGGATGAGGGCCGAACTCTCCCCCGAGGTCCTCAAGTCCAGCAATGCTAAGTCCGTAGAAGACTGTACCCTCACCGGCACAGGGCGAATTATCTCAGAAACGCCTGCACAGGCGGCTGACGAAGCAGGAACAATAGCCAAGGTGTCAGATAGAGTGGCTTCAAAGGCTGCAGTCGCTACCGGGCTAGCAACAGGGGATTCCTGTGAACAGATCAATGCAACATCAAGCAGCAGATAAAAAAAATAATAATAATGAGGAGAGGGAGAGAGACCCACTTCTAATGTGATGTCGATATCCTCAAAGGAGTGCAGGGGAGAGGAAAGCTCCGCTGCTGAAGCAGCAAAGGGAGGAGTTATATCTGCCTCGGTGTCCAAGCCAGCAAATTCTTCCTGTAGTTCCTCCTCAGAAGACAGCACCAGCAGTTTGGAGGGGGTGAACAGTGGAACAATGGCAGTACATACGAGTGGGGCCTCTGATTTGGAGATACCCTCCGTCTCGCTCTCGCTGAAACCTGCTCCTTCTCCCTCTGCCTCGGAAGCGGTCGCGGAGCTGCTAGAAGAGATTTCCACACTATCCACGGGCGGGACTTGCGTCCCTAACGGCTGCCTGGATGAAGACCGGGTAACTATGCGCCTCACAGGGACAAGGCCCCGTTTCGTCTGGGTCTTATGGCCCTCCTGTGGCTGAGTTATATCGCCAGCTGCTCCCATAACTGCAGCCCCCTCACCGGCCGTCACTGCAGGGAAAGGTTCGTGAGAGAGACAATAAACAAATAATCGAAATGTGCAAGAGAAGATGAAAAAGCACACTTACCCTCCGCCTCACTAGCCGGCGTGGGAGAGGGCAATCTGGTCTCCACCACAGAAGGTGTCACAACTGGCTCTTGGGCTGTGCAAAAAGGGGGGGTCAGATTCGAAGATTTCTGTAAAATTCAGCAAAAGACGATGAAAGATACAACTGCAGGCTGTTGATGTTACCCTTGACTGACGTCTGGGCGCCCTCCCTTTGAGATTCAAACTCATCAAATGAGGGGATATCAGGAAGAGGGGTCCCAGGGTCCGTCACTGCTGAAGCCGACTGCCGAGCATGGGCCTTCTTAGCCTTCCTGGCCTTCCCAACTGCAGTCTTCACTGCAGAAATCTTCTCTTCTTGCCCGGAGGCAGGGGAGTGGTAGTCGGTGCTGCTGCAGGGACTTCGAAATAAGCAGGCTTCTCAGCTTGCGCAATGATTTTTCTGTAAAGCCCCTGTCGCTTTATGTCTGGCATGTCTGTTAAAGACATCAAAGAAGCAATGAGATCAGTAGATGCAGAGTTTAAATACTAAACAGAAAGCACTACAGTCAGAAAGAAAAGATCATACCTGCTGGGCCATCATAAAAGACAGAAAGCGACCAGTACAGATAAGCTACCTCCTTGGAGCGGAAAGCAGCCTCCTTGACAAGCCAGCAGACATCACCAAATGTCTGGCACTTCTCCACTAAAGATGCCAGATCACTATGACCATGAAAATCAAGACATCGAAATAAGTCGAGGTGGTCCATGCCCCAGCCGTCGACATAATGAAAGGAAATGAACAATGGCTTATTCAATATGCCGATTATCGGACTCTCTGCAGATAACCCATGTACATTCAGCAGAACAAACAGCCAAGACGTGTGCTTGTAGTACGTCTGAGTCCTATCTTCCCTGCGCACAAACGTCCTATAGGGATGAAATCTATCTGTCGGACCCTTCCAAGGGACTACTGTCGGGAGCGGCTCTTCAACAGGGAAGGGGTACTGTTGCGCCTCCAGACGAGCGCCTCCTACATGGCACAGATGTTTCAGATTCTTCATAAAAGTGTCCTCGTTGACGGTAGCAAAGACAGGAGCGGGCGGCTCGGAGCTTTTTTCCTTCAAGGCTCGACGCTCGGCCAGATAGTTCTCTGCCTCCCTCAGGTGCTGTGAATAAATCCTTTTCAGGTGGGCCTCAGGGATATCAAACACTGGGCCGGGCTGTTGTTTCAAAAAAGAACGCTCGGCCACATCCCAGAACGCACCCCTACCTTCCCTGTAAAAATTGGTTCGAATGTTCCACCATTTGATATACTCTGATGTGACACGGGGGACACGGTTGGAAACAGTGGGAACTCTGAAAACTGCGCCATCATGGCGATGATAGAAATCCCACCACAACCGGCCATCACCGACAATGGTGGACCCGTGCTTGGCCCGGCTATCCAGGGGAAACTGAGCAACTGATGTAGGGATATGCTGGTCATAGCCAAAGTTCCGCCCGAAGCGGAATGGGTAATATGGTTCCAGAAGAAGCAGACCACCCTTTCTGAAAACTAAAACACTGGGCCGAATGGCCATGGCCCATCTAACCAGCTCCGGCTCCAGAATAGACCGAACAGCATTAGCCCCTGAAACGGGGTGAACATAGGTCTCTACCTCTTCCATCTTGCATTCTCTTTGAGAGTGAACCAAAGGAGCTGAACCTGCTGCCAAGCTCCAGAAATGAATGCTGCCAGGGGCATCCACTGGTACCCTTATCAGTCGGCCCCTTATTTTGAACAACTGATCAGAGAAAGAGCCAGGTTCAGCACTGGCAAATTCAATCATTCTGGGTAATACTGTATCTGCCTGCAGAGTTCTAGGAGCCAATTCAGGAAACAGACTGCAGACCCAGGCATTGAAGAAATGAAAAGGGCCCACGGTCCTCAAAGAGCGGGGAGTCCGATGCTTGTACAGATCCCCCAAAGATTTGTAGATTAAACACAAGGCCACTGGGCAAAGTGACAGCCTCATTCCCCAGGCCATCTGGCATGCCGGGTATATGGCTTCGGGCCGAATGATTGTCTCGTCCCCTTGAGGGAGAGCGAAAGTGCACAACCAGAATGTGAAGTAAGCCGCACAATGTGTGATAGGTTCCACCCCTACTGGATTTGGACCACCTTTGCCTACACGGCTCAATGAAGACGGCAATGCTGATTTATAGCGAGGAGCCCTTATCTGCTTGCTGGCAGTCGGACCCATGGAAGGGAAGTCTGCATATTTTAAGGGACCGTCGAAGAAATACTGAATCCACTGCCCTATCCGGACCCTCAGCTTGCTGCCCTTCTCTCGAGGATGGTAACCCTTGAAGGATCCTCTACTATACGCCAGATAGATGGAGCGATAGGCCTTCATTAAATACGGGTAGGAATAGCCAAGTGAATACTTGCCTTCGCCATCAGAGCTATCCTTCTCGGAATCTGCCAAGTAGACCTCTTCATACGGCTCGCCGTCAATAGGCAGACCAGAAAGCTGTGACAAACTCCAGAGGTCGAGAGATGTTTCGCCCTCTGCTGTATAAAATATGTTGAACAAAGGGCAGAATACTTCGAACATTCCACAGCATAACCCTCGGGATATGGGATAGCGGAATCTAGAAGCAAAGACACTGTGATATACCCCGGCTCTGATCAGCAGAGGGGCGTATTCCTTTAAAACAAACTCGGTGAACTCCACCGCTCCCACCCGGAATAGGTGGGCGTCAGTGATCTTGGTATCTCCAAACCAGCCAGCAGCTAGATGATACTTGAACTGGACGGCCGAACAATTCAGCACAAAAGGTTCTTCACGGTATCCCCACTTTATCGGTGCCAGGAATAAACCATAGCCAGGCTTTTCCCTATGAACTCGGCCACTAGCATTATCCCACCGGGCAGGTGTGAATTCCGGGGCCCGGGTCAACATTTTCTTCTCCGGCTCCAGCTCCGATATGCCGAGGACTGCATCCCAGTCACGCTTCTCCCCGGGAAGATAGATAGCTTTGCCACGATACACTGATTCCTTCAGACTGTCCCTCTCAGCTAGTATAGCAGCTTCAACTGCACGAGCTATCCGATAGTCTCGCATGCCACCCACTGTAAAGGTTCGGATGAACGGCATCAAGTGGCGGTCTTTCGGGAAATCCGGCCGGTAGTTGTCACCCCGTCTGAAGCATGTCTCAGTTGCAGTGGAATATACCCTGGACGTTGATACTGTATCCGTCTCAGAATCAGAAGATTCGTCAACGGCGGCAATTTTGTCATATCCGAAGTCTAAACTGTGCACATTCAGCCAGTTTACTACAGCCCGCGATATGTCTGGCTGGGCTGACGAGCTTGTTCCGACGGCTCCAGAAGATGCAGCAGCGGAACCGGAAGCCATTGCAGTGACTGCAGTCAAAGAAGAGATGTGAATGAGAATCCCAAAACAAGAGGCAGTCTTGTAAAGATTGTAATATGAAACTCTATGAAAATTTCGGCAGCACCTCCCCTTATTCAGGGTCTGCCCAAAGAAGATAGGGAGTCACCCACCAAGAGGGAGTGATCCCGGGAACAAAAGGGGATTTAATCCCAAAACAATGCCCTACCGAGCGAAGTATACGCCGGGAAGGAAAACGGAACGGCCGAGAGGGGGAGAGGCTCGCGCCGATGAGAAGAAATTGAAGAGAGAGAAGAGATGGTGAAGAATGAGAAGAGAAGAGGGACTCGGTGCCCTAAATAGGAGCCCGAGCGAGCAGGTTCTCGGCGCGATGAAACGCGCGCCGAGAACCCCCCCCCCCACCCTATTTCAAAATACCCCGTCGAAATGGACAGGCCGAGAACCCCCCCCCCTTAGGCCAAAAGGCGAGCCGAGAGCCCCCGTGACCGGGCACGCCGAGAAGTCAGGCGCCGAGAAGCCCCTGCGTCGGGAACCGGTTGTCCTCGCGCCGGGAGCATCCAAGCCAAAGAAACTGGAAGAAATTCAAAGAAATTGAAAGGAATTACAAGAAATGTCAATGCGAAGAAGCTTCCAAATTGAAGATGAAAGGTGACTAATAATGTCAACCTGAGAAAGGGGTTCAGATGCTGAAGGATATGTACACCTGCAAGTACCGTGTCATTTATTCTGCACTCCCGCTACCTGCAAGTGGGGGGCATTTGTTGACACCTGAAATATAACTGAGAACAAAGATGAGACCGAAGATAAGATTGAACCAGACATGAAGCTCTCAGGAATTCCTGTAAAGCCAGAATTACAGAAGAGTCGTCACTGAAGTTATCACTCAGCTGGGGCCTTTCCCGGTCAAGCTGATGTCCGGTATTGTCGTCGCTCAGATGGCAGTACTGATGAAGAATTGCAGTCTATTGACTGATGAAAACCTCTGGAAATATTCTGATAAGACTATGTCAACTCACCAATTAATGGGCCTTCACCTATTCTGACAGGTTCAAAGGACCGACAAATGAAAGGGCAGATTAGGTAGCTTTGACAGCTCAAGCCTACTGATGAGGAAGTGTAAAATATTAAAAGCCCTAAATGGGCTCACTAGTGTGACGCCGAGAGCTCCTCACCAGGGCCCAAAGCCCATGTGGGGCGGCGCCGGGAAGCTACATCATTTGGCACCGGGAAGCCTCCTGCTTTCAACTGAAGCGCGCTGGGAACCTGTGGTCTGCGCGCCGAGGGGACCCTATCGAGAAGGGGGAGCACTATGCCTATAAAACCCCCTTTTCTCTCGAGCACAAGGGAGATAGATAGACACACACGAAAAAAAGAGACTGAGAGAACAGAGGAGATAGATAGACACACACACAAAAAAGAGACTGAGGGAACAGAAGAGAAGATAGCCACAAGAAAGAAAGAAAGGAAGAGAGAAGTCCACACCCAGCTCCAGAAAACCGGCGGCTGCTGAGAGATCGGAAGAAGAAGGAGAAGGTCTGCTAAAGGGGGAGGGAGAGGAGTCAATGCTCCGCCCTCCCCCGTTTCTTTTCTTCTTCTTTATATGTACTCGTGTTTACGTTTAAGGCATTCAAGTCCTTCAGTTACTGGGAAGATACTATAGCTTCTGCGCTTTCCATTCTTTCTTCCCGCTTTTCTTGTAAATGATGTAAGTGATGAAATGAGATGATGAGATATAGTGCTATGATGGCTCGGTTGAATGTGAAATGATGAAGTCTCCCTTTCTCCGTCTCTCTCGGATGAATGCTGTCCAATGTATTGAATGGTCGTTTGAATGCTTCTGGTTTCTACAGTCTGATTGTCCTTCCTGGAGGAACGATGAAGGAAGAGTCCCAATCCTCACTCCCATGGATTATTGGGCTCTGTCCCATCACCCCTTCAGTGATACCTACGCCACGAAGTCTTCCTATCTTTCATTTCGTTTTCTTTTTTTTAAGCCATCAAGGTCGCCCCAGGAATCAGGGATAGTTATCCCTTGATTTCCCTGGACAGCCGGCGACAGGAAAAACATATCTCCATAGGGTTTAAACGGGTGATGATCTCGATCCCACCATAAACTTTGCCTTCCAGTGATTCCCTGGCACTGCCCCAGCAAAGCCCTTGGCTCCCCCCTCATTTGCATCCTAAATCCCCCAGCCGTTGTCTGAATCCCAGAAAGAATCCCCAGAACAGAGCACCGTAAAACCCTACAAATCCTCTTGACACCTAAATCCATCGCCTTCCCGGCGCCAACATCCCTCGGCACGGTGAATAGTTCTCGGCGCGGCCTCCAGCGCGTCGGGAACCTCACGGCCGAGAGCTCCCCTTCCCTTTTTTTAGCCATGTCGAGAGCCAGGGCCCCGAGACCCTTTCATTGGCCAATAAAACCCGCGCCGGGAGCCTCCCTTTGTTGCCACTTTGTCTTCACGCCGAGATCCCTTTGTTGACCAATAAAACCCACACCGAAACCCTCTGTCTTTGGCCAATAAACCCAGACCGAGATCAACCTCTATGCCATCTTCCAACCCTTGGTCATCCCACTGCTTCGAACAGGGAGCGTATGCGGTCATCATGTGCACCTCAGGGAGCAAAACAACGGGGATGGCCTCCCCTACATTACTCAGTCCCGATCAGGATTCCTCTGTAACCCTATGAACCTAAGGAGCTCTGCCACTGCATGTGCTCCGGTGGCTTCCATGGGAATATCAACCGGTGCTTTGAATGCAAACAGTGTTCCTGGGCCTAGTGCCCTTCTCTTTCGACCTTCATCCCGGCATCCCGTGGATGATGGTCTATCTCTTCTTGGCATAATCCAAGATAAGGGGATATGCTGCCAAATTTCACCCACATCACACCGAGTGACTGTGATATTCTCTTCTAACCCCACTGGACTTAAGGAGTTCTGCCACTACATGTCCTCCGATGGTCCCTCGAAGGGGGATATTAATAAAACATTGCACCGACATACGGTGTACCATGGTATGTCGGTCCCACTTCGGATGCTGGGTCGAATATACCCGATCTTTGACGGATCCCATCCTGCCACTGCATGGATGGTTTCCTATTCCCACTTGGCATAGTCCAAGATACTGGGGATATGCTACCGGATTTGACCCGCACTCGATGTATTCTTGCTCTATTCAGTCTATTTAATGTTCTGCAAGTAAACTAGCGCACTCACTTAAGTCTTCTTTTGCCGCTACCTTCCTCCTATCTTTGGCATTTAATCAAGGGTTGTCTTCCTTAGGGAGGACGTAATTAACGTCATAACCTTTATGGTATGATGGACTTTTGTTCCAGACACGATCACTCACAATCTACTGATTAGAAGTCAGATCGAGCGCACAATGAAATCGTCACATATGTGACTGGCACGCCAATAAATAAACCATAGAAACAAAAGAATAAAGAATGTAAACGAAAAATTCGCGTCCACAGGACCCCATACCGAGGCGAGAGCTACGAGGGACAGCCATGGGTGGAGGCAGCCCTCTCGTACCGGGGATGAGACATATGGTTGCACTGCATCCATGTCATCGAGCCACTCCACTACCGGCTGATCCTGCGGACTCGGGGACTGCACCAGCCTGAGGTGACCTTTCCACGCCGTGGTGATAAACGCCCAGGCAAGTCAGCAAAGGGTATTAGCGGCGACGTGGATTGGTGCGCCCGAAAGGCGAAGTATGTCCACGATTGGAACCGTCGGGGCAGAGCGGTGAAGGAGCGGGACGAGAGCGACGAGGCGTACTTGAAAGCCTTCGCTCGACTGTACGGGGACTGGGTGTACCGAGGTACCCGAAAACCGGTATGCAACTTCTAAACCCTTAAATCTAAATGCTTTTATATGGAAATTTTATTCTATATGCACTGGCTCATATGCTTTCTAAATGCAGCTAGACCCCGAGGGAAGGATAGCCGAGCTCGAGGGGCTACTCCACGCCACCGTCCAGCAGCGGGATGAGTACCGGGCCGTCTTGGAGCTTCTGGTAAGACTTTAAATGTTTTAAAATGATTATGATGATGATTATGATGACTAACTATGACTTCTAAATGCAGCGGGCCGAGGGAGCCCAAAGAGCCCGACCGGATGCCCCATCGTCTTCCTCACAGCCGGCGGGAGGCAGGGCCGAGTGTGAAGCCGAGTTCGCCCGAGCGGTTGCCCGGGCCGAGGAGGCGGAGGCCACCCTCGCGGAGCGGGTAGGATGCTAAATTCTTTGACTTAAATGATTTTTAAATGCTTATGTGACTAACCATATGAAATGCAAACTATAGGCGAGAGAGCTAGCCACAGCAGCGGCCGAGGTGAAACTGGCTCGGACGGAGGCGGAAAGGAACCGAGCCGAAGCAGAGGTCCTCCGAGTAAAGGTGGCCCGATTGAGAGGAGAGCTTGAGCGGACGGCTACATAGACGGCAGACTTCGAGAGATATCGATCCGAGGCACGGGCTGCGCGACTCGAGGCCCACGACATGAAGGTCGAGGTCCGGACCTTGGAGAGGACCATGCGGATGATGGGCCGAGGACCAGAGCGGAGCGTCTCTCAGAGCGGAGCGCCGAGGAGTGCTGCTCGTGCTGGATCAGTGGCTGACTACCTCATCAGTTCCTCCGGCCAACGAAGGAGTGAGAGGGCGGAGAGGGGTCAGTAGGAGGAGAGTGCCTCCATAGCGCCTCCGGCCAGGAAGCCGGAGGGTGGAGATGACGACGGCCCGGCAGAAAAATTGGCCGAGTGATGCATTATTTTTTTCTGTTATCACTTTACTTGTACATGACTTATGGAATGAATGATGAAAATTTCTTTTTGGTCTTTTATTTGTTCTTCTTTTTATATGAATGAATGGATGTGTGAATGCAGAAACGAATGCGTGAATGTGAAAATGCAAGAGATGCATGTGAGAACGTGTGATTGGAAATGTAGGAAATGCATGTGGTCATGTGTGGATGAAATGTGTGGATGAAATGATGTGTAGATGAACGGCTGGACATGAGGAATGGAATGAAAAGTGTGTAAGATCGCCAGGTCTAAACAGAGGTAGAAAAGAATAGCACAAACACAGCAGCAGATAATTTAACGGTCCAGGTCCAGACCGTCAGGATCAAGTAACGCATTGGATGGAAGCCGTCAGAAAAGTCAGGACAAATTTGCAGAACTGAACAGCAGGAAGGGTGACGGTCCCCAGCTGGTGCGTCAGAGATATGTAACGGTCAAATGATAGACCGTCAAAGATGGCAGAGCAGTAGGATATCAGGGAACTAGTAGGAAATGTGACGGTTCAGGGGCGGTGCATCAGATGTGAGTAACGGCCATGAGCAAAACCGTTAGGAATGATTGAACAAGAAGAAGCCAAAACTAAATGGCAGAGAATGTAACGGTTCAGAGGGAACGCGCCACAATAAGTAACTGTCTGATGCTAGACCGTCAGGCTTGATAGAATAAGATTGGGCTAAATTAAACCCACAGGAAATGTGATGGCCCAGGGCTGGCACGTCAGAGACAAGTGACGGCCCTACGATAGACCGTTAGAGAACGAAGCGTACTCCGAGACGGATTCTACCATGAGAGGCAAAATTCGAGATAGGAATCCCTCAATCCGCTCTAGACTCCTCCCAGACTTAGGATAAAGCCTTCTAATCCAAACCTTATCACTTTAAAGCCAAAAGCAAGCCTTTAAAACTTGAAAACTTAGCCAAAATCGTAGCTTTGCTGAATTCTCTGCTACAAGGGCTAAAAACTTCTTCAAAGGGCAGGAAACAAGATGAAGAGAAGCTTTGAGGTGATGGCCATGGAGAAGAAAATCTACACCGGACCCAAGGCCGCGAGAAAAGAGCACGGAGAACTATAAAGGCTAACCTCGATTCCCAAACATCTGAATTCTAATGTCCAAAGAGTGGTAAGCTCCCTTCCCTAACCAAGTTCAGAAATTCCTGCACTTCATCTTTCCTTATGATCTTCTTCTTCTTCCTAGCCTCTGCCATGTCCAAGATGCTATTCCAATTTGAAGTGGGTGGCTCCCATGGTAAAGGCACTCCCTTTAGAGGTTACATCAATCTTTAAAGCGTGGCACCTTCAACCTCTTTTAGTTTTAGGCAAGAATTTCCAGAAATTGTCATTAGATTGGCCTAGCCTTTCAGCCCTTATAGAATTATGGCATCCACAAACACATACTTTCATCTTCCCTTCTTTTGAAGCTACAGTCCTATTAGAGGAGGTAGAAACCTACCTAGCCCTTCCTAAGACTAAGGCGGGGGATGGAGATCTAGTTTGCTACACGGTGGAGCCTATTGACCCGTCCTTGATCTTGAGTGATTTCATCCATAATCCAAAGGACGTGAGGACCATGATCAGCCCGCACCACATACACTTGATACCCTTGGCACAATGGATAGTCTCTCATTGTAAAACAAGTGGGAGAGATATGAAGCCATAGCCAAGGCGGTGTCAGTTTGTTTATGCGGAGTCTTCCTTTTCACTACAACAGACCACCTCTTAGATACCCAAAATCTCAGCATTATTAGCGGGTTGTGGCGGGGAATGTCCATCTCTCAAGCGATCCTCTCATATCTCTACGAAGGATTAAGTTCGTCTTGCCTAGGAGGATCTCTATTCGGCTCCATGATTCTCCTCGAGTGTTGGATGGAAGTGAGAATAAAATGCCATCCCAAGGAGGATATTACTTCTTCTAGCCAGATCTTCGAGAGCCACCCTTTATTCTTCATTGGAGGCACTTCTGGATTCTCTTCTCAGGTTGAATGCAAGACGGCAGACAAGAAAACACGGGATGAATGGCGCCTCTTCTTCAACACCTTGCCAACGGGGAAATTCATCATGCGACCAAGGATCCTTCGGAGCACTCTTCTTAGAATACCGCGGCGTCAAGACCTGGACCTCCAACTAGTGGGAAATACTACCATGGCGATCTACAGCCCGCACCGATGCCATCTTCAGATCGGACTACCTCGGATTGAAGCTCCTGTACTATCACACTACCCTCCCCTTCTACCTAGGAAGATGGGGACCGAGGGGGATGAGAGAGCGGTTCGGAATGCGCTGACCATGTGGGAGATCAGCAAGGTGCGTCCGTGGCAAGTAGAAGTGGAAGAGAACGACGACGCACGCCGTGGCTACATGAAGGACTTGAGGAAGATCCGCCCTCTTACGGATAAGAAATTGAATGTAGCTTGATTTTGTTTTCATGATGGAAGATGTTGTTGTAATTGACAATCAGAGTTGAAAATTTATGAATCTTATGTTCCATTAAGTTTATTTGAATGAGATGGGAATGCCTTAGTTGTTATGCACACGAGTTGTGGTTTGACTGGTTAAAGTGATCTAGAAAACACAGTCTCTGGAGAGTGTAACGGTCCTGCGAAGGGCCGCTAGAAGGATGTAACGGTATGGAGATAGGCCGTCAGGGTAAGGACCTGAGAATCAAGTTCTCTGGGGGATGTAACGGTCCAACGATAGACCGTTATGATGATGTAACGGTCGTGGCCCAGACCGTTAGGGAGAGAGCTGCTGAGAGAATCAAAGCGAAAGCCTGAAGGAATGTAACGATCCAGGAAAGACTGTTAAATGAGTGTGACGGCCTACACCTGGCGCGTCACAGTCTTGAACCTGTGAGATTTCAGTCTTCAAACTTAAACCTACGTTCTGCACACACTTAGACAAGAGACAAGTTAGATCTGTTCTTAGACTCAACCCCTTGCGTTGGAGCAAGTTAGAGAATGACCATTTCTTCATATTTGGTCAAGGGGTGGAGCCTTATCAAATAGGCGGAAAACATAATAGAACTAATGCGATGCATGCAATGCATATGATGGTGTTTTTGAGTTTTGGAAAATGTCTGAATTTTTGTGAGATTTTGGAAATATGTGATGTTTTTGGGTTTTGAAAATATTTGGATGTTTTTGTTGGATTTTGAAATATATGATTTTTTTGAATTTTGAAATATATGATGTTTTTGGTTTTTGAAAATATTTGATGTTTTTGGATTTTGAAATATATGATGTTTTTGGATTTTAAAAATATTTAATGTTTTCGGATTTTGAAATATATGATTTTTTTTTAGATTTTGAAATATATGATGTTTTTGGATTTTGAAATATATGATGTTTTTGGATTTTGAAATATATGATTTTTTTTAGATTTTGAAATATATGATGTTTTTGGATTTTGAAATATATGATGTTTTTGAATTTTGAAAACTAGTGCCTTCTCCTGACAGCGTGGGTCCTTCTCATTGTAATGAGAGTTCGTGAGGTTGGCGTGCAACAAAGTGACAATCCCTGACCGAGGCCCAACTAGCATGACGGTGCTTCTACCAGGGCCATACCCAGGGTACTAGTCTTGATCCTAAAAAGGAAAATGGAACACGGGGGTAAGCTTAGGCCAGACCTAGAAGCTTTTAGGACTTGGGTTCCTCTCCAGACAACCCATCAGAGATTCGGTCTGTTGTGCCGGGGCTTTGTGTCCGTCATCGAACCTTAGTCCATTCTAGGCATGCATACGATCGGGCTCATTTGTCCCGCGGGGAACTGTACTGCCACTCTTGCCATGCCTAGCTTTCTTTCTTTTTTTCTGGAGCCTTGGAATTTCGGTGGGGTAGACTTTTGAGATAATGCTTTTGCTTTTGTCACAAAGATTGCTCCTTTGCTTTCTTTTTCTTTTTTCTTTTGCTCGTGGCGTTAGGTCATAACGGACTGCCCCTATTTGAGACCTCCTCTCGTTAGGGTGCCTGGATTGGTCATCGCCTCCTTATTCACCTCTTGCCCCTGGATTCAGCCGAAGAAAGAAACGGACAGGGACCTCGATTTTCCCCCCAAGCATGGCCGAGGAGAAACGGTGTTTACAAAGCGGTAAACCTGACCAGGGATGTCATGTAGTGTGTGACTGCCGTACTCGGGACTCTTTATCGTAAAAGGGAGGGAACACCTCGCTGCCGGGGTGGCACTGATTAGACTCTAAGGAAAGAAACGCTTAAGATACAACCCATTCCAAGCGTGAGAGAGCTCCTCACCTTCTGTGTTCACCAAGCGATAAGCATTCCCTGGATAAGCCTTTTTTACAACAAACGGCCCTTCCCAGTTAGGTTGTAATTTAGACCTAGGACCTGCAGACCGAATGAATTTACGTTTCAAGACCATATCACCTTTTAGAAATTTACGTTCGATTACCTTCTTTTGAAAATAACGTGAAACTCTCTTTTGATAAACGGATACGTGATCGGCCGCATTCATCCTCTTCTCATCTATGAGTTCCAGCTGAACAAGCAACGCCTCCCGACGTTCGTCGAGATTAAGTTCCTTATCGAGCTGCACTCTAAGGTAAGGGATCAAGATCTCATATGGGAGCACCGCCTCCATCCCATAGGTAAGAGCATAGGGAGTTTGTCCCGTGGGAGTACGGACGGAGGTGCGATAAGCCCACAGAGCTTCCACTAATCCTTCTGGCCAATCAAAAAACTTATGAGATTCGCATGTTTTCTTGATGATTTTAAGAAGGGTTTTATTAGTGGCCTCGGCTTGACCGTTGCCTTGAGGATAATATGGAGATGAATGATGCAATGCAATATTGAACTTCTTACATAGGTCCTTGAGCTCTTGAGAGACAAACTGGGGTCCGTTGTCGGTGATGATACTGCTTGGCACTCCGAACCGCGAGATGATATTCTTCATGATAAAGCGGCACACCGTTGAAGCTTTGATCTCTGCGTACGCTTCTGCTTCGGCCCATTTGGTAAAGTATTCAGTGGTGGTAAGGATAAAGGATTTTTGCTTGATCTGAGAATTGGGATCACTGAGCGGACCGACAACATCGAAAGCCCACATAGAGAATGGCCAAGGAGCAGAAAGAGGATGGAGAGATGAGGCTGGAGCATGGATTTTTTCGGCATGGAGTTGGCACTTAAGACACCTCCGGACGTAGAGGGAGCAATCTTCCTCTAGAGTGGGCCAATAGTAGCCCTGCCTAAGGATCTTCTTTGCTAGAGCCTGGCCATTAACATGACCTCCACACTCACTAGAATGGGCTGCTTCAGCCACCTTCCAAGCTTCATTATCATCTAAGCATCTCATGAGCATTCCATTGGTAGCGCGCCTGTATAGTTCTCCTGTAACAATGGTATACCTTGAGGCGGATCTTCTTATTGACTTATGCTGCTCGGCGTTTGCCCCTTCTTGGAATGATCCTTCTTTGCAAAACAACTCAATTTCATGATACCAGGGCAATTCTTCTTCTTCTAGGATTTCGTCTAGCTCCATCAGAGATACTTCCTTGAGATCTTCCTTCTCAGCCCTCGCCTCTACAGCTTTCCTAAGGTTGATGAACCAAGGATCCTGAGAGAGGGTGCGTCCAATCTCTGAATGACGATAGTCTCAGTGCTCCGACTGAGAGGGAAAGATAGAGAGGAAGCAAGAGATGCTAGAGCGTCAGCTAGAATGTTCTGAGACCTAGGAGTATGGATATAGATCAGCTTACGGAATTGCCTTGCCAGGAGTGTGACCAAATCTTGATAAGGCTTGAGCTTGGGGTCACGAGTACGGTAAGTAGACAGAACTTGCCGCAGGACGAGCTGAGAGTCTCCTATGATATTCAAGTACCGCGCGCCGAGGAGATAGGCATGCTTCAATCCAGCCAGGAGAGCCTCGTACTCAGCGATATTGTTGGTAGCAGGAAATCAAAGTTGATAAGCAAAAGGAATCGTCACCCCCTCTGGAGTGAGCAAAACAGCGCCGATCCCTTGGCCTTGAGAATTGAGTGCACCATCAAAGTGCATGGACCAGAAGGGATGATGAGAGATAGCAGAGAGATGCTCATCAGGGAAATCGTCCTGAATAGAATCAGTGTGAGGGATGGGAAGATGGGCAATATGCTCAGCGATGGCGTACCCTTTGACCACCTTCTGAACGACAAAAGTAATATCGAATTGGGAGAGGAAGCTCTGCCAACAAGTTAACCTACTAGAAAGGACATGCTTTTCTAAGAGATAGCGGATCGGGTCCATTCTAGAGATCAACCTAACTGGGTGGGCAAGGAAGTAATGTTTAAGCTTCTGAGCTACCCACACTAAGGCGGCACAAGTCTTCTCCATAGCGGTGTATTTGGACTCAGCTGGGTTGAACAACTGAGAGAGGTAATAAGTAGCCCGCTCTTTTCCTTCATCGTCTACTTGTGCTAAGACCACCCCTAGGGAGTCCTCAATGACCGAGATGTATAGGATCAGGGGTTTCCCAGGGACAGGAGGTTACAAAATCGGGGGATTGGACAGATATTCTTTTAGGTCTTCATAGGCCTTCTGACAGTCTTGATTCAATTCAAACTTAACCCCCGCCTTAAGCAATTCATAAAACGGACGACATCTTTGAGAATGTTAGGATATGAATCTTCTGATGAATTGTAATCGACCAATCAGTCCTCGAAGTTCCGTAATGTTCTTCGGCGGAGGCATGTCCATGACGGCCTGCGCTTTGTTAGGATCAATCTGGATCCCCCGTTTGCTTACTATGAAACCTAACAGCTTCCCTGAAGAGACTCCGAATACACACTTCTTCGGATTCATCTTAAGCTTGTACTTCCTGGCTCTTTGCAGCACCTTAGCTAGAATAGAGGGGTGTTCTTATTTAGTTTTTGACTTCAGCAGAATGTCATCCACGTAAGCTTCCATATAGATATGCATCATGTCGTGGAAGATGGCCATCATCGCCCTTTGATAGGTGGCACCCGCGTTCTTCAGACCGAACGGCATAACCACATAACAATACGTACCCCAGGGCGTGGTGAAGGAGGTTTTCTCTTGATCTTCCGAAACGAGATGGATTTGATTATAGCCTGAGTAACCATCCATGAACGATAAAGATTCGTACCCGGCGGTGCTATCGACCAGGACGTCTATGTGAGGTAGTGGGAAATCATCTTTGGGACATGCTTTATTGAGATCCCTGAAATCAATATAGATACACACCTTTCCATCCTTCTTGATAACAAGGACTATGTTTGCCACCCACTGAGGATATAGACCAACTCTAATGAATCTGGCCTTGTATAACTTGTCGACTTCTTCCTTAATCCTTAAGGCCATGTGGGGGTGAAATCTTCTTGACTGTTGTTTCACAGGTGTTTCCCCTGGTTTAAGCACGAGTCGGTGTTCCACTAAAGAGGGGTCAAGACCTGGCATGTCCTCATAAGACCAGGCGAAAGAATCACTATATTCCCTTAGAACCTTAATCAAATCTTCTTCTACTTGCGGAGGGAGATTAGCGGCAATAATGATGGGCCTTGGGTCTTCTTCAGTTCCCAAATTTATTTCCTTTGTAGGTTCTGCCGACGATGGTTCGTCAAATCTCTTTAGCCCTTGCGCATACAAATCGGCAGTGTCATCTACGTTGCTATCCTCATCGATTGGATCTTTCTCATCCAGGATTTCATAGACACCAAATCCGTCATCGCTCTATACCCCTTCTATTTCATCATCTTCTTCAATTACAATTACCGTGGCAACAAATTCTGGACACTTCAAAAGAGCATGACAACGCTGAGCTAGATCTTACAGGAACCTATCAGGAACGGATTTGGAGGGACGCGCAAGCGGGCGCGGCTCAGAGGAGGAAGGGTTGGACGAGCTAGAACAGGACCCTACTTCTCTAGACCTAACCGACTCTACTTCCCTAGACTCGATGGACCCTAATCCTAACCTAGGAGAAAGAAAACCTACTGGAAGGGGAGGAGCAGGGGATTCGTGCCCCTGGGAGGAGGATAGAGACAAGGTAGCATAATCTTCCACTGAAATCTCCGTTTCAAATTTGACGTTTTTTTTTTTTTGGAGATCAGTAGAGACTACACAACAGGACGGAGGAGGCGGAAGTTGCATGGGGAATAGCTCTGGGAAGATGCAATCAATGAATGGATCGGAGGAAGAAAACCACATCTCGTGGAGTTGGGCGTTGGGGGGAGGAGGAGTGAATAGAGTGGCTAGATCAATGGGCGGGCAATCCCCGCAAGCATAAGGAACGAATAGAATTTCAGGTGGATCAATGAAGGATGGATTTACCATGATAGGAGGAAGACGGGGTAAGAATCCCCCTTGCTGGAGGAGAGATTGAAAGTGAGAGGGAGACCAAGAAAAGACAATCGGTGAGCTCCCCTTCTCCCGCGGATCATCAACTGGCTGCTTCTTCGGCCTCCATTGGACGAGCCGACCCTCTTGATGCTTCTGGCAGTCTTCTTCATGAAATAGCCCCTGAAGGGCTTGGCCATAGTCAATCACATCATCAACTGGCCCTCTTAGCACTGGGGGCGGACTGGCAATCGGACAGACTGTATCCTTCCTTGGTGGAGCTGGCTGCGCAGCTAATGTACTGGGTTGGAGAGGCCCTCTAACAAAATGTTGACGGTAGTCCCAGGTGAGTGGCCCAGAATCACCCATCATAGATAATGCGGTCTCTCTGTAGCCGAGACCTCTCCTGCCCATTTTTCTTCCCTTAGGTATGTGCTTTGTTCTTCCTTGCAATTGAGCACCGAGGCCTTTCCCCAGTTGATAACCCAGTTTTAATATAATGTTCCAGCCCTTGGAGTCTCAGATCTGGGGCTTCACCTTGATATTAACCGCTACAGTGACGGGTTTGCGGGGTGCATAAGCCCAGGGAAAGTCTAGATCCAGCACTGAGATAACAGGCCGGATGCTTTGCCATAGTGTGGGAAGAATTTTGTCTGAAATAGCCTTCACTGATTGGACTGTGGATAAACTTTTAACTTTGACGACCCTCCCTTGAAAAGGAAATTTGATGCATTGATGCGCAGTGGAGGGTACAACACTGAGTGTGTCAATCCATGGACGACCCAAGATAGCCTTGAACATAGGGTCAATGTCCAGCACATAAAATTCCACGGGCATGGTAAGAGGCCCAAGCTCTGCTTGAATAGTGACTACCCCGTGACATGCTCTTCTTGAATTATCATATGCTGCTATGGTGGTGGGGGTAGGTCGCAGTAGTTCTTCAGATATGTTGCAAGCTCGAAGGGTACTGAGCGGGCACACGTTAATTGATGCCCCTGTGTCAACCAGTGCTACTTCAATACTGACTTTATTCAAAATAATTGTAATACAGAGCGGCATTTGCCGAGCTTCTGGAGGTGCTAGCTCGGTTTCTGAGAATGTGATTGCTGGCCCTTTGGAAATTGTTGTCAGTGCCGTAGGTAAGTTGTCAACTGCCATGTCTTCACTAACCATCACCTTCTATAGAAAGTCTCTTAATGCATCTTGGTGAAGGGTCGACCTCTTAATAAGTTCCAGCATAGATATCTTGGCGGGCACTCGGTCTAGATGATGTAGCAAGTCATACTGAGTACCTGGCAGAGGTTCGGCCTCTTCTTGCTCGGTAGCCGGCTGAGAAGACCGGGGATTGGAAGTAGTAGGATAGTTTCGATGGAACAACCGCCCGCTCCGTAGGGCGAGGTTTTGTGCCGGCACGGCATCAGGGGACGATATAATTGGCCCAGTGGGGTGGATGAGCGGAATAGGTGGTGTAAGAGGAAGGATTTGGTGGGATGTGATGTTGGTGGAGGTTATAAGTGGTGAACGGATGATGGATGAGGGATTGGTGGAAGACGGGGAGGTGATGATGGATGTTGGTACGGGCGGGGGAAAGGCTAGTGGAGGTGTAGTGACGGGTGGATGGCTGGGTGACGGAGTAATGAGGGTAGTGGGGGTAACTATTTGCGAGGGTGATGGAATTACGGGTGGCGGTGGGTTCACTGGAGCGGATGTGAATGGGAGAACAAGCGGGGAAGGTATTGGGTGTGTAGGTAAGACGATGGAGGAAGTGATGTGGTTGCGGTGATTATGGTGGAGGGCCATTATCTGTGGCGTAGTGCCGTCGTCATCAAAAGACCACCCGACATTAGGAGCCGGGGGTTGGACTACGTTCACCTGGGCTGGTGCCGGTGGCTGAAGCTGTGGAGCGGAAGGATGGTTCGGCATCGAGTCCTGGTGGATTCCTAGATCCTGAACCAACTGCCGTAGCTGTTGCTGTGGCGACTGCTGCTGTGGCTGTGGTGCTTGTTGCCTCGGTGGCTGCCTTCTCTTCTCTTTGATTTCAACAATGGCCCTATGCATCTCGGCCCAATCAATTCTTTGTCCTTCATGAAGGTCATATACCAGGTCCCTGAACTGAAAGTATCCTTCGATTGTGTGGCCCGACTACCTGTGGAACATGCAATACTTCGTTTGATCAACGGTCGGGTTCCAGTTGGGCCGTTCTGAAGGAAGTTGTATAGCATTAACTAACATGAGAGCCGAGAAGATATCTGTGAGGGTTTCTGGCAAGGGTGGATATTGTGCCCTCTTGGGAGCCGGGCGCTTGTTATTGTTGTTGTTGTAGCCGTTGGGTGGAGGGACATTGTGGTATTGTGGAGGTGGTAGTGGTTGTTGTGGTGCGGCGAAGGTGTTTTGTGGAGTGGTAAAGGTGGGCGGAGGGTTTTGTGGAGTGACTTGGAAATTTTGGGGCGGGATTCTGTGGAGTGCGGGGATTTTGAGGGAAGCGGAAGGGTGCGGCTTGAAAAGGGAAAGCAACGGCTTGAACTTGCTTGTTCGTTTGGATCCCCTCGGTGACAGGCCCTTGAGGTTTCTTGTGATACTTGGGCTTTTGGTTTTCAAATAATGAGTGTATGGGGGAATCCTTGAACTGCGTCTGAATAAAGCGCGCTCGACTGTAAAGTTGATGCATGTTGGCTATGTCGTTCATGGCTAGAATATTGCGGAAGGTCGGAGTAGCATTTGAAATTAACAATTTGACCTTTTCTTCCTCCGGAATGTGGCCGGGCACTCTAGCGGCCATTTGCCTCCACCTATCTGCATAAGTAGAAAACTCCTCATCCGGTTTCATCTTTTCGGCCACCAGATCTGTGAATGAATATTCCGGGCCAACCCTGTCTTGGAACCTCTGAATAAACTTATCCTTCACTGTCTTGAAGCTCTTGGCGTCTTCCAACGGCAAAGAATAAAACCATTCCAGTGCAACACCATCTAACGATCGGCGAAACAGATACGCCATGAGGCGATCATCGTACTGAAATTGAGCCGACTCGTATAAGAAGTCCCTCACATGAATGAAGGGATTGCTGTTCCCATCATATTTCCTGTAATTGGGGAGCTCTGATTGTGGAGGGAACCGAATGTTCTGAAAGCTAGGAACTGGAACATCTTCCAAGGATTGTGGGCCAACCCGCTTCTGGAGGAAATCAAGTTGATGTTGCATGGTGGCCCATTTATCAAGTAATTCCTGCTCTCTGGAGGGAGCAGGGGTAGTGAGAGATGATGGTTGAAATTGAGGAGCGGAAGGGTGGACTGTAGCAGGAGGTGGGAGCCCACAAGAAGGAGCAGAAGGATAAACGGCCAAGGCAGGGGGCCCATAAGAAGGATATTGGGCCGGAGACTGACCCAGATTAGAGTGGGCTTGGACAACCCCTGGATGAGGGCGCGAGAAATTTGAAGGGCCCATAAGGACTTGTGGAACCATTGGGCTAGACATATGATGATCCAACTAAATGAAAGAAGGGATGGCAGACTTCCCCTTATCAAAAGATTGCTGGGCCGAAGTAGAAGATTGGCCCGTCTCCATGCCAGCAATGGTGATGGTCCGGGGTTGGATCGGAGTAAGATCAATCGGAGTGGGCTGGATGGAAGGCCCACCAACTCTAGGTTGGTCGACGGAGGGATTGGATTGACCCTGCATAATCGTGGGAGGGGAGATATTGGATCCTTGCATGGCCTGATAGACAGCTTGGAGTTGGGCCGGATCCAATTGGGCCATCATTTTGAGATTGGAGCCCGCAGAAGGAGAAGAGAAAGAAGAGGTGGCTTGACCGCCTTCCATGGGGGTGGAGGATGGAAGAGGGGCCGTCCCCTCTCCAGAAGGGAATGAGGTAACCCTAGTAGGGTTTTCAAGAAGTCCTTGAGGAAGGGAATCCTATTGGGAACGGGGAGGATTGAAAGAAGCCATGGTGGATTCGAAAAGCGGGTTTGAGTAGAACTTGGAGAAGGAATTGACCCTAGGAGGTGCTTCCAACGGACGAAAACAACTCCACATGCAACGGACAACCTTGACAAGATGCAAACAACAAAAACAATCACACAATGAGCAACCAAACTTAGATGATTTCTAACAAAGATGTAAGTGACAAGAGATGAAGACACTCAAAATCAACCAAGTTGTTTAAGATGATGTGACAAGATTTTTATGATTTCTCCTTTGGAACTTTAGTAGATTGATTAGGATGTGCTCTCAACAATAGGTTCCTGATAGGAGAGGGTGTAAGGCTTGGTTTGACTCCAAATGTGATCACTCCTTCACTTATGCTATCCTAGACACTGGGTGGGAAAGGTACAACCGGCCCGGCGTCCGTGTGGGAATCCACGGCTCACGGGGACTTATGGAGGTCCTTGGTGCGATTTCCTAGTCGGCCCCAAGGAATATGGAGACGAGAGGTCCGCACACCAAGGTAGGAAATGCAATCTAATGTATGAAAGTATGAATGAACCTATGTGCACCGGAGTGCATGCAAATGCTAACCTAGAATCTAGCAAGCAAGCATGCACAAAATGATGTACATATATAGACCAACCAGGGAGGAGATCAGATAACACCCAAGCAAGAATATCACAGCAGAAACTGCGGAAATAGAATGCACCTCGGGATGCGTACCTATCTAGAGTATGTAACGGTCTAGAGGACCTGCGTCAGGGGTAAGTGACGGTCGAATGACAAACCGTCAGAATCAATGTAACGCAGGGACAGGAGACCGTCAGAGGAACCAGGGAACCAGAAACAACAATAAAATAGAAGGGAAATCCGGGGAAAACAAAACAAGGAAATGATGGCAGGTTTAACAGAGATCAAAAAGCACGATTGGCACAAGTCGTCCCACCGTGATCGCCAAAAAATTATCTGTTGATTTGTTTTGCTTCCTTCTCTTGTTTGTGGTTTGTGGTGATAAAGATGATAAGCAAAAATCAATGATCTCAATCAACCTAAGGACATGTGAACCACGAACCTAGGCAATCAGAACAAGCTCTAGCATGGGCAATGCTATCTCAATCGAACTATACTAAATAAGGCAAAGAAAAACACACGCCGGAGCGTGGAGCAAAGAGTAAATAGAAACACACCACGTGGGTGGAACAAGCAAAAGAAATAAGAGATATGAGAGATAAATCAATGCCCAATACTAAGGAAAGAACATGATCGCCACTAAGGTAATACAACAAGCCAAAGACCTGATCAATACCTTAGAAATAGGAGGATGATGCACCCGCCCACGGGGGAGAGAAACCAGTAAAATCTACAGATCTGCCTTGAATGTAACGGTCCAGACCCTGTGCGTCACAGAAGTGTGACGGTCTCTCGATGAGCCGTTAGAACAACCTAACGCGCCTGACCAAGACCGTCAGAGAACCTACAGAAATAGCCTATGGATTCTTTGAACTCCAAATCTTCCAGCCGGCGAGAAGACCTGGGCCTCGTCTAATGAACTCTGTGAACCTGCCAAAGAACGTGAAACACAAGAAAACAATCCCAAATTAGCCCTTCAAACAAGCATAGTATCAATTCTCAAAGGACATAAGATCATGCAAAAGGAAAGAGGAATACCGGGGAAGTTTTGGTTTTTTAACCCCTCTGGGCGTTTTAAAAGATAGGAAGGATGTTTAGATGATGAAAACAGATGCAGGACGTGAGAGAAAGGGGAGGGATAATGCTTTGATGGAAAGGAGGGAACAGAAGATGACAATGATGAACTTTGAAGCACAATGAAACGAATACTCCCTTCACCGTGAAGCAGATGGACGTGAGGAACAATTCTCCTTGGTTGGATGTGGCTCCAGAATGCGACAGCACTTCGACGCGAACTCCAGATCTTCCTCCTTTTGGCCATGAAGTCAAGGGTTCTATTTATAGGCCCTCAAAATCACTGGTCAAACAGAGGATAATCTAGCAAGAAAAGAGGATAACTCTTAGCAAACCCTTGAAGATAATATCACCAAGAGTCCATAGAAACAAACAGAAGGTTCTGAGGATCAGATTTGGAAGAGAAATCACAAGATCAAACTCTCAACTCGACCACGGAGTAGCAGAGAAAAGACCAGAACTGCCAGGACTCTCTGTTGGATGTAACGGCTGCACAACAGACCGTCACATGAATGTAACACGCCAGGGAGAGACCGTCACACTAACCTTATCCCTAAAAAGATAAGATCAACGGGAAGAAGATTAAAACAGTAGGACTCTTGAATAAATGTAACGGCCATGGATTGACGCGTTAGAGGGACGTAACGGCTGCATGACAGACTGTTAGAGCCAACGGACAGGCAAAAGGATAAGCTTTGGAACAAAGGCCTCAAGCTATAGGACTCTTCAAGATGTAACGGCCATAGGCCTATGCGTCAGAAGGATGTAATGCCCTTGTTATGGACCGTTAGAAACAATAATGATAAAAAAGAAATAAGAGTTTGCTAAGCTTCATCCATTGAAAGCGCCGAGGAAACCAGACTCAACCAAGAGGAGAAGACCCATAAAATAGACCTCTAACTGATCAAGAAAGCTCAATGAAGAGTGAACAACTCGGAGCATCATATAGAATGAACAAGGAGATGACCCGACTTATCGGTCATAAAACGGGTGTCAACAGATAGACCGTCCCGTGAGGTGGCGGTCTATTGAGTGGCCATGTGGACTTGGTCTTTGGATAAATAGTCATGATTATCTTTCTTTATTTGGTTTCCACAGACATCCTTATAGACGGTCTGACTTAGACCGTTTGTACTTGTCGGACGGTCCATCATTGGACCATGTATTGTGCCAGAATCCTAAACGGAATAATTTTTCAGATAATTATCTATTTATCTTGGTTTTGTTGATTTATCACCGACATCTGGCACGCGGTCTAGAAATGGGCCGTATATATTTTGGAGCGGTCTATCGCTAGACCGTCTTTATCCCCAGAGTCCTACGCCGTGCCACTCGGTCTGTTCGCTGGGATAAATGGTCGATTTATCTTATTTTCTGTTTACCACCGACACCCATAGGCGGTCTAGGAGTGGACCGTTTATTGGGCTGATCGGCCCATCGATCGACCGCATATGCAGTCGAGATCCTTGAGTTGGTTGGTTTTTCTCTCTCCATCCGTAATAAAGTCAGCTTCTTTGCCCTCGATTTTCTCTGTGGATTCTCAACAAAATTTGATGCCGTTTGATCCTAGAGAAAATTGGTGACATTAACTTTGATTTATCTAAAGGAATCTCGCCCTAATTATCGCTGGAAATCCTTCAATTTCGAGTGGACTTTTAGGGCTCTATAAATAGTACCCTTAGTCCAAGCTTGAAAAGGGGGGGAGATCCAGCGTCTACGTCGAAGTGCCGCCGAGATTTCGAGCGAATTGTAGTCAGGGAGGGAGAATCTCTACGTCCATTTGAGTCTCCGGTTCAGGGAGTTGTGTTTATTTGGTGTTTTGGTCTAAGTGTCTAAGTCATTTTTTTACTCATTGCATGCTCATTTCCTCCCCTTTCACCCACGTTTTTCATTGTCATTCTCATCCCATCACCCCTCCTATCGTTTTTTCACACCCATAGGGGTTAAAAACCCAACTCCCCAGGTATTCCCCATTCCATCATGTGTTTAGTTCTTCATTTACTTTTCTAGATACTACACTTCAAAGAACTAATCTGGGTTGTGTTTTCTGGTCATTTCCTTTGTTTTGCAGGTCAACAGAAGTCTAAGCACGAGGCCCATCCCCTCTGGCCGACCGGAAGGGGTGGAGGATCCAGTTTCACAACTTGACGATTCATCTCCGTCCATTGGGGAGGGCACACGGTCCCATATAGGTCATTTATCGCCTTCCTACGGCTCATTACGGACCGTTTAGGCGCCAGTTGGTCTTCGTCCCGCATTCTCTCTCCAGCGCTATAAGCGGCCTATCGGGAGGGTGTATACGTTCCTAGGCGGTCCCCACTGGACCGTGAATTTCACACCAGCGCTACACCTTGGCGAGTGCCCCATTTTCTCCCCTTTCCAAGGTATGTAGTGCTTCCCGTTTACACTTTGTGTCTCGGTGGTGATCATGATCTACTTATCCCTTTCCCCCAGTTAGCATTTTATTTTCATTTTGTGATTTAGAGAGGAAGAGAAAGAAATAGAAAGAGAGAAAAGCTTGTCTACAGTCGCGTTCTCAGTCCGCGCCCGAAAATGGCGGAACCGCGGGAAAAACCCATTCCACGCCCCAATCACCCCCAGGTGACGGTGAAAATAAGGGAAAACTAGTCCCCAACCTCTCTAGCACCGAGAGGGCCCCTTTAAACCCCAAAAATGTGATCAAAACACGAAATCCGGCTCACACCCCAAAAATACCCATTTTCCCCAAAACGCTCAAATAAACCCGCTCGGCTCACCACGACCTACAAAACTCGCGAGAAATGAAGTACGTGGATTAGGGAACCATCCCCCTACCTCCACCAAAGATTTGACGCGCCGTGGACGCCGATCCACGAAGAAAATGCCATTAAAGCTCCGTCGGCTCGTGATCCCACGAACTGCCTCCACCATCGCAATCCTCGCTCCATCCTCGTCGCTCCACGCCCCACAATCCTCGCCACCTCGCCCCCGTCCACCTCCGTCGGCCGACGGAGAAGAGAGGGAGAGAGGAGAGAGCGTGAGAAGAGAGAGGGAGGGAAGAGAAAAATGAGAGATTGGGAGAGAGAGAAAGGAGGTTAATATATATAGAAAACCCAAAAACTTCAAAAATTCTAAAAAATATGAAAAATTACCTCCACGATCCACGGAAAGAGCATAATGCGCTGGTCACGTCCCGGAGTCGGAGAACACAACGGTTCACCCTGTATAGAGTTCCGAAGGTACATCAGGAAAAAATACGTGTAAAACACAAAACACACTCCAGGACCCATGGAAATGATCCGAAAAAATATCTGAAAAAATCGGGACATTACAAATCTACTCTTTCCCATAATCAATCCATTGCTAAGTTGGAAGGTCAAATAGGGCAATTAGCTTCTAGTAATATGAGGAGAGACGTAGGTAAGCTTCCTAGTCATCCAGTGGCTAACCCTAGAAATCAACCCCCAGGCTTCCCTCAAAGAGCCCCACTTCATCCTCAACCAACCCAACCTCAGCCTCCTCCTCCTATGGGCCCTCAATTTGAGAATGTCAAGACTATATCTACCCTTAGGAGTGGGAAGATTCTAGATGATCCATATCAGGCTAAGGATGTTGGTAGTAGTTCGGGCCAAGAAGCCCATGTGGAGAGTGATAGTGAAGATGAGGAGCCGGTGATTGTGCAAGAGAAGAAGAAGCTGGAGGGGGGAGAAAAGAAGCTAGATAAAAGAAAACCAAAAGTTGATGAAGAAGGACCCCATGAATATGCTCCTAAGTTACCTTTTCCCGATGCTCTGAAGTCAAAAGCTCAAAAGAAAAAGCTGGTTCAACAAGAGGAATTAGTGGAATTGTTTAAACAGGTGAATATTAATATTTCACTTTTGTATGCGATCAAGCATGTGCCGACATATGCAAAGTTTCTGGAAGAGCTATATACTCCGAAGAGGGAGCCTAAGGTAATAACTCAAAAGATCCGCCTATCTAAAGATGTCAGTGCTGTTGTGATGAATCATTTACCAAAGAAGTTGAAGGACCCCGGAGCTCCTCTAATTTCATGTGATATAGGTGGAGTTACATTTGACAATGCATTGTTGGACCTTGGAGCCATTGTTAATTTATTGCACACCTTTATATATGAGCAATTTGATCTGGGAGAGTTGAAGCCCACATCTATTATCCTTCAACTAGCAGATCGGTCTGTGAAAACTCCGAGGGGTTTATTAGAAGATGTGATTGTAAAAGTTCATGAGTGTTAATTCCCAGTAGATTTCCTCATTTTGGATATGGCCTCGTCCCAGGAATTAAAGCACACTCCAATTATTTTGGGACAACCGTTTCTAGCTACGGCAAAGGCCAACATAAACTGTGCCACGGGAATGATGGACATATCGTTTGGAGGTGAGAAGGTTTCCTTAAATGTTTTTAGGGCATCCCAATATCCGGAACATGATGAGTAGTGTAATGCTATTGATATTTTTCAGGAATTGATCGATGAAAATCCGGATGAAGTGAAGGATACCTTAGAAGAGGGTAACATGCTGCAGGATTCTCTATTCTCTTCAGCACCCTACTCTAAGATAGAGCCACTCCCTCCATTGCAAGTTGAACCGACTCTTCCATCTTTGGATCGGCCGCCTGTTCTTGAATTGAAACCTCTGCCCGATTCTTTAAAATATGCTTATCTAGGCCCCGACCACACTCTGCCCGTGATCATTGCTTCCAATCTCACTTTTGCTCAGGAGTCTCTGCTTTTAGATATCCTTCAAGAGCACAAGGAGGCAATAGGTTGGTCAGTGGTGGATTTGAAGGGTATTAGTCCAGATGTGTGCATGCATTATATCTATTTGGAGGACAATGCCAAGCCGAGCAGAGAGATGGAATGCCGGCTGAATCCCAACATGAAAGAAGTTGTAAAGAAAGAAGTTGTGAAGTGGCTGGATGCCGGGATTATATATCCCATTTCGGATAGCAAGTGGGTCAGCCCCACACAAGTTGTTCCTAAGAAATCAGGGCTGACAGTTGTTACCAATGAGAAAGGAGAAGAAGTGCCCATGCGATTACAAACGGGGTGGAGAGTTTGTATTGACTATAGAAAATTGAATTCTATGACAAAGAAAGATCATTTTCCACTCCCATTTGTGGATCAAATTCTGGAGAAACTGGCTAGGCATAAGTATTTTTACTTTTTGGATGGCTATTCCGGGTATAATCAGGTTGCTATTTACCCGAAAGATTAAGAGAAAACTACATTTACGTGTCCCTATGACACGTTTGCTTTTAGAAGAATGCCGTTAGGGCTGTGTAATGCCCCAGCCACCTTCCATCGATGCATGATGTCAATATTTTCTGAAATGGTGGGTGAATTTCTGGAAGTGTTTATGGACGATTTCTCTGTGTTTGATACTTCCTTTGAGAATTGCTTAGAAAATCTAACTCAGGTGCTGAAAAGGTGCATTGATTCAAATCTTGTGTTAAGTTGGGAGAAGATCCATTTTATGGTTAGAGAAGGAATAGTTTTAGGGCATATGGTTTCAGAGAGAGGAATAGAGGTTGATAAGGCTAAGGTTGGCTTGATTTCCCATCTTTCTCCTCCTTTTTCTGTCAAACAAATTCGATCTTTTCTTGGCCATGCTAGATTCTATCGCAGATTCATAAAAAACTTCTCTACCATTGCTCGTCCTCTCACACAATTACTTGTCAAAGACACTCCCTTTCAATTTGATGATTCTTGTCTTGAGGCATTTAATTCCTTGAAAGCGGCCCTTACTCAAGCTCTGATTCTTCAATCTCCTAATTGGTCACTCACTTTTGAGATCATGTGTGATGCCTCAGACTATGCTGTTGGAGCTGTCTTAGGTCAAAGAATAGATAAGAAGCCCGTGGTGATCTACTATACAAGTTGCACCCTCGCTGATGCTCAATTGAATTATACTACCACGGAGAAGGAATTACTAGCTACTGTTTTTGCCCTTGAAAAATTTTGATCAAATCTGTTAGGGGCTAAAGTTATTGTTTATTCTAATTACTCAGCTTTGAAATATCTCCTTTCCAAGAAGGATGCCAAACCCCGTCTCATTCGATGGATTTTATTGCTACAAGAATTTGACTTGAAAATTAGAGACAAAATGGGGTTAGAGAATGTTGTAGCTAATCATCTATCCAGGATAGTGATACCTGAAAGTATCCCGATGTCTGATTCTTTTCCTGATGAGCAAATTCTTTCTATCTTCTCAACCCTTTGGTATGCTCACATAGTCAATTACCTGGCGGTAGGATAAATTCCGGGAAGGTGAACTAAGCAGGAGAAGGATCACTTCTTTTCAAAGGTTAAATACTACTTTTGGGAGGACCCAGAGCTATTTCATATGGGTCCAGATCAGATAATGAGAAGATGTGTCCCCGAGGAGGAACATCTGTAATATCCCGGACCTTTCGGATCCTTCTATGTGGGTCCTGGATCTGGTTTTTTGGAGCGTCCAGCTCTGTTGTGTCCGAAATTTCGTTTCGGACATCTTTCATGTTCGGATTGGCGCGATCCGGAGTCGTTTCGGAGGCCCGGAGGCGTTCCGTGACTTTTCCATGTGTGTTTTCTGATTTCCGGTGTGTGTTTCGGCTTTTTCTTCGGAAGCTCGCTACGGGTGGACCGGGTCGTTCACCTGGGCACGAGTGGTGCCGTTGCGATCGGTGCGTTCCGAGGATTCCGAAAACATATTTTTCTATTTTTTGGTATTTTTATGAAAAATCAGATTTTCTATATATTCCCATTTATTTTTCTTTTCTTTTCCCTTTCTCTTTCTTCTTCTTCCTCCCTTCTCTCCCATGAGCGCTTCCACGGTGACCGGCCCCCCTCTTCCGGTGCTAGCCCCGGTGCCATCCCCTTCGGCTGCGGACGTGGCAAGGCGACGGCGTCGTGGCATAGGCGGCGGCGTGGTGATCATGGCGGTGTTCGATGCTCGGTGAGGGCGTGGGGAGTTCGTGAAGTTTCAAGCGATTCTTGAGGATCGGCGGTGATCCGCCACGTTTCGGACAACCCCGAGGTAGGGTGACGATCCTCTACCTCCGTGCTTTCCTTTCCCGTGATTTCTAGGCCGGCGGGGAGCCGAGAGAGGTTCGTTTATGCTCGAGACGAGAAATGCATGCTTTAGGGGTTTGAGTGCCGATCTAGAGTTTTACCGTGCCATTTGGAGTTTTGGAGGCATCATTCGATGCACTAGGGCATGGGGACGAGTCCCCCTTTGTTTCCCCATCACCCGGGGGTGATTGGGGCATGGAATGGTGTTTTAGGCCGTTTCTCACCGTTCTCGATTTTTCGAGGTGATCGCGGTCCACCAGTGACCGTTTTCACTGGTCGCGGTCAGGCGGGGACCGTTTTCAGTAGGTTTTAAACCGTTGGGGCTTTAGAGTGTCGGTGGGCGGACGCAGTCTTGCGACAGACCGTGACTGTTGGTCGCGGTCTGGTGGCAACCGCGTTCACCGTGGGAACCGGCACGGACCCCGAGGTGTTTTTGACTGTGGGTTTCCAGTCGCGGTCTCCTGGAGACCGCTACTATGTGAACACGGTCACCGGGTGACAGCGTTCATGTTTCTTGTGCCAGGGTGGTCGCGGTTCTAGGAGGACCGCGACTGTGTGGTTGCGGTCCAGGGCAGACCTCTACCACAGGTGGCGATCCTCCGGTGACCGCGTCTCCCATCCCTTACCGATTCGAGTCCCGGATGAGCGAGTCTAGATCCCTGTGCTGACCCGTGGTCCGACTGATGCTGGGCATCATGTGGGGGCCACACGTGAGGGTGCCGTGGGGTCCCGGGAGATGGCGATTTCGGCTTGTGTCGCTGTGTGACGGTGTTGGTACAAGGAGCGTTCCGCGTACCTGCGATTGTGACGTGGTTTTCCGTTGACTTGAGAGTCTACTCCTTTAGTGACCCTCCACTAGTCGTAGCCTACCAGTACGCGGTACCGGTCGCACCAGGGAGTGGTGTACGGGCTTACCCTTAGAGGTGGTTTGTGGACCGGTTGCCATCGGGCCCCACGTCTTGCAGCCAGAGTCCGGCTGAGGGGAAAACTGGTCAGAGGAGCAGACTAGGGACGCGCGATCTGTGTGTGCACACGTGGTTGGGGGTGGTTGGACCCACGTCGACGGGCGTGACCCCAGCTAGTCACTTATTGTGGTTACTTGTTCGGTGTTCGTGCCTTTGGTAGGCGCTACCACGTCAGGCAGTTCACCTGCGGTGCGGTGTAAGTCGTCAGGGGACGCTACTGACTGTGCTTCTAGTGGGAGGTACTCCTGTCGAGTATGGAGTGTCAGACTGTCAGTTTCGTGGCTTTGACCTTCGGGTTTGCCGGGTCGACCGTTGAGTTTCGGTTGTCTCACCGCGGCACGTGTGCCGGTATGCGTGCCGTAGGACCTTCGTTTAGTAGAGTACAGGGCTTTCCTTTTCGAGGTACTCTCCTACCGCTAGAGTAGTGGTTTCCCGTTTTACGAGGTAGGGTTCGAGTGATCCCTACTGAGTCTTATTCTGAGACTCATTCCCTGCGTGTTTTGACCATGTTTCAGGTAAGGCGCCGCCCCAGGGGAGCACGTCTGGGGTGCAGCGAGGTGCAGGTACCCAGAGGTAGTGCAAGAGGTCAGAGCCGGGGTATGCCCCGTGTAGCTGTACTTTCATTTCTTATCTCTGTACTAGTTGTGGGCTACTATTGTTGTCATTTTTATATTGTTGACCATGTAAATTGTTAACTTATTTCCTGCTTAATAATATAACTGTTTAAATTCTACATTTATTTGTGATACTTGTGTAGTTGCCACACCATCCTTCTAACCCTTCCGAGTCTTCGGACTTGTGGGTGGCGGTGCGAGTCTCGGGTTATCGGGCCTTCCCGGTAATCGGATTCTCGGGTCGTTATAGCTGGTATCAGAGCGCCAGTTGTGGAATTACATGAGAATCATAGGTAATTGTAGTGATCCACTAGTCCACAGCGATGATGTACAAGTGACGCTGGCATTGGGCGCCGCGTGTTTGTTTTGACCATGCCGTTTTCATGTTTTCTGTCTTTTGCTTCAGGAGCGAGCATGGCGCCGAGGAGGAGCACTCGCTCTTAGCAGGGGCAGTCGGCTGGAGGTCAGGAGATCTAGCAGGGGGTCCAGAGGGACCAGGAGGAGCATAGTAGAGTGCCACCAGGGGCCACCGAGGCCGCGGATACTACAAGAGTTCCATGGACCGTGGATTTCTTCCGTGGCATGTACCAGCTTATGTCTCAGCAGTTCGACGGAGAGGCTGGTGAGGGCTCGTCAGTTAGAGGTAGGCCAGGCCGAGCAGTGAGGGACTTCATGCAGTTCCATCCACCTTACTTCAGCGGCCAGGCAGACCCTGATGCGGCTCATGATTGGCTTGATGAGATGGAGCGGGTGTTCAGTTCTACGAAGAGTGCTGCCGAGGATAGAGTAGTGTTGGCCTACAACCAGTTGCAGGGTACGGCTCGGAAGTGGTGGTCTTCCGAGTGGAAGACGTCTTTTCAGCTTCGTCCACTTGAGCAGGTCAAGTGGGATGACTTTGTTAGTGCTTTCGAGCGTACGTACTGTCCAGATTATGTTGCTACGCAGTGGATGCGAGAGTTTCTAGAGCTTGTGCAGGGCGACATGTCTGTGTTGCAGTACAGGGCCCGATTTGTCGAGCTGGGTCGGTATGCACCTCACAGCATGGAGCATGAGAGGGTGAAGACCGTGCAGTTCGTTCAGGGCTTGAGGCAGGAGCTGAGGCACCATCTGATCGTGAACGGGGCCACTGATCTGGAGTCAGCGTCTCGTGTTGCGGCTTCCTTGGAGATGGATATGCAAAGGACCCGAGGACCGATCAACCAGGGGCAGTCCTTGTCAGGTCGCAGCCAGCAGTCGGCTACCCAGAAGCAGGGTTCCTTCCAGCACGCGTTGAGTGGTTCAGGAGTGCCGGCACCGGAGGCTTCGGCGATGGGATCTGCGTCCTTTGGCACGAAGGTCAAGAAGTTTTTCAAGAAAGGGTTCGACAAGAAGAAGTCCGAGGATCAGGGGCAAGCTTCATCGGGCAGTGTACAACAGCCGATCCCCTTGCAGTGTCAAGGATCAGTGGGTGGGTCATGAGGACCGTGTCCACGGAGTAGTGGGTTCCACCCAGGCAGGCAGTGCACGGCGCCGATTATCTGTTTTCGGTGTGACCAGCCAGGGCACATGGCGCGTGACTATCCTCAGAGGCCGTCGCAGTAGCAGGTTCCCCAGCAGTAGAGGCAGCATCAGCAGGGACAATATCCGCCGCTACCCAGGTCAGCTAGCGTGGGAGGCAGGTAGAGAGCTCGAGGCCAGATCACGCACATGACCAGGGCAGAGGCAGTGGCTTCGCAGCTCGTGGAAGGTACCGTTCAGATTTTGGGTTGTGCGGCTCGGGTTTTGTTTGATTCTGGCGCGTCTCATTCGTTTATTTCGGAGGATTTCGCGCTGAGCATCGAGGAGCCGGTGACCCAGTTGCCTTGTGATTTGGCAGTGGAGTTGCCTTCGGGTGATTTCATGGTCACCCCGTATTGCTTCGATCAGGTTCCGATTTGGATCGATGGACGGAGTATGCCAGGCAGGTTGTATGCGTTGCAGCTTCGGGATTATGATGTGATTCTAGGCATGGACTGGCTCGAGATTCATGGAGCGGTGGTGGATTGTGGAATGAAGAGGGTCTACTTCCAGCATCCGAGCAAGCGGACCTTCTATTTCCAAGGTATCCGTTCCACCTCTTCTCGATTCCTCATTTCTGTTATTCAAGCTCGTCGATTTCTTGATTCTGCTTGTCAGGGTTTCTCGCATTCGTGGTTGTGACTGAACGGATGGAGCCGAATGTCGAGGACATTCCGGTGGTGTGCGAGTTTCCGACGCTTTTCCCGAGGAATTGCCTGGGTAACCTCCCCAGCGGGAGATCGATTTTGTGATCGAGGTTGTGCCTGGTACAGGACCTTTGGTGAAGGCTCCCTACCATATGGCCCTCGCTGAGTTGAGGGCGCAGTTGCAGGAGCTGCTGGCCAAGGGGTACGTTCGTCCTAGCTTTTCCCCTTAGGGTGCGCCCGTGTTGTTTGTAAAGAAGAAAGACGGTAGTCTACAACTATGCATTGACTATCGGCTGCTGAATGAAGTGACCATTAAGAACAAGTATTCGTTGCTGCGTATTGATGATTTGTTTGACCAGCTTTAGTCTGCGCGAGTGTTCTCGCGGATTGATTTGCGGTCCGGTTACTATCAGCTGAGAATTCGCGAGTCCGATGTGGAGAAGACTGCATTCAGTACAAGGTACGGGTATTATGAGTTTCTGGTGATGCCATTTGAGCTCACCAATGCCATTGCAGCCTTCATGGACTTGATGCAGAGGGTGTTTCATCCGTATTTGGACCAGTTCGTGGTCATCTTTGTGGACGACATCCTTGTCTATTCGCAGTCTGCTGAGGAGCACGCGTACCATTTGGGTGTAGTGCTGCAGACGTTGCGAGATCACCAGTTATATGCGAAGCTCAACAAGTGCGAGTTTTGACTCGGCGAGGTGCACTTTTTGGGGCACGTGATTTCTGGTGATGGTATTTCCGTGGACCCTGCCAAGGTCGAGGTAGTAATGCAGTGGCCAAGGCCGAGGTCGGTGACGGAGATCCGGAGTTTCTTGGGGCTGGCGGGTTATTATCGCCGATTTATCCAGAATTTTTCTCGCATTGCGGCCCCGATGACTAGACTTACGCGGAAGGATGTGCCTTTCGTCTGGTCTGAGGAGTGTGAGCAGAGCTTCAGGGAACTGAAGAGATTGCTCACCTCGGCTCCGGTGTTGGTTTTACCTTCTGGATCGGGAGGTTTCGTGGTGTGTACAGATGCTTTCGGCGTTGGATTGGGTGCTATGTTGATGCAGCAGTGGTGGCTTATGCATCTCGGCAGCTAAAGCCCCACGAGGAGAACTACCCTACCCATGACCTTGAGTTGGCGGCGATGATCTTCGCGCTGAAGATCTGGAGGCATTATCTGTACGGCGAGAAGTTCGAGGTGTTCACTGACCATCAGAGTTTGAGGTATGTGTTTACCTAGAGGGACCTGAACCTCAGGCAAAGGCGTTGGATGGAGTTCATGAAGGATTATGACTTCACCCTGTCTTATCAGCCGGGCAGGATGAATGTCGTCGCCGATGCCTTGAGTCAGAAGGTTGCGGTCAGTACCTTGATGTTGAGGAAATGGAGGCTCTGGGAACAAGTGCCCGAAGTATCTTTCAGGCTCAAGATTCCCCATGAGCCAGGGTTGGCGGTGCTTGCGAGTCTGACTGTCACTCCTGCTATCCGTCGTCAGGTGACAGAGACTCAGCATGCGGACCCTGAGTTGCCCTGGATTCTGGCGATGGCTGATGTGGAGCTCGACGAGGACTGTGCTGCGAGGTTTCGCGACAGGCTGTATGTCCCAGCGGAGGAGCAGGTTCGTCGTGCGGTGTTGCGCGAGGCTCATGGGAGCAGGTACACCGTACACACGGGTGCGACGAAGATGTATCGGAACTTGCGAAGGCAATTCTGGTGGCCTGGCATGAAGAGAGATGTCACAGAATTTGTGGCCAGGTGCCTGACCTGTCAGCAGGTGAAGGCGGAGCATCAGTGATCAGGAGGTACTCTCCAGCCATTGGATGTTCCTGCATGGAAGTGGGACCACGTGACCACGGATTTTGTGGTGGGGTTGTCGAGGACCCGAGTGGGCAGGACAGTATTTGGTTGCTGGTGGATAGGCTGACGAAGGTGACTCGGTTGTTACCTGTTAAAGTCAGCTGGAGCGTGTCCAAGTTGGCTCGTCTTTATGTGGAGCGGATTGTTCCGTTGCATGGGGTTCCCATTTCGATCGTGTCGGATCGGGATCCGCGCTTCACTTCTGGATTCTGGAGAAGTTTCCAGCGAGCTCTTGGCACGGAGTTGGCCTTTAGCTCGGCGTATCATCCTCAGTCTGATGGTCAGTCTGAGAGGACCATCCAGACTTTGGAGGACATGCTGAGATCCTGCTGCCTAGAGTGGCAGGGGAGTTGGATTCACCACCTACCGTTGGTGGAGTTTGCCTGTAACAACAGCTATCATTCGAGCATCGGCATGGCTCCCTATGAGGCCTTGTACGGGCGTCCATGTAGGACTCCACTCGATTGGTTTGAGGTGGGTTTGCGTGTTTTGACGGGACCCGAGTTGGTGCAGCAATGTGTGGATGTGGTGCACGTGGTTCGTCAGAACATGTTGGCGGCCCAGAGTCGGCAGAAGAGCTATGCTGACCATAGGAGGCAGCCCCTCGAGTTCACCATGGGCGATCATGTGTTCTTGAGAGTTTCTCCGATGAAGGGGGTGATGCGTTTTGGACGGCATGGGAAGCTGAGTCCCCGCTACATTGGTCCTTTTGTGATCTTGGAGCGCATCGGTGAGGTTGCTTACCGGTTGCAGTTACCCCTTGAGTTGGCGTCGGTGCATGACATGTTTCATGTCTCGATGTTGCGGAAGTATATGCCCGATGACTCTCATGTGCTCGAGATTTCTGTTTGGCCTGAGGTGACTCCAGATCTTTCTCTCCCAGAGTTTCCGATCCGCGTGGAGGATAGGCGAGAGCAGCGCCTGTGGAACAAGATCATCCCCTTGGTAAAGGTGGTGTGGCAGAGGCACTCTGGTGGTGAGGATTCTTGGGAGCGTGAGGATGAGATGCGTCAGCAGTTCCCGTACCTGTTTGAGTAAGTCTTCCTCTTCTTTCCCCTTAGGTTGTTCTCAATTTCGAGGACGAAATTCCTTAAGGGGGGAGGGCTGTAATATCTCAGACCTTTCAGATCCTTCTTTGTGGGTCTCGAATCTGGTTTTTCAGAGCGTCCGGCTGTGTTGTGTCTGAAATTTTATTTCGGACATCTTTCATGTTTGGATCGGCGCGATCCGGAGTCGTTTCGGAGGCCCAGAGGCGTTCCGCGTCTTTTCTGTGCGTGTTTTCCGATTTCCGGTGTGTGTTTCGGCTCTTTCATCAGAAGCTCGCTGCGGGTGGACCGGGTCGTTCACCTGGGCACGAATGGTACCGTTGCGATCGGTGCGTTTCGAGGATTCCAGAAACGTATTTTCTATTTTTTGGTATTTTTCTGAAAAATCAGATTTTCTATATATTCCCATTTATTTTTCTTTTCTTTTCCCTTTCTCTTTCTTCTTCTTCCTCCCTTCTCTCCCGTGAGCGCTTCCACCGTGACCGGCCCCCCTCTTCTGGTGCTAGCCCCGGCGCCATCCCCTTCGGCTGCGGACGCGACAAGGCGACGGCGTCGTGGCATACGCGGCGGCGTGGTGATCGTGGCGGTGTTCGGTGCTCGGTGAGGGCGTGGGGAGTTCGTGAAGTTTCAAGCGATTCTTGAGGATCGGCTGCGATCCGCCATGTTTTGGACAACCCCGAGGTAGGGTGACGATCCTCTACCTCCGTGCTTTCCTTTCCCGTGATTTCTAGGCCGGCGGGGAGCCGAGAGGGGTTCGTTTGAGCTCGGGATGGGAAATGCATGCTTTGGGGGTTTGAGTGCCGATCTAGAGTTTTACCACGCCATTTGGAGTTTTGGGGGCATCATTCGATGCACTAGGGCGTAGGGATGAGTCCCCCTTTGTTTCCCCATCACCCGAGGGTGATTGGGGCGTGGAATGGTGTTTTAGGCCGTTTCCCGCCGTTCTCAGTTTTCCGAGGTGATCGTGGTCCACCAGTGACCATTTTCACTGTCGCGGTCAGGCGGGGACCGCTTTCAGCAGGTTTTAAACCGTTGGGGCTTTAGAGTGTCGGTGGGCGGACGCGGTCCTGCAACAGACCGCGACTGTTGGTTGCGGTCTGGTGGCAACCGCGTTCACCGTGGGGAGCGGCACGGACCCCGAGGCATTTTTGACCATTGGTTTCCAGTCGCGGTCTCCTAGAGACCACTACTGTGTGAACATGGTCACCGGGTGACCGCGTTCATGTTTCTTGCGCCAGGGTGGTCGCGGTTCCAGGAGGACCGCGACTGTGTGGTTGCGATCTAGGGCAGACCGCTACCACAGGAGGCGATCCTCTGGTGACCGCGTCTCCCATCCCTTGCCGATTCGAGTCCCGGATGAGTGAGTCTCGATCCCTGTGCTGACCCGTGGTCTGACTGATGCTGGGCATCATGTGGGGGCCACACGTGAGGGTGCCGTGGGGTCCCGGGAGATGGCGATTTCGGCTTGTGTCGCTGTGTGACGGTGTTGGTACAAGGAGCGTTCCGCGTACCTGTGATTGTGACGTGGTTTTCCGTTGACTTGAGAGTCTACTCCTTTAGTGACCCTCCACTAGTCGTAGCCTACCAGTACGCGGTACCGGTCGCACCAGGGAGTGGTGTACGGGCTTACCCTTAGAGGCGGTTTGTGGACCGGTTGCCGTCGGGCCCCACGTCTTGCAGCCAGAGTCCGACTGAGGGGAAAACTGGTCAGAGGAGCAGACTAGGGACGCGCGGTCTGTGTGTGCACACGTGGTTGGGGGCGGTTGGACCCACGTCGACGGGCGTGACCCCAGCTAGTCACTTGTTGTGGTTACTTGTTCGCTGTTCGTGCCTTTGGTAGGCGCTACCACGTCAGGCAGTTCACCTGCGGTGCGGTGTAAGTCGTCAGGGGACGCTACCGACTGTGCTTCTAGTGGGAGGTACTCCTATCGAGTACGGAGTGTCAGACTATCAGTTTCGTGGCTTTGACCTTCGGGTTTGCCGGGTCGACCGTTGAGTTTCGGTTGTCTCACCGCGGCACTTGTGTCGGTATGCATGCCGTAGGACCTTCGTTTAGTAGAGTACAGGGCTTTCCTTTCCGAGGTACTCTCCTACCACTAGCGTAGTGGTTTCCCATTTTACGAGGTACGGTTCGAGTGATCCCTACTGAGTCTTGTTCCGAGACTCATTCCCTACGTGTTTTCACCGTGTTTCATGTGAAGCGTCACCCCAGGGGAGCGCGTCTGGGGTGCAGCGAGGTGCGGGTGCCCAGAGGTAGTGCTAGAGGTCAAAGCCGGGGTATGCCCCGTGTAGCTGTACTTTCGTTTCTTGTCTCTATACTAGTTGTGGGCTACTGTTGTTGTCATTTTTATATTGTGGATCATGTAAATTGTTAACTTATTTCATGCTTAATATTATAACTATTTAAATTCTGCAATTATTTGTGATACTTGTGTAGTTTCCACACCATCCTTCAAACCCTTCCGAGTCTTTGGACTCGTGGGTGGCGATGCGAGTCTCGGGTTATCGGGCCTTCCCGGTAATCGGATTCTCGGGTCGTTACAGCATCAAGCGGTTTTAAACTTATGTCGTAATCTTGCTTATGGGGGACACTTTTCAGGAAAAAAAACTGCGACGAAAGTGCTACAAAGTGGATTTTATTGGCCCACATTGTTTAAGGATGATTATGAATTTTTCAAAACATGTTTGAAATGGCAAGCATTGGGTAACAATTCAAAAAGAGATATGATGTCGCTTAATCCCATTCTGGTTGTTGAAATCTTTGATGTTTGGGGAATATATTTTATAAGACCATTTCCACCTTCTTTTGGCAATGAATATATTTTGGTGGCAGTGGACTATGTTTCAAAATGGATTGAAGTTGTTGCTACTTGGACCAATGACCATAAGGTGGTAATGAAGTTTGTCAAGAAAAATATCTTTTCTAGATTTGGTTGTCCTAGAGCTATCATTAGTGATGGGAGTTCTCACTTCACGAATTCTTAATTTTGAACTCTGGCTCATAAATTTGGCATTACTCACAAGCTCGCTACCCCCTATCATCCCCAAACCAGTGGCCAGGTTGAAGTGTCTAATAGGGAGATTAAAAATATTCTGCATAAGACAGTTAGGCCGGATAGAAAAGACTAGTCCGAGAGACTAGATGATGCATTATGGGCCTATAGAACTGTATATAAAACTCCCATTGGCATGTCATCCTACCATCTCATTTTTGGAAAAGCCTGTCACTTGCCCGTAGAAATGAAACATAAAGCATATTGGGCCATCAAACAAGTCTACTTTGATCTTACCCAAGCTGGTGCCCAAAGAGCTCTGCAACTTATTGAGCTGGAAGAATTAAGAAACGAAGCCTATAAAAATTCAAAGATTTACAAAGCTAAAATCAAAGCATTTCATGATAAGAATATTCACAGGAAAATATTTTCTGTTAATCAAAATGTTTGGTTATTTAACTCGAGGCTGCGCTTGTTCCCCGGTAAGCTCAAATCCAGATGGGATGGACCATTTGTTGTCATTAAAGCTTTTGACCATGGTGTTGTTAAAATTTTGAATCCTAAAAATGGTCACATTTTCACTGTTAACGGTCAAAGATTAAAACCTTACTTGGAAAGTAGGCAGCTATTAAAAGAATCCATTACTTTGAGTGATCCGGAATAAAATCTTTTGCGAGCTTTCATAAGTCTGGCTGAAGACGGAAAACTTAGCGTTTCTGGGAGGTATCCCAAGGTTTTTTGTTATTTGATGTTTTTTTAAGTGTTTTTTAGTAGACAGGTCAAAGCCAACGAGAAGAAGTTGTCGCTGTCCATTGATGGAGTTTCATCCCGCACACCAGGTTGTATCCCTCCATATCCGTAATATTTTGATGTTACATTATTCTTTTGCTTTTAACTCTATTTGTCATTTAGGACAATGCCATTCAAGTTGGGGGAGAGAGAAAATTTCATATGATTATAATGTCTTGTAGTTGTGCATAAAATGAAAAGATGAAATCCCCAAATGAGTTTTTGTTAATTCATGCTTGAATTGAAAGTAATTCTAGAATTGAAACGACTTAGAAAAATGATGATGGAAAATTTATTTGATCTAGCTATGGAAAACTGATATAAGAATCTCTTTAAAATTTATGTGCACTTTAGAAAAAGAAAAAATCACATTGCACGCTAATGAAACAAGCGGGACAAGTCTTCTGCTATTTTAGGTATTGTGTCTGATTCTCTGCACTTCCCTAGAAGAAAGAGATCTTTTTATAAGCTTTCTGTTAAATAAATAGCACACTGTGAAAAAAATATGAAATGAATGAAAAACACCATGAAAAATGTCTCACTTCTTAGTAACTGGGCCTACTTCACCTAAGACATGTTGAGGATTCGCGTAAAACGGAAAAGGGAACCTTGATCTGTGTAACTGGGCCTGCTTATCCTAAGACAAGAGTCGAGGTTCATGTTAAGTAGTGAAGGGTAGTGTAGTATCAGGTGTGTAAAAAAAATATATAAAAAGATCCCAAAAGGGACAATGAAATAAGACAGACAAAAGATGGTATGCTTAATGCGCTAATCTAGGAGGTGTAGGGTTGAAAGACACTTACTTGGAATAGCAAATGGGGGATGCAATTGTCTATGCTGTGGATTTAGTACTTACACATGTACAAGTGCTATGGAACTTTACTTTGAATTCTTGATCATGTACCTAAATTTCCTACATAAGACTAGTATGCATTAATGATTCTGAATTTCTGATCTTAGGTTGGTTTTATGAAGGAAGAGCTTGATATGAAGGTATGAGTTTTGCAAACTCTTGTTGGTCCTAAATTTTAATTAATTGCATTGCTAAGGGTCTTGCAATGAGTAAGTTGGGGGGTGTGATAAGTGCTATATTTCATATCATAAGTTGCATCACATTCATCACTTTTGAGCATTTAATGAGTATAGTAGTGCATTAATATAAACAAATCTTATTCTCACCATTATTTGAGTCTTCATATATTTTATCATCCTTTTTAGCCAAAATGATCATGTGAGAAATATTCAAGAAATTACACATTTATTTGAAAGTCATTCTGAGATGAATTATATTGATATTCTCTGAATTTTTAGGAAATAGCGATCGGATGGGCAGAAGCCATTTTTAAAGAATTTTCTTAAAATAAGAATTAGTGACTGATCGAAAGGGCTCCAATTTATTTTGCTGGAAAAAGGAAAAAAAGAAAATAAGGAATTCGCGACTGAGTGTGGAGGCGCACATTCATTTATGAACATAGAAAAATAAGAAAGGATGAAAAATAGAAAAGAATGTGCGACCACTCAGAAAAGTGCTATTTCTTTTGGAAAAGAATCTACGACTATTGAAGAGGGCGCCTATTCATTTATACGGAAAAATCAGAGAAAAATGAAGGGAAATGGAAAAAGAATTAACGACTTTCTGCAAAGTCGCCATTTTAAATATTTATGAAAAAAAGAAAAATATCAAAAAGAGGAAATAAAAGAATGAGCGACCTGTTGAGCAGATGTTGTTTTAATTTTGCCCAGAGCCCCAGTCACCACTTTCTCAAGAGTTTGTAGCAGAAACGGGAAGGTCTCTTTGAAGCTATATTGCCACTATTTGATGTTATCATTCTATGTCTTGATAAAAGGGGAGTCTATCCATGGCAAGAGACCTAATTCAAGCAACTACTCCAAGTTGGAAAGCCAGATTTGAAGTTGATCTCGATGACACGATCGTGAAGCCTTCTCTGCACACTATAAAAGCACCCGAGAGGAATAGTGGGAAGAGTTCGTCAGTTAGCTTTTTAGCCTAGTTTTTCATGCACTTCTGGTCGTCCTGTCAATTTTCTTCCTTCTTCAAAGTTCTGCGTTTTTAAGTGTTCTTCCAATCTTTCTTCTTCTTCTTCTTCTAATTCTCTCCCATTTTCAAGCTATTCTTAGTTTTTCCAAAGCCATGTTCTGTAATTTTACTATTCATCTAATTTTTATAACTCGGTTCTTTCTCATTTTTCTCCCCTTTCTGATCCTCTTTGTCTCTTACTGTTTTAACCAAAGTTGTTCATTTTTAGGTGTTCTTCAACTTCTTCTACAACCTTTTCTTCCAATTCTTCCTCATTTTCATGTTAGTCACTGTTTTCTAAAGTTCAATTTTTAGGCTTTTCACTGTTCACCCGCGATTTTCTCTTTTGTTCTTCAATATTTCTCACCATCTTCCTCTCATCTTCTGTCTCTGTATTCTTCAGCAATCTTCTTCTTCTCTTCGTCCTCCACAACTTTCTCTTCTTCCACTTCTTCTAAATCCTTCTAGTTTTAAAGCTATTCTTCTTCTTCTAACCCTCTGTTTTCAACTTTGATTTTTCTGTGTTTTCACTTTTCCTCCACCGTTGCCCATCCTTACTCTCTCTCTCTGTTCCCTCTCTTTTCAAAAACTCACACACACATGTTTTTTTAGTTGTTTTTAAACATCTTCTTCCTCTGCCATCTATCTCTCCATCTTCCATATTTCTTCACACATCCCTTTGGCGGATCTTCTTCCTTTGGTCCTCTCGGCGGCGTCTACTTCCACGGAGGGGTGAAATTTCAAGGCTCGACACCGCGGAGATGGCGACTATTCTTCATCCTATTAACTCCTATTCTTCCCCTTTCTCTTTTATTTACAAGTTGTAATTTTTATAGATTGTAATTCTCACTTTCATAGTAATAAGAATTCAGATTTTGGAAGTTATGTTCTTCTCTTTTCTCCCTCTCTTTCCAAATTCTCTTCTTTAACCCTCTCATATTCTTTAGATAGTTTATTTTCATGTAATTTTTCTTTCATTAGTTTAAATCCACTCAAACTTTGGATTTTTTAAATATAAGAATTCTCCACCATGTTTAATTGAAATATTTCTTCTCCGTGGGATCGACCCGTTCTTATCACTTTACTTTAATTCAAATCTTTTTAAGTGAGTAAGTGCGATTATTTTTAAATTGTGGCACGGCTTTTCAACGACGGATTTTGTGGCTATTAATTTTTGGCGCCGTTGTCGGGGAAGAAATAATTTTTAATGGTTGGAATTTCTTATGTTTGATTTGTATATAGTTTTACTAATTTTTCTATTTTTATTTTCTAGAAAAAATAAAAAAATAAAAAATTAGAAAATCTATAAAAGTTCAGATTTGGACAATCTCAAAAAATAAACTGTCACAGGAAGCGTCGCTGAAAGCCTGAAACTGTCACAGAAAGTAGAAAAGCAGAAATTTAGAAAAGCCAAGAAAATCAAGCATCGCTAAAGGTCAGTAAACGTAGGAAAATGTCCTATTTTACCAATTTTTGAAAAAAGCATAAAAAATCTGAAAAATTCTTGAAAAATCTAAAAAAATCAAAAACCTAGAAAACACCAAAAGCATGATCTTAGGTCTTAATTTGCAGTGGTTTTGCATATTGATTGATATTTTTAGTTGGTATTTGTCCTTTATCTATCTCTTTTTGAAAAAAAATTGAAAAACAACTCTCTAAAAAAAAATAACATCATGCTAGCATGTCGTCATCTTAGTTGCAATATTTTCATTCATTTTGCATTTTAGTTTATTTCTTATTTACTTGCATCATTATTTGAAAAAAAATTCTATCTTTCTTCTCTCTTCTTTTTCCCCTTCTTAAGGGCAAGTTGGGATTCTTTACACCCTTTTTGGAATTGGAAAGACCCTCTATTGAGCATTCCGTCTCTTTAGATTAGAAATTCCTTTTCCAAGACCTCCATAAGTCCTCGCACCTGTAGATTCCCTCACGGACGTCGGGCTGGTTATACCTAGAAGTACCTTGAAGGTAGATTGCCCTTAGAATGTTTCATATTAAAAAAAAGGAGAGTGTTGGAATTTATTACTATTTTAGAAAATTGGTGTCTAATGCTAGAGTTAAGTGGCAAACGTCCAAGTGAGATTGTGGTTATTTAATTAGGACCCTACGAAAGTAGGGGGAGCCTCCCACAACTCCACCTCTTACCTGACCAACTGACCAATTGAGTAGTGAGTACCAATTCTTCTCTTCAAAAAAAAAAAAATTTGAAAAAAAATATATCATCATTTTGAATTCATATAGTGTTTGATTCATTGCATTATTTCCAAACTCATTTACATTTAAAGAAAAAAATTATCATTTTTGCATACATAATTCATATAGTTAGTGTTGCATTTGTATTATTTTAAAAAAAATATACAAAAAATAAAATTTGAAAAATAACAATTTCTTATTGGGCCTTTTACATTGCATGCAAGGTAGGAGATCCCTACATCCACATTTGTTAGGGCCCATTAGTGAGATTAAGAGGTTAGTGCATTCTAAAAATCATCCACAACATAATCTCATGGCGGACCAAAACCCACAACAAATCCCCAAGCATATGAAGGACTATTTCATACCTAATCAATACCAACCATCCTTCTATGTTCAAGCACCTCAGAACCAGGCGGTTCAGTATGAGATTAAATCAAGTACCATCCAAATGTTGTCATCTTTCTATGGTAATACCAATGAAGATCCATATAAACATCTGGATGAATTTCTCCAAATTTGCTCCACTGTCAAAATCTAAAACTTTTCAGATGATGCCCTTAAGTTGACTCTCTTTCCTTTTCCCCTCAAAGATAAAGCTAAATATTGGTTAGGTGCCTTGGGTAAATCCATAGATACATAGGTTGAAATGTAAAAGGAATTTTTGAAGAAATACTATCCCATAGGGCGAACCAATACTATGAGGAGAGCCATAATTGGATTCACACAAAATGCTGGAGAACAAATCCATGAGGTGTGGGATAGATTGAAAGATTTGTTAAGGAAATGCCCCCACCATTGATTATCAAGATGGCAAATTGTCCAGATATTTTATGAGGGATTGACAAAAAACTATAGACATATGGTGGATGCTTCATGTGGGGGAGCATTTATGAGTAAGAGCAAGGATGAGGCTTATGACTTATTTGAAATGATTAGTGAAAATTCTATTAGTCATGCCTCGCTCCCATCTTATGAAAGAATGATTGGGTCATCCAAGAGGTCAGGGCTATATGAAGTTAAAAACCAAGGAGAATTTGAGAACAAGGTGGATATTAATGCCATAACTCAGAAATTGAATAAAGTGGATTTGTTGGCTCAGAAGATGGAAAATGTTGATTTAGTAGCTCAGAAGTTAGATCAACTTGTTGATGTTTTCCTTTTGTATGTGTGATGTGTGATGTGATGATGTGAAATATGAAATCTAGAAGTGTGTGAGTAAGTGGTGTACTAACTCAAGCAATCGTGAAAGTGGAGCACATGGGCATGTCATCAATATAGCAGGATTAATAAGGAAAGCAAAAACACACGCCGGGGTGTGGAGCAAAGGAATAAAAGAAAACACACACCGTAAGTGTGGAGCAACTAAAGTAAAAGAGACAAATGAAAGATGATGATCAATGCCCAAATAAGGAAAGTGTGGTCGCCACCAAGGTGAATAATGCAGTGAAACCACAGTAAGTACCTTGGAAAGAGCCGGTTGAAGTCACCCGCCCACGGGAGATAGAAAACCAGGTGCTGCAGATGGAAAACGGTCCTCCAAACAACAGCTAGATAGGCCAAACGGTCTTACGATAGACCGCCTGAGTCCGTAAACGGTCTGATGAACGACCGCGAGTGCACCCAGAGCATAAAAGTGTGGAACTTGAATCTCCACCCCTCCTGGCCGGCCAGAAGGGTTGGGCCTCGTCCAATGAGTCATGTAAACCTGTAAAAGAATGTAGACACACAGAAAAATAACCCGATTAGCCCTTGGACAAGTGTAGTATCTATAATACAATTAAGCTAAAGCACATAAAGGAAGGGTGAATACCTGGGTGTTGGTGGTTTTTAACCCCTATGGGGCGTGGAAAAGAGTAGTAACATGTTTTAAAACGTGAGTGGAGTGCAGAGAATGTGGAAGAAGAGGAGGGAAGATGCTATGATGATGCAAGGCGAACTAAGAAGAAAAGACTCAAACTTAGACCGATGAAACTTAATACTCCCTTGACCAGAAGTCTGATGGACGTGGAAGTAGCTTCTCCCTGGTTGGTACTCGGTCCAGGATGCAGCAGCACTTCGTGGCAAACTCCAGAAATCTCCCTCCTTTAGGCCATAAAGTAAAGGGTTCTATTTATAGACCCCCAAACCCTCTGGACGAGTTGGAGAGATAATGATAGGAAATAGGGATAGACCCAGATAAATCTCCAAGATAATACTCCCAAGAGTCCATAGAAACAAACAGAAGGTTCTGAGGATCAGAATTCGGAGAGAAATCAATGAATCAAGGACTCTAGTTCAACCACGGCAAAGCAGAGGAAGAATTGACAGAGCAGGACTCTTTATCTTCACAAATGGTCTTATGATAGACCGCCAACCAGAAAAAATGGTCGAACATTAGACCACTAGACACATCCGTCCAGAAAAAGATAAAACCAAAGAGATCCATCATGACTCTCTGTCTCCTAGCGGTCTAGCGATGGACCGCCAATGTCCATAAACGGTCGTACGATAGACCGCAAGGCACAAGGACGTGGCAAAAGAGATAAAGGCTAGATAAATCTTTGAATAAATCCACAAATAAATCCTTCATTAGCCCTTATCAAGGCCCAATAAGCTGAAATTGCAAGAAATCAAAGAGCTAGGCCCAACCAGAGAGAATGACCTATGAAAATAAGCCCGAAAAGTGACCAACAAATGGCCCAATAATCGATGAATAACTCGGGACATCATAACAATGAATAAAGAGACGACCCAACTTATTAGTCATAAAATGGGTGTCAACAGATGCCCCTCCTTAATGTCCTCTTTGCAGGGGAGCGAGCGGAGGTGAAGCGAAAATGACATGGAATATGGAGGTGAAGCGGAAATGAAGCAGAGTGGACTGAAAAGCAGGTGTTAAGGTAAACCGACACCTGTCTTAACCAACAACAATAGGAATCTTCCGGAAAGCTTCGAACCAATCACAGGAACGGCAAAACCGAATGACACATGTCTGGAGGAACTAAAAACTAAGGGAAAATAAAACATGACCAACCTCTTCACTGGAACGCATAATTGATAGGCGGTCGGAGCAAGCGAAACAGTAATGACGAGTAACTAAACTCCAGACAGGAATCCTCAGCTAACCAAATCAAGCAAATAGACCGAAGGCAGCCTTCCAACTCGGAGTGGAATGACACTCCTTACTTAAGACCATGGATACAGTTATCTACCATTACTGAGACACTTCTTAGTCAAATGAGGGCACATGAATGCTCAAAGATGCGTATGATGCATGCTGGGCTAAAATTAAAAGAAATCATTAAAATGAATGTAAAGAAAACATAAAATAGAAAGATACTCGGGAATAGTATTGCTAGACCGGACAAATTAGGGTCAAGACACTATCTGCAACCACGGCGTGCGAGATAGAACCATCGTCCCCCAATTCTTCCAACCTAACGGCCTATCCAACGATTAAACATGTGCACCTAGATCAACATCATTTTTGTTAAAGGGGAACATCAGATCCCAGAACACATGAATGACCAGCCGGTTCTCGAGATAATATATCATAGATACCATATAGTAATGCATTAAGGGACTAGGAGTTGAAATACTTACCTGACTTACCTGCATGCCGAGAAGATGATGGCGCAACGGCGTTCATGATTTTGGCAAATGGAAAAGTTAGCCATCAACAGTTCAACTCATAAAATAAGCTTTGAGCATAATTGAGACATGAACCATATATATAAAACCAAAAATAAAGCAAATATAGCATTACGAATCATCAATATGCAATACCACAAACGGTCTAGGGCAAGACCGCAAAGAACGCTTAATGGTCTAATGATAGACCGCTTAGGCAATGGCGGTTCACATTCTTCGATGGAGGTGACCCAGTTGGAAAATGGTCTAAAGGAGACCGCTAAGGAGGGGCTGACGGTCTAACGATAGACCACATAGCTCTGGGCGAATTCAAAAACAAAAACAAAACAAAACAAAACCGTTCGTTCTCCCCCCCATTCTCACTCACTTCATTCACCCACAACCCCCGCTCTCCCATTCACTTTGACGACCCACACCGGCAGCCACCGCGACGAACACCCCCCGCTTTTCGTAAGGATGGTGAAGAAGAGAGCCGTCCACCATTTTCAATGGCGCTTGGAGAGGGAGGACCCGCCCACGGCGGCGGCGGACCAACCGGCGGCAGAGGAAGCTCCGACGGGCCAATAGGCGGCGGAGGAAGCTCCTGTGGCTGAGGGAGAAGCAGCTGAGGCCTCCGGGGATGAGGAGGACGCTCACACGGCGGAAGAGGCACCGGCGATGCCAGTCAGGCGACGGTCATCCAAGGTAGACCAAAGGCCTAAACCCAATTTTTAATGTTTAAAGATCATGCATGTGTGTGAATGGAATGGGAACGGGTCTGGGGACCCAAAAAATTGATATGTAGGCCTTTGAGGCCAATTTCATAGCTCAGGGAGACGATGCAAACAATGCCCATTCTCTAGGTGCCTAGCAGTCCTTTCAGCGACTGCTAGGGAATCAGGCGGTCTAGGCTACGACCGCTAGGGTATTAAAAATGGTCTAGGGACGACCGTTTGGGACCCAGTGAGATTTTTTTGTTGTTTTATTTAAATGCAATGCAATGCAATGAATTGTAAACTATATGATTGGCTGACTCTAATCATTTAAATGCGTGCAGGGGAAGAGACGGACCCGGATTTCATGGCTGCAGGTCCAGGTAGTATACTTGGAACTGTCGGACTACCAGAGAGATAGATTGCCAGCGATGGGCTTTGGCGAGCTACTGAGCATAGAGGTGATGAGGATCGACACTGCATTACTATATGCACTGCACGAGAGATGGGATCCGATCAGTCGGGCCTTCTTATTCCCGTGGGGTCATATGATCCCAATACTGGAGGACGTTGCATGGATCACGGGGCTGAGAGTGCATGGAGCGCCAGTGACGGGATGGACACATGTTGACTACTGAGAGCAGGCTCAGGAGCTGCTCGGGTTAGAGTTGATGAGGCCGGGATGCCACTCCTCGATGCTGGGATGGGCAACTCTCCAGGAGAGCCTAGGATTGAGGGGAGCGGCCATAGTCGTGGGTGAGCTACCCGAAGAGCATTTTGGACGATTGATAGACCGGGCTCGAGAGAGAGTTGCTGCGGGGCCGGGGCCGGGGACAGAGGGGGACATCACCCTACGCCGCTTCCTAATGATGTTGTTCGGGAAGCTATTGTTCACGACGCGGGCTGACAGAGTGAGCTACAGGCTCCTCCCATTACTGAGGGACTTGGACGGGCTTGGAGAGTACGCCTGGGGAGCTGTAGTGCTAGCATTCCTCTTCGACTCCCTGAGCACCACCGACCGTCAGACGATGCTGGGCGGGTTTACGCCTCTTCTCCAGGTAAATGCTTGACTCTAAATGCTTATGATTATGATTATGATTATGATTATGATTATGCTGACATTTGACTAATGCAGGTTTGGAGCTACCTGTACCTCCCGGGCCTAGGGTGGGGAAAGGAGGTACATCCGGACTGGATCCCCATCGCGAGGCGATGGATGGTGGTTCAGGACATCGGGTCGCTATGGCGCTTAGCGCGGGCCATCCAGGATGACATGGGCACCTTCCCGTATGCATCGGTAAGCCTCTAGACTTTAGACTTCTAAATGCACTTAAATGCTCTTACATGCTCTTTATGAATGCTGACATTTGACTTGATTGTCCTTTCAGGTGCGCTGGACACCGTATCGGGACGAGGGCCACAACAGACAGCCCTAGGTGGAGGTGGCCCAGGTGTATGCGGGACGGGACGTGTGGCTGCATTGTCTGAACATCATCGAGCCACTGCACTACCGTCTGATCATGAGGACCAGGGGTGTCCACCGGCCGGAGGTGGAGTTCCGAGCCCGAAGGGGATGAGCAGCGAGATCGGCTGGGTCACCCGGGTGATCGACCAGGTCAGAGATTGGACGCGCAGGGGCAGGGAGGTATGAGCCCGAGCTACCAGCGACGAGGCTTACCTGAGGGCCTACGCTGGGAGGTATGGTGACCAGGTCTTCCATGGTGTCCGACGACCGGTACGACTCTCTAAACTTATGCTTCTTGATTATTTCTAAATGCACTGACACCTTGACTTGTCATATGCAGCTACACCCACAGGGTCGGATAGCTGAGCTCCAGGGTCTCCTCTACTCCATGGTGTAGCAGAGGGACGAGTTCCAGCGTGCACTGGAGCTTCTGGTGAGTTCTAAACCTTAGACTTAAATATGCAAATGCTTATGGATATGACTGACCTGATTTCTAAAATGCAGCGAGCTAAGGGGGCACAACGGCGAGGACCAGATGCTCCTTCCTCTTCTTCTCAACCTACGGGAGACCGAGCCGAGAGAGACGCCGACTTCGCTCGGGCGGTTGCTCGGGCAGAGGAGGCCGAGGCCACACTCGCGGAGAGGGTAAGCAACCAACCAACTTTCTCTTTACTTAATGATTATGATTATGCAAATGACTAACCATGATCAATACTCATGCAGACGAGAGAGCTGACCGCAACGCTGGGCGAGGCGGAGCGCGCCCGAGCAGAGGCAGAGCGGTTGCGAGCGGAGGCAACAGCGACATCCAATCTCCATGCGGAGGTGGAGAGATTGAGAGCTGGAGCGACATCGGTGATAGATTCTCAGCGAGAGGTACGAGAGCTGAGGGTCGAGATCCAAGTGCTAGAGCGAGCACTCCGGCTAGTGGGGGGACGATCCTCCCACAGCGTGTCACAGAGTGGAGTGCGCAGCATGCACAGGGACTACCTCACCGGTTCCTCTGGCCAGCGGAGGAACGAGGAGGAGGAGCAGCGTCGACGCTACCGTGCGGAGGGGAGCACTACCATGGGTCCGCTAGTGAAGAGACATGAGGGGATCGGGGACAGCGGGGGTCCAGGAGAGGGACCGGCTTGAGAGCCTTTTGTACTTTTCAATATGTATACACCTGTACATGACTCTTGATTAGTGAATATATGATTTTTTTTGTCTTTTTGTTTGAATGCAAATGTATGAATGTTGACATACTAACAACGACATCTAGGATTGACAAGGAGAGCGGGAGAGGACCGATGATTAGGGTGAGAAAAGAACGGTCAAAAACATGACAGAAACTGATAAACGGTCTAACATGAGACCTCTAGGAGGGCAAAATGGTCTAACGATGGACCGTTAGGGGAACGTGAGATAAGGCGGTGAAGAAGGAGGGAAAACGGTCGCCTAACGACTATATTCAAGGATTAGCGATCTAACGATAGACCGCTAAGGACAATACACGGTGGAGTCCGAGCGGGACTCTCCGTGAGAGTCCCAACCCGAGGATGGAGGCTCCTAATCTGCACCAAAACATATCCTAACTTAAATTGAGGCCACCCAGCCTCAATCCTAATGCAATAGGGCTAAGATCAAAGCCCTATAACTAAGAACAACCCATAATTCGGAGCTCACAGAAATCTCTATTTTAAACCTTGAAAAACTCCCTCAAAAACACCCAAATCAACATGAAGAGGAGCTTTGAAGCTAGCACCATGGGAGAGGTGATCTACACCGGGCCAAAGCTAGCTAGGAAAGAGCATGGGGAGCTACAGCGATTGACTTCCATCCCCAAGCACTTGAGCACAAGCTCTTCAAGAGAGGTAAGTCCAAATCAAGTTATTAGATTCATGAAATTCCCTTAAATTACCTCTTATGGCATTCTTTCTTTTCTTTTGCTCTTTTCTTCCTTCTTTCTAGCTCCTTACTGGCCCAAGGTGCTATTCTAGCTTGAAGTGGGTGGCTCCCATGATAACATAACTTCCTTTAGAGGTCCTCTCAATCTTAAGGGCATGGCACCTCCATCCCTTAGTAGTCATTGCCAAGAATTTCCAGAAATCTTCTATGATTGGCCTAGCATTTCAGCTCTAGTGAAGTTATGGCAGCCTCAAATACACACATTCACATTCCCAACTTTTGAAGTCACTGTCCTAATAGAGGAGGTAGAGACCTACCTAGCCCTTCCTAAGACTAAAGTGGGGGATGAAGACTTAGTGTGCCACACGATTGAACCTATAAACCCATCACTCATTTTAGGAGATTTCATACACAATCCAAAGGATGTAAGAACCATGCTTAGCCCTCGCCATATCCATTTGATTCCCATGGCTCAATGGATCATTGCTTATTGTAAAAATAAGAGCGGAAGGTTTGAAGCCATAGCCAAAGCTACTTCCATATGCTTATGCGGGGTTTTGCTCTTTTTTACCACTGACCACCTCTTAGATATCCAAAACCTCAGCATTATTAGTGGATTGTGGTGGGGTTTATCCATTTCCCAGGCTGTTCTTTCATACCTTTATGAAGGCCTTACCTCAGCCTCTCTTGAGGGGCCCCTGTTTGGATCCATGATCGTCATTGAGTGTTGGATGGGAGTGAGACTCAAATTCCTACCCAAGGAGGACATACCATCAGTGAGCCACATATTCGGGAGCCACCCACTCTTCTTCATAGGAGGCATATTCAGATTTTCTTCACAGGTTGAATGCTAGACCGCGAACAAGAAAACACAGGATGATTGGTGCCTCTTCCTCAACACTTTACCGATTGATAAGTTCATGATGCGACCTCGGGTTCTTCAAAGCACTACTCTTAGATTACCTCAGCGACTGGGCCTAGACCTGCAGCTAGTGGGGAATACTACCTTGGCGATCTATAACCCACACCGGTGCTACTTGCAAATTGGGCTACCCCGAACTATGGTTCCAGCTCTATCACACTACCCTCCCCATCAAGCTAGGAAGATCGGGACTGAGGAGGATGAGTGGGCAGTCTGGAGCGCTCTGACCATGTGGGAGATCAGCCGCATCCGTACCTTGCAAGCGGAAGTGAAAGAAGATGAAGAGGGCTACCGAGCTTATGTGAAGGAATTACGCAAGATCCAGCCTTGTGCGGATAAGAAATTAAATGTAAATTGAATGTATGACCATTAGTTTGATTTTTTATTTGAAAGAATGATGTATTATGAACTTTGGATGAATGAATAAAAGGGATTGATTTGATAGATGTGCGATGGAATCAACTCCTTGGCATGATTGCAGAGTTCTCTGTTTAGACAATGATCCAGAAAAGGACCGCCAGGGGTGCTTAACGGTCTAGAGGTAGACCGCAAGGGGAAGCGCCCAGGGAAATGTGGGTTTTCTGGCTTTTGAGAATGGCAAACGGTCACCACTAGACCGCTAAGGGAGGATTAACGGCATATCGAAGGACTGCTAGGGACGAGGAATAGAGAAATCTGAGAACCCTGGTCCTCAGGTGAAGAAAATGGTCGTTGAATGACCGTCAGGGGATTCTTAGCAGTCCAGAATGAGGCCGCAAGGGATATGAGATAGAGAAACCTACAATCTTTGAATCCTGGGCAACGGGACCTGTGTCTGTACACACTTAAAACAAGAAAATAAGTTAGATCTGTTCTTAGACTCAACCCCTTGCCCGCAGCAAGTTAGAAAATGACCGGTTCTTGATATTTGGTTAAGGGGTGGAGCCTTATTAAATAGGCGAAGATGTGATGAAAATGTAAATGCAATGCATGCTATGCAAGGATGATGGTATTTTTTTGGATTTCTGGAAATATTTGATTTTTTGTTTGATTTTAAAATATCTAATTTTTTTGGTTTTTTTTTTGAAATATCTGGTTTTTTTATTTTGATATATTTAATTTTTTTAGTTTTGAAAGCTAAGTTTGTCCCGGCAACGAGAGTCCTACCTGTCTCATTAGGAATCTCCTGAGGTTGGCGTGCTTTTTAAAGGTGACAATCCCCGGCTGGGGCCCATCTGAATAACGGTGCTTCTACCGAGGCCATAACCAGGGTATGATCTGGTCCTGACAAAAGAAAAAGGAATTCGAGAGATAAGCCTAGGCCAGGTATAGAAGTTTTTAGGGCTTGAATCGTTCTCATGACAACCCTTTCAGAAATTTAGTCTGTTATACCGAGGCTTTATGTCCGTCATCGAACCTTCATCCACTGTAGGCATGCGTACGACCGGGCTCATAACGTACCGCGGAAAAACTATACTGCCACTCTTGCCATGTCTAGTCTTATACTTTTGGAGCTTTTGGAGTTTTGAGCTCATGGTCTTTTTTGAGATGGGCTTTGTTTATTTGCTATTATTTTGCTCCTTCTTTTTTTCTTTTTCTGGTGTGTTGCTTTTTCCTTGTGGAATCAGGTCATAACAGACTGCCCCTATTTGAGACCTCCTCTCATCAGGGTGTCTAGATTAGTCATTGATGCGGGACGAGACCACGGACACGATAAGCTCGTGACTGCCCCTTAACGAGGGAAGCGCCGGATGTGCGCGGTTGAGAAACAGGCAATGAGCTAGGGTGATCAGCTCTCTTTTGTGCCCGGATCGGGTCACGGGACGGTCTCGCACTCTCTCGCAGCAGCGGTAAAGAATAGATAAAGCGAGCTAGATATCCCTACACATGCTCTCTAGCAGCGGCATAAACAAATATATATGAAGTAAGCAAAATGCCAGGCAAGGAGCGAACACGATACCTCCACGCGCTCGGCGTGGGGACGACGGACCCGGTCGAAACTCGTACTCCCGGGATAATTAATACACCATATTACAGCAAATGAATTACTGCCCACTCCACGCAAAGAGGTAAAGGGCAACACAAACGGTCCCGGGAGGACCGAATTCGGGTTGACGGGCGGCTTCTCGCGTCTCTTCGGCAACACCCGAACTAGTGACGGTGGGGCCCACGTGCTGTCCGGAGGGGTCGAGTGGGACCCGGTGACACCGCTGTAGTTGGGACACTTAGGGAAGCGTTCCCTGGGTTGGCGGCACGCTGGTTCGCCGGCCGGAGGCCGGGCGGCTCCGATCGGCACCGTTCGGAATAACCGGCCACAGACCTGCAGGTTCTATTTTCCAGCGCGCGCGCTCCGGCGAGAACGGACGCTGCGATCAGCCCCGATGTCGGAATGCGACGAAACTGGCGCCGTTGGAAAGATGCTTCGAAGGGCTTCAACTCAAGGTGATTACAGAAAAATAATCAAGCCTGTACTTCTGATTGGCGAATTTTGAAGGTTGCTGTTGTATAGTATCTGAAATCTCAGGATAGCAGAGAACTTTCCTGTGGATTGCCTTTGACCGTGAGGTAGACGTCCGAATCTGGGGTTGTGTTATTCAGAAAAGTTGTGGGAAATCAAGCTACGAAACCAGGACTATTTTTGGATCTGGATTTGGAGAAGGCTACGAATTTCTATGAGTTTTTCACTAGTAGTGGGTCAGATCTGGAATCTGGCTGACAACACTGTAGCTGACAAAGAACACGAATTTTTAAAAATAGATACAAGGCTGATAAAAAATTAAGAAAATTTTTGGATGTACAGGGTGATGGAAAGAACTCTCAGTAAAATTGGGAGGGTTTGGACAAATCCAAAAGATGGCCGGAGGTGGGAAACACAGGGCTGCTGTCACTATAGACAGAGACAGGACAGATCTGGGAATGATTAAAGACCGAAAATGTAAAAATAACAAACGATGGATTTTGGACTTGGAATTGTTTGTGGAGGAGGGGCTAGAAGGTAGGAACACACCATAAAAAGTTCCATCTACGAAGAGGCCGTGGCGGATAGCAGGATTTTCGTGAAGACACCTCTGTCCAGCAGGACAGAAAACCAAAGACGATTCCATGGCGGCTCGAAGGCGGCACGAACGGCGGCGGCGGCGGCACAGATGATCACTGGACATAGAGGGGAGGGGATATAAGATAGAAATCACTCTAGAACTGGAGGTTGGAGGAGAGAAACCAGAGGGAGAGAGGAGGGGCTCAAGAACACTCTTGATTTTCTAACAATTTTCTCTTCATTTCTTCATTAATTTCTAATGACACTATACATAGGCTTATATAGAAAATGGCAAGGGGTGGGGGGCTGATAATTTCGTGGGAAATAGGCCATTTTCTTCCCCCATGTGGTCAAAACTCAAAATAAATAAATTACATATGGAGGGGGCACTCCTTTGACTAGGTAGGTAAGGTAGGTGGCTAACTTTGACATTTTACACCACTTGTCTCCCATGTGGTCAATTAGCATTCAAACCTTCTAGATGGCCACCTAGGATGGTTGACCAGCCCCACTTGGATGAGGTGGACCAATGGGGAAGGGGAGGGGGCCCCCTAGCTGGACCTACTACACATTTGCATAAAAACCCACACAATCCATGGGAATGACTCATTGGCTTATAAAGCCTTACATTTGCGTACATACTTTCCCAAGGATATAAACACAAACTAAAAGGACATAAATGCAAAAGAAAAAGTACATGCTCGGTGTCGATTCCCATCAACTCTCCCCGGGTGGGAGGAACTCGACCCCGTCGAGTAGGGGTAGGGATGCTCGAGTACTCCAGCGGATCCATCACCGTGCCAAGTAACGCGGGTACGCTCCACTCCAAGTGATCGTCACCTGCTCATTCCATATATACTCGATATGCACGGACTGCTATGGGCTAAAGGTGGTCACTCCGAAGGGGCACTCTCAAAAGGGAAGAAAACAGCTCGAAGACTCACTAGGAATCACCGCTGAGTCCCTATAGGTGACTGATCCGGGTATAGATGTAGAACCGATCCCATACTCATCGAGTGGGTCGACTCGCTTCACACTCATAAGGGACTGACATCGACGAGCTTGCACAAGATACATACAGACAAACACACGATGCACAAACCATGTAAACAAACCACACAAAGAAGAGACAATACGGACTCATGAATGACTCGAGACAAACCTACTGCTAGTCCGACCCGTACATGGGTGACGGCGGACCAGGACACCCGAACGTATGTCATGCATGCATCTGACGTAACCGCTGGTTGATGTCATGGAGAACTCCTAGACACCCAACGATGCACCAATCATGGAGATTGGGCTTGGATGTGGGAAGTCCGGGAGGTGCGGGTGGTTTAGATGGATCGGGGTAACCAAAGTTTTCATTACCCCCAAATGAAGGTTCGGACCTATGGCTATGTGGAGTTTGCTTGGCCCGAGTGGAAAAGGGGGGATAGTGAACTCCGCGGAAGAAGGGTAGTGAGTATGAAAACTCGGGAGGTTCACTAGTGAAGGGGTCAAAAGGGTCGAAGAAGGTGTGACCCCATGAAGTGGGTTCCAACATGACATGGTCCCAATCGTGAAATTCTTTAAGGTGCGGGTGGTCACCTTCCTCTGTCATGGTAGAGGGGATCGTGTATAGGAAATATGACTCCTCCCTCGGAAATAAAGTCATGAAGTCGGGCTCATCCGGTAGCGGGAGAAGTAGAAGAACCTCCGTGGTGACACAACCCACGGTGCACTCGGAGGTAATGGACCCGAAGGCCGGATGGGTGAAGCTACGACTCGTGGGTTGGTCGAAGCCTCGGGCCAACATATGTGTCAACTTCCATTGTGAATCTAATCCCATGACAAGATCGTCTAATGTGTCAACATGGTGACTAGATCGAAATGTGGTATGGAAGGAGTTGACCGGCACTAAAGGTAGGGTGGGGTCCATGGATGGAAAGGGATGTGGGACCGAGCCTTCCTTGAGCCATCTAAGAAGTGGCTCGGCTATATAAAGAGTACCCGTTAGAAATACGGGGGGCTCGGGCTTTGGTAGTTCCAAATGAGATGGTTCCGAATCAAGTTCAGAAATAGAGAGTGATGGCATTGAAGCTCTCATGGGTGAGGAAGGAATGTCCTTCTCGTGGTGAAGGGGTCCTTGGGGTGGTTCCGGGAACAACCAATCTACCCTGATAGACCGATCTAGGCTAGTACTAAACCGATCTAGGCTTGTACTAAACCTTTGCATTTGTCCCATCATGGCTTGGAACATTGCGCCCACTTCATCGGGACTATAGGCTCGGGATGTGGCCATGGTGGCCAAGATGGGGTTGGGTCCCCTAGGAATGGATATGCAAGGCCATTTTTTTTGTTTTGTTTTAAAAGCAAAATGTTATGCTAACTAATGCACCTAGACATGACCAAAACTCGGTACGTGGCGGAGATAACCGATCCGAAGATCACTCGCACAAGTGTGCGGCCTTCCCGATAGGCGTAGCCTAACGTTCGGACAACACCTTTTGATATACCGAGTAAAGGGATGTAAATGCGACCCAAAAGATATTATTTTTTTTTGTTTTAAACCAATGATGACCCTAAACGTGACTTAGACAATGACTAATGACTAGACGTAAATGACACTTTTTTTTGATTTGGACACCCTAGACTCAACTCTCTCTGATACCAAATTGATGCGGGACAAGACCACGGACACGACAAGCTCGTGACTGCCCCTTAACGAGGGAAGCATCGGATGTGCGCGGTTGAGAAACCGGTAATGAGCTAGGGTGATCAGCTCTCTTTTGTGCCCGGATCGGGTCACGGGACGGTCTCGCACTCTCTCGCAGCAGCGGTAATGAATAGATAAAGCGAGCTAGATATCCCTACACATGCTCTCTAGCAGCGGCATAAACAAATATATGTGAAGTAAGCAAAATGCCAGGCAAGGAGCGAACACGATACCTCCACGCGCTCGGCGTGGGGACGACGGACCCGGCCGAAACTCGTACTCCCGGGACAATTAATACACCATATTACAGCAAATGAATTACTGCCCACTCCACGCAGGGAGGTAAAGGGCTACACAAACGGCCCTGGGAGGACCGAATTCGGGTTGACGGGCGGCTTCTCGCGTCTCTTCGGCAGCACCCGAACTAGTGACGGTGGGGCCCACGTGCTGTACGGAGGGGTCGAGTGGGACCCGGTGACACCGCTGTAGTTGGGACACTTAGGGAAGCGTTCCCCGGGCTGGCGGCACACTGGTTCACCGGCCGGAGGCCGGGCGGCTCCGATTGGCACCGTTCAGAATAACCGGCCACGGACCTGCCGGTTCTGTTTTCCAGCGCGCGCTCCGGCGATAACGGACGCTGCGATCAACCCCGACGTCAGAATGCGACGAAACTGGCGCCGTTGGAAAGATGCTTCGAAGGGCTTCAACTCAAGGTGATTACAGAAAAATAATCAAGCATGTACTTCTGATTGGCGAATTTTGAAGGTTGCTGTTGTACAGTCACTGAAATCTCAGGACAGCAGAGAACTTTCCTGTGGATTGCCTTTGACCGCGAGGTAGACGTCCGAATCTGGGGTTGTGTTATTCAGAAAAGTTGTGTGAAATCAAGCTACAAAACCAGGACTATTTTTGGATCTGGATTTTGGGAAGGCTACGAATTTCTATGAGTTTTTCACAGCAGTGGGTCGGATCTGGAATCTGGCTGACAACACTGTAGCTGACAAAGAACACGAATTTCTAAAAATAGATAGAAAGCTGATAAAAAATTAAGAAACTTTGTGGATGTACGGGGTGATGGAAAGAACTCCTAGTAAAATTGGGAGGGTTTGGACAAATCTAAAAGATGGCCGGAGGTGGGAAACACAGGGCTACTGTCACTGTAGACAGAGACAGGGCAGATCTGGGAATGATTAAAGACTGACAATGTAAAAATAACAAACGATGGATTTTGGACTTGGAATTGTTTTTGGAGGAGGGGCTAGAAGGTAGGAACACACCATAAAAATTTCAATCTACGAAGAGGCCGTGGCTGATAGCAGGATTTTAGTGAAGACACCTTTGTCCAGCAGGACAGAAAACCGAAGACGATTCCGTGGCGGCTCGAAGGCGGCACAAACGGCGGCGGCGGCGGCACAGATGATCACCGGACATAGAGGGGAGGAGATAGAAGATAGAAATCACTCTAGAACTGGAGGTTGGAGGAGAGAAACCAGAGGGAGAGAGGAGGGGCTCAAGAACACTCTTGATTTTCCAATAATTTTCTCTTCATTTCTTCATTAATTTCTAATGACACTGTACATAGGCTTATATAGAAAATGGCAAGGGGTGGGGGCTGATAATTTCATGGGAAATAGGCCATTTTCTTCCCCCATGTGGTCAAAACTCAAAATAAATAAATTACATATGAAGGGGGCACTCCTTTGACTAGGTAGGTAAGGTAGGTGGCCAACTTTGACATTTTACACCACTTGTCTCCCATGTGGTCAATTAGCATTCAAACCTTCTAGATGGCCACCTAGGATGGTTGACCAGCCCCACTTGGATGAGGTGGACCAATGGGGAAGGGGAGGGGCCCTCTAGCTGGACCTACTACACATTTGCACAAAAACCCACACAATCCATGGGAATGACTCATTGGCTTATAAAGCCTTACATTTGCGTACATACTTTCCCAAGGATATAAACACAAACTAAAAGGACATAAATGTAAAAGAAAAAGTACATGCTCGGCGTCGATTCCCATCAGTCATCGTCCCCTTATTTGCCTCTTGCCCCTAGACTCAGCCGAAGAGAGAAAAGAACAAGGACCTTTACTTCCCCCAGGCATGGCCAAGGAGAAACGGTGTTTACATGACTGGGGAACCCAACTAGGGATGTCGTGAAGTGTGTGGGTGCTGAACTCGGAATCTTCCTTCGTGATCGAGGAAAGGAGCACCTTGCTATCAGGCATTCATTAGCCTGACTCTAAGGAAAGAAACGCTTAAGGTACAACCAATTCCAGGCGTAAGATAGCTCCTCACCTTCTACGTTAACTAGGTGATATGCGTTCCCTGAATAAGCCTCTTTGACAATAAACGGCCATTCCCAGTTTTGTTGCAATTTGGACCTAGGACCTCCGGACCTAATAAATTTATGTTTCAAAACCATATCACCTATTTGGAATTTGTGCTCGATTACCTTCTTTTGAAAATAATGTGAAACTCTCTTTTGATAAACAGACACGAGATCGGCCGCATTCATCCTCTTCTCATCCAAGAGTTCCAACTAAACAAGCAATGCCTCTCGACATTCATCGAGATTAAGTACCTAATCGAGCTGTACCCTTAGGGAAGGGATCAAGATTTTATATGGGAGCACCACCTTCATCCCATAAGTGAGAGTATAGGGGGTTTGCCCCGTGGGAGTATGGATGGAGGTACGGTAAGCCCATAGAGAATTTGTGAGATTCGCATGTTTTCTTTATGAACTTAAGAAGGGTTTTGTTAGTGGTCTCGGCTTGGCCGTTACCTTGAGGATAATATGGAGATGAATGATGCAATGTAATATTGAACTTCTTACAAAGGTCCTGGAGCTCCTGAGAGATGAATTGGGGTCCGTTGTCGGTGACGATGCTGCTTGGCACTCCGAACTGCGAGATGATATTCCTGAGGATGAAGCGACACACCGTGGTAGCTTTGATCTCCACGTATGCTTCTACTTCTGCCCACTTGGTAAAGTACTCAGTGGCGGTAAGAATGAAGGATTTCTGCTTGGTCTAAGAATTGGGATCACCGAGCGGGCCAACAATGCCGAAAGCCCACATGGAGAATTGTCAAGGAGCAGAGAGAGGATGAAGAGATGAAGCAGGAACATGGATTTTATCAGCGTGGATCTAGCACTTAAGACACATTCGGATGTAGAGGGAGCAATCTTCCTCTAGAGTGGGCCAATAGTAACCCTGCCTAAGGATTTTCTTCGCTAGAGCCTGGCCATTGACATTACCTCCACACTCACTTGAATGGGCTGCATCGACCACCTTCCAAGCTTCATCATCGTCTAACATCTCATGAGCATTCCATTGAGAGTGCACCTGTACAATTCTCCAACAATGATAGTGTACTTCAAGGCGGTTCTTCTAATAGTCTTACGTTGCTCAGCATTTGCCCCTTCTGGGAACGATCCATCTCTACAGTATAGCTCAATTTCATGGTACCATGGCAACTCTTCTTCCTCCAAGATCTCTTCTAGTTCTGTTAAAGAAACTTCCTTCAAATCTTCCTTCTCAGCCTTCGCCTCTACAGTCTTCTTAAGGTTGTCGAACCAAGGATCTTGAAGAGAGGGAGCATCTAACCTTTGGATGACGATGGTCTCAGTGCCTCGACTGAGAGGAAAGGATAAAGAGGAAGCGAGTGATGCCCGTGCATCAGCGAGGATATTCTGAGATCGAGGAGTGTGAATATAAATCAACTTGTGGAACTGCCTAGCCAAGAGAGTGACCAAATCCTAATATGGATTGAGTTTCAGGTCACGAGTGTGGTAAGTGTACAGAACTTGCCGCAGAACGAGCTGAGAATCTCCTACAATGTTCAAATAGCACGCGCCCAAGAGGTAAGCGTGCTTCAATCCAACCAGGAGAGCTTCATACTCGATGATGTTGTTGGTAGCCAGAAAATAGAGCTAATAAGCAAAAGAAATCGTTACCCCTTCCGGAGTGAGTAGAACGGCACCTATCCAACGGCCTTGGGAGTTGAGCGCACCATCAAAGTGCAGAGACCAAAAGGGATGACGAGTAAGAACAGAGAGATGCTCATCAGGGAAATCATCCTGAATAGAGTCCGTGCAAAGGATAGGAAGATGGGCGAGATGCTCAACAATGGCATATCCTTTGATTGCCTTCTGAACGACGAATGTGATGTCGAACTGAGAGAGAAAGCTCTGCCAGCGAGCTAACCTACTAGAAAGGACAGGCTTTTCTAAGAGATAGCGAATTGGGTCCATTCTAGAGATCAGCCTAACCGGGTGGGCTAGGAAATAGTGTTTCAACTTCTGAGCTATCCAAACTAAGGCGGCACAAGTCTTCTCCATGGCAGTGTATTTGGCCTCTGCCATGTTAAACAACCTGGAGATGTAATAAGCTGCTCGCTCTTTACCTTCATCATCTACTTGGTACTCACTCCAGGATGCAGCATCACTTCGTGGTAAACTTCAGAAATCTCCCTCCTTTAAGCCATAAAGTCAAGGGTTCTATTTATAGACCCCCAAACCCTCTAGACGAGTTGGAGAGATAATGACAAGAAATAGAGATAGACTCAGATAAATCTCGAAGATAATACTCCCAAGAGTCCATAAAAATAAACAGAAGGTTCTGAGGATCAGAATTCGGAGAGAAATCAACGAATCAAGGACTCTAGTTCAACCACGGCGAAGTAGAAGAAGAACTGACAGAGCGGGACTCTCTGTCTCCATAAACGGTCTTACGATAGACCGCCAACCAGAAAAAACGATCGAACATTAGACCGCTAGACACATCCGTCCAGAAAAAGATAAGACCAAAGAGATCCATCAGGACTCTCTGCCTCCTAGCGGTCTAGCAATGAACCGCCAACGTCCATAAACGGTCGTACGATAGACTACAAGGCACAAGGACGTGGCAAAAGAGATAAAGGCTAGATAAATCTTCAAATAAATCCACAAATAAATCCTTCATTAGCCCTTATCTAGGCCCAATAAGCTGAAATTGCAAGAAATCAAAGAGCTAGGCCCAACCAGAGAGAATGGCCTATGAAAATAAGCCCGAAAAGTGACCAACAAATGGCCCAATAATCGGTGAATAACTCGGGACATCATAACAATGAATAAGGAGACGACCCAACTTATTAGTCATAAAACGGGTGTCAACACAACTGTTATCTAGGCAGAAATCTTCTTTCTCTTCTGCTCCACAACCTCAACCGTTCTCAGCTCCTACTCAAGAAGAAATATGTGCTCTTTGTTCTAACCCTAATCATGCTGTCATTGATTGCCCTACGGCGGCCCAGCTTCCCCTGTTCATCCAAGAACAAATCTTTGCTGCTCAGGGTGTGTCCAAACCTACTTTTGATCCTTATTCCAACATTTATAATCCAGGTTGGAGAAACCACCCCAATTTTTCTTAGAAACCTCAGCAATGTCCACCTATGCAAGCGAATCCCCCTCAAACCAAGCTGTTTAAAAACAACCCTTTCAAGTGCCAAGTCAGTCTCACCAACATTTTCAATCTCCTTTTCAACAAGCTCAACATCAATACCCTCAACCTCCATTCCATCAATTATATCAACCACCTCCTCCTCAGCCCAACTTCGATGAAAAAGTTGATCAACTCCAACAATTAGTACAATAACTTATTCTATCTCAGAATCAATCCACTCTTTCCCATAATCAATCCATGGCTAAGTTGGAAGGTCAAATAGGGCAATTAGTTGATAGTAATATGAGGAGAGAAGTAGGTCAGCTTCCTAGTCAACCAGTGGCTATAACCCCAGAAATCAACCCCCAAGCTTCCCTCAAAGAGCCCCTCTTCTTCCTTAACCAACCCAACCTCAGCCTCCTCCTCCTATGGGCCCTCAATTTGAGAATGCCAAGGCTATATCTACCCTTAGGAGTGGGAAGATTTTAGATGATCCATATCAGGATAAGGATGTTGGTAGTAGTTCGGGCCAAGAAGCCCATGTGGAGAGTGATAGTGAAGATGAGGAGCCAGTGATTGTGCAAGAGAAGAAGAAGCTGGATGTAATGCCCCGAAAATTTTATAAAATATTTCTGAAGTATTTAAATATTTTTTGGGAATTTTTAAAGGCCAAAATAGATTAATAAATAAATTTTTAGGTTAAATAAATCATTATTAAGGCCCAAGTATGACAATTAATTAACCTAGCCTATTTAAATAAAGCCCAAAGGACTTAAGGACCAAGCCCATGAAGTTTGGCCCATTTTCTAGAAGGTTAATTAGTTTATTCACGGAATATAAGGGATAAATACTTATTATATGGATAATTAAGTGGATGAAACGAAAATAGAGTTTGGATGAATTTAAAATTCGGCGACCAACCATAGTGGCGGTCTATCGTAAAACCGCTAAGGGACATTTGCGGACCAGTCTTAGACCGCTAAATCTTGTCAGTTCCGTGAGTTGAAGAAAGAGCAAAGAGATTGGATTTTTGATGTCCTATCTCCTAGAGATCGAGATGGAAGGACTAGTAAACATCTAAAGGACTCACAGAAGTTGACCTAAGATTCAATAAGGACTCTAGGATCATTCTAATCCTCAAACCCTAGCAAAAACCTATAAATAGACCCTAAGTTTCACTTGTACGACCCCTACGTTTGGCTCGCGTGGGACTAAGGTAAGGAGATATTATTTTGGGTAAGTTCTTTAGAAGTTTTTATTCCTAATACATAGGACTAATATCTCCCAAAATTTCGTGCTAGGAGATCAAGCACACAGGGAGATAGAAGCCTGCAAAGTTGCTGGTTCCATATTAGCGACCCAGAAAACTGAGCAAAAGTCCGTTAAAGATCAAGGAATTTGTTATCCAAAACGAGGTATTTAGAACTGGAACCTTTAGAACTTTTAGTTCCCCTTAGTATCTTCTTCTTACCCTCCAAATTTCACGTCCATAGGTCAAGAGAGTAAGGAGTTAGAGCAACGTGAAGTTTCTTATTTGTCACAAGAAGTGCAGAACTAGGGTGGACTTCCAGTCCGAAATTTGATCTCCAAAAGCCTTAACAGAGGTAGGTCATCTCATGAATGGCTAAAATATCATTCTAGAGATAAAAGCTCTCTTGTGTCACTAGATTTCATGAACTATGCATCAAGGATTTCATGTTTTATGCATCTAGTATACATCCATACATATTCTTAGCCCTAATTAAGTTAAGAGAAACTCTCTTGTTAATTCACAAAAAACCCATGCATATTGTTAGCCTAATCTTCGTTCTATCATGATAGGGAAGTTTATACACGTTGATTTCCAAACATGATGCATTTTAAACATTAGTTTCTTCTTATTTAATTTACTGTCAAATGTGCTCTAGCGGCCTAATCTTCAATCGCCAACCTTGTGCAGCAGCCCTACGATAAACCGCTAGACACTCTGCAACTTGTTTCCAATGAAATCTCTGGCGGACCACAAATAGAGCATTCTAGTCCCTATGGCGGCCTTACGATAAACCGCCAACTTGCTGTAACGGCTCTATAATAGACCGCCAGTGTTCTATTTTCGATAAACCCGAGAAAGATTTAAGAATATACCATTTAGCTTATAAATAAGCCTAGTTAACTATGTTTTAATGTTATTTCCCTACTCTGAGTTTTAATTACTGATTCATAACAGTGATTTCATGTTCTTTATGGTACTTGGAATTATTTTAAGCATATGCTAATTTCATGCCCAAAAACCATATAATCTTGTATTAAATCATGCTTTAAACGCTACATTGACGAGATTGAACGTTGGTTTATCACAGTACACATTCTCCTCTTATCTCAGAGTCATTTCTATAAGTTCATGGCATATATCCCGGTATATGACCATTAGTTACACTTTGCATATTAAGAACACAATCTTGGACTTGATAACCTCTCCTTTGGATATTCCTTCCAATGGACTAAAAAATCTTGTTTTAAGGCCTCTGTAATTCTCCGCGAGCCTGGGATTCCCATCAGGACGCCGAGTTGGTTGTACCATTAAATCCCATTGTCTAGAAAGCACTTATACCAATGTTTTATATTTCTGGAAACCTAGCGGCCTTATGGTTGATTGCCAGAGTCTGCTAGCAGGCCTTAGCTAGACCGCTAACGGATTCTTGACGGTTCTTTCTTTGACCGCTAAAGACTCCAGAGAATCTATTTTTAATTACCGAACAGTCCTGTCCTTAACGGTCCAGAACTAGATCGCTTTCTTCGTGAAACGGCCCAGTAAATGACTGTTATTTTTCTAAGTACAATTAACCCAAGGTTTGACTCAAGGGTTAATATTTCTATGATCCTAGATAGTCCAATTGATTATCTAGAAACTGTCACATTATTCCAAAAACACCTAAGTAAATTGTGAAAGTTAAGAAATGTACCGTTATGCTATCAATTTATTTCCACGGCATAATTGAAATCTTATTCTCAATAGAAGCATTCTTATTTTTGGTTACTTTATCATGGATTATCATTGAAATACATTCTTGTCCACATTATTGTTATATACGTGGAAGTAGTTTGATTTATACTTAAAGATGCAATTCGAGCACTGATTGTGTTCAAAGGCTCTATGCTAGTCCCCTCGGCTGATTGTCGGAAACATACTATCTAAACCATGGGGTATGATGCTACTAGCGTCGCATTGCGCTGGGAGTACTTTCTTTATAAATAAATGAAAATGGCCATGGCTCGTGAAGTGAAAATATCCATATAAATTCACGAAGTACTTGTTACTAAGTGAAGAGTACATTCTTGCTTGATACACGACTTTCTAGTACATTCTTGTTACATTCTTGATTCATGGAAAAGTCCAAAGTAACATTCTTGATATATTCTTGATTTAATCATATCTCAAGCTTGATTATACTTTGTTACTTTAGTTTTAATCGCATATTGATCGTATTCGCATGATTTATCTTTTTCTTTAGAGCTAAAGATATTAATTACTTTAACATTGCCAATCATGTTGATGCGAAGATACCTACTGGGTAAGTGTGCTCATTACCTATTTTCCAATCTTTTCAGGAAGTACCAGTGGGTCGGATTCGGATTCAGGTCATTCAAGTGATGGGTCCGAGAGCGATTTAAAGGATATATGGAATCGAGTGAGGACCTAGAATTGTTGAAATTATGTCTAGATTGAGTCCACATATGTAATTTTGTCTTTATTGAGTCTAGAGAGAGAGTGGAGTATTGCGTACTTAATTATGATTACTTGATATGAAATAAAGCTGAAGTTTTGATTAAATTATTGTGCAAATACTTTGTGTGATTGACATTGCGCTCTGATTATTCTTGCTTGCAAGAGGCTTACCATGCCGGCTGTTCGCGTTCCCGATTGTTTCTGCTGTATAATCTCGGGGCGTGAGACTGGATGGGGGAGAAAAGAAGCTAGATATAGGAAAATCAAAAGTTGATGAAGAATGACCCTATGAATATGCTCCTAAGTTACCTTTTCTCGATGCTCTGAAGTCAAAAGCTCAAAAGAAAAAGGCGGTTCAACAAGAGGAATTAGTGGAATTATTTAAACAGGTGAATATTAATATTCCACTTTTGGATGCGATCAAGCATGTGCCGGCATATGCAAAGTTTCTGAAAGAGCTATATACTCCGAAGAGGGAGCCTAAGACAATAACTCAAAAGATCCGCCTATCTAAAGATGTCAGTGCTGTTGTGATGAATCATTTACCAAAGAAGTTGAAGGACCCCGGAGCTCCTCTAATTTCATGTGATATAGGTGGAGTTACATTTGACAAGACATTGTTGGACCTTGGAGCCAGTGTTAATTTATTGCACACCTTTATATATGAGCAATTTGATCTGGGGGAGTTGAAGCCCACATCTATTATCCTTCAACTAGTAGATAGGTCTGTGAAAACTCCAAGGGGTTTATTAGAAGATGTGATTGTAAAAGTTCATGAGTGTTAATTCCCAGTGGATTTCCTCATTTTGGATATGGCCTCGTCCCAGGAATTAAAGCACACTCCAATTATTTTGAGACGACCGTTTCTAGCTATGGTAAATGCCAACATAAACTGTGCCACGGGAATGATGGACATATCATTCGGAGGTGCGAAGGTTTCCTTAAATGTTTTTAGGGCATCCCAATATCCGGAACAGGATGAGCAGTGTAATGCTATTGATATTTTTGAGGAATTGATCGATGAAAATTCGGACGAAGTGAAGGATACCTTATAAGAGGGTAGCATGCTGCAGGATTCTCTATTCTCTTCAGCACCCTACTCTAAGATAGAGCCACTCCCTCCATTGCAAGTCGAACCAACTCTTCAATCTTTGGATCGGCCGCCTGTTCTTGAATTGAAACCTCTGTCTGATTCTTTAAAATATGCTTATCTAGGCCCCGACCACACTCTTCCCGTGATCATTGCTTCCAATCTCACTTCTGCTCAAGAGTCTAAGCTTTTAGATATCCTTCAAGAGCACAAGGAGGCAATAGGTTGGTCAATTGCGGATTTGAAGGGTATTAGTCCAGATGTGTGCATGCATTATATCTATTTGGAGGACAATGTCAAGTCGAGCTGAGAGATGCAACGCCAGCTGAATCCCAACATGAAATAGGTTGTAAAGAAAGAAGTTGTGAAGTGGTTGAATGCCGGAATTATATATCCCATTTCGGATAGCAAGTGGGTCAGCCCCACACAAGTTGTTCCTAAGAAATCAGGGCTGATAGTTGTTGCCAATGAGAAAGGAGAAGAAGTGCCCCTGCGATTACAAACGGGGTGGAGAGTTTGTATTGACTATAGAAAATTGAATTCCATGACAAAGAAAGATCATTTCCCACTCCCATTTGTGGATCAAATTCTGGAGAAATTAGCTGGGCATAAGTATTTTTGCTTTTTGGATGGCTATTCCGGGTATAATCAAGTTGCTATTTACCCAAAAGATCAAGAGAAAACTACATTTACGTGTCCCTATGGCACGTTTGCTTTTAAAAGAATGTCGTTCGGGCTGTATAATGCCCCAGCAACCTTCCAACGATGCATGATGTCAATATTTTCTGTAGTGGTGGGTGAATTTCTGGAAGTGTTTATGGACAATTTCTCTGTGTTTGGTACTTCCTTTGAGAAATGCTTAGAAAATCTAACTCAGGTGCTGAAAAGGTGCATTGATTCAAATCTTATGTTAAGTTGGGAGAAGAGCCATTTTATGGTTAGAGAAGGAATAGTTTTAGGCCATGTGGTTTCAGAGAGAGGAATAGAGGTTGATAAGACTAAGGTTGACTTGATTTCCAATCTTCCTCCTCCTTCTTCTGTCAAACAAATTCGATCTTTTCTTGGCCATGCTGGATTCTATTGTAGATTCATAAAAAACTTCTCTACCATTACTCGTCCTCTCACACAATTGCTTACCAAAGACACTCCCTTTCAGTTTGATGATTCTTGTCTTGAGAGATTTAATTCCTTGAAAGCGGCCCTTACTCAAGCTCCGACTCTTCAATCTCCTAATTGGTCGCTCACTTTTGAGATCATGTGTGTCACGCCCCGAGGTTTTAGTACAGCGGAAGATGATTTTGGGAACGTGAATAGCCCGCATGGTAAGCCTCTCACAAGCAAGAACAATCAGAGCACAAGACAATCACATAGAAGCAATTGCACAAGTAATTTATTCAAACCTTCAACTTTATTTCTTTATCAAATAATCCCAAAGTACATCTTGACTCAATGACTATTTGGACTCAATAAAGCAAAGATTACGTAAATACTGGACTAGACACTAGATATTAAGGCTTCTCTCGTTCACTGGTTCTTCAATCACTCTCGGACCCGTTACTTGAAAAATCTGAATCCGACTCACTTGTACTTCCTGAAACATTGAGAAAATAGGTATGAGCACACATGCCCAGTAGGTATCTTCGTATCGACATGAAGGCAATGTTAAAATGATTAATGCTTTAGCTCTAGATCACAAGGTAAAAATGCGATGAACGATCGGTATAAACCAAGTAATCAAGAACATAGAATCGTAAGACAATTAGAAAGAATAGACAAGATTGATCATATAGCATGAACAAGCAAGATTAATCATGTAGATATAGTTTTGGGCTTTCATAAACAAGAATGTACAAGCATGTAACTAGAAAGTACTTTACACAATCTTGCAAAGGCTATGCACTAAAGACAATATGGGGTTAGAGAATGTTATAGCTAATCATCTGTCCAGAATAGTGATACCTGAAAGTGCCATATGTCTGATTCTTTTCCCGATGAGTAAATTCTTTCTATCTCCTCAACCCCCTTGGTATGCTCACATAGTCAATTGCCTGGCGGTAGGATAAATTCCAGGAAGGTGGACTAAGCAGGAGAAGGATCAATTCTTTTCAAAGGTTAAATACTATTTTTGGGAGGACCCAAAACTGTTTCATATGGGTCTAGATCAGATAATAAGAAGATGTGTCTCCGAGGAGGAACATCGATCTGTTTTAAACTTCTGTCGTAATATTGCTCGTGGGGGACACTTTTTAGGAAAGCAAACTATGACGAAAGTGCTACAAAGTGGATTTTATTGGCCCACGTTGTTTAAGGATACTTATGAATTTTTTAAAACATGTTTGAGATATCAAGCAGTGGGTAACAATTCAAAGAGAGGTATGATGTCGCTTAATCCCATTCCGGTTGTTGAAATCTTTGATGTTTGGGGAATAGATTTTATGGGACCATTTTCACCTTCTTTTGGCAATGAATATATTTTGGTGGCCGTGGACTATGTTTCAAAATGGATTGAAGGTATTGCTACTAGGACCAATGACCATAAGGTGGTAATGAAGTTTGTCAAGAAAAATATCTTTTCTAGATTTGGTTGTCCTAGAGCTATCATTAGTGATGGGGGTTCTCACTTCACGAATTCTCAATTTCGAGCTCTGCTTCGTAAATTTGACATTACTCACAAGCTCACTAGCCCCTATCATCCCCAAACCAGTGGCCAGGTTGAAGTGTCTAATAGGGAGATTAAAAATAGTCTGCATAAGACAGGTAGGCCGGATAGAAAAGACTGGTCCGAGAGACTAGATGATGCATTATGGGCCTATAGAACTGCATATAAAACTCCCATTGGCATGTCACCCTACCGTCTCATTTTGGAAAAGCTTGCCACTTTCCCGTAGAACTAGAACATAGACCATATTGGGCCATCAAACAAGTCAACTTTGATCTTACTCAAGCTGGTGCCCAAAGAGCTCTGCAACTTAATGAGCTGGAAGAATTAAGAAATGAAGCCTATGAAAATTCAAATATTTACAAAGCTAAAACCAAAGCATTTCATGATAAGCATATTCACAGGAAAATATTTTCTGTTGATCAAAAGGTTCGGCTATTTAACTCGAGGCTGCGCTTGTTCCCCGGTAAGCTCAAATCCAGATGGGATGGACCGTTTGTTGTCATTAAAGCTTTTGACCATGGTGCTGTTAAAATTTTGAATCCTAAAAATGGTCACATTTTCACTATTAGCGGTCAAAAATTAAAACCTTACTTGGAAAGTGGGCAGCTGTTAAAAGAATCCATTACTTTGAGTGATCCGGAATAAAATCTTTTGCGAGCTTTCATGAATCTGGCTGAAGACGGAAAACTTAGCGCTTCTGGGAGGCAACCCAAGATTTTTTGTTATTTGATATTTTTTGTTTAAGTGTTTTTCAATAGACAAGTCAAAGCCAAGGAGAAGAAGATGTCGTTGTCCATTGATGGAGTTTCATCCCGCTCACCAGGTTGTATCCCACCATCTCAGCAATATTTTTATGTTTGGTGGGGACACCAGAGCTACCCGCCGATACCAGACGCGCAGCACGCCGACATCCTTGTGGTTGGACGACAGCATGGAGCTTCCATCAGAGTCTTGACATTTTTCTGTATTGTATTTGTATTTGTACTTTTACAATTGGTGTGTTTAATTAGGCTAAGTTAGTGGGTTTGTTTGTAAAATAACCACTTGGGCCCGGAGGGACCCCACCCTCTCTCCCATTAGGCCACGTGGATGCTAGGGACCATGAGGGCTGGCCCATAGTCCACCTAGGACTTGGACCATTGGACCAAGGGGACAAAGGGGGAAAGAAGTCAAGACTCCCTCCCTTTAAATCAAGGGGTGTCCCCTCCTTGTCCCCCATGCTTGTCCTCCTTGTCCCCCATGCTTGTCCCCCATGTGGGATTAAACAAATCCCATAAGTCTCCTTTCCCTATTATATTCTCCCACCTACCCTTGACTAAGGGTATTCTAAGTCTTTTGGCTAGATCTAGGGTTTGATTATATATATTCTCTTGTGTATTTTGGTGGAACTAATGAAGAGATTGAAGTGAAATTCATTTGGGCACCCCCCTCTCTCTCTTGTGTTCTTGAAGTTCTTCCCTCTCCCACCTCCAATCTCTTCTAGATCTGAGTTCCAATCTTCTATCTCTCTCAAATTTCTCTATCCTCCTCTCTTCCTCTATCTTCTGTGATCGTTCATCGCCGTAGCCGCCGCAGTTCGTGCCGCCGTTGAGCCACCACAAGTCGATCATCTTCTTGCTGCCCCGAAACTCGAAGTTATAGGATAACAGCCCGGAGAAGGATCTGTTACAGAAGATCCGGCCGTTGGATCGTCGCGAAACTTTGAGGGTAGGTTCCCCCCATCTTAGGCCATTCCCAGTTTCAATCTAAAGTCGATCAGAGCTCTTTTAGGCCATGTCCCAGCCACCCATTCATCTTCCCCAAAATCTACCTGTGTGCAGGTCTACGGGATAGATCTTAGGTGCTGATTTTTCTCACCCCTCAAATTTTGTCCAAATCTCACAAATGAGCTATGTTCGTCTCCTTCACCCTCCCCTCTACCCACAATAAAAATCTCCGGTCCTAATTTGCCCATTTGATTCTCGGTCAAATCCTTTGATCAGAGAGGTTAGGTTCTGTCTAGTGTGTTCTGTATTTCAGGACAGTGTGCTCAGTCCATTTGCAATTGCTCCCATTTTCAATCCAGCCGTTGGATGAGTATGTACTTACAATATGTTGTAGGATTTCGAGTTCTCTTTCCAACAGTACCTTTTGTGTCCCGATCCGACATCAGAGTTGAGCATACCAGCCGATCTCACCGGAGCGCGTAGATCTGGACAGAAATATAGCTGCGGGACAGCCTTGGGAGATAATTCCCAAAAAATTGCCGGCCTCCACTCCGGTGACCGCCGCTCCCAGGGATCGACCCGGAACACTCCAGGAACGTCCCCGCCAGTCGCTCCTGCCCGGAGCAGCCCCGGACGTCACCGTACCAGTAGCGGGTCCCATGCACCATCTTGCGGGCCCGGGTGAACGGAGTTGAACCGGCCGACCGCGTCCGCCCGAGCGCCACTGACTGCTACCCGCCAACCCGAGATTGGTGCTCCCGAACCCCACGTGTCACCTATTACCTCCCTGCGTGGAGTGGGCTTTAGCATTATTTCTGTAATTATTAATTATTGATGTACCGGGAGTTCCGGATCTCGGCCGAGAAGTCTTCCCCACGTCCCGAGCGTGGAGGTACACTCGCCACCCCCTTTTGTCGTATTTTACTTAGCTCATATATATTCTAGATGCCGATATTTTATTAGCTTGCTATATATTAATCACCGCTGCGATTGAGAGAGCGTGACCCGTCCCGTGACCCGATCCGAGCACGGAAGAGCTGACTATCCGACTCACTGCCGGTTCCTTAACTGCGCATGTCCCACGTTTTCCTCGCTAGGGACGAGTTGCGAGCTAGAGTCCCAGGCTCACATTTTGTCCCGCATCAATGTTACATTATTCTTTTGCTTTTAACTCTATTTGCCATTGAGGATGTCACATCCCAAGCTTTTATTATAGCGGAAGGAATATCGGGAACGTGAACAACCGGCAAGGTAAGCCTGTCGCAAGCAAGAAATCACTGTGCAAGATAATCACACAAAAGTAATTGCACAAGTAAGTTTCTCAAAACCTTAAACTTTATTTCATACGAATAACCGCAAAGTACATAAGATTCTTGACTCTTAACATTCTTACACCGTAGACTCAAGAAAATAGAAAATTACAATAAGACTCGACTAAACACTTAATTCACTAATGCTTCTCTCGATCCACTTGTCCTTTAATTACTTTAGGACCCGCTACTTGAATATTCCGAATCCGATTCACCTGCACTTCCTAGAAAATTGAGAAAGTAGGTATAAGCACACATGCCCAGTAGGTATCTTCGTATCAACATGAAGACAATATTTATGTAATTAATATTTTAGCTCTAAAATAGAGATAAATCATGGAAATATGATGAAAACACATGAATGAACCATAGTAACATAAATGACAAGATATGATCAAGTTGAGATAAGAAAATTTACGTAAACTTTGAGAATATGGTTAGGCAAGAATATATCAAGAATGCAATTTTGCCTTTCATGAACAAGAATTTACTTTTCATAACCATAAAGGCTATGTACTAGAAAGTCATGTAACACACAAGAATGTAATTTCACTAGATTGCCTCGTGATTTTCACTCATTTATAAGAGAAAGTATTCCCAGCGCAATGCGATGCCAGTATCATCGTACCCCATGGTTTATAGCAAGTTTCCGACCATCGGCCCAGGGGACTAGCATGGAGCCCTTGGACACAATCTGTGCCCGATTTTGCATCTTCAAGTTATAAACTCAGCTACTTCCACGAGATATAATAATTTCAGCCAATAATTCAATTTCAAACAACAAGCTTTATGACCAAGTAACCAAGGTATAGAATGTACCAAAATTGACATGATTTCAAAGAAGAATTAAAGGAATATTATGCTATGGCGGCATTCCAGCAGCATAACGGTATATTCATTAAGTTATATCACTTATCATTAACTTGTTTAACATAGCTTGAGACTCTAGATAATCCTAAGATAATCTAGGCATTTAAGAATCCAGCCCCAAGGGTCAACCTCGGGTTAGGCAAAATCAAGAATTAAGTGGTCGTTTCCTGGACCGTTTCATGAACCAGGCGGTCGGGTACTGGACCGTTTAGATTGGGTTGATTCCAGGGTAAACCGGCTGGACTCAGAGATACATGCGGTCATGGGCAGACCATTTATGATTAATAAGCGGTCATGGACAGACCGTTAAGTGGGCCTTAGCAGTTGTCTGGAAGACCGTTTAGGAATCAGAACTCAGAAAATCAACGGTGAGTGATTTCTAGACAATTGGGGTTTAAGGGTACAACCAGCTCGGTGTCCTAGTGGGAATCCCATGCTCGCGGAGACTTACGGAGGCCTTGAAATAAGATCACCTAGTCCGGTAGAAGGAATATCTAGCGGAGAGGGTCACAAGTCCAAGATAGTGTGCTTAAGTGCAAAGAGTGTAACTAATGACATCATACCGAGATATGTGCCATGTACTTAAGAAATGACTGAGAGAGAAGAGAAGATCGTGATAAAACATCAATTAAATCACTAGACAAGTCCATGAATCATATAAAACCCAATTTAATTACAAGAGTACAAGATTTTGACATGAAATTAACATAAGGTTAAAATAAGTTCTAGATGCATAAAGAACATGAAATCTACCCAAATGGATAGCTAATATAACCAAGTATATGAAAATAATGCTTAAGATAGGGTTAAGACCTGCTTAACTAGGCATATCTTAAGATAAATAGGGTCATCCTGCATTCTATCTCGGGTTGACATTACACAGAACTCGGAACGTAAGCGATCTATTGAAGAACCGTTTGTCGTGGCTTAGCAGTCTATCGTTGGGCCGCAAAGGAACTCTGGCGGTCTAAGTAATGACTGTTTCTGTCTGTTTACTGAAAACAACCATTAAATGAAAATATGTCCAATTCTAACGCTAGTAAATGCATAGTAAAACATGGTAAAAGGTATATATGGTCTGATAACATCATGCCACGACATGGAAATGCATGGGTTTAAATGAAATAACTAGATTTATCATTTTCTTATTACAAGGTAGAGTTTATGCTTAGCATGTAACCCTAATATACATAGTCAAGATAAAACATCAAATACTCCATGTAGAAAGCATGAAATTGAGTGCAAGAAGAGGGCTTTTACTCCTAGAGTCATATTTAAGCCGTTCATGAGATAACCTACCTCTGATTTTCTTCCTAAACTTGGAATTTTAGACTGGAAGTAAGCCCTAGTTCTGCACGTCTTGTGCTAAAACAACAACTTCACATCCTTGTAACTCCTGATTCTCTTGACCTAAGAACGTAAAAATTGGAGGGTAGATAGAAGATACATAGGGTAACAAAAGGTTCTAAAGTCACTAGTTCTAAATACCTCGTTTAGGGATTCTATTTTCCTGATCTTCCTGGGTCCCTTGCACAGGTTCCTGAGTCACTTGTGTAGAATCAACAACTTTGAAAGCCTCTAACTCTTTGTAGGCTTGATCTCCTAGAACGAAATTTGGAGGGTAGTTAGAAGTTAGTATTAGCAACGAAAACCTTTAAACAACATACCTCTAATTCGGCCTCCTTACCTTAGTTCTTCACGATCCAAAAGTAAGCGTTGCACAGGTTAGTTCTGGGGTTTATTTATAAGGCTAGCTAGGGTTTCATGGTTTAGAACGAACTTGGAGTCCTTCTTAGGTCTTGAATCTGATCATGATGCACTCTAGAGTCTTCTAACTACCAGATTGCATCGATCTTAGATGATTTGCATGGCAAAAATCCATGCTTTTCACGTTTCTCTACTGTTCGCGATCAGACTCTGATAAACGGTCTAATACAGGACCGTTTTCAAGGTCAAGCGGTCGCCCGATAGGCCGCTTCTTTCCCTGGGCGCCGAATTTCAAACTAAATCAAACTCTCCTATGAATTATCCCCTTTATTTATCTAATAAAGAGTAATTATCCCATAACTCCGTAAATATCTTATTTTAAGTATCTAGAATGTGGGCCAAACCTTGTGGGCTTGGTTTTGGGCCATTTTGGTCTTATTTGAAAGGCCAGATTAATTAATAAATATTGGGCCTTATTATTTGGTTTTAATTTAACCCAAATTTTTTTAATAATCCATTTATCTCTAGTAATTCTTAGAAAATCTAAATAAATTCTATAAAATTCTAAAATATCCTATACAAAATTTTGGGGTATTACACCCTCCCCCACTTACGAGAATTTGGTCCGCAAATTCAATATATATAGCCTTTTAAGGAGAGTGTACTTACATTCAAATATCTCGGGAAACCTCTTGCGCATAGCTTCCTCCGTTTCCCATGTTGCTTCACGTGGCCAAGATTTGTTCCATTGAACTTTGACCATAGGGATAGTTTTATTCCGAAGTTGACGCACTTCTTGGTCAAGTATTTTGATGGGCTTTTGCTCGTACGTTAAGTCCTTTTGAATTTCCAAGTTATCATAACTTATAATATGAAATGGATCTGGGACGTACCTTTTGAGCATTGAGACATGAAATACATCGTGAACTCCAGCCAATTGAGGAGGTAAAGCTAATCGATATGCAACTTCACCAATCCTTTCAAGAATTTTAAAAGGGCCAATGAATCTTGGGGTAAGCTTGCCTTTGAAGCCGGACCTTCGAATACCACGACCTGGAGAGATTTTGAGAAATACATGATCTCATACTTGGAATTCCAGGTCACGCCTTCGATTATCAGCATAAGATTTCTCTCTATCTTGAGCTATCTTGAGTCTTTCTTGAATTAACTTAACCTTCTCGGTAGTTTCCCTTATCAATTCGGGACCTAGAAGTTGTTTCTCCCCAAATTCACTCCAGCAGATAGGTGAGCGACAGCTTCTCCCATATTGTGCCTCAAATGGTGCCATTTGAATGCTATCTTGATAGCTATTGTTGTAGGCGAATTCCACTAGAGGTAAATGGTCATGCCAACTTCCACCGAAATCCATAACACATGCTCTTAACATATCTTCTACCACTTGATTAGTTCTTTCAGTTTGTCCGTGAGTTTGTGGATGAAAAGCAGTGCTAAAGTTCAATCGGGTTCCTAAATAATGTTGTAAACCTTTCCAGAATTGTGCGGTAAATCAGGGATCTCGATCAGAAATAATAGTGACAGGGACACCATGTAATTTAACAATCTCCTTTACGTACAAAGCAGCCAGGATATCTACAGACCATCGATTTTTAATGGGCAGAAAGTGAGTCGATTTTGTTAAACGGTCTATGATCACCCATATTCCATCATGTCCACCTCTTGATCTAGGTAATCCCGTGATAAAATCTATCCCTACACTCTCCCATTTCCATTCTGGAATGTCTAAGGGATGTAGTTTTCCAAGGAGCCTTTGATGTTCTACCTTGATCTGTTGACAAGGAAGGCATCGTGACACATAGTCTGCTACGTCTCTCTTCATATTGGGCCACCAAAAATTTCTTTTAAGGTCTTGATACATCTTGGTAGCTCCAGGATGAACAGTGTATTTAGATTTATGAGCTTCTTCTAAGATCATCTTCTTGGTATCCGCATGATCTGGAATACAAATACGCCCTCGAAACAATAACATTCCATCATTTGCAATAGAGAAATCCGGTTGTTGTTCCATATTAGCCTTAATTTCTACTAATATAGGGTCATTATCTTGTAACTTGGCTAGATCTTCAATTAAGGTTGGTTGAGTCCGAATGTTGGCTATAAACCAATCCTCTTTCTTCTCCATATTAATATCTAAATTCAACTGAGTAAATTTAGAAATAAGGTTAGTCATACCTTTCATGAGACTTGATAGCTTCCCCAATGGTTTTCTACTGAGCGCATCCGCTACAGCATTTGCCTTGCCTGGATGATATTGAATGTCGAAATCAAAGTCCTTAAGGTACTCCAGTCAACGCCTTTGCCTCATACTTAGCGCTTTCTGAGAGAATAAGTACTTTAAACTCGTGTGATCTGAATAGACTGAGAATTTCTCTCCATAAAGGTAATGTCGCCAAATTTTTAAAGAAAATATTACAGCCGCTAATTCTAGGTCATGAACAGGGTAATTCTCCTCATGTCGCTTTAACTGTCTTGAAGCATAACAGATCACTTTACCATTTTGCATGAGTACACAGCCTAGACCAATGCCAGATGCATCAGTATAAACTTCAAATCTGCCACCTTCTTAGGGCAATGCCAGTACAGGTGCCGTGGTAAGATGTTCATTAAGAGCTAAGAAATTTTCTTCACATTCTTTTGTCCACTCGAAGGGATTCTCCTTCCTAGTGAATCTTGTTAAAGGAGCAGTGATTTTGGAGAAATCTTTGATAAATCGCCTATAATAACCAACCAGATCGATGAAACTTCAAACTTCTGATACGGTGTTCGGTCGACTCCAATTTTTAACAACTCCTACCTTAGAAGGATCTATTGCAATGCCTTCTTTAGAAATAATATGGCCAAGGAAAGAAACTTCCTTAAGCCAAAATTCACATTTGTTTAACTTAGCATAAAGTTGGTGTTCCCGCAAGGTTTGCAAGGCAACCCTTAGATGTTCCTCATGTTCCTCCTTTGTCTTTGAATAGATGAGAAAATCATCAATGAATACGACTACAAATTGGTCGAGATAAGGCGGGAACACATTATTCATTAATTGCATGAATGCAGCAGGTGTTGTGCCCCTGTGATTTTGATGATAGCAAACACTATGAGTCAGCATTACATATCATGAACATTTGTGTCTGAATGATAGTTCTACTTTGGGCATATGAATGTGTTATCTTGCATTAGTGCAGACATACAGTTCATATAGCATTGCATATAGTTGGTGCACGATTGTCTGGAGCATATAGTCCGTGCACAACTGTATTCTACAATGTTAGTGCAATCACTCGGTTGCTTTTTGTTGTGTTTCACTGGTTCATCTAAGTTCTAAGTCCATGCATTTTACTATTTACACGAACACACAAGTCAGTGCAGGCTTTCAGGGCAGTATACTCCACAAAGTCCATGCAACCCTTTTGCTTCATTGAACAAGTCTATACATCGTGTGCTTCAAGCATTTCCAAAGTTTGTACATTGGTGTCGTCTGCACACATGTCACAGCAAGTCTGTACATTGGTGTCATCTGCACACATGTCACAGCAAGTCCGTACACCGGTGACGTTTGCACACATGTCATAGCAAGTCTGTACATTCCTTCTGTAAGGTTTCGCACAGCACCTACGGGCGACGCAGCAGATAACAAAAATTTCATTTGCCCGATCTCGGTGTTATGGAAAGCTTAATCTGTGCTCTAATCGGTGTTTCTAATACCCTAATTACGGGTTGCGTGTTTCACCTTGCGCGGAACGACGCTGTCCGCTAAGCCCGATGCAGAGAAACCGAGCCGCACAACAGTACGGCCTCTAGAGACGATCCACACGGACCCTTGCGCAGCGACGGTACCTCCCCGGTATGACCTTCCCCAGCTCTATCAGCTTCTGGAGAGAGAGAGAGAGAGAGCAAGAGGGAGAAAGGGGGAGGCTAATCCTTCTCTTAGGCTTAATGCTTGATTAGCCTAAGAGTGGGAAGAGGTGAAAGCTCGAATGAGCTTCACGTAGGTGCCATATATATAGAAGTTGGACCCTTTTCTAAAGACATCAAAAGGACCAAAATTATATATATGACCTTTCCATTATTATACATATGTTTAAGCCCCATTTACACTCCTTTCCAAAAGGAATTAAAGGGAACTAATACATACACTTGTATACTAATAATCCGTCACCCAAGAATCCATTGTGTGTGATCCTCTAGGCCCATAGTCACTCTAGTTTAAGGCCCATTAACTTCTAATTCTTAATTAGAAGTAAATTAAACATATTATTCGCTTCTACAAGAGCCGAATAATAGTTTAATTCATTCCGAACCTTCGATCACATTGGGTCAAGCAAATCCGCGTGATCCTAGATGACGTCGGGTTTAAACCAGCCTATCTGGTACCTGTAAGTCCACAGTTACCGCATCGATATAATCCCTCGCTCCTTCTATGAGTCTGGTACGATCGAGGGTACGGTATCTGTCAAACCCCATGATCGTGCCATTTGACTATGACCTCCTTAAAGTGTATGACGTCCATCCTAAACGAACTCATACGACCCTGGCCAGGGATTTAACGGAGCGTCAATGTCATGACCCATTAACTGTCTGATAGATACCCGACAGTGAGCGATCCCCTCTTGACCATTGATGATCTTCACACGTATCCTGGAGTGGTTAATGACTCGACAACTCATGACTTATGGTTAAAGTCACTTAGCTAAGTAATTAAGCCATTCCAGTCCTCGTGTAAGATCCGATCAATGTCTCAGGTCAAAGGACCAACGATGCTACTGTGACCGTTGGATCTTCAGTTGACATTAGGTATAATCAACCATCTGAAGATCCAATAGCGGATCAGTTCAGTGCACATCCTCCAAGGACATACACCTACACATATGTGTTGGTGCCCCGCACCATTGACCATGAGACTGGTCACTGACACATCATGTGTACTGGTTTAAAAGGTAATCAAAGTCCCCGAGTGATTACCCTCCTACCAGGAACAGTTTAAGGTATGTGTTCATGTAAAGTAAGTCTCATGTTCGAGATCTCATCTCGAGCTGACTTTACAACCACATATCCTAGGGACAACGTAAAGTAACACAATCGCATATTTACGCTCAAACACCACTTTATTAATGAACAAGATCGTACAACCATTGGGCCTACCCGACCCGAAATTGGCCTGTAGCACACCAACACTAACAATCTCCCACTTGAACTACAGCCAATTGCCCACAACTTTGAGGCCCATCTTATCCCGATGACGCTCAAATACAGTCTGTGTCAAAGGCTTAGTCAGTAGATCTGCTATGTTGTCTTCTGACGGTACACGCTCTACCATCACATCTCCACGATCAACAATCTCCCGAATAAGGTGAAAGCGCCTGAGAATATGCTTTGACCTTTGGTGAGATCTCGGTTCCTTCGCCTGGGCGATGGCCCCATTATTATCATAAAATAATGGGATGGGAGCTGATATCTCGAGAACTACGCCGAGTTCCAAGATGAATTTCTTCATCCAGATGACTTCTCCAACTGACTGCCCCTCCATTCAACATGAATACAAATTCAGACATGGATTTGCAATTATCTGGATCTGACTGGAAACTAGAATCTGTGTAAGCTCTAAGCTGTAAGTCCTCTCCTCCATAAAGCAGAAAAAAAAATCCTTAGCCCTTCGCAGGTACTTAAGGATACCCTTTACTGCCTTCCAGTGCTCTTCGCCTGGATTTGCCTGATATCTACTGACAATGCTTAAAGTATTGGCAACATCAGGCCGTGTACATAGCATTGCATACATGATTGACCCTATCGCCGAAGCATAGGGTACCTTATTCATGTGTGCCAGCTCCTCAGAAGTTTTAGGACTCATCCCCTTGGATAGGCAAATTCCATGTCTCATGGGAATGAGACCTCTTTGGAATTTTCCATCCTAAACCTTTTGAGGATAGTGTCTATGTACATGGATTGGGATAATCCTAGCATCCTTTTAGATCTATCTCGATAGATCCTTATGCCCAGCACATAGGATGCTTCTCCCAAATCCTTCATGGAGAAAGTCTTGGACATCCAAGACTTGGTTGATGTCAACATCTCTACATCATTCTCAATGAGTAAGATGTCATCAACATAAAGGACCAAGAAGGTCACTGAGCTCCCACTGACCTTCTTGTAAACACAGGGTTCATCTTCATTCCGAATGAAGTTGAAAGATTTAACACCCTCGTCAAATCTTAAGTTCCAGCTTCTAGATGCCTGCTTTAATCCATAAATGGACATTTGAAGTTTGCATACCTTATTAGGATGTGGCTTGGAAGCGAATCCCTCAGGTTGTACCATGTACACCTCTTCTGACAGGTTTCCATTAAGAAAAGCTGTCTTCACATCTATTTGCCAGATCTCGTAATCCAAGTATGCAGCAATGGCAAGGAGGATTCTGATTGACTTAACCATGGCTACTGGCGAAAACGTCTCGTCATAGTCAATGCCTTGCCTTTGACGATATCCTTTCGCCACTAGTCTAGCCTTGTATGTGTCAATCTGTCCATCTGCACCGATTTTCCTTTTGAAAATCCATTTGCAGCCGATAGGGACCTTCCCTTCGGGTACATCAACTAAGTTCCAAACTTTGTTGGTGTACATGGACTGGATCTCTGAATCCATTGCCTCTTGCCATTTCTCGGAGTTTACACTACGGATCGCCTCCTGGTACGACTGAGGATCATCATCCTCATCGATACATACCTTAGAGGACCCCTCTGAGACATGTCCAACATATCTCTCAGGTTCTCTCGGTAGTCTACCAGATCTCCGTAGTGTCAGTGTTTCACCTTGAATAGGATCAACCGATACCGTCTCATTTAACGAGTTTGTGTCTATGGGTTGTGGTTCTTGGACCTCGTCCAATTCTATCTGGCTCCCACTGTTTTTCTGGAGTAGATATTCTCTTTCCAGAAATACAGCTCTCTTGGCCACTAAGACCCTTTACTCAGAAGGGTGATAGAAATAATATCCAAACGTCTCCTTTGGATATCCCACAAACCTACACTTATCGGTTCTCGACTCAAGCTTATCACTCTCGTTCTTCTTTACATGAGCAGGACACCCCCAAATTTTAATGTGATTAAAATTTGGTTTCCTGCCCTTCCATATCTCATATGGTATAGAAGGAACTGATTTACTTGATAGCCTATTCAATAAATAAGCCGCAGTCTCTAACGCATAGCCCCAAAGAGACAAGGGTAGTCCTGACATAGACATCATGGATCGGACCATGTCTAACAAGGTCCTGTTTCTCCTTTCGGATACACCATTGTGCTGTGGTGTATACGGTGGTGTCCACTGAGAAACTATTCCATGGTCTTTAAGATAAGAAGTGAATTCATGGCTTAAGTATTCACCTCCTCGATCCGATCGAAGAGCCTTAATACTTTTACCAGTCTGTTTCTCTACTTCATTCTTGTATTCCTTAAACTTCTCAAAGGCTTGTGACTTATGTCTCATTAAATACACATAGTCATATCTAGAGAAGTCATCAATAAAAGAAATGAAATAGAGATAACCTCCTTTTGCTTCTATGGACATGGGTCCACACACATCCGAGTGTATGAGCTCGAGAAGGTCAACAGCCCTCTCTCCATGTCCACCAAAGGGAGCCTTAGTCATTTTCCCCATGAGACACGACTCACAGGTATCAAATGGCTTGTATTCGAATGAATTCAAATACCCATTTGAGTGTAAGTGAGAGACTCTTTTCTCACCTACATGACCAAGTCTGCAATGCCATAGATATGCAGAATTCACTTCATCAGCATTGGAAATTTGCATAACATTAGAACGTGTATCTAATACATATAGACCATTGACTAATGAACCATTGGCTATAACCAAACCATTATTCATTATAGAGCACCCAGTGCTATTAAAAGTCAATGTATATCCAATGTTATACAAGCCAGAGATTGAAATAATGTTCTTAATAATATTAGGAACATAATAACAGTCATTCAGCTCCAGAATGACTCCTGAAGGTAAACTGAGGCGTGCAGTCCCGACATCTTTGGCAGAAACCAAAGCTCCATTGCCCATCCTCAGTTCAATCTCCTTTTTGCCCAATCGCCTTCTATTTGCCAGCACCTGCACAGAATTGCAGCTATGAGATGCACATCCAGTATCCAATACCCATGATGTGGATTCCATATATGACAAATTAAGGTCTATGACAAAAATACCTTCATTGAGAATTGCCTTGCAATTCCTTTTCCAATGCCCAGTTTCCCCGCATCGAAAACATTTGTCTTCCTTTTCATTCTTCTTGCCCTTCCCTTTGTCAACTTTGGCGAGTTGCTTACCCGTGGCCTTTTTCTTTCCTTTCCCATTGTTACTTGTAGTGGATATCTGGGTGGCCTTCCTTTTCTTAATGGCCCGGCCAATAATCATTACAGAAGAAGATGGTTTATCTTTCTGCATAGTTCCTTCAGCACTCTTTAACATGTTGAGCAGCTCCGGGAGAGTTGCATCAATTCTATTCATGTTAAAGTTTATGATGAAGGAAGAAAAGGAATCGGGCAATGACTGGAGTATCAGATCAATGCACAGTTCAAGATCCAACTTGAACCCCAGTGCATTGAGTCTCTCTATCCACTCCATCATTTTCAATACATGAGCCTGTACTGAAGAACCCTCAGACATCTGTGTCCTGAAAAGTCTTTTGGAGATGTCATACCTCTCAATCCTACCCTGCTCCCCAAAGAGCTGGCATAGATTGAGAAGTATACTTCTACAATCAGTCTTTTCAAATTGCCTCTGCAGCTCGGGAGCAATAGAGGCCAACATGTAACATTGGGCAAGGGAGGAGTCCTCAGACCACTTGGCATAAGCCAGTAAGTCGCCCTCGTCGACATCAGGAGCTGGCTCAGAATGAACCGTGTCCAACACGTACGCAATCTTTTCGGCGGTAAGGACTATGCGTAGATTACACAGCCAATCCGAGTAGTTCGGTCCAGTTAATCTATTTGCATCCAAGATGCCGCGGAGGGGGTTGGACGACGACATTGTAATCTTGATAAGAAATAAAAGATAACTTAACATGTGTTCAAATTCTAACTTAGATGTGATTTTCTATCTTAGTTAGTCCCACTATTTTTCGGTCGGACTATATAACCCTCAGTATATAGAACGGGAGATCAGCGAGATCTACCTAGTGGGTCGGAATCCCAACGAGACTGATGTACGACCTTGTGGAAAGCACAACAAGCCATACACCATCTCAAGGGCAGTCAACAAGCACTTGCATCTAATGCAATATCCGATATTCGGCCCCCGAGAAATCATCCCCTTGTGGAAAGCACAACAAAGGATATTCTCGGTTAGATCTAACCATCATTACTACATAGCAATGAGTTCATGACCCGACCCTTGTGGAAAGCACAACAAGGCCGAGTTCAATTCCTCACCCCATTGAGGCCGAGCCTTGGAGTTTAATCCCGCCCCCAAACTCATGGACCTTGTGGAAAGCACAACAAATCCATGAAATGAAGACGTTCATTCACTCCATAATGATGGAGGGCCACGACGACTCCTAGAGCCACGCTTACCAGATCTAAAATTTAATCGTGAGGGAATTTAATTTTATCTTGATCTCACCCTAGGTGGTAATATAAATATATCCAATATATTTACCGTACCTAGTAGTTTGCATAAAATAAATGCATCCAATGTAAAATAAACGCAAGTGATCATGGACTTTAACCCTAATGTAACTAAGACATCCGGCCCGCTTCCGAAGCAGCTGGATCGTCCTCATCGGGTGTGCTCCACGCTTTCGAACTCCGACGCCGCATCAATTACAACTTTTACACGGCACGTAGGCCGGAAAAATTAAATTACATGTGACTCAAATTCCAGCAGCCCTCACGGCGAGTACAACAATTGAGGAAGATAGAAGTACATTGGAATTTTAACAGAGAGAGAAAGGAGGTTCGCAGACCCCAATTAATTACATTAATCCAAGTCCATGATCACTTGCCAACCCATTCAAATAAAATCAATCAAGGTTTATTTTCTGAAAATAATCCTTACTTTGAATTTAAAAATGGGATGTGCAAACAAAAACAAGCTAGCTTTGTTTAATTTTAAAAATCAAAGCATGATTAACTAAAATTAAACATACAAGCAGGCCAATACAAGGTAAATAAAGTAACGCACGTAAAGAACCATCATTTTCTATAGGGGCATCTAATTGAGATAATTAATTAAATTTAAATTTAAATTTAATTATCCAATAATCAAATTTAAATTCAAAATTTAAACATGCCAATAATTTAAATTTAAATTCAAACTAATTATCCAATAATTTTTGTTTGAAAATAAATTTAAAATAATGCAATTATCCTCAATTAGTAATTTTCTAAAATTCAAAATTTGAATTTAACAATTATCTAATAATTAAAATTCAAATAATTGAATTTTCCACATTTAACTTCAACAAAATTCAAAATTTGAATTTTCTAATTATCTAATAATTAAAAATTCAAAAATTAAAATTTACTGAAGTAACTTCAATTATTACCATTTTATCCCAAGGTAAATAGTAATTATCTCACCTCGGTAAATTCAACACGGTTAAATAAAAATTAACATTTGACATTGACCATTGAGATAACACTATTTAACCTATTCGATAAAATTCTATTTAATTTACTGTGCATTTTAATATATATATCTAATATATATATTTATATATGCATCAATAAATTAAAAATAATAATAAGCAAATTTTATGAAAAAAAAACCTTTTTTTTTATTTTTCACGCGGCCCCCGCAGGGTGGGGGGGGCGCGGCCGCCCACGCGGAAGGCGTGGGCGGACGCGCCCGCGCCCGCACGCGGGAGCTGCCCCCCCGCCCCCGGGGTCAGCGCCCACAGGCGCTGACCGCGGGTGCCGCGTGCGCCGCCCACGCGGCGCACGTGGCGGGCGCACTGCGCCCAGGGCGCAGTGCGCCCAAACGGGTCAATAAAAAATTTTTTTTTTTTAAAAAAAAAAATTGCTACTTGAATGCCCAGCATCCAGCAAGAACTGAGATGCCCAGCATCCCATTCTACAAATTATAATTGAAGATTTTCAATGCCCCTAAAACATGGTTCTAAACGGCGATAAAAACATCGACCAGAGCGCGAACCTGGCTCTGATACCACTGTAAGGTTTCGCACAGCACCTACGGGCGACGCAGCGGATAACAAAAATTTCATTTGCCCGATCCCGGTGTTATGGAAAGCTTAATCTGTGCTCTAATCGGTGTTTCTAATACCCTAATTACGGGTTGCGTGTTTCACCTTGCGCGGAACGACGCTGTCCGCTAAACCCGATGCAGAGAAACCGAGCCGCACAACAGTACGGCCTCTAGAGACGATCCACACGGACCCTTGCGCAGCGACGGTACCTCCCCGGCACGACCTTCCCCAGCTCTATCAGCTTCTGGAGAGAGAGAGAGAGCAAGAGGGAGAAAGGGGGAGGCTAATCCTTCTCTTAGGCTTAATGCTTGATTAGCCTAAGAGTGGGAAGAGGTGAAAGCTCGAATGAGCTTCACGTAGGTGCCATATATATAGAAGTTGGACCCTTTTCTAAAGACATCAAAAGGACCAAAATTATATATATGACCTTTCCATTATTATACATATGTTTAAGCCCCATTTACACTCCTTTCCAAAAGGAATTAAAGGGAACTAATACATACACTTGTATAATAATAATCCGTCACCCAAGAATCCATTGTGTGTGATCCTCTAGGTCCATAGTCACTCTAGTTTAAGGCCCATTAACTTCTAATTCCTAATTAGAAGTAAATTAAACATATTATTCGCTTCTACAAGAGCCGAATAATAGTTTAATTCATTCCGAACCTTCGATCACGTTGGGTCAAGCAAATCCGCGTGATCCTAGATGACGCCGGGTTTAAACCAGCCTGTCTGGTACCTGTAAGTCCACAGTTACCGCATCGATATAATCCCTCGCTCCTTCTATGAGTCTGGTACGATCGAGGGTACGATATCTGTCAAACCCCATGATCGTGCCATTTGACTATGACCTCCTTAAAGTGTATGACGTCCATCCTAAACGAACTCATACGACCCTGGCCAGGGATTTAACGGAGCGTCAATGTCATGACCCATTAACTGTCTGATATATACCCGACAGTGAGCGATCCCCTCTTGACCATTGATGATCTTCACACGTATCCTGGAGTGGTTAATGACTCGGCAACTCATGACTTATGGTTAAAGTCACTTAGCTAAGTAATTAAACCATTCCAGTCCTCGTGTAAGATCCGATCAATGTCTCAAGTCAAAGGACCAACGATGCTACTGTGACCGTTGGATCTTCAGTTGACATTAGGTATAATCAACCATCTGAAGATCCAATAGCGGATCAGTTCAGTGCACATCCTCCAAGGACATACACCTACACATATGTGTTGGTGTCCCGCACCATTGACCATGAGACTGGTCACTGACACATCATGTGTACTGGTTTAAAAGGTAATCAAAGTCCCCGAGTGATTACCCTCCTACCAGGAACAGTTTAAGGTATGTGTTCATGTAAAGTAAGTCTCATGTTCGAGATCTCATCTCGAGCTGACTTTACAACCACATATCCTAGGGACAACGTAAAGTAACACAATCGCATATTTACACTCAAACACCACTTTATTAATAAACAAGATCGTACAACCATTGGGCCTACCCGACCCGAAATTGGCCTGTAGCACACCAACACTAACACCTTCTGCATGCATCGTTCAACTAAAGTCTGCACATCGCCGTGTTCATCGCACTTAGTGTCTAAGGTCGTGTGAACATTGCATCGTTAAGTCTATACATTGCTCCGTCTCATTTAGCGTCTCTGTGCTTAGCGTCTCTGTGCAACATTTCCATGCATGCTTCATAGTCTGTACAGCCAGCGCATTCCTTGATATCAAGTCTGTACATTGTTTTCTCATGCATCGTCTCTCAAAGTCTGTACAGCCTGCATCGTCTCACTTAGCGTCTCATGTTAAGTCTGTACAACATGCATCATCTCTCAAAGTCTGTACAGCCCGTGGTCGCAAGACCAAGTCTGTACATCGTCTGCTGCATGCATTACTTCAAGTCTGTACAGCCCATGTTCAGAGCATATGCAGAGTCTATACATCATCCAGTTGCACGCCACACGGTTGAGCTAGTCTATACATCCGTTAGCTTATCTCGTGGCTCAGTCAGTGCATACATGCATACATAAGTCTGTACATTCGTTGTTTCATACATATACAATGTTTGCATAGTCTTTGCTGTGATGTCCGTGCGTCAGTTAAGCAAGTCTATACAGACTTGCTCCATGCGTTAGTTAAGCAACTCTATACATGATGCATTGGTTCTTAAGTGCTAGGTTGCAAGTCTATACATCGTCTAGTTGCACGCCACATTCACTCAAAGTCCATACATTGCCCTGTAGTATGCACGAACTCAAGTCTGTACATCGTCCAGTTGCTCACGATGTCTCGGCTAACTCTATACATTGCACCGTCTCACTTAGCGTCTCATGCTAAGTCTATACATCATCTGCCAGCAAGTGCATCGTCCAGCGTCTCACTCAGCGTCACATGTGCGTATGCAAAGTCTATACATTGTCTGTTGCATAACACATAAGTCTATACACTCATGGCATAGTCAGCACATTGTTTGCTAGCAAGTCTGCACAAGTCTATACATCCGCATGCTAGCAAGTCTGCACAAGTATGTACATCCACATGGTATCAAGTCTACACATTCAAAGTCACTCGTCGTGCATACTTTGGTACCAAGTCTATACAACTCCTGTTGCTGCATCGTCACAAGTCTGAACATTCTTCAATAGGAATGTCCATGCATTCATTCGTTGTGCATACTTTGTTTAAGTGCATTCAGCATAACAAACCAGCAAGTCTGTACATTGCTGTCACATGCACACGAAGTCAATACAGTTGCTTCACTGCATGCACACTGCATTACACACTATAAAGTTTGTACATACTTTCTCATGTGCACACTGCACTTTGTGCATCAAGTCTATACATTCTTGTTTAAACTTCAGACTTACTCGATGCATTCTTTTATTCTTGCTTCAGATTGGGTCAAGCTGATGAGGAGGGCACGTGATCCGAGGATAATAGGAGTGCCAGGATCGTGACATGTGTAGTGCAGTAGACTGAGATGCTGCCACGCGGCCAATGTGTTAGGGCAGGAATTCGTGGAAGTCACACACCCACCTTCTTGCTATAAAGAGGAAGCTTCTCCTTCGAGTGAGACGAGAGAAAGCAAGCAAGTGAGAGCAGCAGAAAAAAGGAGCAGAAGCAGAAAGAAGTGTATAAGAGAAGAAGAGAGAGCAGCAGAGATAGAAGAGAGCTCAAGAAGGAAAGAGGAAGAGAGATCCAGAGATTGAGAAGAGAAGAGGAGAGCAGAGAGCTTTTCTTGAAGAATTGTTTAGTCTGTTCGTGGATCAAATCCAGAACGACTATGCTCATTAGAGCTAACTGGTTTTTGTTATTTCCCTTTGGTTTTTTGGTTTTCCCTTTTCTGCCTTTACCATCCTTGTTCTTCCGATCCTCTGGTTTGAGGTCGGGTTCCCTCCGGTTTGGAGGAAGAGAGACTTGCGTCTCTGGTTGCCAGTGACTGGGTGTCACTGGTGGTTTCCCTCCGGTTTGGAGGAAGGGAGATATGTTCTCCGATTTGCTGGTGACTGTGTGTCACTAGTGGTTCCCTCTGGGTTTCAGAGGAAGGGAGTCTCTGACTCCGGGTTTGCAGGTAGTGGTTGCTACCTGTTGGTTCCCTCCTGGTCTGGAGGAAGAGAGACTTCGGTCTCTGGTTTACAAGTGACTGTGTGTCACTAGTGGTTTCCCTTCGGGTTGGAGGAAGAGGGGAGGTTGTTCCCCTGGTCAAGCTGTTAGGCAGCATTTGTTTGTAGACTGAGTCTGCGGTTCTAGCTGTTGCTAGTGAAAGCCTCACTCCGGTTTGGAGTGAGGGGTGGACGTAGGTCTGTGGACCGAACCACCTAAAAAATCATATGTGCAGTGGGTTGTTTGTTGTCCTTTGCTTCTGCTAGATGATTGTTTAGGCGCGCTATACATATTTGCTCAATTGCTTAAGCCATCTGAGTTTTTAATTCCGCAATATTGTTTGAGCAAAATTTTTTAAGGGTGGGATTCATTCACCCCCCTCTGAATCCACCGCACCGAACCCATCAATTGGTATCAGAGCAGGTCTCTGACTTTCAAGATCCAATGATCTGTAGAGGATCATGCTGGCTTTCGGTGCATCACTGTCTTCTGCATACAGTTTTGAAATTCCTTGATTGATTTGCCTTCATGGCTCATCCACCGATTTTCGAAGGTACGGATTTTAATGTGTGGTTTAAAAACTTGCATATGTTTGTTACGACTTTCAATCCCGATCTGTGGAAACTAATTTCACAAGGTCCTCATAGATTACCAAAGAAAGAGTCCAAATGGACTGACAGTCATAGATCAAGGCATGAAAAGAATCAGACAGTTATGAATCTAATGAAAGCAGCTACTGACAAGGCCTTACATTCTTGCTTTCATGACTGCAGTTCTACTAAGGATATTATGGATATGCTGAGGCTAGCACACAGAAGAAATGAGGACAGCTGCATGATGGCTAACAGAAGTAATCAAAGTGGCAGCAAAAATGAAGAAGAGGATGATGATGAGGTAAACCTCTTCGAGAATTATACTTTAGATGATTGGCAGGGTGCATATGGTGAGTTACTTGAGTCACATGAGATGTTAAGAAAATAATATAAAAAATTGAAAAAGAAAATTGATCTGAATAGTTCAGAGACCTCATGTGAAAATTGCTTAAAATGAAAACGGTCCTATAATGCATGCTTGTCTGAAGTCCAAGTGCTTAAGAAACAAATTGGCTTATTTAAAGAAGAAAATCAAGAACTTGTTTGTGAAATTGCTGAACTAAAGGAAAGAATTAGCTTGATTGATGATGATCAGGATCATAACAATAATGTAGTTCAGAATGAAAAGTTGATAAAAGATTTAGAGTGTGTTAACTCTGAATTGGAAAACATGAAATCTGAAAATAAAATACTCAAAAACCAGCTCAAGGAATTTGAACACAAATCAATGAATCTTGAAAAAGAAAATAGATTGATTTCTGAGAAACTGGAGGCTGATAGAGTAATAAATCTAGAGATTCAGAAAAATCTCGACAAACTTCAATCTGAAAAACAACAAGAAATGTTTTATGAATGTCAGTTTTCCTCAGATGAATGGGTGCTTGATGATGAACTCCTAGAGCAGAACAGTAAACTGAAAGAGGAAATTAATAAGCTGAATCACCTAAACTCAGCAATGTCTGAGAGGTTAATCACTTTATAAAAAGGGAAGAGTGTAAGCCTGGTGAGCTCTAGTGAGTTGCTGAATGCTGAACAAGAAATTGCAAATCTGAAAAACATCAACCTAATGTTGAGTGGAAATGTCACTTGCTGTGAATAAAAGATAGCTAAATATGAGTTTACAATCACATCCCTTCAACAAGAAGTTGATGATTTTAACAGGTCTCTATCTGAAGCTGACAAGGAAATAAAGTTAAAATAGGAAGTAGAAAGACTCAAAAGTCTGAATGATGCCTTGCATCAACAAGTAATTTCTTGTGAAACAGATCTGTCCAAATATGAAGCTAATATTGTTATCTTAAATTCTGAGATTCAAGATTTGAAAAATTCTTTATCAAAATTTGTCAAAGGAAAGGACAATCTGAATAAGCTTCTTGGAAAGAGTGATAATTTTCAGAGAGAGGGACTGGGTTACAGTCCGACAAATAAAAGGATCAATGGGAATAAAACTTCTAATGTGTTTGTAAAAGCTTCTGATCAAAACAAAACCTCTGGTCCTTCTGTTTTTCAATTCACTACACAAAAGTCCACTGTCAGTCCCAAAACTGTAGAACAAACTCAAAAATTGAAAACGAATGAAAATCTACAGAAAAAGGACAAAGACACTCCTGTTGGTACAAAGAAAGCTGCACACAAGTCACATGATCTCTCACACACTCATATTAAAAAGGGGTCATGTTATTATTGTGGAAGATTTGGTCATATGATGCATAACTGCTATATCTTAAAATCTGATGAATTAAATGCTCATAATAGAATGAAGAAAATTAAAAACTCAAGAAATACTCATATGCATTTTATTAAAAGCTCATCCAAAAATCAGTTTGCCCAGAAGAGGCAACTTAAATGTTCCCATTGTGGACGATCTGGTCATGCAAGCCATGATTGCTGGTTCTTGAAGAAGAGTGAGTTCAAGGCTCCTAGAAGAACCACTGTTCCAAGGGGACCTTATGGTCATTTATCTGACAAGTCTGGTAATATGACTACTAAATTCTAGTCAGGTTTTTATAGAAGAAATTCTTTTGCTTGCTCTCACTGTGGAAAGCATGGCCACACAGTCAAGGACTGTTGGCACGCTCAAGGTGGAAAATTCAACTCTAAACTTGTCAACCTTCCTACAAAAGAAAATACTTTTGGTAGAAATAATGTTGCTTTTAAGGAAAAATCGCTTGCTTGTTTTGACTATGGAAGGTCAGGCCACCGAGCTTCCGACTGCTGCATGGCAGGATATGGAAAACAATATGTTCATGCTAATAATAGAAAATTTCATGTTAATGAACAAAAATTCCATGCTAATAATTGTGTGCATAACAAGAAATCAAAGCATATTGTTTTCTGTTATTATTGTGGGAAATTTGGGCACTCCATGAATGACTATTGTTTAATGACATTTGATGACTCAAAAGCCCAAGGACTGTGGAAAGCACCCATCAAAGATGCTATTAACCATGCAGGACCCAAGACTGTTTGGGTACCTGCCCATGCCAAATAGTGTACTAACCTGTAGGTGTGCCTTGGGGGCTGAAGAATAAAAGGGGTAATATTCCAAGGCACTCAAGAATGAAAAGCCCATGACTGTACTTTTCAGGTCAGTTCTGAAACCTTGTTTTAAATTCTGTTATATGAAATTGTTTGCTTTAGATGTTTGCATATCATGATAATCTCGTTTGCTGAATGCATTACATATCTATGTTCAGGAAATATCTCCTGGAGAGTCATTACATATGCATGCATGTAGAGCAGTCTATTGCATATCATCAAATTTGAAAAATCTAAAAAAGAAATGACTCATTGCATCTAGACAGGGGGAGCATTTTTGAATTCTTTAGTCTGTCACACTGAACACTTTTTGTCTAGCTATCTGAATAACTCTCATGTGTTCTCATACTCTCTCCTGATGATGAATTCTGCCTTCTATTCATTAAGTTTTTCGAAGAAGAGCTTCTCTCAACTTTCTTCATGGCACTCATGTCAGCTGATCTATCTGTATTCCAGACTCAGCTATTGATTCTGTCTGCTATGAGTTCAATTGCTAGCTTGTTCCTATCATTCACATTTCTTTATATCTTGTCAAGACTGGTCCAAGCTAATCTGACTGGATTTTAGTCTTTAATGCTGGCTTCTGAATTGCACTGTTCTCTCAATAAAAATGTTTTGTTGATTCATCTGAATGAGGGAAGATTTTTGCTTGTGTACCCTAGTCATAAATGAGACATATTCTGAAAAAAAGAATCTTCTATTATACTGGCTTAAGAATGTCTGATGAATCAAATTGATTTAAGACTAATGTATTCATTAAGTTTTGATCTAAAAGACTTGAAAGTATCTGAATCATTTGTTTAATAAATCTTAACCAATTATCTCATGTAATTTCATGCAAAACCTTCTGAAATCTAAAATTTTAAAACCATGGCTTTCCTTGGTTAAGATACATGTAGTTGGTATTGTTCTTCAATTTTTCAGTGATATGAGAAATGTCTGTATAATCTGAAAATACTTGAAAGAAATCTTGGTCAGAGCAATGACTTTGGTCACAGAGAAATTGGGTTCTCTATCAAAGAAATAGAGCAAGCCCATGTCATGAAGTGCCATAGTTACCTCTCTTATAAAAATGTTTGAAAATCTGGCAGAGCAATGGCATGGTTGTGTTGAGTAACTGGGGATTCTGGCCTCTGATCAAGGTGTCTCCTCATGTAAAAAGACACTCCAAATTGCTACCTCTGTTCTCTTTGAGAGGCAATATGGTTGTCACACTGAGTAACTGAGTTACTTCACCTGAGACGTGTTGTGCCTCACGTAAAAAGGTGTTGAATTAACCAAACTTGCTCAAGAAATATGTGCTGATCAATAGAAAATTCTGAAAAACTAAAGACAAGTTCAGACACATTTATCTCTGTTTAATCTCAATATTATTTTGTGTAACTTCCATAGGAGTCATTGCATTTAAATGAGTAAGATGGAAGGAGGTTAAACATGAATATCAGATGTGTTTTTGGTTCATTTCTATTAAAAGGTGTTTCAGATATGAGTATTGAATTTTCTTGATAAACTTTGAATACATCACTCTTAAATCATGAAAGTAAGTTTCAACTCATTCATAATCTATTATAATTGAAGAGTCTAAAATTCGGTTATCAAGATTTATGAATTTGGTGTGCTAACGAAAATCTTGCTTCCTCATTTATTCATTGTGCTTACATATTGTGATAATCCTTGAGTGCCCATGTGTTTTTGCTGATAGATGATTATCACCTCTTCCACTCCAACTCCTCTGCTTTGTCAGACAGGGAAATTGTCACATCAGCATGTTTCTGGCTTTAAGGGGGAGATTAACCTGCTTGTCACTTCTTGGCTATCCTTCACCATACCCTATTCTTATTTCTTCTCACCTCAGTTTCTCAGGGGGAGTAGGGTCACATGTTGTGCATGATCTTATCTGGCTGGTATAGGAGAGCATACAGCTGCAACATAGACTTGATTTGTGCTTCATTGTTTAACTGCCTCTGTGTCTTTCATGTCTAAATGACTGAGTCAAAGGGGGAGTATTTGATTTATTCATGTCATGTATGTTTGTATTTCTCATCTCAAACTATTTTCTTTTTGATGAAGTCAAAGGGGGAGAATAGTTTGACATGAGTCAGTGTGACTCATAGTGTTGCCATCATCAAAAAGGGGGAGATTGTTCTGCCCCTATGATTTTGATGATAGCAAACACTATGAGTCAGCATTGCATATCATGAACATCTGTGTCTGAATGATAGTTCTGCTTTGGGCATATGAATGTGTTATCTTGCATTAGTGCAAACATACAGTTCATATAGCATTGCATATAGTTGGTGCACGATTATCTGGAGCATATAGTCCGTGCACAACTGCATTCTACAATGTTAGTGCACTCACGCGGTTGCTTTTTGCTGTGTTTCACTGGTTCATCTTAGTTCTAAGTCCATGCATTTTACTATTTACACGAACACACAAGTCAGTGCAGGCTTTCAGGGCAGTATACTCCACAAAGTCCATGCAACCCTTTTGCTTCATTGAACAAGTCTATACATCGTGTGCTTCAAGCATTTCCAAAGTCTGTACATTGGTGTCGTCTGCACACATGTCACAGCAAGTCTGTACATTGGTGTCGTCTGCACACATGTCACAGCAAGTCTGTACATTGGTGTCATCTGCACACATGTCACAGCAAGTCCGTACACTGGTGATGTCTGCACACATGTCATAGCAGGTCTGTACATTCCTTCTGCATGCATCGTTCAACTAAAGTCTGCACATCATAGTGTTTGTCTCACTTAGTGTCTAAGGTCGTGTGAACATTGCATCGTTAAGTCTATACATTGCTCCGTCTCATTTAGCGTCTCTGTGCTTAGCGTCTCTGTGCAACATTTCCATGCATGCTTCATAGTCTGTACATCCAGTGCATTCCCTGATATCAAGTCTGTACATTATTTTCTCATGCATCGTCTCTCAAAGTCTGTACATCCTGTATCGTCTCACTTAGCGTCTCATGTTAAGTCTGTACAGCATGCATCATCTCTCAAAGTCTGTACAGCCCGTGGTCGCAAGACCAAGTCTGTACATCGTCTGCTGCATGCATTACTTCAAGTCTGTACAGCCCGTGTTCAGAGCATATGCAGAGTCTATACATCGTCCAGTTGCACGCCACACGGTTGAGCTAGTCTATACATCCGTTAGCTTAGCTCGTGGCTCAGTCAGTGCATCCATGCATACATAAGTCTGTACATTCGTTGTTTCATACATATATAATGTCTGCACAGTCTTTGCTATAATGTCCGTGCGTCAGTTAAGCAAGTCTATACAGACTTGCTCCTTAAGCAACTCTATACATGATGCATTGGTGCTTAAGTGCTAGGTTGCAAGTCTATACATCGTCTAGTTGCACGCCACATTCACTCAAAGTCCATACATTGCCCTATAGTATGCACGAACTCAAGTCTGTACATCGTCCAGTTGCTCACGATGTCTCGGCTAACTCTATACATTGCACCGTCTCACTTAGCGTCTCATGCTAAGTCTATACATCGTCTGCCAGCAAGTGCATCGTCCTGCGTCTCACTCAGCGTCACATGTGCATATGCAAAGTCTATACATTGTCTGTTGCATAACATATAAATCTATACACTAATGGCATAGTCAGCACATTGTTTGCTAGCAAGTCTGCACAAGTCTATACATCCGCATTCTAGCAAGTCTGCACAAGTCTGTACATCCACATGGTATCAAGTCTACACATTCAAAGTCACTCGTCGTGCATACTTTGTTACCAAGTCTATACAACTCCTGTTGCTGCATCGTCACAAGTCTGAACATTCTTCAATAGGAATGTCCATGCATTCATTCGTTGTGCATACTTTGTTTAAGTGCATTCAGCATAACAAACCAGCAAGTCTGTACATTGTTGTCACATGCACACGAAGTCAATACAGTTGCTTCACTGCATGCACACTGCATTACACACTATAAAGTTTGTACAAACTTTCTCATGTGCACACTACACTTTGTGCATCAAGTCTATACATTCTTGTTTAAACTTCAGACTTACTCGATGCATTCTTTTCTTCTTGCTTCAGATTGGGTCAAGCTGATGAGGAGGGCACGTGATCCGAGGATAATAGGAGTGCCAGGATTGTGACACGTGTAGTGCAGCAGACTGAGATGCTGCCATGCGGCCAATGTGTTAGGGCAAGAATTCGTGGAAGTCACACGCCCACCTTCCTGCTATAAAGAGGAAGCTTCTCCTTCGAGTGAGACGAGAGAAAGCAAGCAAGTGAGAGCAGCAGAAAAAAGGAACAGAAGCAGAAAGAAGTGTAGAAGAGAAGAAGAGAGAGCAGCAGAGATGGAAGAGAGCTCGAGAAGGAAAGAGGAAGAGAGATCCAGAGATTGAGAAGAGAAGAAGAGAGCAGAGAGCTTTTCTTGAAGAATTGTTTAGTCTGTTCATGGATCAAATCCAGAACGACTATGCTCATTAGAGCTAACTGGTTTTTGTTATTTCCCTTTGGTTTTTTGGTTTTCCCTTTTCTGCCTTTACCATCCTTGTTCTTCCGATCCTCTGGTTTGAGGTCGGGTTCCCTCCGGTTTAGAGGAAGAGAGACTTGCGTCTCTGGTTGCCAGTGACTGGGTGTCACTGGTGGTTTCCCTCCGGTTTGGAGGAAGGGAGATCTGTTCTCCGATTTGCTGGTGACTGTGTGTCACTAGTGGTTCCCTCTGGGTTTCAGAGGAAGGGAGTCTCTGACTCCGGGTTTGCAGGTAGTGGTTGCTACCTGTGGGTTCCCTCCTGGTCTGGAGGAAGAGAGACTTCGGTCTCTGGTTTGCTAGTGACTGTGTGTCACTAGTGGTTTACCTCCGGGTTGGAGGAAGAGGGGAGGTTGTTCCGCTGGTCAAGCTGTTAGGCAGCATTTGTTTGCAGACTGAGTCTGCGGTTCTAACTGTTGCTAGTGGAAGCCTCACTCCGATTTGGAGTGAGGGGTGGACGTAGTCTGTGGATCGAACCACCTAAAAAATCATCTGTGCAGTGGGTTGTTTGCTGTCCTTTGCTTCCGCTAGATGATTGTTTAGGCGCGCTATACATATTTGCTCAATTGCTTAAGCCATCTGAGTTTTTAATTCCGCAATATTGTTTGAGTGAAATTTTTTAAGGGTGGGATTCATTCACCCCCCTCTGAATCCACCACACCGAACCCATCAACAGGTGCATTAGTTAAGCCGAACGGCATAACCACAAATTCATAGTGTCCGTATCTGCTTCGGAAAGCTGTCTTGTTAATGTCTTCATCCTTGATCCTCAGTTGATGATAACCTGACCTGAGGTCAATCTTGGAGAAGTACTCCGCGCTAGCAAGTTGGTCAAATAGCTCATCAATACACGGCAGTGGATATTTGTTTTTGATGGTAAGTTGATTCAACGGCCGGTAATCGATGTAGAGTCTGAGGGAACCATCCTTCTTCTTGACAAATAAGACTGGCGCATCCCAAGGAGATGTGCTAGGTCGAATGAAGCCTTTTTCTAGCAGTTCCTGAAGTTGCTTCTTTAGTTCCTTCAATTCCGTGGGGGACATCCTGTAAAGAGCTAGTGACACTGGTGCTGCTCCAGATGTGAGTTCAATGGTGAAGTTAACCTCCCTTTCGGGCGGTAAGCAAGGTAACTCGGAAGGGAAAACGTCAGAAAATTCCTTAAGTATGGGGATTTCTTCTATCTGAATTTCCTTAGACTCGATAACTGTCACGGAGGCAAGAAAAACTTCACACCCTTGCGAAATGAGTTTGCAAGCGTGAAGAGAAGAAATAAGAGAGGGATGCTTCCGGTATTTGATGCCAAGAAAGAAAAATCATGGGAGGCCTGGTTTTCGAAAGGAAATTATTCTACAACGACAATTTATATAGGCATCGTGGTCTACAAGCCAATCAACTCCTAATATGGCATCATAGCCTTCCATATCAAGGCATACAAGATTGGCAGGGAGATTATGCCCTTCTACAGTGATTTCACTATTGGGGAAATAGGTTTTCAGTTACGTTCCCGACCCTAAAGGAGTGGCTATGGTTAAATCTGATGGTAAAAGAACAGGTGTAATAGGCAAAGTTCTTGCAAAGGAATTAGCAATAAAGGAATGAGTAGCACTTGTATCGAATAACACAAAAGTAGGATGGGAATGAATATGAATTGTATCTTCAATGAGCTCCCCTTCTTTGGTTGGTTCATCCTCCAATACGGCATTCAATCTAGCTTGCCGCTTTCGTCCACCATTGCTCCTTGTGAATGGTTGATCTTTCATCAGAGGACAGTCGGGCATGCAGTGCTCCCGACTTCCACATCTTAGGCATGCGCCCAATCGCTTCCAACATTCTTCGGCCACGTGACCGAATTTATCACAGAACGAGCAAGCTGTCATGACTTGCTTATCTTCTTCTTTAATCTTCTTGTTCCAACGGTCATCCTTGCCGTCCCCATTCCGGGATCTCTTCTTGCTATCCCGAGAGTTATAGGTGATGCTGAATTTCTCCTGCTTCTTACCTCGCCGATCAGACTTTCGGCTCCGCTCCTCTACCTTGCCCTTGAGTTTATCGACCTTTTCCAAGGTCCGTTCACATAAATGTGCCCGTTGGACCATCTTTGCGTAGATCTGAATGTTTTGCGGGCCAAGTTGCTAGATGAAAATGAGCCGTAGCCCATCCATAAAGCGATTTACTTTAAGAATCCGTGCTCACTAGATATTGAGCATAAGGTGCCAGGTGAGAGAATTATAACTCATATTCCGCCACTGTCAACATGCCTTGACGTAGTGACGCAAATTCAGCCGCCTTCCTCTCCTTGACATGCTCAAAGAAATACTTGGCTCAAAAAAGAGTGAGAAATCCATCCCATGTGTGTGGTGCGTCAGCAGGCGGTGTAGGAATATATTTCCACCACGTACGTGCGTCCTTGTTTAACTGGAACGTAGCAAGATGAACCTTCTCTTGGTCGGCACATTGCATGACCTCGAATATACGGTTCATGTCATCTATCCAGTTCTCAGCTTCATCTGGATTAGAAGAACCATAAAATTGTGGAGGGTTTAGACTCTGAAAGTTGCGGTGCAGATCACCAGCTCCTGCCCTAGCGCCAGCTTGAGCCATATTTTGCAAGGCTTGAGTAAGACCCGTAACAGTTTTTTGCATTCCACCCCAATCAACACGCTGAGCCATTGTAAGAGTAAGGTACCTGAGAATAGTGATAGATTTGTTAATTCTAATGGAATTGGTAGGATTGATCTTAGAGACAATTTTTAATTACTATCTTATGCCAGGTTCTACCCAATTCCTCTCATGGGTTTGGGAACTTCTTTCCTAGTTTCATAGGCATGGGTCCTTAAGCCTTGGACTTAACCTATGACATGACATGTTTTCCTAGGACTTCTAGGCCTAGGCTCTGATACTACTTTAACTGTCACGCCCCGAGCTTTTATTACAACGGAAGGAATATCGGGAACGTGAACAGCCGGCAGGGTAAGCCTCTCGTAAGCAAGAAATCAGAGCGCAAGACAATCACACAAAAGTAATTGCACAAATAACTTTCTCAAAACCTTAAACTTTATTTCATATGAATAACCGCAAAGTACATAAGATTCTTGACTCTTAACATTCTTACACTATAGACTCAAGAAAATAGAAAATTACAATAAGACTCGACTAAACACTTAATTAACTAAGGCTTCTCTCGATCCACTTGTCCTTTAATTACTCTCGGACCCGCTACTTGAATATTCCGAATCCGATTCACCTGCACTTCCTGGAAAATTGAGAAAGTAGGTATGAGCACACATGTCCAGTAGGTATCTTCGTATCAACATGAATGCAATGTTTACGTAATTAATATTTTAGCTCTAAAATGGAGATAAATCATGGAAATATGATGAAAACGCGTGAATGAACCATAGTAAAATAAATGGCAAATATGATCAAGTTGAGATAAGAAAATTTACGTAAACTTTGAGAATATGGTTAGGTAAGAATATATCAAGAATGCAATTTGGCCTTTCATGAACAAGAATTTACTTTTCATAACCATAAAGGCTATGTACTAGAAAGTCATGTAACACACAAGAATGTAATTTCACTAGATTGCCTCGTGGTTTTCACTCATTTATAAGAGAAAGTACTCCCAGCGCAATGCGACGCCAGTATCATCGTACCCCATGGTTTATAGCACATTTCCGACCATCGGCCGAGGGGACTAGCATGGAGCCCTTGGACACAATCCGTGCCCGATCTTACATCTTCAAGTTATAAACCCAGTTACTTCCATGAGATATAATAATTTCGGCCAATAATTCAATTTCAAACAACAAGCTTTATGACCAAGTAACCAAGGTATAGAATGTACCAAAATTGACATGATTTCAAAGAAGAATTAAAGGAATATTATGCTATGGCGGCATTCCAGCAGCATAACGGTACATTCATTAAGTTCTATCACTTATCATTAACTTGTTTAACATAGCTTGTGTAACGACTCGAGAATCCGATTACTGGGAAGGCCCGATAACCCGAGGCTCGAACCGCCGACCACGAGCCGGGAGGGCTCGGAAGGGATAAAATGAGTGTGGAGGCACAAAGAAATAGGAAATAAGGCAGGATAATTCAACAATTAACAGAAATAAATAAACAACTACTACTACAACAGAGTCCAGTCCAATAGGAAGTACAGTCTAAAGCAGTAAATCGTACCACATGCCGACTGAACACTCGGCCCGGTGAGCTGGCAACTAAGAACACCTGAATCACATCCTCGAACCACGAGGAAGAACCGCCACACCTGAAAAGCAGGGGTGAGCCTCCTGTCACTGGCCCAGTAGGGATCCCGCGGAACCCCAACTGAGAACAACGGCGGCACGGAAAGTTGTAACTACAAGAGCAACAATAACAGCAGGAACAGTAAACCTGGTGGCCGATCAAAACTCAGCACTACAACTACTCCTACTGTACTGGTCAAGCAAAAAGAGAAGTCCCAATCTCGTAGTCGGGAACCGGACCATACTAGCACCACTTACCGAAGTAAAAACCCACGGCAAACCCGCCGTAGAGGCCTGTCTCCCAGGACACGGCCAACCTGGACACACTATCCAAGGTGTAACCCTGACCACCTGGTCACGGGTATCGCACAACAAGACGCAACCTCGATAAAGTTATTAGCACTAGTCTTACGGCACGAGAACCGACACATGCGCCATGGTGAAACACCCGAAACTCAACGGTCAACATGACCAAAAACCCGAAGGTCGAAGTCACAGAGACTGACCGACAGTCTGTCACTCCCGACTCAACAAGAGTACCTCCCACTAGAATCACAGTCGGTAGCGTCCACTGACATCTTACACCGCACTGCAGGTGTCCACCTGGCACAATAGCCTGGCACAGCAGCCCCCGGCGGAGGTAAGGACACCGTACAAGTAACCACAAACAAGTGACTAGCTAGGATCATGCCCGTCAGCGTGGGTCCAACCGCCCCCAACCACGTGTGCACACACAGACCGTCCGTCCCTGGTCTGGCCCTCTGACCGATTTTCCCCTCAGCCGGACTCTGGCTGCTAGACGCGGGCCCCAACGGAAACCAGTCTAAAACCGTCCTCAGGGTAACCTCTCCACCAGTCCCTGGTGGGACCACTAAACGTGTAAGCATGCTACGACTAGTGGAGGGTTACTGAAGGAGTAGACTCTCAAGTCAACGAAAAATAACGTCCAAACCCAACGAAGTACGGGGACCGTCCCACGTACCAACACCGTCGCACGGTGACCACAGTCGGAAAAGAAACAGGACTCACAGTCCACGGGCCACGCACCCGGCCAAGCAGAAACGTAGAAGCACGGTTCCCAAGGTAGCTCACAGGTCGCCAAACCGAATCCCACTCTCAGGGAGAAGAGGGAACCCTCCAGCCCTAGGCTGGACAACTGGACTCGCAGTTCGAGGCCTTACTCATGGCCTACTCAGAAACCTCTTCCCGAAGAAACTCACGGCGTGCGGGGAACCCTCGCCGCACTCACGCCAACGCACGGTGACTCGGTCAAGCATAACATAAAAGCCCGGAACATGAAGAGTCACCTGAACTCTCAAACCCATGGGCACGCTAAACGAGGTCGCACGGTCTTCCCAACACCCTCAAAACATGGACACAAAACCCTCGGGGTGTCTGGGACATCCAAGAGACCGCAAGTCGACCACTGGGTCCCAACCGGGTCGACCAGGAACCTACACAATGCGAAATGATCACGGCAAGCACGAAGAACCACTTCAGCATGACACAGCGCCTGGCGGTCTATCTTTGGGCCCTCACAGCTGTAATGCTCCAAGGATAGGCCGTCACAGCACCCTGACGGTCCAACTCATGAGCTCAGACACTCGGTGCAAAACCAGCTGTGACGCGCCAGTCCTGGTGCGTCACAGGCCCTGACGCACCCAATCCAATGCGTCAAAAGGTGATAAGAAACTAGCTGTGACGCACACCGCTCAGGGCGTCACAGGCTCTAACGGACCAAACCTAGTGCGTTAGAAGACAGACCAAAATAGGTTGTGACGCACACCCCTCGGGGCGTCACAACCCCTAACGGACCTACCTAGGCGTGTTAGAAGAATGGATACATCAACTCTGATGGACCCAAGCAAGGGCGTCACAGAGCTCTGACGGTCCACCCCTGGTGCGTCAGAGTCTCAGGACCCCAATCGGTCAAAATCATGAAACACGGATGTAACGGTCAGGTCCAGGCGCGTCACACCCTCTGACGGTTTATCGTAAGATCGTCAGAGCGACCGACGCCCTACCAACACTACAAACCTCCGTGACGCACCCTCCTTGGGGCGTCACGGCACGCAACGCACCCACCCTGGGGCGTCACAGCCTGTGATGGTCACTGGAAGGACCGTCACACCGTCCCGAGAACAGGACGGCAGGAAACGACCCCAAAATCATCCCACGCCCCCATACCTCCACGGGAGAGGGGGGAAACAAGGGGGAAGCCCCCCAAATAGCCCCTAGCATGCATGTACGGCCTCGGATCGGCCAAAAACGCGACGAAACGGTAGATCGGCCCACAAGCCCTAAAACATGGATTTTTCCCAAAAATCCCCGATTACGCCCGCTCGGCTCACCACGGCCTACAAAACATGCGAGAAAGGGAATGCACGAGCTGGGGGTCCATCTCCTTACCTCCACCGAAGAAACGACGCGCCGTGGACGCCGATCCACGAAGAAAATGCCGCGAAACCCTCGCCGTTCCACGAACCCGCGGCCGAGCTTCCACACGCCACCGGCCCTCGATCCTCGACCCGTTCCCCGTTCCTCGCCTCCCGCCATCGTCGCCTCACCCTCCTCCTCCACCGTCGGCCACCCGGGGAGAGGGGGAGAGAGAGATGAGATAGAGTGAGAAAGAGAGAATGAGAGGGGGAGAGAGAAAAGAGTTAATATATAGAAAAACTTGGAAATTGTAGAAATTCAGAAAATTACAAAAAATTACCTCCGCGATCCTCGGGAAGAGCACAACGCAGTGGTAACGTCCCGGAGTCGGAGAATGCCACGGTTCGCCCTGCACAGAGTTCCGAAGGCACATCAGGGAAAAACACGTGTAAAGCACAAAATACACTCCGAGACCCACTAAAATGATCCGAAAAATATCCAAAAAAAATCCGGGGCATTACAGCCCTCCCCCCTTAAAAGATTTTCATCCTCGAAATTCAGGACTAGCACCAAGGCACAGGGGAAGAACACCTTAACCAACTGACAATGATGTCAAATCCCCAACACAGAAAACCTTGATTCTCACAAAAACACCGATCCTGAGGGACACAGCCAGACTACAATCATGAACGACACCCCGCTCCGCATGCCGTGCACACTGGCCATCAGAGCAGGCATATACTAAAGGACAAAGTCCGGCATCACCTCAGACACCACGAAAACCAATCATGGCACTGCTGCCACCATCTCACCCACCGAGGAGACACACCCTCAACATGAGAAACAGCTACCGATCCATCCTATGGTCGGCGGACAAAGCACACATCAGCTTCACAACCAGCTGACCAGTCGCACACCCTCTCAAGGGAACAACCAATACAGAGCCTCCACCAGCTCACGCAGCCATCTCAACAGACCGCAACCAGAACATCGGCTCAGCACCAAGAATCACCTCACACATGGCAAGCTGAAAGCCAGACATATCACTATGCCAACTCTGTCAGAACTCAAACTTCGACAAAGCCCAGATTCTATCCGGAAAGCACATCACGGAAATGACCACCAAAGGCCTCACCGATACACAGCTCTTACCGAACTCGAGCTGCACTCCTCCCGGACACTGCATCCGATCTCGATCATCGCACCAACTCGACCCTCTCAGGGGAGCACGATGAAACCAAATGACAAGATCCTGGTGTCTTCAGTCATCACCTCACTTGACTCAGACTTATAGGGGAACCATCCCATGCTGGTCACCAAACCAAGGATATCCATTGCGACACCAACGTCCCATCAACGACCTCCACGCACAGGCGTCACTCTTCTGTCTTGTCCCATCAATTCCTTGACTCAATTAATCCAAGTGGACACCTGCCAATCCCGATTCCGCCCTTACCACAGAGCCACGGGAGACCACCAGAATAATGCATGGCACACATCCCTATGGGAGAAAAGTGCCATCCAAAATCACAGCAACCTGGTCGCCGACACCACGACCAATGCACATGGGTCCCCAAGCAAAACACATCTTACCATGGTCGACTATGAGACTAGCCTTACCAGTCACTCGCAGCTACCAATAAGAACCCATAATCTGTCAGAGATCACTTCTCCAAAGATGATCTCATCCGAGGACATGACTGGGAACACAAGTCGGGCACCAAGCCACCGACTCTGACCAACACATCCTCGACCACCGTCAGGCAACATCCTCAACAGCCCCATCCGGGTCCAACACCGACGCCTGACACAGCTTCCATCATAGGAACAGGGTACTCCTGCGGTGCACTAGCCAGCACATTCCCCAATACTCCATCCTACCAGTACCAAGAACCATAATACCTCGAGCAACGGCACGGCAACAACATGTCTCACATAGAGGAACCAATCCTCCAATGCCCAACGCAAACTCAGGAATCCGCCCGTAGCAACCAACGCTACGATCCTGAACCAGTGGGTTATGGGCCCACCACACTTCCGCTGCGCACTCTGATCCACGCGTGTAGTGCCCCAAAATTTATATAAGTAATTTCTGGGTTATTTAATAATTTTCTAGAATTTATAAAGGCCTAAATAAATTAATAAATGGATTATTGGATTAATAAGTTATTATAAGGCCCAATTATGTTAAAATAATTAACCTAGCCTATCTAAATATGATCCAAAAGGGTTAAGGACCAAGCCCATTAAGTTTGGCACATATTCTAGAAGGTTATTTAGTATATCCATGAATTTTAAAGATAAATACTCTTTTATATAGATAATTAGAAAGATAAACGAATAAAAGAGTTTTAATAAATTGAAACACTATACACGTTTGATGTAACGGTCTATCGGGCGACCACTACAGCTATGTAACGCACTAGACCTGATGCGTTACACCTCTGTCAGTTCCGTGAATGGAGGAACTTGCAAAAAGATTGGATCTTTGCTACTCTATTCATTAGGGATCGAGATTGGAGGATTATTAGGCATGTAGAGGACTCTCTGAGATCGATCTAAGCACTAGTAAGGACTCTAGAATCGATCTAATCTTCAAACCCTAGCCAAATCTCTATAAATAGGACCAGTTCTGAGACCCTTACTTTTGGCTCGTAAAGAATCAAGGTAAGGAGATAGAATTTCGGGTAAGTTCTTTAGAACGTTTTGTTTATAATACATTAGACTAATAGCTCTCCAACTTTCGTGCTAGGAGATCAACCAACCAAGGAGATTGAAGCTTCCAAAGTTGCTGGTCGGACCTTAGCAACCCAGGAAACTGAACGCAAGACCCCTGAAGATAAAGAGATTAGGACATCTAAATGAGGTAATTAGAGATCGGTTATTTAGAACTTTTTCTTCACCTTAGTTTCATCTTCTTACCCTCAAAATTTCACGTCCTTAGGTCAAGAGGCTGAGGAGCTAGAGCAGCGAGAAGTTGCTGGAGACTCACTGGAAAGGGAGAACTAGGGCACGTCTTTCAGGCTCAAATTAGAAGTTTAAAGCCTAGTTAAGTGGTAGGTTATCTCATGATTGGCAAAAACATCTCGTTCGGGATAAAAGCCCTCTGATTGTGCTTGATTTCATGCACTATAGATCATGGATTTTATGTTTTAGTGGGTTCATGCATACATACATATCTTTAGCCCTAATCAAAGATCAAAAAATATTATCTTGTCAATTCACTGTAACCTATGCATCTAGATGACCTTTACTTCGTTTTGTCATACTTGGGGTAGTTAGATCTTTTTAAAACATGACATGGTTTCAAATCATAGTTGTTTAATTTTTTTATACTGTTAGCAGGGACTCTGACGCATCATATTTAGACCGTCACAAACTGTAACGGCCTTACGATAAGCCGTCACACTCTCTATTGTATGAAAATTTGCTCTATTATCTATGACAGACCATAGATGGAGCGTTACAATACTGTAACGGCCCCATGATAAACCGTCACAATCACTGTGACGCCCCCACTCTCGACCGTCAAGAGAACTGTAGACAGAATTGGAAAACAGTCAATTTACTTATAAATAAGCCTAGTTATCTAGGTTTTGACTTGATATCATGACTTTGAGTTTATTTATTAATTCATGATAGGAATTGCATGATTACAAGCCTTTTAAGTTATTTTGAGTTATGTTAATTTCCTTGGATAAACTCTAATAGTTTGTATTTAAAGTATGATTTCAAAAGATGTATTGACGGAGTTTTATCATGGTTTCACATGGATTCACAGTCTTTTCTATCTATAGAGTCATTTTCTTTAAGTACATGGCGCATATTCCGGTATGTTGTCCATTAGTTCACACTTTAAACTATAGGAACATTATTCTTGAACATGAGGACCTCTCTATTGGATATTCCTTCCAATGGGCTAGGAAATCTTGTTTCAAGGCCTCTGTAATTCTCCGCGAGCCTGGGATTCCAACTAGGACGTCGAGTTGGTTGTACCATGAAAGCCCAATCATTAGAAAACACTATCGATAGTTTCTAGTTTTCGGATATGTAACGGATCAAGGTTGGACCGTCAGGCTTATATAACGGCCCAATAAACGACCGTCACATGTACTGAGTCCATCTTAGTTTCTTTCGGATTCAGACCATTGTAACGGCCCAATATTGGAGCGTCACGTTATGTAACAGCCCAGTCCTTGACCGTCACAATGTTTGAGTGCTTTAACCCAAGGTTTGACCCACGAGTTAATTTTCTAAGGTTCTAGATGGATAAATAATGGTCTAGGACTTACCAAATTGAGTCAAGATACCTAATTTAATTTATGGAAAGTAAGAAATGTACCGTTATGCTGTCGATTTATTTCCATGAGCATAACATAGTATAAGTCATTCTTGATCTCTCATATTCTAAATTGAAGTGTTCATTCATTGATTATTGTTATCATGAACTTATTGAACTTATTACATTCTTGGCCATACTTTATTGTTACATGCGTGGAAATAGCTTGATTTATACTTAAAGATGCGATCGAGCATTGATTGTGTTCAAGGGCTCTATGCTAGTCCCCTCGGCTGATTGTCGAAAACATACTATTATAAACCATGGGGTATGATGCTACTGGCGCCGCATTGCGCTGGGAGTACTTTCTTTATAAATAAGTGAAAATCCACGGCACGACATGACATTCTTATACATGATTTTCTTGCTTGATATTCCACAGAAATTCACGAAGTACTTGCTCATAAGCAAAAGATACTAGAGTGATGATTATGTGGCTTCCTAGTACATTCTCGATACATTCTTGTTTATGAAAGGCCAATATCATGTTCTTATTACGTTCTTGTTAGTTTATTCTTTCTCTCATTCTATCTTACATGATCGTTTTGTTACTTTAGTTACTCGCGTGATTGATCGCATTTCGCATGATTTTACCTAAATTCTTTAGAGCTAAAATGCTAATTAACCTAAATTCTTTAGAGATAAAATGCTAATTACTTTAATAGTGTTATTCATGTTGATGCGAAGATACCTACTGAGCAAGTGTGCTCATTACCTATTTCTTATCTTTTTCAGGAAATGAAAGTGATTTGAATTCGGATTCGGGTTATACAAGTAGCGGGTCTGAGAGCGAATGAAAATCATATCAAATTGAGAGTGAAGACTTAGGAAGTCTACAATGTTTAGATCGAGTCTTTGTAATTTCTTATTTCTTGAGTCTAGTGGAATGGAAAAAGTATGAAAAGGTTATTGTACTTGAATACTCGATTAGCAATGAAATAAAGTTGGAGTTTGATTAATTATTATGCGATTACATTCTTATGTGTGATTGCCTTACGCTCTGATCATTCTTGCTTGCAAGAGGCTTACCATGCCGGCTGTTTGCGTTCCTCGAGTGAGTCTTCCGCTATCATAAAGGCTCGGGGTGTGACAAAGCGCACAGCCACAAACTCTCGAAAACACCGCCCAACCGGGACTCGTCCTTCCGGAACAGCGCCAGCACCATTACACGACAAGGGAAATGGGCACAACCCTCGCAGGCAACCGCCTTGCCAAGACAAGGAGCACGTCTCGCACGGACTTCATGGCACACAAGGCCAATCTATTTGGACACATGATGCAAGATGACAATCCTAGCCAAACACAATCTCTCCAATCAAAGGAGAAACCGACACTCCTCTGACCAACGGAAGAACTCCACGCTCGACTTGACCTCGAACCTTGCGCACGCTGGGAACAGCACCTTTCAGCATCGGGAAAACCATCACTTCCATCATGTTAGTGCCTCCGACACACTCGACGAGTGTCACGTCGGACCACAACCACAGCATCTGCCGATGCACCACCACTGCAATTCCTCAAACTGCAACGCACCGCGCCAAGAGCCGCAACACGAGCCATAATCGACAACCGCCAACGCTCATCCTCGAGTCCCGAAACTCACCGTGGAACCTTCACATCTCAACTCAAATCCAAGGCGAACACCACCCATTCGCACGCAAGAGCGCAGGAGCAAGAACTTACTGGGACACCACAGCCCAATCCTACCTCGAAATCCGTAAAATAATCGAGACCGACACATCATTTCTGATGTCACAGAGCATGACAAGAACATCAGGCTCGACGAAACAACAGCTCAACGAGAAGATCTTCCGCTCACCTGAGCACACTTCTCGATCAGAACACCCGCTCTACCATCTCAAACCACGACCTTAACACCTCAAGGGCTGGATAACCTCAAGCTAAAGTGGCCAGACTCAACAACAGCTCCCTCAGAGCACACTTACGGCCACTTAACCTCAAGCTAAAGGGAACAGCCACCTGACCTCGCTGAAAACACCTCAAACGCAGCACCGCGAGTTCACGCCTGCCAGCAACCTCTGCCCAAAGCAGCACAACCAGGGCCACCACCGATGAGGGAGAAGACTCTCGACCTCAATCCTTAGACCACATGTAACACCCGGTAATTTTTGGAACAGGAATAAAAATATACATAATGATATACCTACTCTTATAAGTATAAAATGTTTATTCAAATAAATAAATGGTCAAGTGATATTCCCAAGGGGTTGCTCAGATCGAACCTGCCTCTGATACCTAGGACAAAGACTAATAAAAGTTAAAGAACTTATGAGCAATAAAATCTCTAAATAGAAGATTACTAAGATCTCAATGTAAGTGAGAACTAGCCACACCAAATCAATGAGGTATAGAACCTTAGAGATAGTCTTAAGGGCCTTATTTATGCATAGACGGAAATACATGCAAGTTATTAAAAGATATAAGTCGTATAAACAAGTAAGACTTCCAAACAAAGTAAACTTGTGTAAAGGAACAAATAGAAATAACTAGTTACAAATATAATTATTAGGCCTTGATAAAGGATTAACATTTTTAATGCTAAGCTCCATTGGCCCAAACTCAACCCCAAGCATTTTACGCTTAATGGGCTTTTTAACACGTTTTATTATCTTCTCCCATATAGGCAATATATATATATATATATATACACATAAGTACATAACATAAACCTGTATATATGTATAAATACCTAGAAATAAAAGGAAAGTATATATTATATACGAATGAACAAATAAAAGAGTGAAATGGAAATAACGCCTTGGATAAAGGCGCTATTTAAATTATAAACGCCTCTAGTTAAGGCGTGACTCAAGAAGTGACGCCCTTACCACACGGCGTCAAATTCCAACGTCAAAAATGGTAAGGCCAAGAAACGCCCCTATCTTGGGCGTGTTTTAAACAAAGGAACGCCCTAGCTAAAGGCGCTTTTTAATAAACGACCTGAACCAGGTCGTCAATTTAAGAATCGACGCCCTGACCAAAGTCGTTAATTCCATTCGAGTTCCGTTCGACACGGGAGCTTATCCAGGGAAGGATTATGTTAATCTAGTAAGTGTTTACTAGGGCAAGGACTCTAATAGGGATATATTACTCCCAATATAACTCTAGCCCATTAGGATTTCCCTAGATCCTATAAATACCCTTGACAGTCAAACCCTAAACCTATTTGATCGATCGTCTGCTACGGTGAGTAAAGAACTGAACGTTCTTTTCTTTCTATCATATGAAGAGTTACTGACTCTTCATCTCTTTCTCTTCTATACAGGTTAGGGAAGCCTTCATCAGCATCAACTTTTCTTCTTCCGAGAAGACTCTGTTACAAATAGAGTATTGTTCCCTATCAAGTTCTTCACGTGTCCTTCATCCAGACAATACTAAGGTAGGTTTTCTCAAGTTACTGTAGCCCAAATGAAATTAATGCAAGATATACATATATATATATAAGCATGTCATGCATATGATTATTATAGTTTTCACGCGTTTTCTGAAATATTTTGAAAGAAACGCCCTTGATTAGGGCGCTAATTTAAAAGAAACGACCATACTAGTGGTCGTCAATTTAATATTTGACGCCTTCTACGCAGGCGTTAATTTCATAAGAATCGCATGTGATTAATAATTGATCCTGTTTAAAAATTACAATACATATGAAATATTGATTTTTAATATCTTGCATGACTCTGTGAATTCCTGTTAAATCTTACTGCCATGACATGTCTCCTGCCTCTCGAAATATTATTTATTAAAATATCGTAAATCCCTTGAAATTCACGACTTGGACAAAGTCGTTTTCCATATTCTAACGCCCCAGTACAAGCGTAAGTAACGCCCCTTCCAAGGGCGCGTTTTTGATAAATTTCTGAGAATAATTATATCCTGTCGAATATGTAAATGATGAGACGCCTGCCCATGCAGTCGTCAACTTTTAAGAAACGCCCCCAGGAAAGGCGTGTTTTTGATAAATTAATGAAATAATGGAAATTCTGCAAATGGGCAATATATGTAAACGCCCTTCAGTTAGGCGTTAATTACTTGAGACACGACTCGACCTAAGTCGTTATTTTACTGTAAACTGATTTTTCCTCTGATTTGCTAACCGATGGTTTATATATTATACCTATATATATATATCGGCACTATTCTCCATTCCGTGAGTATAGTCCCACGTTTCATGTTGATTTATCGATCACACTCAACTCTCATTGACATACAAGCTCTCCATTGGACATTCCGTTCCTTTGGACTAGCGAGTTAGTCATAGAGACCTCCGTAAGACTCCTCGTAGCCTTGGATTCCCTCAAGGCCGACTGAGCTGGTTGTACCCTAAAAACCCATTACACAGTTTTTGCCATGTCAATCTAAAGAAAACATGGTATACCGGCCCTTATGATTATACAAAGAGTATATCATAAGAAATTCTTAATGGGATGATGATATCATGCCATATCATGTCGTTCTTGTAAACCTCAATTCTATGATAAGAATGAGGGTATCTTACCTTGATATACTGTTCATGTGGACCTCAACTCTATATAAAGAATGTCCATATTGATTTGTCATGGTACCTAAGTTAAGGGAACCATAATCTACCTAGTTTTACCGACATCGTGATTATACCGTTATTATCGCCATTCTATGTCCTTTGTCATATTTTGGACTCTATTCTATCAAAGTTGTCATACGTGTCTACAAGCTTGATTATTGAAATTCTATATTGGCTATATAAACAAGAGTGGATGTCAAAACACATGATAAATGCCTGCGCATATAGGGCCCGATCTGGTCCTGGGGGGAGCACCCGAAAGTACTTGTGCCCATGGGAGTTAAAATGATAAGGTATCTGGCATTATACCGAGTACTTTACTTTCTAGATTGGACATTCCACAATAATCTTGTGCTTGAAATCGTACTTGCCTTGACATGAAATGCGTGGCCCGAAAAAGGGTAATTTACTTGCTTGATACATGATAGCCAAAATTCTTGACATGACTTGTTAAATGTACTTGCTTGAATATCTTAAGTATCTTGTTGAAAGTTCACGATTAGTTCATCTTATTTCTCTGATATTACATTCTCTCTATCTTGTCGTTTCATGCGAGCATGCATAGCTTTATTGCATTCATGAAAATGTAATTACTTAAACCCCTCGCTAGTACTTGAGATATAATTTCCTACTGAGCGTTCGCTCACTCCGTTTTATTCCAACATTTTCAGGTAAGCAGGTAGCTAGCAAGACCGAGACCCACACGGGTGGGGCAAGTGTGCAAGCGAGCTGTGGAAACTAGTGAACCCGAGTCTTTTATTTTTTCTTGAGTCTAGATAGTATTGTCTAGCTAAGTTAACTTATAGTCTCTTATTCAGTTATCTGGTCTAAGTCTGTTAGTATGTCGTTATCTTCTTTTCCATTATGTTGAAGTCTCCAAGATGGACAACAAGTTCTTGTAAGAGATTCATATTAGAAATAAAATTTCTATTGTTGTTCAAAATTATCTTGGTCTTATGCGATTGCTCTTGATCATTCACGACTGTTTAACTGCCACGTTCCGAGCAAACGACACGTTCCGCTGCTATCGGCCCGGGGCGTGACAGAGGTGGTATCAGAGCCTCGGCTTTCGTATCCTCTAGATTAAGAATCCTTGTCTGCCATATCAGAGCCTCGGCTTTCGTATCCTCTAGATTAAGAATCCTTGTCTGCCATATCAGAGCTTCGGCTTTCGTATCCTCTAGATTAAGAATCCTTGTCTGCCATATCAGAGCTTCGGCTTTCGTATCCTCCAGATTAAGAATCCTTGTCTGCCATATCAGAGCTTCGGCTTTCTTATCCTCAAGTTATTAGGTTTCAGTGATAGGTCAGATATCCTTGTTAGTCATATCATAGCTTTGGTTGTCGAAATCGTTAAGTTTCCGTGATAGGTCCGGTATCCCGGTCGGTCATATTTGGATTCAACTTTCCAAAATCCTTAGATTGTTGAAACCAGATTATAGGTTGAGTATCCTTGTCAGTCGTCCTATAGGAATTCCGTGAGAGATGGGTAGAACTTGGGGTTAAAGTTATAAAAGAAAGATAAAGTATTTACATTTCATTAACACTAAATCTTGAGTCAATAAATTATCCTTCCACTCATCCTTGCAGGAACCTAGATAAAATGGAAGCCTCTAAGCCGAGCCTTGTTCATGAAATGATCTTGGTGGATGTCCAAGTTTACGCGAGCCTTGTCAGGAGAGTTCAAGAACTAGAGAAAGTAGTGGAAGAAAAAGAAAGAGTTGAAGGGAAAGATCAAACAAATAACTCCGAAAGTTTCACCATTACCAAGAAAAGAATAAATGAGGATGATATTTCACAAAGGTGTAAGAAATGTCAGAAATGTAAGAAGTGTAATAAGAAAGAAGCTTCGGTGGATCACTCGAAAGATAAGTGTAGATCTTGTGAGAGATATGGTCACCAATCGAAAGAGTGTTGGTGGTGTTCGGGTGCATGTCTGCGTTGCGGGAACTTAAATCACAAGATAGCAGAATGTCCCAAGAAGCCTCCAAGAGGAGTTCAAGATTTAACCCTGCTTGCCAAAGGGAAAGATGCGAAAGGTATCCCTCACCCGTAATCCTAAACTAGCCCTTTTTCATTCTGAAGATTTCTTCTGTATAAGCTCATAATAAGTTCTCTATTAGGAATGAAAGGTGATGTGAATTTGGGGACCAAATTCTTTTAAGTGGGGGAGGGTGTAACACCCGGTAATTTTTGGAACAGGAATAAAAATATACATAATGATATACCTACTCTTATAAGTATAAAATGTTTATTCAAATAAATAAATGGTCAAGTGATATTCCCAAGGGGTTGCTCAGATCGAACCTGCCTCTGATACCTAGGACAAAGACTAATAAAAGTTAAAGAACTTATGAGCAATAAAATCTCTAAATAGAAGATTACTAAGATCTCAATGTAAGTGAGAACTAGCCACACCAAATCAATGAGGTATAGAACCTTAGAGATAGTCTTAAGAGCCTTATTTATGCATAGACGGAAATACATGCAAGTTATTAAAAGATATAAGTCGTATAAACAAGTAAGACTTCCAAACAAAGTAAACTTGTGTAAAGGAACAAATAGAAATAACTAGTTACAAATATAATTATTAGGCCTTGATAAAGGATTAACATTTTTAATGCTAAGCTCCATTGGCCCAAACTCAACCCCAAGCATTTTACGCTTAATGGGCTTTTTAACACGTTTTATTATCTTCTCCCATATAGGCAATATATATATATATATATATATACACATAAGTACATAACATAAACCTGTATATATGTATAAATACCTAGAAATAAAAGGAAAGTATATATTATATACGAATGAACAAATAAAAGAGTGAAATGGAAATAACGCCTTGGATAAAGGCGCTATTTAAATTATAAACGCCTCTAGTTAAGGCGTGACTCAAGAAGTGACGCCCTTACCACACGGCGTCAAATTCCAACGTCAAAAATGGTAAGGCCAAGAAACGCCCCTATCTTGGGCGTGTTTTAAACAAAGGAACGCCCTAGCTAAAGGCGCTTTTTAATAAACGACCTGAACCAGGTCGTCAATTTAAGAATCGACGCCCTGACCAAAGTCGTTAATTCCATTCGAGTTCCGTTCGACACGGGAGCTTATCCAGGGAAGGATTATGTTAATCTAGTAAGTGTTTACTAGGGCAAGGACTCTAATAGGGATATATTACTCCCAATATAACTCTAGCCCATTAGGATTTCCCTAGATCCTATAAATACCCTTGACAGTCAAACCCTAAACCTATTTGATCGATCGTCTGCTACGGTGAGTAAAGAACTGAACGTTCTTTTCTTTCTATCATATGAAGAGTTACTGACTCTTCATCTCTTTCTCTTCTATACAGGTTAGGGAAGCCTTCATCAGCATCAACTTTTCTTCTTCCGAGAAGACTCTGTTACAAATAGAGTATTGTTCCCTATCAAGTTCTTCACGTGTCCTTCATCCAGACAATACTAAGGTAGGTTTTCTCAAGTTACTGTAGCCCAAATGAAATTAATGCAAGATATACATATATATATATAAGCATGTCATGCATATGATTATTATAGTTTTCACGCGTTTTCTGAAATATTTTGAAAGAAACGCCCTTGATTAGGGCGCTAATTTAAAAGAAACGACCATACTAGTGGTCGTCAATTTAATATTTGACGCCTTCTACGCAGGCGTTAATTTCATAAGAATCGCATGTGATTAATAATTGATCCTGTTTAAAAATTACAATACATATGAAATATTGATTTTTAATATCTTGCATGACTCTGTGAATTCCTGTTAAATCTTACTGCCATGACATGTCTCCTGTCTCTCGAAATATTATTTATTAAAATATCGTAAATCCCTTGAAATTCACGACTTGGACAAAGTCGTTTTCCATATTCTAACGCCCCAGTACAGCGTAAGTCAGGCGCGTTTTTGATAAATTTCTGAGAATAATTATATCCTGTCGAATATGTAAATGATGAGACGCCTGCCCATGCAGTCGTCAACTTTTAAGAAACGCCCCCAGGAAAGGCGTGTTTTTGATAAATTAATGAAATAATGGAAATTCTGCAAATGGGCAATATATGTAAACGCCCTTCAGTTAGGCGTTAATTACTTGAGACACGACTTGACCTAAGTCGTTATTTTACTGTAAACTGATTTTTCCTCTGATTTGCTAACCGATGGTTTATATATTATACCTATATATATATATATCGGCACTATTCTCCATTCCGTGAGTATAGTCCCACGTTTCATGTTGATTTATCGATCACACTCAACTCTCATTGACATACAAGCTCTCCATTGGACATTCCGTTCCTTTGGACTAGCGAGTTAGTCATAGAGACCTCCGTAAGACTCCTCGTAGCCTTGGATTCCCTCAAGGCCGACTGAGCTGGTTGTACCCTAAAAACCCATTACACAGTTTTTGCCATGTCAATCTAAAGAAAACATGGTATACCGGCCCTTATGATTATACAAAGAGTATATCATAAGAAATTCTTAATGGGATGATGATATCATGCCATATCATGTCGTTCTTGTAAACCTCAATTCTATGATAAGAATGAGGGTATCTTACCTTGATATACTGTTCATGTGGACCTCAACTCTATATAAAGAATGTCCATATTGATTTGTCATGGTACCTAAGTTAAGGGAACCATAATCTACCTAGTTTTACCGACATCGTGATTATACCGTTATTATCGCCATTCTATGTCCTTTGTCATATTTTGGACTCTATTCTATCAAAGTTGTCATACGTGTCTACAAGCTTGATTATTGAAATTCTATATTGGCTATATAAACAAGAGTGGATGTCAAAACACATGATAAATGCCTGCGCATATAGGGCCCGATCTGGTCCTGGGGGAGCACCCGAAAGTACTTGTGCCCATGGGAGTTAAAATGATAAGGTATCTGGCATTATACCGAGTACTTTACTTTCTAGATTGGACATTCCACAATAATCTTGTGCTTGAAATCGTACTTGCCTTGACATGAAATGCGTGGCCCGAAAAAGGGTAATTTACTTGCTTGATACATGATAGCCAAAATTCTTGACATGACTTGTTAAATGTACTTGCTTGAATATCTTAAGTATCTTGTTGAAAGTTCACGATTAGTTCATCTTATTTCTCTGATATTACATTCTCTCTATCTTGTCGTTTCATGCGAGCATGCATAGCTTTATTGCATTCATGAAAATGTAATTACTTAAACCCCTCGCTAGTACTTGAGATATAATTTCCTACTGAGCGTTCGCTCACTCCGTTTTATTCCAACATTTTCAGGTAAGCAGGTAGCTAGCAAGACCGAGACCCACACGGGTGGGGCAAGTGTGCAAGCGAGCTGTGGAAACTAGTGAACCCGAGTCTTTTATTTTTTCTTGAGTCTAGATAGTATTGTCTAGCTAAGTTAACTTATAGTCTCTTATTCAGTTATCTGGTCTAAGTCTGTTAGTATGTCGTTATCTTCTTTTCCATTATGTTGAAGTCTCCAAGATGGACAACAAGTTCTTGTAAGAGATTCATATTAGAAATAAAATTTCTATTGTTGTTCGAAATTATCTTGGTCTTATGCGATTGCTCTTGATCATTCACGACTGTTTAACTGCCACGTTCCGAGCAAACGACACGTTCCGCTGCTATCGGCCCGGGGCGTGACACCACATGCTGACAACAAAAGCCACGGATAGCAACCACCTTAATAGCGCCACCCAGCGCACTCAAGCTCTCAAGCGAGAAATCTAGCAGAAAACAAACACAAAACCCTAGGCCAGCTACCGACTGTACTGGACCTTATGGACTCTGATCGCTGTAATATCTCAGATTCCTATGTACGTCCACAACCACCGCTCTGATACCAGCTATAACGACCCGAGAATCTGATTACCGGGAAGGCCTGATAACCCGAGACTCGAATCGCCGCCCACGAGCCGGGAGGGCTCGGAAGGGCTAAAAGGAGTGTGGAGGCACAAAGAAATAGAAAATAAGACAGGACAATTCAACAATTAACAGAAATAAATAAACAACAACTACTACAACAGAGTCTAGTCCAACAGGAAGTATAGTCTAAAGCAGTAAATCATACCACATGCCGAGTGAACACTCGGCCCGACGAGTTGGCAACTAAGAACACCTGAACTACATCCTCGAACCACGAGGAAGAACCGCCACACCTAAAAAGTAGGGGTGAGCCTCCTGTCACTGGCCCGGTAGGGATCCCGCGGAACCCCAACTGAGAACAACGGCGGCACAGAAAGTTGTAACTACAAGAGCAACAGTAACAGCAGGAACAGTAAACCCGGTGGTCGGTCAAAACTCGGCACTTCAACTACTCCTACTGTACCGGTCAAGCAAAAAGAGAAGTCTCGATCTCACAGTCGAGAACCGGACCATACTAGCACCACTTACCGAAGTAAAACCCACGGCAACCCCGCCGTAGAGTCCTGTCTCCCAGGACACGGCCAACCTGGACACGCTGTCCAAGGTGCAACCCTGACCACCTGGTCACGGGTACCGCACAATAAGACGCAACCTCAGTAAAGCTATTAGCACTAGTCTCACGGCACGAGAACCGACACACTCGCCACGGCGAAACACCCAGAACTCAACAGTCAACGCGACCAAAAACCCGAAGGTCGAAGTCATGGAGACTGACTGACAGTCTGTCACTACCGACTCGACAGGAGTACCTCCCACTAGAAGCACAGTCGGTAGCGTCCCCTGACGTCTTACACCGCACCGCAGGTGCCCGCCTGGCACGATAGCCTAGCATAGCAGCCCCCGGCGGAGGCAAGGACACCGTACAAGTAACCACAAACAAGTGACTAGTTGGGGTCACGCTGGTCAGCGTGGGTCCAACCACCCCAACCACGTGTGCACACACAGACCGTCCGTCCTTGGTCTGGCCCTCTGACCGATTTTCCCCTCAGCCGGACTATGGCTGCTAGATGCGGGGCCCGATGGAAACCAGTCTAAAACCGTCCTCAGGGTAGCCTCTCCACCACTCCCTGGTGGGACCACTAAACGTGTAAGCAGGCTATGACTAGTGGAGGGTTACTGAAGGAGTAGACTCTCAAGTCAACGGAAAATAACATCCGAACCCGACGAAGTACGGGGACCGTCCCACGTACCAGCACTATCACACAGGACGACAGTCGGAGAAGAAACGGGACTCACAGTCCACGGGCCATGCACCCGGCCATGAATAAACACAGAAGCATGGTTCCCAAGGTAGCTCACAGGCAGCCAAACCGAATCCCACTCACAGGGAGAAGCGGGAACCCTCCAGCCCTAGGCTGGACAACTGGACTCGCAGTTCCAGGCCTTACTCATGGCCTACTAGGAAACCTCTTCCCGAAGAAACTCACGGCGTGCGAGGAACCCTCGCCGCACTCACGTCGACGCACGGTGACTCGGTCAAGCGTAACATAAAAGCCCGGAACATGAAGAGTCCCCAGACTCTCGAACCCATGGGCACGCTAAACGAGGTAGCACGATCCTCCCAACACCCTCAAAACACGGCCACAAAACCCTCGGGGTGTCTGGGACATCCAAGAGACCGCAAGTCGACCATTGGGTCCCAACCGGGTCGACCAGGAACCTACACAACGGGAAACGATCGCGGCAAGCACGAAGAACCACTTCGGCATGACACAACGCCTGGCGGTCTCTCTTTGGTCTGTCACAGCTACAACGGTCCAAGGATAGGCCGTCACAGCACCCTGACGGTCCAACTCAGGAGCGTCAGACACTCGATGCAAAACTGGCTGTGACACGCCAGTCCTGGTGCGTCACAGGCCCTGACGCACACAATCCAATGCGTCAAAGGTGAGAAGAAACTGGCTGTGACACACACCGCTCGGGGCGTCACAGGCTCTAACGGACCAAACCTGGTGCGTTAGAAGACAGACCAAAACAGGTTGTGACGCACACCCCTCGGGGTGTCACAACCCCTAACAGACCTACCTAGGCACGTTAGAAGAAGGGATACGTCAACTCTGACGCACCCAAGCAAGGGCATCACAGAGCTCTAACGGTCCACCCCTGGTGCGTCAGAGTCTCAGGACCCCAATCAGTCAAAATCATGAAACACAGATGTAACGGTCAAGTCCAGGCGCGTCACACCCTCTGACGGTTTATCGTAAGACCGTCAGAGCGACCGACACCTTGCCGACACCACAAACCTCTGTGACGCACCCTCCTTGGGGCGTCACCGCACGTAACGCACCCACCCTGGGGCGTCACAGCCTGTGACGGTCACTGGAAGGACCGTCACACCGTCCCGAGAACGGGATGGCGGGAAACGACCCAAAAATCATCCCACGCCCCCATACTTCCATGGGAGAATGGGAAAAGAAGGGGGAAGCCCCCAAATAGCCCCTAGCATGCATCTACGGCCTCGGATCGGCCAAAAACGCGACGAAATGGTAGATCGGCCCACAAGCCCTAAAACATGGATTTTTCCCAAAAATCCCCGATTACGCCCGCTCGGCTCACCACGGCCTACAAAATTTGCGGGAAATGGAATGCACGAGCTGGGGGTCCATCTCCCTACCTCCACCGAAGAAACGACGCGCCGTGGACGCCGATCCACGAAGAAAACACCGCGAAACCCTCGCCGTTCCACGAACCCGCGGCCGAGCTTCCACGCGCCACCGGCCCTCGATCCTCGACCCGTTCCCCGTTCCTTGCCTCCCGCCATCGCCGTCTCGCCCTTCTCCGCCACTGTCAGCCGCCCGGGGAGAGGGGGAGAGAAAGAGATGAGAAAGAGTGAGAAAGAGAGAATGAGAGGGGGAGAGAGAAAAGGGTTAATATATAGAAAAACCCAGAAATTGTAGAAATTCAGAAAATTACGAAAAATTACCTCCGCGATCCTTGGGAAGAGCACAACGCAGTGGTAACGTCTCGGAGTCGGAGAACGCCACGGTTCACCCTGCACAGAGTTTCGAAGGCACATCAGGGAAAAACATGTGTAAAGCACAAAATACACTCCGAGACCCATGTGGGAATGGATTTTTTTTATTAATATTTTATTATTTATTTTTTTATTTATTGGTTGGTTTATTAGGCGTGCCAGTCACATATGTGATGATTTCATTGTGCGCTCGATCTGACTTCTAATCAGTCGATTGTGAATGATCGTGTCTGGACCAAAAGTCCGTCATACCATAAAGGTTATGATGTTAATTACGTCCTCCCTAAGGAAGACAACCCTTGATTAAACGCCAAAGTAAGAGGAGACTGGCGGCAAAAGCCCAAATGAGAGCATGCTAATTTATCTGCAAGACATTGAGTAGACTGGATAAAGCGAGGGTATATCAGGTGCGGAGCAAGTTCGGCAACATATCCCCATATCTTGGATCATGCCAAGGAGAGATAGACCATCATCCACGGGATGCCGGGACGAGGGCCGAAAGAGAAGGGCACTAGGCTCGGGAACACTGTTTGCATTCATAACACCGATTGATATTCCCTTGGAAATCATCGGAGCACATGCAGTGGCAGAGCTCCTTAGGTTCATAGGGTTACAGAGGAATCCTGATCGGGACCGAGTAATGTAGGGGAGGCCATTCCCCATTAGTTTATCTCCTGAGGCATGCATGATGACCTCTGGATATCCCTCGGACAGGTATAGTGGAGTGATCAAGAGTTGGACTGAGGTGGAGATGGAAATTCCTAGTGCAGGGCTTTGGTGGAACCTTCTCGGCACAGTTTTCACATAAAATGGAGGGGTTTGTTGGCATAAAGGAGGGGTTCTCGGCATAGCTAGGTTCTCGGCGTGTAATATACCATGCCGGGAACTATTCATCGTGCCGGGAAGGTCTCGTGCCGGGAAGGTAGGGGTTTTGGCAAAAAGGAGGGTTCTCAGCGTGGAAATGCCTTGCCGGGGACTATTCATCGTGCCAGGAAGGTTTATGGGATTTCACGGTGCTCTGTTCTAAGGGTTTTTGGGATTTAGGCTTCAATTGAGGTAGGGTTTAGGACACAAATGGGAGGCTGGATCAGGGCATTTGCTGGGCAGTGCCAAGGAATCAAAGAAGGAGGTAGAATCCATCGAGAGATCGCGATCATCAGCCGTTTACAGCCCTCTGGGACAAATGTTCTTTCCCTGTTGCCAGTCGTCCAGAGAATCAAGAGATAGCCATCTCAGATCCCTGGAGCGACCCTAGTGGCTTCAGAAGAGGAGACTGAACGAGAGAAAGGACGGCCCCGTGATGCCAGCATCACTGACAGGGGAATAGGATAGAGCCCAAAGACCCATGGAAGTGAGGATCGAGGCTCTACCTTCGCTGTCCCTCCAGGAATAGCAGTCGGAGGGCGGAAATCATCCAAAAACCAGATCATCGGAATGACTGATTCATGTAATAAACAACACATATTCCAAAGAACAGAGGAACTAAAGATCTCATTATTTCATTTATTAGCCTCATGATATTATGTTTAGTTTCCACATCTCTTTTAGTGCCAGCTCCTGGAGAAATTTAGGCAGCACCTCCCTCGGATTTGGCATTTGCCAGGGGATGATAAACAATCACCCACGGAATTTCGGGGTGAAAGCCAGAAAAGAAGGGTATTAGACCCCTAGCCAGTGTGCGTGCTTGCGGGCTTGCAGCACTATCTTAATATCCCTTTTACGGCCATCAAAGCCCATGCAATGGCAGAGCTCCTTTGGTTAGTAGGGTCTGTGAGCAAAGTCCACTCCAAACGATATAATGTAGGGGGAAGTTGCTCCCCATTGATTTGATCCTTGAGACGGGTATGGTGACCATGAATATCTCTCAATAGGATGTAGGGTTGCCTTGGGTGAATTACAAGGGTATAGGAATATTTTCTTGGCCAGTAGCAAGGGGTTCTCGGCCTGGCTCCAAGGATTGGAGGGTTCTCGGCGCAGGAATTGGGAGCTAGAAAGGGGAGGCCAAGGTTCTCGGCGCCCAAAGTTCCCGGCGCGCTGACCAGCGCGCCGAGGGCTATTCATGGCGCCGGGAAGGTCTTGGGCCGAGAAGGTCTGGGCGCCGGGAAGGCCCTGCTTTCGGGTTTTAGGGTTTTTTTTTTTTTGCTCTTGGCTCTGCTCTGGGGGTTTTGGGGGTAAGATCCATTGAGAAATCTGGGTCATCAACTATTGAAACCCTCGGGATATATATACATATGATTTTATTGCCTGCTGTCCAGGTGATCAAGAGATTGATGTCTCTGATCCGTGAGCAGCCTGAAGGCTCGAGAGAGTGCTAAAATCTCTGCAGGAGGCATGCCATTAAGAGAAGAAAGGATAAGAAGATGAAACCCAATAACCCATTGGATGAGGGCCGGTGCTCCATCCTCATCTTTTCTCAAAGGACAGACCCTTGATATGTGAAAGATACGGAAACCCAGAATATCAGAGTCATCAAGCATCTTGATGAACAACACGTACAAAGAGGGAGACATATGACGGAGCAAGGTATCAGTGCCTCTACTGCCAGGGGATGAGAGATTCCAAGATCCACTGAAAGGATCTGAACCTCATGAGAACCCTTCTGGAGCAGCCAAGGCCAGAACCCGGGGGTAGGGAAACATACACAGAGTAATATAGAGAAAGAATAACAGCGAACACTATGCATGCAGTGCCCTTTAACCCCTTTTATTCATTCAATCATCACACAAGTTACATCAGGTGGTCTCCATCAAACCAAAAGGAAGAAATGAAGGAAACCCAACAGGAGACACATGGTTTCATTGGGACGAACGGATCGTCAGATAAGAACATAAGCATTGGGGAAAGAAAAATACAGCAGAGAAAACAACTGAGAAACTATGGGGGAGGGTGGAGTATTGACTCCTCTCCCTCCCTAACTGCCCACCTTCTTCTCTGATCTCTTGGCCTCTTCTCTGCTTCTTCTTCTATTGACGCTTCTCTTCTATCTTTGTTCTTCTCGTCTGTCCGTCCCCCTTTTCTTTTTCGAGAGGCAAGGGGTTTTTATAGCACAGCCCCCTCCCCCTTCTCGGCATGACCATTTCGACGCACTGGCAACAAGGTCCCGGCGCGCCTCAGTCGAAAGCAGGAGGCTTCCCGGCGCCAAATAAGGTAGCTTCCCGGCGCCGTCCCATATGGGCTTTGGGCTTTGGTGAGGAACTCCCGGCGTCACGTTAGTGAGCCCATTTAGGGCCCTTTCTTAATGTTTTAATCTTCCTCGTCACTAGGCTCCCAGGACGCCTAATCTGTCTTTTCATTTGCCAGTCCTTCGAATTCGTTAGGACAGGTGAAGGTCCCTTAGTTGATGGGTTAACGTAGTCTTATCAGAATATTTCTGGAGATTTTCATCAGTCAATAGACTGCAATTCTTCATAAGAACTGCCATCTAAGCGACGACAATACCGGACATCAGCTTGACCGGGAAGGGCCTCAGCTAGGTGATAACTTCAGTGACGACTCTTTTGTAATTCTGGCTTTGCAGGAATTCCTGAGAGCTTCATGTCTGGTTCAATCTTATCTTTGGTCTCATCTTTATTCTCAGTTATATTTCAGGTGTCAACAAATGCCCCCCACTTGCAGGTAGCGGGAGTGCAGAATAAATGACACGGTACTTGCAGGTGTACATATCCTTCAGCATCTGAACCCCTTCCTCAGGTTGACATTATTAGTCACCTTTCATTTTCAATTTGGAAGCTTCTTTTTCATTAGCAAATTGTATAATTTATTTCAATTTCCTTCAATCCCTTCGTTTTGAATGCCCTCGACACGAATCTCTTGGCGTGAGGCTTCTCGGCGCAACCCCTTCTCGGCACACTGCTTGTCGGCGCGGGGATTAAGCCGCTTCTCGGTGCAGCCGATCTGGCCGGTTCTCGGCGCGCCTTGATCAAGCTTCTCGGCGCGCCTTTTTCCATCGGAAAGGGGGGGTTCTCGGCGCGCTAAATGCCGCGCCGAGAACCTCTCTTCTGCTTCCACTATTTGAGGCGCCGGGAGGCTTTTTTCTTCTCATTTTCACCTGAGCTTCCTCTCTCTTCATCTTCTTCTCTTCGGCACGAGCCTCTCCCCCTCTCGGCCGCTCCGTTTTTCTCCCACTCTCCGTATACTTCGCTCGGTAGGGCATTGTTTTGGGATTAAATCCCTTTTGTTTTCGGGATCACTCCCTCTTGGTGGGTGACTCCCTATCTTCTTTGGGCAGACCCTGAATAAGGGGAGGTGCTGCCGAAATTTTCATAGGGTTTCATATTACAATCTTTACAAGACTGCCTCTTATTTTGGGACTTTCATTCACATCTTTTCTTCGGCTGCAGGTACTACAATGGCTTCGAGTTCTGCTGCTACATCCTCTGGAGTCGTTGGAACGAGCTCATCAGCCCAGCCAGACATATCACGGGTTGTAGTAAACTGGCTGAATGTGCATAGTTTAGACTTCGGATATGACAAAATTGCCGCCGTTGACGAATCTTCTGATTCTGAGACGGATACAGTATCAACGTCCATGGTATATTCCACTGCAACTGAGACATGCTTCAGACGGGGTGACAACTATCGGCCGGATCTTCCAAAGGACCACCACTTAATGCCGTTCATCCGAACCTTCACAGTGGGTGGCATGCGGGACTATCGGATAGCCCGTGCAGTCGAAGCTACCATCCTTGCCGAACGAGATAGCCTGAAGGAGTCGGTGTACCGCGGCAAAGCCATCTATCTTCCCGGGGAGAAGCGTGACTGGGACGCAATCCTCGGTATATCAGAGCTGGAGCCAGAGAAGAAAATGTTGACCCGGGCCCCGGAATTCACACCTGCCCGGTGGGATAATGCTAGTGGCCGAGTTCATAGGGAAAAGCCTGGCTATGGTCTGTTCCTGGCACCGATAAAATGGGGATACCGCGAAGAACCTTTTGTGCTGAATTGTTCGGCCATCCAATTCAAGTATCATCTAGCTGCTGGTTGGTTTGGAGATACCAAGATCACCGACGCCCACCTATTCCGGGTGGGAGCGGTAGAGTTCACCGAGTTTGTTTTAAAGGAATACGCCCCTCTGCTGATCAGAGCTGGGGTATATCACAGTGTGTTTGCTTCTAGGTTCCGCTATCCCATATCCCGAGGATTATGCTGTGGAATGTTCGAAGTATTCTGCCCTTTGTTCAACATATTTTATACAGCAGAGGGTGAAACATCTCTCGACCTCTGGAGTTTGTCACAGCTTTCTGGTCTGCCTATTGACGGCGAGCTGTATGAAGAGGTTTGCCTGGCAGATTCCGAGAAGGATAGCTCCGATGGCGAAGGCAAGTATTCACTTGGCTACTCATACCGGTATTTATTGAAGGCCTATCACTCCATCTGTCTGGCTTATAATAGAGGATCCTCCAAGGGTTACCATCCTCGAGAGAAAGGCAGCAAGCTGAGGGTCCGGATATGATAGTGGATTCAGTATTTCTTTGATGGTCCCTTAAAGTATGCAGACTTCCCTTCTCTGGGTCCGACCACCAGCAAGCAGATAAGGGCTCCTCGCTACAAGTCAGCGTTGACGTCGTCATTGCGCCGTGTAGGCAAAGGTGGTCGAACCCAGCAGGGGTGGACCCTATCACACATTGTGCGGCTTATTTCACATTCTGGTTGTGCACTTTCGCTCTCCCTCAAGGGGATGAGACAATCATTTGGCCAGAAGCCATATATCCGGCATGCCAGATGGCCTGGGGAATGAGGCTGTCACTCTGCCCAGTGGCCTTGTGTTTAATCTACAAATCTTTGGGGGATCTGTACAAGCATCGGACTCCCCGCTCTTTGAGGACCGTGGGTCCTTTCCACTTCTTCAATGCCTGGGTCTGCAGTCTGTTTCCTGAATTGGCTCCTAGACTCTGCAGGCAGACACAGTATTACCCAGAATGATTGAATTTGCCAGTGCCAAAACCGGTTCTTTCTCTGATCAGTTGTTCAAAATAAGGGGCCGTCTGATAAGGGTACCAGTGGATGCCCCTGGCAGCATTCATTTCTGGAGCTTGGCAGCAGGTTCAGCTCCTTTGGTTCACCCTCAAAGAGAATGCAAGCTGGAAGAGGTAGAGACCTATGTTCACTCCGTTTCAGGGGCTAATGCTGTTCGGTCTATTCTGGAGCCGGAGCTGGTCAGATGGGCCATGGCCATTCGGCCCAGTGTTTTAGTTTTCCGAAAGGGTGGCCTGCTTCTTCTGGAACCATACTACCCATTCCGCTTTGGGCAGAATTTTGGCTATGACCAGCACATCCCTATGTCAGTTGCTCAGTTTCCCCTGGATAGCCGGGCCAAGCATGGGTCCACCATTATCGGTGATGGCCGGTTGTGGTGGGATTTCTATCATCGCCAGGATGGCGCAGTTTTCAGAGTTTCGACTGTTTCCAACCGTGTTCCCCGTGTCACATCAGAGTATATCAAATGGTGGAACATTCGGACCAGCTTTTACAGGGATGGTAGGGGCGCATTCTGGGACGTGGCCGAGCGTTCTTTCCTGAAACAACAGCCTGGGCCGGTGTTTGACATCCCCGAGGCCCACCTAAAAAGGATTTATTCACAACATCCGAGGGAGGCAGAGAACTATCTGGCTCAGCATCGGGTTCTGAAAGAAGAAGGCTCCGAGCCGCCCGCTCCTGTCTTTACTGCCATCAACGAAGACACTTTTATGAAGAACTTGAAACATCTGTGCCATGTAGGAGGCGCTCGTCTGGAGGCGCAACAGTACCCTTTCCCTGTTGAAGAGCCGCTCCTGACAGTCGTCCCCTGGAAGGGTCCGTCAGATAGATTTCATCCCTATAGGACGTTTGTGCGCAGGGAAGATAGGACTCAGACGTACTACAAGCACACGTCTTGGCTGTTTGTTCTGCTGAATGTACATGGGTTATCTACAGAGAGTCCGATAGCCAGCATATTGAATAAGCCATTGTTATTTCTTTTCATTATGTCGACGGCTGGGGCATGGACCACCTTGACTTATTCGATGTCTTGATTTTCATGGTCATAGCGATCTGGCATCTTTAGTGGAGAAGTGCCAGACATTTGGTGATGTCTGTTGGCTTGTCAAGGAGGCTGCTTTCCGCTCCAAGGAGGTAGCTTATCTGTACTGCCGCTTTCTGTCTTTTATGATGGCCCAGTAGGTATGATCTTTCCTTTCTGACTGTAGTGCTTTCTATTTGTTATTTAAACTCTGCATCTACTGATCTCATTGCTTCTTTGATGTCTTCAACAGACAGGCCAGATATAAAGTGACAGGGGCTTTACAAAAAAATCATTGCGCAAGCTGAGAAGCCTGCTTATTTTGAAGTCCCTGCAGCAGCACCGACGACCACTCCCCTGCCTCCGGGCAAGAAGAGAAAGATTTCTGCAGTGAAGACTGCAGTTGGGAAGGCCAAGAAGGCTAAGAAGGCCCATGCTCAGCAGTCGGCTTCGGCAGTGACGGACCCTGGGACCCCTCTTCTTGATATCCCCTCATTTGATGAGTTTGAATCTCAAAGGGAGGGCGCCCAGACGTCAATCAAGGGTAACATCAATAGCCTGCAGTTGTATCTTTCATCGTCTTTTTGTTGAATTTCAAAGAAATCCTTGAATCTAACCCCCCCCTTTTTCGCACAGCCCAAGAGCCCGTTGTGACACCTTCTGTGGTGGAGACCAGATTGCCCTCTCCTACGCCGACTAGTGAGGCGGAGGGTAAGTGTGCTTTCTCATCTTTTCTTGCACATTTCAATTATTTTTCATTGCCTCGCTCACAAGCTTTTCCCTGCAGTGACGGCCGGGGAGGAGGCTGAAGTCATGGGAGCAGTTGGCGATGTAACTCAGCCACAGGAGGGCCATAAGACCCAGACGAAACGGGGCCTTGTCCCTGTGAGGCGCATAGTTACCCGGTCCTCCTCCAGGAAGCCGTTAGGAACGCAAGTCCCACCCATGGATAGTGTGGAAATCTCTTCTAGCAGCTCCGCGACCGCCTCTGAGGCAGAGGGAGAAGAAGCAGGTTTCAGCGAGAGCGAGATGGAGGGTATCTCCAAATCAGAGGCCCCATCCGCATGTACTGCCATTGTTCCACTATTCATTCCCTCCAAACTGCTGGTGCTGTCTTCCGAGGAGGAACTGCAGGAAGAATTTGCTGGCTTAGACACCGAGGCAGATATAACTCCTCCCTTTGCTACTTCAGCAGCGGAGCTTTCCTCTCCACTGCACTCCTTCGAGGACATCGACATCACCTTAGAAGTGAGTCCCTCTCTTTGTCCTCATTATTTTCCCCTTCTATCTGTTGCTTGATGTTGTATTGATCTGTTCACAGGAATCCTCTGTTGCTAGCCCGGTAGCGACTGCAGCCTTTGAAGCCACTCTGTCTGACACCTTGGCCATTGTTCCTGCTTCGTCAGCCGCCTGTGCAGGCATTTCTGAGATAATTCACCCTGTGCCGATGAGGGTACAGTCTTCTACGGACTTAGCATTGTTGGACTTGAGGACCTCGGGGGAGAGTTCGGCCCTTATCCGGGTCTTGGATTTTAGAGCTGAGACAGACCCAGCTAGGGGTTCTGCTTTTTTACCAGCCACAGTGATGACCATCGCGCCTGAGTCAGCAATCCCCATAACAGCAATTATGGAGACTGAACTTTTGCCTCTTCGGGCCGTGGCCCCTGCCGCCCTGGCGTTGAAGGAACTGGCCGTTGAAGCGGGGATGGAAGAAGGAGAGGCAGCTGCTACAGAGACTGGGGTATTGTCTATAACTGACCCAGAATTGATCTCCATGCTTTCGGAATCCGAGGAGGAGGTGCCCCGAGAAGAGGATGCTGAAGATGCGGGTATCACATTGGGGACCCAGGAAGCAGCCGCTCCAGCACTTATTAAAGTTGCCCCTACGAGCATTCAAATAGCAACCCCCGAGGAGATGGAGGTGGAAGGCCTTTTGGTTCCGTCAGGGATTGCAGAGAGAGCTCGATTGGCGCCTTCAACAGACCTCCCGTCTTCTTCTTCTCAGCCAGATATCACACTATGGGCAGACATTGACAGTGAGGTGACCTTTGAAGTAGCTCCATTTCCTTCTCCTGGCTTCGCTTCATCCGAGAGTTTCGTCTGGCAAAATCTGGACATGCTGCGCCAGCTGGTGGAGTCCCAGCCTAGACTGACTTATCTGCAGCTGAAGGAGATAGCCGAGCGTTTCACCGCTGGTCTATAGGCAATGGGCTGTCCCATGGAAATATGGGCCCGGCGGGTTCTATTGTTGTTAAAGTTTATACATCGCCGGGACTTCTTGGCACATATTATGTCTGACAGACTGGCAGCTTTGAAGTTGCAAAGGATGGAGTGCAAATCTGAGCTGGAGAAAATGGACTCTGTTCTTCAGGAGCGCCAACGCCGACTGCAGTCTCTGGCGCAGCGGGAGGAGTTCATGTGCAGCCGGATAACCATCCTGGAGGCTGAACTATTTGATCTCCGAGCTGAACTGCCGTAGATAACAACTTCTCGGCCGCAGCTTGCGGAGGAAGTAGCTCTGTTGGAGGGGCAGGTGGCATCCTTTCAGGACGAGTCTACTCGGCTACAGGAGGAGGAGGCTCGACTTCATGAGCTGAGGGCTGCCCCGCATGTAGGGCTTCTGGCCTTCGAAGACATATTCCGGCGCCCGTGATCATCTATTCTCCCCTTTTTGTAATACAATTCCCCCTCAGGGGCCCTTCTTGTATTCCCTCTTTTATTCAATGGAAAGGAATCTTTACACCAGTTTCATATGTGGTTTGTTCTTTACTTATCGCACCATCAATATTTCACGGCGATTTGGCAGTGGTTTCAGCGGTCCCCGTGCGAATAGTCCGTACCTAGCGGGAGAGCGTCCACCCTTTCAGAGAGAGGATGGGGGACTCGCTCCACCGCGCGACGGTATCCAGCGGGCGCTTAAACCGAATCTGGGGGTAGTTGAATGAAAGAGGTTTAGAACATTGTCTGGGACAAACGGATGGCTCATCCGGGACAGGTCTCAAGGCTGGTCGGGGCAAAGTGCCAATCGACCAGTGACTGATTTTATCATCGATGTTGGGTTTATATCGACGTAAAGAAGTCTTATAGGTTTCGTAAGAATAGACATAGGGTCTAGACTGGGTAGACTTGATCACAGGTGGGACATGAAAAGGGTATGTGGTTCCCATCAGAACGGACGTAAAGTCTGAACTGAACAGGTTTCATCATTGGCCGGGCAATGTACCGATCGACCAACGGTTGGCTTCATCATCGATATGGGGTTTATATCGATGCAAAGGAATTTCATAGGGTTCATCAGGATAGACGTAAGGTCTAAACTGGATAGGATTTTATCATTGATTGGGTAAGGTGCCGGTCGATCAATAGCTGGTTCCATCATCGATATTGGGTTCATATCGATGCAAAGGGATTTCATAATGTTCATCAGGATAGACGTAAGGTCTAACTGGGTAGGGTCGTATCATTGATCGGGCAAGATGCCGGTCGATCAACGGTTGGTTTCATCGTCGATATTGGGTCTATATCGATGCAAAGGAATTTCATAAGTTTCATCAGAATAGACGTAAGGTCTAAACTGGGTAGGGCTGTATCATTGATCGGGCAAGATGCCAGTGGATCAATGGTTGGTTTCATCGTCGATATTGGGTCTATATCGATGCAAAGGAATTTCATAAGTTTCATCAAAATAGACGTAAGGTCTAAACTGGGTAGGGTTTCATCACTGATCGGGCGAGATGTCGGTCGATCAATGGTGGGACGTAGGTAGAGGTGTAGGTCTCGTCAGGATAGACGTGAGGCCTATTCCAGCAGGTTTTATCACGGGTGGGACATTTGAAAGAGGGTATGTAGATTCCATCAGGACAGACGTAAGGTTTGTTCTATCAAGATTTTATCGTTGACCGGGCAAGGAGCCAAACGGTTAACGGAAGGCTTTATCAAGGGAAGGCAGTATGGAATTTCTCAGAATTACCACATTACTGACCCAGGCGCCCTTTCGGGTTTTCACCGGAGCCAGCCCCCTCTTGCTTTTGCCCACGTGCCCTTTCGGGTTTTCACGTGGCGGGGTACCCAATTTTGCCTGCAGTGCCCTTTTGGGTTTTCACCACAGCTGGGTTTTAGCCATTTTTGCCCTCGTCCAGAATGCCTGAACAAGTCTGGCGGGGTATCTCTATTTTTAACCCCATTTCTTCATTTTTTTTTAACGTCTTTTCTGGAACTGGAACTTTCATTCTATGGACCATGGCGCCATATGTTTATGGTGGATACATGATCATTGATGTGGGTGTCAACATCAATGCAAAGGGAAATAGGGTTTCATGATCTATCCAGACGAAAGGTCCGAATTGATTAAGGGGATATAGATAGCAGCCCAGGCACGAAGCCATTTGCTGGCAATGGGAGTTTCATCGTTAATGTAAGGTTTGACATTAACGCAAAGGAATAGAGTTTCATGATCTATCCAGACGAAGGGTCCGAATTGATTCAAACAGCTATGTCATGTTTCGTCAGAGCAGACTGAAGGTCTACCATGGATGGGTTTTAGCATTGATCAGGCAGCATGCCAACCAATCAATAGCAGGTTTCATCATTGGTATTGGGCTCATACCAATGCAAGGATTTCATATGTTTCATCGGGATAGACGTAAGGTCTAAACCGGACAGGTTTTATCGTTGATCGGGCAGGATGCCAATCGATCAACAGCAGGTTTCATCATCGGTACCGGGTTCATACCAATGCAAGAATTTCATATGTTTCATCGGGATAGACGTAAGGTCTAAACCAGACAGGTTTCATCAGAATAGATGTAAGATCTAGACTGGATGGGATTCATTGTGGTGGATCTTAGACGAAAACAAGTGGAAGTGTTTTATCAGAATAGACGGAAGGTCTATCCCGAGGTGGGCCTTTTTTAGCATTGATCGAGGCAATATGCCTTGTGATCAACGGGGTTTCATCGTCAGGTGGGACTTTATGATGATCGTCCTTCTCGGAGTTTTATCAGGCAGGGTGAAAAAGGGCATTTTAAATTACCACATTACTGACCCAAGCGCCCTTTCGGGTTTTCACCGGAGCCAGCCCCCTCTTGCTTTTGCCCACGCGCCCTTTTGGGTTTTCACGTGGCGGGGTACCCGATTTTGCCTGCAGTGCCCTTTCAGGTTTTCACCACAGTTGGGTTATAGCCATTTTTGCACTTGTCCTAATGTAGGAGCAAGTCTGGCGGGGTATCTCTATTTTAAACCCCATTTTTACTTTCTTTTTTTTTCTCTCTCTCTTTTTTTTTTTTACATAAAGGGTGGCAAGTCGGAGGGCATGATGACCGACCCTTGGTTGACGGTAGACGTCTGTTGACCGGAGCACCGAGCCTTGCGCCGAGTAGAATGGTTCGTTTGTTAGCGAGGGTTGAATGCTAACGCGAAGGTATGATCTTTCGCCGATTCGAGCGTAAGGCCCGTAACGGCAATACGGGGTATTCTTTTGAGAGCTCGGCCAGGGCGGAGTGCCACTAGACCGAGGTGAGGTAGCTTGATCAGGGTGGAATGCCACTAAACCAAGGAAAGGGTAGCTCGGCTGGGGCGGAGTGCCACTTAAGCCACGGCAAGAGTAGCTCGATCAGGGCGGAATGCCACTAGACCAAGATAAGGGTAGTTCGGCCAGGGCGGAGTGCCGCTAGACCAAGAAAGGGGGTAGCTCGGCTAGGGCGGAGTGCCACTAGACCAGGATAAGGGTAGCTTGATCAGGGCGGAATGCCACTAGACCAGGATAAGGGTAGCTTGATCAGGGCGAAATGCCACTAGACCAGGATAAGGGTAGCTTGATCAGGGCGGAGTGCCACTAGACCAAGATAAGGGTAGCTTGATCAGGGCGGAATGCCACTAGACCAAGGAAAGAGTAGCTTGATCAGGGTGGAATGCCACTAGACCAAGGAAAGGGTAGCTCGGCTAGGGCGGAGTGCCACTAGACCAAGATAAGGGTAGCTCGATCAGGGCGGAATGCCACTAGACCAAGATAAGGGTACCTTGATCAGGGCGGAATGCCACTAGACCAAGGAAAGGGTAGCTTGATCAGGGCAGAATGCCACTAGACTAAGGATAAGGGTAGCTCGGCTAGGGCGGAGTGCCACTAGACCAAGATAAGGGTAGCTTGATCAGGGCAGAATGCCACTAGACCAAGGAAAGGGTAGCTCGGCTAGGGCGGAGTGCCACTAGACCAAGATAAGGGTAGCTTGATCAGGGCGGAATGCCACTAGACCAAGGAAAGGGTAGCTTGATCAGGGCAGAATGCCACTAGACCAAGGAAAGGGTAGCTCGGCTAGGGCGGAGTGCCACTAGACCAAGATAAGGGTAGCTCGATCAGGGCGGAATGCCACTAGACCAAGATAAGGGTAGCTTGATCAGGGCGGAATGCCACTAGACCAAGGAACGGGTAGTTTGGCTAGGGCGGAATGCCACTAAGCCAAGGAAAGGGTTTGCCCGATTACTTAGGGAATGTCGGTTGCGCTGCATGATACAGCTTTAGATGCCTTCCGTTGAGTGGTGAGAATTGAATTTCCCCTCGATGGTTGACAACCACGTAGGCTCCTCCCTCGTAGACCCTCTGGACTACGTACGGACCTAGCCAGTTAGCAGCAAGCTTGCCTTTTGGATTGGAAGCCATGACTTCCCTTTTCTTGACCATGACCACGTCTCCCTTCTTGAATTCTCGCCCTTTGACAAGCTTATTGAAGGCATTTGCCATACGGGCTTGGTACATCTGGATATTTTTCTAGGCTTGTAGACGCTTACCCTCCAATTCAGCCAGTTCTTCAAGTCATCTTTCAGCATTGGTTTGTTCGTCGCGAACTAGGCCATGCTGGACTGCAATCCTGAGTGATGGTACCTCCAGCTCTATAGGGACTACTGCCTCGGAGCCGTACACTAGTGAATAGGGCGAACAACCCGTGGGGGTTTTATAGACAGTGCGATATGCCCATAGTGCTTCATACATCTTTTCACCCCAGTCCTTTTTATTAGAACTAACGACCTTGGCCAGCAGGGTGCACAGTGTCTTATTGAAGGCTTCGGCCAGTCCATTTGCTTGTGGATTGTACGGAGTGGAGGTCCTCCATTCTATTCTGTACTTCTCGGCAAGCCGATATACCTTCTGGTTCTTGAAGTGGCTTCCATTATCAGATATTATTCGACTGGGGATCCCGAATCGGAAGATGATATTGTGCTTGATGAATCTGGCAACCAACTCACCAGTCACTTCTCTGAGTGCTACTGCCTCCGCCCACCTGGAGAAGTAGTCTGTTATAGCCAAGATGTACTTGTGTCCAGCGGACGAAGTCGGTAGTGGCCCGACTACATCAGTTCCCCACTGAGCAAAAGGCCAGCTAGGAATCGTAGGGTGTAGGGCTACAGGAGGCTTCCTGGGTACAGTGGCATGCTCCTGGCATTTCTGGCATGACTTCGCAAACTGGCAACAGTCTTCAAACATAGTGGGCCAATAATAACCTAGCTTCTTGATTTCAATTTTCATCTTAGGCCCAGCCTGGTGTGCCCCTGCTGTCCCAGCATGTATTTCTTTCATTGCTTGCCAGGCTTCTTCAATAGATAGGCAGCGGAGCAAAATCTTCTTGCGGGCGTCCGCCATGATTCGAAACAGAGTTCCATTTCTGCATTCATAGGAATCTTTAACCCTTAGGAGTTTCATTCTCTCTTCTTTATTCTTGGGCAGCTGTTGGTGCAAGAACCACTGCAGCAGGTGCTGTTTCCAATCAGATATCTGGGCCTTGTCAACGGTATCAATTTCATATTCTTCAGGACACGCTTCCAGCATGCTGGGGACCTGTCGCCTGTTCATGACAATAATGTTCAGCGTCTCGTCTGGCGGGACTGATAGTGAGCTGGGTAGCTTTGCGAGTGCATCAGCTTGAGCAGTATGTCCCCGACCCACATGATTGAGCTCAATATGGTAGAAATTTGCCATGAGGCGTATAGCCTTTTGACAATAGGGATTTAATTCTAGCTTTCGCACTTCGAATTCTCCCTGTATTTATTTTATCACTAACATTGAGTCACTGAAGATCTGAAGCATTCGGATACCCATGCTGAGGGTGACCTGGAGCCCAATTATCAGGGTTTCATATTCAACTTCATTGTTGGTGCAGGGCTTATTTATAGAACAGGAGGTGTGCAACACTTCTCCCTCAGGCGATTTCAGCACAATGCCGGCCCCTGCACGTATCCTGGTTTTCCCATTGGAGTCAGTTTCTGTTCTTGATGCCCCATCAAAATATAATTGCCACATGATTGGCTGGGTTTGACAGGCTTCAAGCACTTCATCATCAGGTAGCTCGGTCTCAAGCATAGCATTTTCTGGTACAGGGTGTTCTGCAAAGAAGTCAGCCACAGCCTGGCCCTTTATAGCCCTCTGAGGTATATAAGTGATGTCAAACTCCATCAGAATCACAGCCCACTTGCCTAGTCGACCTTTGAGTGCCGGCTGAGTCAATATATATTTGAGCGGATCTACTGCAGATATCAATCTGATCTCATGTGACAACATGTAGTGTCGGAGCTTCTTGACAGCGAAGACCAGCGCCAGACAGGTCTTCTCTATGTAAGTATAGCTTTCTTCAGTTCTGATCAACCTTCTACTAAGGTAGTATAAGGCTTGCTCCTTTCCATCTCTATTTATTTGAGCTAACATTGCCCCCAGCGAGCAATGTGTGGCTGCTATATAGAGGATCAAAGGGCTGCCCTTCACTGGTGCCCCCAATACTGGAGGGGTTCTGAGATATTCTTTCAGCTTTTCGAAAGCCTCTTGGCATCTGTCGTCCCATAGGAACGGTACGTCTTTCATCATGAGCCTATGAAAGGGGTGACACCGACCCGACAGATTTGATATAAATTGTCAGATGTAGGCCAGACGCCCTTGCAGAGATCTTAACTCAGACAGATTCCTCGGTGGAGGGAGCTCTTGAATAGCCTTGATCTTGGACGGATCAATCTTAATGCCTCTGTGCCGGACAATAAATCCCAGGAATTTTCCACTGGTCACGCCAAAGGCGCATTTCATAGGGTTCATTTTCAGCTCGTATTTCCGCAGCCTTTGAAACACTATCTGTAAGTCCTGCAGATGGTCTTCCTTCTTTCTGGTCTTCACCACCAGGTCATCAACATAGCACTCCACTTTCTTGAGGAGCAAATCATCAAAAATCTTGGTCATAGCTCTTTGGTAAGTGGCGCCGGCGTTCTTGAGGCCGAACGGCATTCTTTTGTAGTGGAATATTCCTTTTGGACTGCGGAATGCAGTGTGTACTCTATCCTTTTCAGCAATCCAAATTTGGTTGTATCCGGATGAGCCGTCCATGAATGACAGGGCTTCATGACCAGTGATTGCATCAATCATTACTTCAGTAATTGGTACTGGGAAATCATCCTTCGGACAAGCCTTATTAAGGTCTCGGAAGTCAACACATATTCTGATCTGCCCATTTTTCTTCTTTTACGTGCACTATATTTGCCAGCCATGTGGTGTACTGATTTTCTTCGACAAAGCCAACATCAATAAGCTTGTCGACTTCTTTATTGATTTGGTTGATCAGCTCAGGCCGCATCCGCCTGGGTGGCTGTTTTATGGGGTTGGCTTCTGGGTCAATTGCCAGCAGGTGTTGTGCTACATTGGGACTTAACCCTGGCATTTCATCATACGTCCAAGCGAAGCAGTCCTTAAACTCCCTCAGAAATTGTATGTACTGTTCTCAGATCTCTGGTTCCAGCAGAACACTGAGAAAGGTTGGCCTTGGTTCTTCCTCTGTCCCCAAGTTCACTTCTGTGAGCTCATCAATGGTGGCCTGACCACCATCTTCGACTTCGGGTGGAGCCTCTTGCAAATCAACGAAGCCCCCCGGGATATAGTTTTCTTCAGTTTCAGAATTCTCTAATTCTTCTTGTCGGACCTCGGCCAATGATGATTCATCATACAGGGCAGAAATCGTGTGACTTTGTTCAGTCTTCCCATGGGCTATGACCGGCTCCGGGTGCTGCTTAAAGATTAGGTCTTCCACTTCTGGAGGTTTTGCTGGCGCATCTTCCTCTGGGGAATCTATATCTTGTAGAGCTCGAACTTCTTCCAGAATACATTCAAACTCTAAGCATTCTCTTGTATCATCAGAAATCCGATCTTCATCCTGGGTTCCCGTGTCAAACTTTGCTTCGGCCTGGAACAGGTCTTCCTTACAAGACAGTTCCTCCCAGCACCGGCATACATTTGCTTCATCAGACTTTTTGGCCTCGGGCTGGTTATTGGAAGGCCCATCATCCGGTATAGACTGATATATAATCTCTTCATCTTCTGAGGGGTAATCATCATAGCCCATCCCAGGAGGATCTTCATGTGAAAAGAAGGCGGAGATGACATCTATCTCGGCTTCATAGTATTCTTGTAGAGTGTAGCCCAATCCTGGGTGCTGGGTGATCTTTGTCAATTCCCTGCTGTTCTGGGGTGGATCCCAAAGTTATAGGAATGCTTTCTTCTGGGCAACGGGCTGCAGTGAAGGTATCTGCAGTTTGGAGAACATCTGCGAGACCCGTTGTGTAGTATAGTCCAAGCCTGTGATTGGCACCATTCGGCTTGTGGATTCTTCCGGGATCATGCAGTCCTGATCATCCTCTTCAACAGGCTCCCCGGTATAGAATATGATGGGAGGCTCGCAGAAGCGAGGGACCTCTATAATCTTGAGTGGCAGCACTGTCTGGCATTCCAAACTGGTGACGGGTTTGACCAGTCCTTCCGGTACTGGGACTTGTGTATATTTTTCTTTCATCTTTTCATCAGTATCATCGGGATGAATGCTTCGGGGTGTAATCCGTGCAAAATCCCCAACATGAGAGACATGGGATACTTCATGTTTCTTGACATAGCCCTGCGGTGGTGGTGGAGCCCAGTCTTCTATCTTTGCCGCCAACTTCTCCAGACCAGTCAAGACTTCTTTCTTTTTATCTTTCTGCTGGAGGTTCGCATAATAGGATGCATCGAGCATATGACACTTGAAGACTTCAAAGGGGTGTAAATCTGCAAACACCCTTTCCTCTTTGCCATCATGACAGTACTTAATGCACTGATGCAGTGTGGAAGGTACTATCTGGTACTCATGTAACCACGGCCGCCCTAATAAGGCCTTGTACGTGGTGTTAGAATCAATCACATAGAATCGCACCACAGTGGTGAGGTCCCCCAGTGTGAGGTTAAAATCTGCTACCCCCAGAGGTGTTTCACACTTCTGATTAAAGCCAGCAATCTTTATATCTCTGACCTTAGCGAGGTGCATATCAAAGTAGTACTTCTGATAGATGCGATATGGCAGAATGTTTACAGCAGCCCCAGCATCTATCAGTATCCGACTTAATGGCTGGCAGTTGAGATGTCCTCTCATGTATAGTGGCTTGTTGTGGCTGGGATTTGGAATCAACATGTCATCTTCAGTGAAAGTGACTGTCGGCGCAGAATTGACTTCTGTCAGTAATGCTTCATACTGTGCTGGTGACTGTAGAGCATCAATAATTGCTTGGCGGGCATCTTCACTTAAGGAAAGAATTTCCCATATAGAGAATCTGGTAGGGAGCTTCTTTAGCATTTTCATAATCCGGCTGCCTACCTGGACATTGGAGAGCCGCATTTCTTCTGCCCAGCGGGGCTTTGGCGACTCCTGAGGGGCTTGCGGCATTGCCTGCCTACTTCTTGTCTCAGCTCCATGGTTAGTTTCTTGAGGGACTTCTTCTGGAGAGATGGCCCTGGGTGTTGTCGGGGAATCTTTTTCTTCTTCTTTGCCTTGCCTAGGCTTCAGGGCTGTTGATTGCTGATGCTTGTTACTTCTGGCTGGTGCAGTTTACACTGGCTCTTCGCCCTCTAAACTGGATAAAATTCAAGGAATGACGGAGCCCCATCCCCTTTCTTTTCTTCTTGGTATAAATTAGCAGGAGGAGGGATCTGGACACCTCGCACTTCGGGCTCCGGTATCCGATAAGGTTGTTCTCCCCTGAAAATGATATTGTGATTGGCTGGCGGGGGGCGTCCCCATCTTCTCCCAGAGCGGGTAGCATGCGCCGAGGTGGAAGCTTCAGCATGGTTGGCTTCCAATGGCGTGGCTGATGCTTCTGTGTCATCATCCTCCCCAGGTAAGGTGAATAACACCGAGAGTGTGTTGCATTGTACTGTCATGGTTTTCTTTTTTCTTCTGTTCTTTGGCTGCCTTTTCTTCTTCTGGTGCTCTGACTTTGCTGGCTCCTGCCCCCAGAAGGGTTCAGTCTCATCTTTTTCCTGTTTATTCTCTGATTTTTCTTCAGTGGTCAACTCTTCCAGCTGCTCCCAGAGTATGCAATCTTTTACCAGCAAGGGCTTCGGCTCATTCTGCTCATATTCGTCGAGTCCATTGATGTACTGTTGGAGACGTTTTGCCTCAGGACTTATTTCTTTTTGTGTGGGAAGCGGAGTCTGTCTCCTCCGATTATAGGTGGGGATTCGGATGACTGGCTGTGTCTCAGCTACATGCCGGATCGGCTTTACCGGGGGCGGCCCCGACTTCGGAGCAGCATTCCGAGTGGATGGTCTAGTCGTTCCTGCAACAGGTGCCCTCTTTCTGGTCTTCACCGGCTTTGTCTGCCATCCCTCCTGATCCCTTAACGGGGTAAGGAAGCATGCTTCATAAGTGTGCCTGGTGCATTCTTCAACAGCCTCTTCGGGCAACTGCTGATATACAGAAATCATATTTACAGCCATCCTCATTGCTGGAGGTTCATGGGGGCATGGAGGGTTCACCTGATAGTCTCCTAACTGTAGCTCTCCCCTTTTGAACATACTTTCCATGACATCTTTGAAGACGTAATAGTCTTCTATAGCATGGCCCAATGCCCGGTGATACGGACAGAATAGTGGGTCATCTTTCTTTGTTGCATCTGCGGGTCTTTTTGGTTCGGGCAACGTTACTTTGTTGAACTTGTAGGCCCAACTGAATAGTGCACCCGTCTTCTCTTTGGGGAATGAATATGCCTTCCTCATTTTATTTCTCAGGGAGATCTTTTCTTTTATTTCTACCGGGCCTGCCGGAGGAGCATCAGTTTGCTTCCCTTTTTCTTTCTGTTGTTCAAAGGTACCGAAGTCGACAATATTGGCCTCTGAATGCGATGGCCGTCGATCAACAACTTTCCCCTTTTGCATAGCAGGGAGATTGGCGGTCGAACGCTTGGATAAGAATGTCTCAACCTCGGCTACTATGTTATTCAACCGGTCAAATGTTCTGACATCTGCCTCGATCATCTTTTCCAGCACCTCCCTTCTGAGGTTCTGTTTGCATATCTGCACTGCATCTTCTTGATGGGGCGGTCGCCTGCACCTCATGGCCAAATTCCTCCATCTTTTTATATAATCCAGGGCGGTCTCATCTTGCTTCTGTCTGGACGCATACAGCTCAGCTATCGTGATCTCCCTTTCTGTGACATGAAATCTGTCTCGAAACTTCTGCTGCATATCGGGCCAGTCAGCTACTAACCCGGCGGGCAAGCTGGAGTACCATTCAAAGGCCAACCCTGTAAGGGACGAGCCGAAGAATTTCAATAGATATGCTTCATCAGCAGCCAGGTCGCCCATAACTATGGTGTAATAAGCTATATGTTCCCTGGGGGAGCCTTGGCCGTTGAACTTTTCGAACTTCGGCGGCTTGCTGACGCCTGGTGGTAATCTCTTAGCAGCATAATGTTAGGGTGCTTGGCCCGGATACAGAGGGGGGGTGAATGAATCCTTCTACGAATAATGGCCAAATTTAAAAAACGGATGCTAGATAAGGAAACAGAATAGAACCAATTCTATTCTACTCAAATACAAACCCATAGAGCGCACCTATTCAAGCATCTAGCGGAAGCAAACTAAACAATCAAGCCACTGCTCAAAAGATTTTTTAGGTGGTTCGGTCCTTCAGACCTACATCCACCCCTCACTCCCAACCGAAGTGAGGCTTCACTAGCACACGCTAGAACCAAGCAGACTCAGTCTGCAAACAATTGCTGCCACACAGCTTGACCAGGGGAACAACCTCCCCTCTTCCTCCAAATTGGAGGGAACCTCTGGACTTAAATCCACAAGCCCAGAACCGGAGACAAGTCTCCCTTCCTCCAAACCGGAGGGAAACCACAAGTAGCTCCCAGCTACTTGCAACTGGAGATCAGATCTCCCTTCCTCCTAACCGGAGGGAACCCGACCTCAGACCAGAGGATCGAAAAGCACATCAAACCAGAAAATAAAGAAAAGATAATAAACGAAAAATAGCTTCAGCAAACAGAAGCTGAAACACGAGATGCACAATTTGGCTCCCACTGGAGCTGACTGGCCTGGATCTGATCCAAGGTCCAGTGAAGACAGATCTTCAGGTAAGCTTCTTTCTTCTTCTCCACGAACTCTCTCATTCACTCTCTCTCTAACTTTCTTTCTCTTAAACTCTCTTCCTCTTTCACACGATCACTATCTCTCTCTCTTTTCCTTTTTCTTCTTCTGCTGGATCGAGCTCTCTGTAACACTGCCTTTTCTTTCTTAGCTCTGATCACCCTTCATCGGTGGGCGAAGGTTTTTTCTTTATAGCCGCAGCAGATGGATAGGGCACTGAACGCGTGTGCCTCCCATGCTCGATCCTAGAACCTTCCTGCCACGTGCCCTCTTTGTATTTGTTCCTTCAGCATCGGATCATGTGCACCCAGACACTGGTGAATGTTCTTCCTCGGACCTGCAACGAGATAAGAGCCATTAATATTGAGTGTCATAAGAACTAGAACTGCATGAGGTTAGTGGACACGACAAGAGGTACTAAATAGAGAACGACACGAGATAAGGTGGTGACACAATGAACATTACTAAGAGAACTTTACGAGGTAGACAGAAAAACAACGCAAAGACACGAAGACAAGAACAGAAACCAACACTAAGTATGGTTTCAATACAAGAAAGACACGAGGACTAGGAAGAATAAAAACGACACGAAGATACAACAAGACAAATGACACGAAAGTGAAACAGGAAGCAACATGAAGTGCTGCGGTGTCCTGTACGCACTAGAACAAACCCGACACGAAGAGACGAAAACAACACGAGGTGAAGACACAAGGAGACAACGACACGAGGTGTAGAAAACACGACACGAAGTTATGAGAGGAGAAGCGACACGGAGTGTGGTCAATGTGATAAAGACACGAAGTCTAAATAACGAAAGATCAACAAGAAGACAGAATACAAAAAAACAACACGAAGACAGAACAGTGATCAGCACGAGGTGTGATTTCAACATAAGAGAGACACGGACTGATAACGACACGAAGTCGAAACAGTAATTGACACGGGGTAACACGACACGAGGTAAAAACGACACGAAGACAAAATTGACACATACTGAAAACAACACGAAGTCGAAACAGTAATCGACACGGGTTGAAAATAACACGAAGTCGAAACAGTAACCGACACGAGTTGAAAAACAAGCAAGACACGAGGTCTACGTAAAGCAACAAGGAAGTGTGGTCAAAGCGAGAACGACACGAGGTCTAATGAGAAAGATCAACACGAATACGGTGAAAACAGTACGAAGTAAAGATCAATGACACGACGTGTCACTGAATCAAGACACTACAGAGAAAAATGACACGCAATGTAGTGAAAACAACACAGACGCACGACCTGAAGGATAGTACACATAAACAACACGTGGTAAGAGAAGATGACACGGCGTGTTGGAAATACAAACAGTACTTAAACTAAAGCGACACGAAGACAAACAGTTCAACACGAGGTGTTATATACAAACAAGACGAAGTGCCAATCAACACGAATACAGTCCCTGAAAAATACCTGAAGTGAAATGAAGGTTCATTCTTCAACAAACATGTTCTTTGTTCATTTTCATAGAAAAATATTTTTGTTCAATTTTCACATAGACATAATTTTTGAAGACCACTAAGACTTATAGTGTTGTCATCATCAAAACATGTAAAGATTCAACAAGACTCAACAATCTCCCCCTTTTTGATGGATGGCAACACTATGAGTCTTGAGTCTTTGCAGAGAAGGAAAAAACACTAAATAGCCATTCGCAATGAATATCACAAACATTTTTCCTGATTTCTCCCCCTTTGACATCATCAAAAAAAATGAAAACAAGAAGAATGCAACAACGCAAATGATATGAGTTAAGTTAATTTGTCCAAGAGTCTGAGGGAGAAGGCCTCAAAAGGGCAACAAAATACAGAGCATAGACTTTTCAAGAAAAGTATCTGGCTTGTCTGCTAGAGGGGCCACGCGTCCTGCCTTGAGGTGGTCTCCCCCTTGGAGAAGCAGAAGAATGTTCTTGAGGTGGAGTTCTGCTGGAAGAGGCGTGACCAGGTGTTGAACCCAAGATAGACTGAAATTCCTTTAAATCATTTGATAGCTCAACAAGCCAATACGCCACAGTGCTTCTGACATTTGCCACTTCAGAAATAATGTCGTCTTGGCGAACACTGACAGTTTCATATCTGTCAGTCAGAGTTGTCATTTCTGATATGAAGGCGACCAACTTATCATAGATTTGCTGAATGCCTGGACCTAGGGCACTTGAAGACTTCTTCAACAATTCTAAAGCTGTTCTGATCTCATAGCAATGATCTATTATGGTAGAAGACATTTTGAAGGAGGAAATATTAACATCATGTGACTCTCTCAGAGCTTTTGCAATTTTTGAACAAATCTCCTGTAATCCTTCCATCAAGGATTTGATTGCATCATCTGAAGCCCTTTTGTTTAGAAGGAATCGTCTCCATTCAGTGAGGAGAGATATCTCAAGCTTCAGTAATCTGGTATGTACCTGATTAATGTTGAGAGTGACAAATGTAAGCAGATCATCTAATTTCTTGTCTTGTTTTTGCATCTGCTGAGTCAGGTTTATGAGAAGCTCTTCAATGTTGGGCGCCCGGGTAGATTCAATGTTGGGTGCCTCTGCAGATAAGAATCTAGGTGGACCTAGAGGTGTACCAAAAAATTCACTGCCAGGTGCAGTTCTCTCAGCTGCTTCCTCTTGTACTGGCATTTGACTGCTCTCAGTTGGGACCTGAACTTCATCTTCAGCTTGAGTTTCTTTCTGAGGGAATACATCTTCAGGTTCCTCTTCTTCACTTGAAGATTCTATATCTAGTTCTATGACAGGAACCTTTTCTCTATCTTCCATGAGTTCCTAATCTGCAGGGCTGCCAACAAAGGCCTGCTCAAGACTTTCAGATACGACCAAGTTGGTAGCCTCTTCCAAGCTTCGCTCAACAGTTGCTCTTAAAATTTCATTAACAAAAACAGCAAGATCTTGATCAGTACTGTCTTGCTCTTTAGCTGGCTGTTCTTCAGGCACTATTGCCTCTTCAGATGTCTTCCCAAACGAATCAAATAGCCCAACAATGGTTGCATCTAGATCTGTTTGAATGCTTTCGTCAGACAATCTGATGTCCTCAGATGCAGCCTCAACTAGCCTCTGAAATGAGAAGGGTACTTCGATGGGTGCAGCTGGCAAGGTAGACACTGGTGGTTCAGCTGGTGTTTCCTGTTGAGCAATCTCAGAAACCAATTGCTCACCAGCTTGGGCTAAGACTTGAAATTCTTCTAAATGCTCCCCCTGAGATTGTGATTCCCTGGCCTTTTGGACCTTAGCTTGTCCCACCATAGAGGAGTCCTCTAACCCCAAAAATACTGAAACAAAGTTCATATTAAAAATGTTTCTGGCCTTCACTTCTGATGCGGCCTCTCCATCCAAGCAAATCTCAGAGTGCTTGAATATCTCAGTCAGATGGGCGGCATAGGGAAGATGTCTCTTGGATCCAATGCATCCCTTCATGACCGAAAAAATAATCTCTGGCAGACAAATCTTTACATTTTGAATCAGACAAAACAGTAGAAATCTCTGTGTGTCTGTAATTCTTCCTCTAGCCCCAGTCTGTGGGGTGATAATGGAAGCGATGACATTCTGAAGGAGCTTGTGAAGAGGAGGAAATGACGATGTCTGATAAGCTTTTAGCTTTAACTGCCCCTTATCATGAATATTACTGGGTTTACCAGTAATGACTGAGAAAGCTTCATGGAGACTGTATCGAAAGCTTCCCTCTACCTCCCCTTTATCTGGAACACCGAGGGCTTTGTGGAGGGACTCACATGTAACAGTTAACTCGACCCCTTTAATAGATGATAATAAGGCAGACTTGTCTCGGCTCAAGGACAAGTTATTATAAAATTCCATTACCGGCCTAGGGTAATAGACACGGTGATTTTCTAAGAAATCTCTCCACTCCTGAAACTCAAAGATTCTTAACAGTTCTGGGAACTTCGAGACCAAAGTTTCATCTCCGAAATCTATTAATCTAGGAGGAATGATTTTCCCACTTTCTACAAACACGGTAGACTGAGACATCCTGGTACCTTGTTCGGAAGATACTTCCGCAGCAGGTTCTGGCACAAGACATCTCTGTTGCTTAGATGAGGGCTCTTCAACAATTTCTTTTCCCTTCCTCTTCCTGTCACCCGGAGCTGCTGACCTTTGCTGATCCATCTACCGGAACTTCTAGAGTATCAACTCTCTCTTGCAGGCTGCTATTGGACGCGATGCTAGACTGAAGAGAGGAATAGACCTCTGTGGGGGGAAGAAGGTGAGAGGGAAGAGATGGAGATGGGTTTGAAGAAGACGCTCAAGGTGGAGCGGCACGAGGATGAATAGGAAGCGGCAAGGGGAAATAAAGGGTTTGAGGTTGAAGGCGTGAGAAACAAAAAAAGGTGTTGTCGAGTAGCTTTTTACTCTTATCACACTTTTTCTGTAAATACCCAAAATACCCTTAGTTCTGATGTAACGCAGCTACACCATATTAAAGTTAGCCCTTCAATATGTGGACGGGTTATATTCTTCCAAAAACCAAGGTCAGTTAACTCAAGATATTAAATCAGCATAATCACAAAATTAGCTGTTAAAGTTGCTTAACCTAGAGAGAGACACGATTAAATTGCACCTTATGTTTGTCAAGCAACGAAATAACACAACAAAGTCAAGTAGATTTCATTTCTTCATTTAATGGACGAGAAGCCATACAGGGTCAACCAATTTGTTGAACACAAGGTAGAATAGTCCCTTTTTACACAAGGAGACATGTTTATCAGACACCAGAAACCCTGGTTACTCAGGACAAACTACCTTAATGCCAATGATATTTTTCTTTTGAGAATTTTTTCCCTTTTTTTTTATTTTAACATTTCTACACAGAGATAGCTAATTGTATCATGACAGAGACTCTGGACTTCATTGATCTAGAGTGTCTATTTCTCCACAAAAGCCATTGCTCTGCCACAAATAATGGCGTATTCCCTGGAAGCACTTCTCATGATTTTAGACAAAAAGAAATCTTACTTAACACAATTTTATCTCAGAGCTCTCTTTACATAAGTTTCAGTTAAGTCGAGATCCTCAATAAGTTTTTCTCATTTAACAGGAAGTTTTATAATATGTTGACCAACACTTGAGAAGATAACTTAGAAGGATCAAGGACCAAATATAACCCCCAAACATTGAAATTCTTTATTAACAGGTGTAGATTGTTACACTTGATATAGGGTGGTTTAAGGTATACAAATCTTATCTGATAAGAGCAAGAAGACTGAAACCACAATTTCTTCGAGAGAGAATCTGAACCAATAGTGAGAGGTGAGAGATAATGAGGTGGCTGATTGAATAGAGAGAGATGAAATGAGATGAGCAGCACTCCTATCAGCAAGCCAACAAGTGAGAGATCACTCAAGACATTAGGCACTAAGGACATATCCAAATATAGTATTTTGAAATAGTTCTGTCTCACATCCAGAGAAACTCTTGGGCAACAGACTGCAACCTCTTGAGATGACTGATCTTAAAACCACATTAACTGCATCGGCTGACAAAAATCTTCAGAAACCAAATAGCCTGACAAGCTCCTCTTCAGCCCACTCAAGGACATCTCACACACGACTCTTGGAAGTGTTAATTATTTAATGAATGCAGTGTTTGCCATGAAAGAATTATGCAACATACAGTTTTCAACCAGCATTCGCTTTCAGTTAAAGATTTCAGAAATTTCAGAGTGCATGTTTTAGAAAATAATGCAACTTGCAGATGATGAATGAATATGCAAGACCAGATTCAATATGCATGCACTAGATGAAACTAATAGCAAGATATGCAAGAATGCATCAAACCAGATATGCAGTAAGTTTCAAAATGGGACATGTAGAGAGATTACCTGAAAATTGTGAGAATGGGGTTTTCATTCTTGAGTGCCTTGGATCATTACCCCTTTTATTTCAGTCCCAAGGCACACCTGCAAAACAAGGTTTATTTTGCACAAACAGGTACCCAAGAGGTCTTGGGTCCTGACATGACATTATTATGTTTAGCAAGTTTTCTCAGCACATTTCCAGGAGTAGTTTTAAGATCTGATTTATGCACATTCTTATTAGCATGAATTCTATGTGCATACACATGAGATTTTCTGTTAACAGGGTAAAATTTCTGTTTACCAAAACTGGTTTGGTTTTGATATCCTGCCAGCCAACAGGTTGCAGCCCTGTGACCTGGCTTCCCATAGTGATGACATGAAGGTTTTACTGATTCTTTTACAGGGAATTTGGCATTTTTGAAATTCATATTTCTATCCTGAATATGCCAACAGTCCTTGACTGTGTGGCCATGCTTTCTACAGTGAGAGCAAACTAGAGAATTTCTTCTAAAAGAACCTGACCAGCATTCAGAGGCCTTGTGACCAATTTTTTTGCAATTAAAACATATAATGTGCTGGTACTTGTTAAAGGCATGTTGATTTGCAAAGTGTTTTGTATGATATGAACATGATTTTTCCTTACTACTTGCAAACCAACAATGAGCAATAGTGTGTCCTACTTTATCACAATTAGAACATATGACATTCTTTTTCTGACCAGACACAGATTTTCTAGCATGCTTATTGTCATCTTTTTCCATCACAAAGCAGTTACTCATAAGATGTCCATACTTACCACAGTAATGACATGAGCCATTTGATTTCTTTAAAACGTGATATTTATCTGATGAGTTTTTAGCATGCAGATTGTTCCTTTGAATTTCTGATGTTTTATGATTTTTATTTTGTTTTTCTGTTTTCTTAGCCTTATACTGAGGTGGAGATGAGACAGAAGGTTTTTCCTGTTCAGAAGATTTGACAAAGACAGTTTTCAGGTTGACTCCATCAACCTTCCTCATGACTGGACTGTAACCCAGTCCTTCCTTGTTAAAGTTAATCTTTGTTCTCCGTATTTTCTGAACAATGGGCTGTTTGTCTTTTGATGTAGTGGCTATATTTGAAGTATTTACAAAGGATGTCATTACTTTGTTCTGCAAAGCCTTCGTAGTTAGATTATTGTAGCCCAACCCTTCCTTTTTGACATTGACTTTTACACCTAACAGCTTGTCTAGGTTTTTCTGCCCATCAACAAATTTAGACAAGGAGGCTTTCAAATCCTGAATTTCATTTTTAAGAGATACAATGTGTATTTCATAACTAGTGATCTCTTGTTCACTACAATTGACAGCTTCATTCAAAACCTTGTTAGCTGTTTTATATTCTTCAATTTTCTTTCTTAGCTCATCTACCTCTTCAGTCTCGTTTGTACAGATAGCTTTTCCTTTTTCCAATGTGAGAAGTCTTTCAGACATGGCACTGTTTAACAGTTTTAATTTTTCAACTTCTTCTTTAAGCTTATCATTTTGAAATAGCTCATTTATTAGAAGCTGATCTTCTGAGTTAACCATGCTTTCTCTCCTAGCTTCAAACTCCCTCAATTCCTTTTGTTGTTTTTCAAAATCTTTCTGTAATTCTATGTTTACAGATTTTATGGCGTTAAATTTTTCAATCAGCAACTCATTCTCTCGTTTAAGTTTCTTTAGTTGTTCATCATTTTCTTTAGAGAGCTTTCTGAGGAAGACATCTTCAGATTTTAAATTGTTCAGCTCAGAGTGAACACATTCAAGTTCCTTCTTCAGTTCTACATTCTGGTTTTTATACATATGATTATCAGACAGACATGCATCATGAGATTTCTTCGTACTTGAACAATTTTTACATGGAGAGCTAGAACTATCTACCCGAATACTCTTTTTCAACTTTTTATACTGTTTTCTTAACAGTTCATGAGATTCAAATAGTTCAGCATATGCATTCTCCCAATCTTCTAGAGAGAAATTCTCGAAGATATTTACCTCATCATCATCATCTTCTTTAGTTTGATTGCTGCCTTGATCACTGGCACTTTGATTTCTTCTGTTGGCCATCATGCATCTGTCCACATCTATCTCCTAAGTTCGCTTCAGTGCATCCAAAATATCTTTAGCAGAACTGGATTCAAAGAAACATGAATGAAAAGCTCTATCAGTAGCTGCCTTCATTAAATTTATTGCTATCTGATTTTCTTCATGCATGGATTTGTGACTGTCAGTCCATTTGGACTTTTTCCTAGGTAGTTCATGAGGTCCATGTGAAATTACTTTCCACAGGTCTGGATTAACAGATTTAACATAATTCTTCAAAACAGCGAACCATGCATCAAAATGCGTACCACTGAAGATCGGTGGATAGGCCATGAGAACACACAGATTAACGCACAAGAATATTGATGCACTAAAAGGAAATAAGCACCTAAGATTGCAAGATCGATCTGCAGGTCGCTGGACCTTGTAAGCAGACACCCGCTCTGATACCAACTGTTAGGGTGCTTGGCCCGGATACAGAGGGGGGGTGAATGAATCCTTCTACGAATAATGGCCAAATTTAAAAAACGGATGCTAGATAAGGAAACAGAATAGAACCAATTCTATTCTACTCAAATACAAACCCATAGAGCGCACCTATTCAAGCATCTAGCGGAAGCAAACCAAACAATCAAGCCACTGCTCAAAAGATTTTTTAGGTGGTTCGGTCCTTCAGACCTACATCCACCCCTCACTCCCAACCGGAGTGAGGCTTCACTAGCACACGCTAGAACCAAGCAGACTCAGTCTGCAAACAATTGCTGCCACACAGCTTGACCAGGGGAATAACCTCCCCTCTTCCTCCAAATTGGAGGGAACCTCTGGACTTAAATCCACAAGCCCAGAACCGGAGACAAGTCTCCCTTCCTCCAAACCGGAGGGAAACCACAAGTAGCTCCCAGCTACTTGCAACTGGAGATCAGATCTCCCTTCCTCCTAACCGGAGGGAACCCGACCTCAGACCAGAGGATCGAAAAGCACAGCAAACCAGAAAACAAAGAAAAGATAATAAACGAAAAATAGCTTCAGCAAACAGAAGCTGAAACACGAGATGCACAATTTGGCTCCCACTGGAGCTGACTGGCCTGGATCTGATCCAAGGTCCAGTGAAGACAGATCTTCAGGTAAGCTTCTTTCTTCTTCTCCACGAACTCTCTCATTCACTCTCTCTCTAACTTTCTTTCTCTTAAACTCTCTTCCTCTTTCACACGATCACTATCTCTCTCTCTTTTCCTTTTTCTTCTTCTGCTGGATCGAGCTCTCTGTAACACTGCCTTTTCTTTCTTAGCTCTGATCACCCTTCATCGGTGGGCGAAGGTTTTTTCTTTATAGCCGCAGCAGATGGATAGGGCACTGAACGCGTGTGCCTCCCACGCTCGATCCTAGAACCTTCCTGCCACGTGCCCTCTTTGTATTTGTTCCTTCAGCATCGGATCATGTGCACCCAGACACTGGTGAATGTTCTTCCTCGGACCTGCAACGAGATAAGAGCCATTAATATTGAGTGTCATAAGAACTAGAACTGCATGAGGTTAGTGGACACGACAAGAGGTACTAAATAGAGAACGACACGAGATAAGGTGGTGACACAATGAACATTACTAAGAGAACTTTACGAGGTAGATAGAAAAACAACGCAAAGACACGAAGACAAGAACAGAAACCAACACTAAGTATGGTTTCAATACAAGAAAGACACGAGGACTAGGAAGAATAAAAACGACACGAAGATACAACAAGACAAATGACACGAAAGTGAAACAGGAAGCAACATGAAGTGCTGCGATGTCCTGTACGCACTAGAACAAACCCGACACGAAGAGACGGAAACAACACGAGGTGAAGACACAAGGAGACAACGACACGAGGTGTAGAAAACACGACACGAAGTTATGAGAGGAGAAGCGACACGGAGTGTGGTCAATGTGATAAAGACACGAAGTCTAAATAACGAAAGATCAACAAGAAGACAGAATACAAAGAAACAACACGAAGACAGAACAGTGATCAGCACGAGGTGTGATTTCAACATAAGAGAGACACGGACTGATAACGACACGAAGTCGAAACAGTAATTGACACGGGGTAACACGACACGAGGTAAAAACGACACGAAGACAAAATTGACACATACTGAAAACAACACGAAGTCGAAACAGTAATCGACACGGGTTGAAAATAACACGAAGTCGAAACAGTAACCGACACGAGTTGAAAAACAAGCAAGACACGAGGTCTACGTAAAGCAACAAGGAAGTGTGGTCAAAGCGAGAACGACACGAGGTCTACGTAAAGCAACAAGGAAGTGTGGTCAAAGCGAGAACGACACGAGGTCTAATGAGAAAGATCAACACGAAGACGGTGAAAACAGTACGAAGTAAAGATCAATGACACGACGTGTCACTGAATCAAGACACTACAGAGAAAAATGACACGCAATGTAGTGAAAACAACACAGACGCACGACCTGAAGGACAGTACACATAAACAACACGTGGTAAGAGAAGACGACACGGCGTGTTGGAAATACAAACAGTACTTAAACTAAAGCGACACGAAGACAAACAGTTCAACACGAGGTGTTATATACAAACATGACGAAGTGCCAATCAACACGAATACAGTCCCTGAAAAATACCTGAAGTGAAATGAAGGTTCATTCTTCAACAAACATGTTCTTTGTTCATTTTCACAGAAAAATATTTTTGTTAAATTTTCACATAGACATAATTTTTGAAGACCACTAAGACTTATAGTGTTGTCATCATCAAAACATGTAAAGATTCAACAAGACTCAACACATAATGTGCAGGGTATGGTACTTTGTAGATGTCATAAGTACCGGAATCATCCCCGACTTTCTCAGACAGCTTCATCTCAACGATCTTTTCTATCATCAGTTTATTTGCCACAGCCGGATCCACTGGTTCTAGAAAGAAATATGCCTGCTGATGACTGAAGGGGGTCGTCATGGCCGTTGTGTGCAGCGTCGGCTGGGATGTTGGCACAGCAGGCTGTGTTTGAGATGTAGAGGGCTGTGCTGCCACCTGTGGTGGAAGAGGCTGATTCTGTGCCCTGCCTTCGCTATTCAGCTGAGGGACGGCTAGGACGGCCACTTCGGTTGAGCTGGAAGTCTGTCCTGCCGGCTCGGCCTGCTTAGAAACAGGCGTCTGCTCATTTCTCTCATTCAACTGTCTTCTGAGAGAATCAATTTCCCGTTGATACCTCATGAACATTATCCGGGTCATGGGATCTATAGTTGTGGGAATTTGCATTTCCCCTGAAGTCCCTTCAGTGGGGTCCAAGAGAGAATTGTCTTCTTCTTCAGTAGTCACCACATTTACTGTCATCGTGGTGACTCTTCGGGTCTCATTGACGGCCGAGAGGTCATCTTGACTGGCAACTGCTAGCTTATCTTTTGCTGCCTTGCTTCTTCTTGTGATGACACCCGGTCTGTATGCCAGGTTAATCAACTCTTATGGCTGTTCTGGTAACATACCATATCTTCCGGCGACGCCGGCCATGTTGCAAGCGAGAATCTGCATTCTTCCTCTTTGCCTGCGAACTCTTCTCTTGACCTGTCCGGGATATGTCAGACGGTCAAATACAGACATTCTCTTTTCTTCCCTTTCTTCCTGGTAGATGTCTTCTTCATATCTGGCCCTATGGCCATCTTCATAGTCATTGGAGTTAGAGGACGACGCCTCTAGCATCACTTCTTCTCCTTCTTCTTCTTCCTCAGTGCCCAAGGCACGAGATAGTCTTTGTTGCCCCAGGGAGGAATTCCCAAGGCAATGAAAGTAGTCTTGAACCACCCGGTTCATCTCTTCTTGGCTCTGCCCTTGTAGCTTCGAACGGGGCAGCAGCCTTTCCTGGGTCCTTGGCTGATAGGCCAGCCTTGAGACTTGAGCAGCCAGGTACTTCGACCTGGGGTATCTGAACACATCAGCCTGCCTGGCGCAGGCCTGGGATCTCTGCGGAGTAGCAACAACAGTAGCTTCCTCCATCATGCTTTCATCCTTCTTTTGAAGATCTCTGCCCCTCCTCCCGAGGTGAGCAACAGCAACATCTTTCTCTTTCTTCTCCCATCTCCTGCCCCCGGCCCTGGGGCGGACGGCAGCAACATATTCTTCTTTTTTCTCATTTCTTCCGCCCCCAGCCCTAGGGCGGGTGATAGCAACATCTTTCTCCTGAGCTGGTGCCCAGCTCTGAACCTTCTTCGGCACCCAAACTTGTTTGAACTTGGTCGGCCTGGGCGCCAGTGGCTGCTTCCCCTTGTTCTCCCAGTTGGCCCTCCTGGTGGCCAGCGGTTGGAATCTATTGTTGGTATGAACTGATGGAATGATCCTGTCGGGCCGTGCATCCCTGGGGCGGCCATTGAGGTTCACCCTCATGTTCCCCATCATCATTGTCTTTCCTGAAGCCGAAGGGTGGCCTCCAGTTACAGCACACCGACTTCTCTGGTTGTTTCTTCTTCTCCTACCAGCAGTGGCGGAGACAGCAGTCTTCTTCTCTAGGTGATGGACCAGGCAAGAAACGGCAGTAGGAGTAGCTGCCATCTTCCCTCCCTCAGCTTTTGGTGCCACCGTGGTCTCTATCATGGAGATCTTTTCAGCTTCGTTGTCGACTTGCAGCAGATCGACAAATACGAGGCCCAGGCAATTGGGTAGACCCACCGCTGGAGGCATGGATCCGAACTCCATCGGCACCGTCAGGTACCCTCCGTGGATATGGCCATCGACCACTTGTTGGCCGAAGTGAACAGCAACTAGTCCAGTCTCCATTTGCAGTTTCTGCGAGTAAGATTAACACACAGTTAGAATCTTGAGAGAGGCCGCCGGGCCTCTTACTTTGGCGTAAAGATGAAGGGAGACTAAGTCCCACCGGGCGTGCCAGACTTGTGGGAATGGATTTTTTTATTATTAATATTTTATTATTTATTTTTTTATTTATTGGTTTATTGGTTGGTTTATTAGGTGTGCCAGTCACATATGTGACGATTTCATTGTGCGCTCGATCTGACTTCTAATCAGTCGATTGTGAGTGATCGTGTCTAGACCAAAAGTCCGTCATACCATAAAGGTTATGACGTTAATTACGTCCTCCCTAAGGAAGACAACCCTTGATTAAACGCCAAAGTAAGAGGAGACCGGCGGCAAAAGCCCAAATGAGAGCATGCTAATTTATCTGCAAGACATTGAGTAGACTGGATAAAGCGAGGGTATATCAGGTGCGGAGCAAGTTCGGCAGCATATCCCCATATCTTGGATCATGCCAAGGAGAGATAGACCATCATCCACGGGATGCCGGGACGAGGGCCGAAAGAGAAGGGCACTAGGCCCGGGAACACTGTTTGCATTCATAACACCAGTTGATATTCCCTTGGAAACCATCGGAGCACATGCAGTGGCAGAGCTCCTTAGGTTCATAGGGTTACAGAGGAATCCTGATCGGGACCGAGTAATGTAGGGGAGGCCATTCCCCATTAGTTTATCTCCTGAGGCATGCATGATGACCTCTGGATATCCCTCAGACAGGTACAGTGGAGTGATCAAGAGTTGGACTGAGGTGGAGATGGAAATTCCTAGTGCAGGGCTTTGGTGGAACCTTCTCGGCACAGTTTTCACATAAAATGGAGGGGTTTGTTGGCATAAAGGAGGGGTTCTCGGCATAGCTAGGTTCTCGGCATGTAATATACCATGCCGGGAACTATTCATCGTGCCGGGAAGGTCCCGTGCCGGGAAGGTAGGGGTTTTGGCAACAAGGAGGGTTCTCGGCGTGGAAATGCCATGCCGGGGACTATTCATCGTGCCGGGAAGGTTTATGGGATTTCACGGTGCTCTGTTCTAAGGGTTTTTGGGATTTAGGCTTCGATTGAGGAAGGGTTTAGGACACAAATGGGAGGCTGGATCAGGGCATTTGCTGGGCAGTGCCAAGGAATCAAAGAAGGAGGTAGAATCCATCGAGAGATCGCGATCATCAGCCGTTTACAGCCCTCTGGGACAATTGTTCTTTCCCTGTCGCTAGTCGTCCAGAGAATCAAGAGATAGCCATCTCAGATCCCTGGAGCGACCCTAGTGGCTTCAGAAGAGGAGACTGAACGAGAGAAAGGAGGGCCCCGTGATGCCAGCATCACTGACAGGGGAATAGGATAGAGCCCAAAGACCCATGGAAGCGAGGATCGGGGCTCTACCTTCGCTGTCCCTCCAGGAATAGCAGTCGGAGGGCGGAAATCATCCAAAAACCCGATCATCGGAATGACTGATTCATGTAATAAACAACACATATTCCAAAGAACAGAGGAACTAAAGATCTCATTATTCCGTTTATTAGCCTCATGATATTATGTTTAGTTTCCACATCTCTTTTAGTGCCAGCTCCTGGAGAAATTTAGGCAGCACCTCCCTCGGATTTGGCATTTGCCAGGGGATGATAGACAATCACCCACGGAATGCCGGGGTGAAAGCCAGAAAAGAAGGGTATTAGACCCCTAGCCAGTGTGCGTGCTTGCGGGCTTGCAACACTATCTTAATATCCCTTTTACGGCCATCAAAGCCCATGCAATGGCAGAGCTCCTTTGGTTAGTAGGGTCTGTGAGCAAAGTCCACTCCAAACGATATAATGTAGGGGGAAGTTGCTCCCCATTGATTTGATCCTTGAGACGAGTATGGTGACCATGAATATCTCTCAATAGGATGTAGGGTTGCCTTGGGTGAATTAAAAGGGTATAGGAATAATTTCTTGGCCAGTAGCAAGGGGTTCTCGGCCTGGCTCCAAGGATTGGAGGGTTCTCGGCGCAGGAATTGGGAGCTAGAAAGGGGAGGCCAAGGTTCTCGGCGCCCAAAGTTCCCGGCGCGCTGACCAGCGCGCCGAGGGCTATTCATGGCGCCGGGAAGGTCTTGGGCCGAGAAGGTCTGGGCGCCGGGAAGGCCCTGCTTTGGGGTTTTAGGGGTTTTTTTTTTGTTCTTGGCTCTGCTCTGGGGGTTTTGGGGGTAAGATCCATTGAGAAATCTGGGTCATCAACTATTGAAACCCTCGGGATATATATACATATGATTTTATTGCCTGCTGTCCAGGTGATCAAGAGATTGATGTCTCTGATCCCTGAGCAGCCTGAAGGCTCGAGAGAGTGCTAAAATCTCTGCAGGAGGCATGCCATTAAGAGAAGAAAGGATAAGGAGATGAAACCCAATAACCCATTGGATGAGGGCCGGTGCTCCATCCTCATCTTTTCTCAAAGGACAGACCCCTGATATGTGAAAGATACGAAAACCCGGAATATCAGAGTCATCAAGCATCTTGCTGAACAACACGTACAGAGAGGGAGACAGATGACAGAGCAAGGTATCAGTGCCTCTACTGCCAGGGGATGAGAGAGTCCAAGATCCACTGAAAGGATCTGAACCTCACGAGAACCCTTCTGGAGCAGCCAAGGCCAGAACCCGGGGGTAGGGAAACATACACAGAGTAATATAGAGAAAGAATAACAGTGAACACTATGCATGCAATGCCCTTTCACCCCTTTTATTCATCCAATTATCACACAAGTTACATCAGGTGGTCTCCATCAAACCAAAAGGAAGAAATGAAGGAAACCCAACAGGAGACACATGGTTTCATCGGGACGAACTGATCGTCAGATAAGAACATAAACATTGGGGAAAGGAAAATACAGCAGAGAAAACAACTGAGAAACTATGGGGGAGGGTGGAGTATTGACTCCTCTCCCTCCCCAACTGCCCACCTTCTTTTCTGATCTCTTGGCCTCTTCTCTGCTTCTTCTTCTGTTGACGCTTCTCTTCTATCGTTGTTCTTCTCGTCTGTCCGTCCTCTTTTCTTTTCGAGAGGCAAGGGGTTTTTATAGCGTAGCCCCCTTCTCGGCAGGGTCACCCCGGCGCGCATATAGCAGGTTCCCGACGTGCCCCTTGGAAAGGCTTCCCAGCGCAAAGGCTTCTCGGCGCCACTGCTTTGGGCGGTGGTGAAGAGCCCTCGGCGCCATGGCCCATTTAAGGCACTTTCTTAATGTTTTAATCTTCCTCGTCACTAGGCTCCCAGGATGCCTAATCTGTCTTTTCATTTGCCAGTCCTTCGAATTCGTTAGGACAGGTGAAGGTCCCTTAGTTGATGGGTTAACGTAGTCTTATCAGAATATTTCTGGAGATTTTCATCAGTCAATAGACTGCAATTCTTCATCAGAACTGCCATCTGAGCGACGACAATACCGGACATCAGCTTGACCGGGAAGGGCCTCAGCTGGGTGATAACTTTAGTGATGACTCTTCTGTAATTCTGGCTTTGCAGGAATTCCTGAGAGCTTCATGTTTGGTTCAATCTTATCTTTGGTCTCATCTTTATTCTCAGTTATATTTCAGGTGTCAACAACCCACTAAAATGATCTGAAAAATATCCGAAAAAAATCTGGGGCATTACAGCTTGAGACTCTAGATAATCCTAACATCATCTAGGCATTTAAGAATCCAGCCCCAAGGGTCAACCTCGGGTTAGGCAAAATCAAGAATTAAGCGATCGTTTCCGGGACCGTTTCATGAACCATGCGGTCGGGTACTGGACCGTTTAGATTGGGTTGAATCTAGGGTAAATCGGCTGGACTCAGAGACACATGCGGTCATGGGAAGACCATTTTTGATTAATAAGCAGTCATGGATAGACCGTTAAGTGGTCCTTAGTGGTTGTCTAGAAGACCGTTTAGGAATCAGAACTCAAAAAATCAACGGTGAGTGATTTCTAGACAATTTGGGTTTTAGGGTACAACCAGCTCGGCGTCCTAGTAGGAATCTCAGGCTCGCGGAGACTTACGGAGGCCTTAAAATAAGATCACCTAGTCCGGTAGAAGGAATATCAAGCGGAGAGGGTCACAAGTCCTAGATAGTGTGCTTAAGTTCAAAGAGTGTAACTAATGACATCATATCGAGATATGTGCCATGTACTTAAGAAATGACTCATAGAGAAGAGAAGATCATGATAAAACAATGATCAAATCACTAGACAAGTTCATGAATCATATAAAACCCAATTTAATTACAAGAGTATAAGATTTTGGCATGAAATTAACATAAGGTTAAAATAAGTTCTAGATGCATAAAGAACATGAAATCTACCTGAATGGATAGCTATTATACCCAAGTATATGAAAACAATGCTTAAGATAGGGTTAAGACCTGCTTAACTAGGCATATCTTAAGATAAATAGGGCCATTCTGCATTCGGTCTCGGGTTGACATTACACAGAACTCAGAACGTAAGCGGTCTATTGAAGAACCGTTTGTCGTGGCTTAGCGGTCTATCGTTGGGCCGCAAAGGAACTCTGGCGGTCTAAGTAATGATTGTTTCTATCTATTTACTTAAAATAGCCATTAAATGAAAACATGTCCAATTCTAAGGCTAGTAAATGCATAGTAAAACATGGTAAAAGGTATATATTGTCTGATAACATCATACCACGACATGGAAATGCATGGGTTTAAATGAAATAACTAGATTTATCATTTTCTTATTATAAGGTAGGGTTTATGCTTGCCATGTAACCCTAATATACATAGTCAAGATAAAACATCAAATACTCCATGTAGAAAGCATGAAATTGAGTGCAAGAAGAGAGCTTTTACTCTTAAAGTCATGTTTAAACCGTTCATGAGATAACCTACCTCTGATTTTCTTCCTAAACTTAGAATTTTAGACTGGAAGTAAGCCCTAGTTCTGCACGTCCTGTGCTAAACCAGCAACTGCACGTCCTTGTAACTCCTGATCCTCTTGACCTAAGAACGTAAAAATTGGAGGGTATATAAGAGATACAAAAGGTAACAAAAGGTTCTAAAGTCACTAGTTCTAAATACCTCGTTTAGGGCTTATATTTCCCTGATCTTCCTGGGTCCCTTGCATAGGTTCCTGAGTCACTTGTGCAGAATTAGGAACTTTGAAAGTCTATAACTCCTTGTAAACTTGATCTCCTAGAACGAAATTTGGAGGGTAGTTAGAAGTTAGTATTAGCAACGAAAAACTCTAAAGAACATACCTCTAATTCGGCCTCCTTATCTTAATTCTTCACGAGCCAAAAGTAAGGGTTGCACAGGTTAGTTCTAGGATTTATTTATAAGGGTAGCTAGGGTTTCATGATTTAAAACGAACTTGGAGTCCTTCTTAGGTCTTCAATCAGATCCTGATGCACTCTAGAGTCTTCTAACTACCAGATTGCATCGATCTTAGATGATTTGGATGGCAAAAATCCATGCTTTTCACGTTTCTCTGCTGTTCACGATTGAACTCTGATAAACGGTCTAATACAGGACCGTTTTCAAGGTCAAGCGGTAGCCCGATAGGCCGCTTCTTTCCCTGGGCGCCGAATTTCAAACTAAATCAAACTCTCCAATGAATTATCCCCTTTATTTATCTAATAAAGAGTCATTATCCCCTAATTCTGTAAATATCTTAATTTGCGTTTCTAGAATGTGGGCCAAACCTTGTGGGCTTGGTTTTGGGCCATTTTGGTCTTATTTGAAATGCCATATTAATTAATAAATATTGGGCATTATTATTTGGTTTTAGTTTAACTCAAATTCTTTTAATAATCCATTTATCTCTAGTAATTCTTAGAAAATCTAAATAAATTCTAGAAAATTCTAAAATATCGTATACAAAATTTTGGGGTATTACAAAGGACAATGTCATTCAAGTTGGGGGGAGAGAGAAAATTTCATATGATTATAATGTCTTGTAGTTGTGCATAAAATGAAAAGATGAAATCCCCAAATGAGTTTTTGTTTATTCATGCTTGAATTGAAAGTAATTCTGGAATAGAAAAGACTTAGAAGAAGGATGATGAAAAATATATTCGATCTAGCTATGGAAAATTGATATAAGAATCTCTTTAAAGTTTATGTGCACTTTAGAAAAAAAAATCACATTGCACGCTAATGAAACAAGCGGGGTAAGCCTTCTACTATTTTAGGTATTGTGTCTGATTCTCTGCACATCCTTAGAAGAAAGAGATCTTTTTATAAGCTTTCTGTTAAATGAATAGCACACTGTGAAAAAAATATGAAATGAATGAAAAACTTCATGAAAAATATCTCAATTCTTTGTAACCGGGCCTACTTCACCTAAGACGTGTTGAGGATTCACGTAAAACAGAAAAGGGAACCTTGATCTGTGTAACTGGGCCTGCTTCTCCTAAGGCAAGAGTCGGGGTTTATGTTAAGCAGTGAAGGGTAGTGCAGCATCATGTGTGTAGAAAAAATATATAAAAAGATCCCAAAGGGGATAATGAAATAGGGCAGACAAAAGTTGGTATGCTTAATGCTCTGATCTAGGAGGTGTAGGGTTGACAAACACTTGCTTGGAATAGCAAATGGGGGATGCAATTGTCTATGTTGTGGATTTGGTACTTACACATGCACAAGTGCTATTGAACTTTGCTTTGAATTCTTGATCATGTACCTAAATTTCCTACATAAGACTAGTATGCATTAATGATTCTGGATTTCTGATCTTAGGTTGGTTCTATGAAGGAAGAGCTTGATATGAAGGTTTGAGTTTTGTAAACTCTTGTTGGTCCTAAATTTTAATTAATTACATTGCTAAGGGCCTAGCAATGAGTAAGTTGGGGGTGTGATAAGTGCTACATTTCATATCATAAGTTGCATCACATTCATCACTTTTGAGCATTTAATGAGTATAGTTGTGCATTAATATAAACAAATCTCATTCTCACCATTATTTGAGTCTGCATGCATTTTATCATCTTTTTGAGCCAAAATGATCATGTGAGAAATGTTCAAGAAATTACACAATTATTTGAAAGTCATTCTGAGATGAATTATATTGATATTTTCTGAATTTTTAGGAAATAGCGATCGGATGGTCAGACGCCATTTTTAAAGAATTTTCTGAAAATAAGAATTAGAGACTAACCGAAAGGGGGCCAATTTATTTTGCTGGAAAAAGGGAAAAAAGAAAATAAAGAATTCACGACTGAGTATGGAGGCGCACATTCATTTATGAAAATAGAAAAAAGAGAAAAGCTAAAAAATAGAAAAGAATGTGCGACCACTCACAAAGGCGCTATTTCTTTTGGGAAAAAATTTGTAACTGTTCAAGAGGGCGCCTATTCATTTATAAGGAAAAATCAGAGAAAAATGAAAAAAGAATTAGCGACTTTCTGCAAAGTCACCATTTCAAAGATTTATGAAAAAAAGAAAAATATCAAAAAGAAGAAATAAAAGAATGAGCGACCTGTTGAGCAAACGCTATTTTAATTTGCGCCCCAAGCCCGAGTCGCCATTTTTGTAAGAGTTTGTAGCAGAAATAGGAAGGTCTCTTTCAAGCTATCTTGCTACTATTTGATGTTATCCTTCCATATTTTTGATAAAAGGGGAGTCTATCCATGGCAAGAGACCTAATTCAATCAACTACTCCAAGCTGGAAAGTCGGATTTGAAGTTGATCTCGATGCCACGATCGTGAAGCCTTCACTACACACTATTAAAGCACCCGAGAGGAACAGTGGGAGAAGATCGCTTGTTAGCTTTTTTGCCTTATTTTTCATGCACTTCTGGTCATCCTTTCAATTTTCTTCCTTCTTCAAAGTTCTATGTTTTTAAGTTTTCTTCCAATCTTTCTTCTTCTTCTTCTTCTTCTAATTCTCTCTCGCTTTCAAGTTATTCTTTATTTTTCCAAAACCTTGTTCTGCAATTTTACTGTTCATCTAGTTTTGATAACTCTATTCTTTCTCATTTTTCTCTCCTTTCTGATCCTCTTTCCCTCTTACTGTTCTCACCAAAGTTGTTCGTTTTTAGGTTTTCTTCAACTTATTCTTCTACCTTTTCCTCCAATTCTTTCTCGTTTTCAAGTTATTCACTATTTTCTAAAGTTTAATTTTTAGGCTTTTCACTGTTCCCCCGTGATTTTCTCTTCTGTTCTTCCATGTTTTTCACCCTCTTCCTCTCATCTTTTGTCTCTGTGTTCTCCAGCAATATTCTTCTTCTCTTCGTCCTCCATAACTTTCTCTTCTTCAACTTCTTCTAAATCTTTACAGTTTCAAAGGTATTCGTGTTCTTCTAACCCTCTATTTTCAACTTTAATTTTTCTGTGTTTTCACTTTTCCTCCACCGTACCTGGAGAGGGGGATTTCTATAGCCCATTCAAAGAGCAGCCCGACTAGGCCCGACAGGACCCAACGAGGCCAAGCTCGCCTAAGTGACAGCCCACAGGGCCCACTCAGGGAAGAAAGCCCAAAAAAAAATCGCTCGAGGACATAACCTTCCTAGGCGGCCTCTAGGCTCGGAGGGCCCGAGTGTCGGTCAGGTCACAGGAAAGGTCCGGCCCAAGCCATATCTCTGCCTGGGAGAAGAAGGCGTATGCCGACCCATCCTCTTTCGAGCTAAGCCTATCGCCCGATAGGGCTGGCCTCTCTGAGCTCGGAACGGCCGACGATTGCTTATCCTTTGCAGCCGTTAAGAGTCCACAGCAGGTAGGAATTCAGGAAGGCAAGGGACTTCTTCTTCCCCAAGGTGATAATGCTCCCACGATAAGGCAATAAAAGCCCACGATGAGGACGTAATCCCCACCTGAAACCCCTTGGCTTACAGGACTCCAGGAAATGGCGTACTATTTAAACCATGGAGACCCTCCGACGAAGGTAAGGGCAATCATACGCTCAAAGCTCCTGAGCAAGAACCACTTCACCCCTTTTGGTGGAGAGGGATCTCGCGCACAAGCTCTCACCTCCCTTTATTGCTCCCGCCATAGCTCCACTGACTTAAGCATCGAAGGGTTTTCCCCAGGGACTCTCCCTGGGCCCCCTGATCCGTTTCCCTATCTTGCAGTTTACTACCCGGTGATCCTCCATCCGCTCAGGACCAGTGCGAGATCACGCCTCTTCATCTGGCGCCGTCTGTGGGAAACGTACAAAGAGCCAGTATGGTGCGAAGGAGCTCAGGGAGGAGGTCCGCAGGCGAGAGGGGAAAGGCCATGGTAGCGGCAGGGGATGGCCCCTCTCAGGCCTCACAGAACCCTCCCTCCAATGCCAGCGCCCCCGCCAACGATCCACCACCCCCTCCTGCGGCGGTAGGGCTACCACCCAACGGGGCCGCCGAAGCCTTCCAGGCCCTCAATGAGAAACTGGATGTCCTCGTGGAGCTCATGAGGGCCCAGGCGGCTAGGGATGGAAGGTCCGGCGCTCTGTCAGGGAGCCCTCCCCACGAGAGTATCTCCCAGTACACCGCTGGAGGCCGCTTCACCCTCCGCGGCCAGCAGATCATCCGCAACCGGATTGGAGGCCCCTCGCATGCTCCGCCTCCGGAGCAAGAGGCTTCCTCCACGCCGAGGAGAGAAAAACTGGGGGCGCGCCATCCGAACCCAGAGACTGACGTTCCCGGAGATCGCCAAGATGCTCCCCCCAGCCCCACGACGCGGCAGCAGCCAGAGTTATCCCTCTGACTATGAGATTTCGAGAGGCGATTCGCAGAACCGGAGCGCGCCCTCCACGCCCTGCAGAAGACCTCTTTCCCAGAGGACGAGGAGAAATCCCCGTTCTCCGAGCACATCCTGAAGGCAGAGGTATCTCCCTGAACCTCCATCCCTACCTTCAAGCCCTACGATGGCCAGGGCGACCCGGCCGATCATTATGACAGCTTCGACGCTCTGATGACCCTGCACGGAGCGTCCGACGCCATCAAGTGCCGACCCTTCGTGACCACCCTGGTCCAAGGCGCTCAAGCATGGTTCTGGGCCCTCGCCCCCGGGTCCATCCGAGACTTCAAGAAATTCGGGCGAGTCTTCAAAGAGAGTTTCACCGGAAGTGCCCCCCCAAGGTCAGTAGCGGGGCTCCTGGTCCTTAAACAAGCGCAAGGGGAAAGACTCCGGGCTTATATTCACTGATTTAAATCAGAAGCCCTGAGAATCTCCCGCCTAGACGTGGCCTCAGCCATAACCACACTGACTGGGGGCACCCGGGATGAGAACCTCCGCTGCGAGCTTGTCCTCCACCCTCCCTCGACCCTCACCGAGCTAGTGACTCTGGCTTTACGCCACACCGAGTGCGAAGAAGTGCTCAGCGCCTGCCGAGACTCAATCGGCCCGGGTCGGGAGGGGGACAAGAAGCGGGCTCCCGAGCCAAACTCAGGCCCGGGGAAAAAGAGAGACCGTGATGGGGAGCACAAGCGAAAGTACGAGCGGTACACCTCACTAGCCGCCCTGGTCTATGAGATATATGAAGACATCAAAGACTCGGGACTCCTCCGCCAGCCCGAGCCGATGTGGCCGAAGAACCGTAATCGCGACAAGCATTGCTTATTCCACGGCGATCATGGGCACCACACTGGTGACTGCCACCAGCTCCAGGATGAGATAGAGCGCCTCATCCGTCTGGGTCACCTAGCTCGGTTCACAGCCGAGCGTAAAGAAGATCGAGGCACCGTAGAGGAGATCGACAATGCCCCCCGAGGGGTCAACATCAACGTCATCTCCGGAGGGACAGCATCAGGAGGCGACAGCAGCCGAGGTAGGAAGCGTCATGCCGAGCGGGCGAGCAGAGCCATAGAGCCTCCCAAGGCCCCGTCGAGTGAGCCCCAGGTCATAGTCTTCTCCGACCAAGACCTGGAAGGGCTGAACACCCCGCATGACGACGCCCTCGTGATCTCGGCTACGGTAAACCATTGTAACGTAGATAGGATTCTGGTTGACAATGGGAGTGCCCCTGATGTACTGTCTTATGATTGTTTCCTTAAGATGGGGGAGGATCCATCCAAACTCCGCCCGGTCCGAACCCCCCTCTGCGGGTTTAATGGCCTGGCCACCTATCCCGAGGGAGCCCTGAGCCTGCCGGTTACCCTCGGCACCACACCCAGAATCGTTACGATCATGGTGGACTTCATAGTGATTAAGGGTATGATAGCGTACAACGCCATCTTCGGCCGGGGCATCCTCAGCCGAATAAAGGCCGTACCATCTACCTATCACCAAAAAATGAAGTTCCCCACCAAAAATGGGTTGGGGGAGGTCCGAGGTAACCAAGCCACGGCCAGAAGGTGCTACAATATCTCGGTAGAGGCCACAAGGCCGGACGGGAAGGACAAGGGCCCCCGGGGAGTCGAGGATAAAACCGCAACCACTGAACCTGGTGGCGAATTACTGACTGTTTTCCTAAATGGTGACCCGACCCTAGGAGTAAGGATCGGAGCCGACCTACCGCCCAAGGTTCAGCAACAATATAAGAAATTCCTTTCTGAGTACATCCGAGTTTTTGCTTGGTCCGATGATCAACTCCCTGGGATACCAGAGGAGACTGTAATGCACAGGCTCAACCTCGACTCCACCGTGAAACCCGTTCAGCAACGCAAAAGGAAACATGCACCCGAAAAGTAGGCGATCATCAAGGCGCATGTCACCAAGGGACAAGAGAATGGCCTCTTCAGACCGGTCCTGTACCCGACGTGGCAAGCCAACGTCATCCTGGTGCCTAAAGCCTCGGGCAAATGGCGGATGTGCGTGGACTTCACCGATCTGAATAAGGCCACTCCTAAGGATTGCTATCCGTTACCGAGCATCGACCAATTGGTTGACTCAACCTCGGGCAATGAGATACTCAGCTTCCTAGATGCCTATTCAGGTTACCATCAGATCAGAATGGATCCAGAAGACATCGAGACGACAACCTTCATCACCGACTACGGCGTATACTGCTACACCCGGATGCCTTTCGGGTTGAAGAACGTTGGAGCCACGTATCAAAGGCTGGTCAATCACATGTCCAAGGAGCAACTAGGTCGGAACGTCGAAGCCTACATTGACGACATGCTCGTCAAGACCCCCAAGGCCCAAGATCACTTCACCGACCTCGCCGAAACCTTCGGCACCCTCCTGAAGTACACCATGAAGCTCAATCCTGCCAAGTGTGCCTTCGGAGTGAGATCTGGGAAGTTCCTGGGTTTCTTGGTCACTCAACGTGGGATCGAAGCCAACCCTGACAAGGTCCAGGCCATCCTGGACATGCGTCCGCCCACCAGCATCAAGGACGTCCAGCGCCTAACTGGGCGTGTCGCCGCTCTCAGCCGCTTCCTATCCCGTGCGGCCGAACGGTGCCTGCCCTTCTTCAAGCTATTGAGGGGGCCCAAGTTGGCATCTGCTACGTTCGCATGGGATGAGGAATGCTAGAGAGCATTCTCCGAGCTCAAGGAGTTTCTGGCCTCGCCCCCGGTGCTCTCCAAGCCCGTTCCGGGCAAAGTCTTGCTACTCTATCTCTCGGTAACACCATCTACAGTCAGCTCGGTCCTAGTCAGAAATGACTCGGGAGTTGAGAGGCCGGTCTACTACACCAGCAAGGTGCTCAACGAGGCTGAAAGGAGGTACCCCGCAACCGAGAAGCTCGTGCTAGCGTTGGTTACCTCCGCCAAGTGCCTCCGACCCTATTTCCAGGGGCACCCCATCACCGTGCTGACCGGCAAACCATTGAAGAAGATTCTGGCCCACCCCGAAGCTTCAGGGTGACTCGTCAAATGGGCCATCATGCTAGGGCCTACGACATCTCCTATCGGCCGCGCTCAGCTGTGAAAGGCCAAGCGCTCGCCGACTTCATCGCCGAGAGTACCATCCCGACTGAAGAAAGATCTCCGTCCGCGCCCGGGCCAACCTGGGAACTGTTCGTTGACGGATCTTCCAACTCGGTCGGTAGTGGTGCCGGAATGTTCCTGAGGTCCCCCGAAGGAATAGAACTACAGTATGCCTTGAAATTCAGCTTTCAGGCATCCAGCAATGCTTCCGAGTACGAGACCCTTATCTCGGGAGCACGCATGGCCCGACGGTTGGGGGCTGAGTGAGTCAAAATTCACACCGACTCCCAGCTGGTCGCTAGCCAAGTCAACGGTGAATACGAAGATCGAGAGGCACCAATGATCAAATACCTCCAGCTGGTTAGAGACCTGGCCCAACAATTCGAGGGATTCGAGGTAGTCCGAATAGCTCGGGAGGAAAACTCCCGAGCGGACACCCTCTCTCGGTTGGCCTCATCCCTCGACCCGGAAGGTACCCGATCGATCCTCCTTAAAGAGCTAGAGCGCCCGAGCATTGACTCAGAGCTCCTCACTGTTGACTCGGCCATTCTCAGCGACTGGCGTACCCCCTACCTGTCGTGGCTCCGGGACTCCCAAGAGCCTTCCGACCCTCGAGAAGCCCACAGAATGAAGTACCAAGCCCGGCGCTTCGTCATTCTAGACGACACTCTCTATCGGAGATCTTTCTCCGGTCCCCTCCTGAAGTGTCTCGGCCCCGATGAAGCCAGTCGAGCCATCCAAGAGATTCATGAAGGTCTGTGCGAAGTGCATTCAGGAGGAAGATCGCTCGCCAGGATCCTGCTATGGTAGGGTTACTGGTGGCCCACCCTGCAGTGCGACTGCACGGCCCACGTACAACAGTGCGACTGATGCCAGCGATTCGACCACTTAGTCCATCAGCCGGCTATGGAGCTCGTCACCCTTACCGAGCCTTATCCCTTCGCACGGTGGGGAATAGACATTCTCGGGCCGTTCCCTACGGCTCAGTCTCAAAAGAAGTTCATCATCATTGCCATCGACTACTTCACCAAATGGATCGAGGCCGAAGCCACGGCAAGGATCACCGAGACAGTCGTCTGGAGTTTCGTCTGGAAGTCGATCATCTGTCGTTACGGCATCCCCCAAGTGATAGTGAGCGACAACGGTCGGCAATTTGATTCTCGCTATTTCCGAGACCAATGCGCCGACCTAGGCATTCGCCACCACTTCACTTCGGTTGCCCACCCTCAGGCCAATGGGCTGGTCGAAAATGCCAATAAGACTATCTTAAAAGGCATAAGGACCAGACTCAGCAAAGCCAAGGGTAGCTAGCTCGAGGAACTGCCTAGCGTACTTTAGTCGCACAGGATGACTCCCAGAACGGCAACCGGTGAGAGTCCTTTCCAGTTGGTATATGGCACTGAGGCCGTTATTTCGTTAGAGGTCACCAACCCTTCTCTCCGAGTCATCCGTTTCTCGCCCGAGGTAAACGAGCAAAAGCTACTTGAGAATCTCGACCTAGCAGATGAACTCCGAGAGATCACCAGCATCCGAGTAACGGAATACAAGCGCCGCCTCACTCGACACTACAACGCCAAAGTTCGAGACAGGCACTTCCAACCAGGAGACTTCGTCCTCAGGAAAGCCGAAGCCTCTCGACCACTAGAGGCGGCGGACAAGCTGTCCCCTAACTGGGAAGACCCCTACCGAGTGGTCGAGACGCTCGGGAAAGGTGCGTACAGGCTAGCTGCAATGGAAGGGGAGCCCATCCCTCGGACGTGGAACGTAGCCACACTATGCAAATTCTACTTTTGAAGTTGTGCAAACAAGTTGGATGAAATAAAACTCTCTTCTTTTCATTCAAACAATTGTTGGTACATCAGAAAGGCAAAAGCCAGTACATCGCATAGCAAAAAGCAAAAAATCCATCTAGCACCACCGCAAGAGGCGATCGCTCGGTCGATTCGGTCTTGATCTCCTTGCGTCCAGCCACTGACTCTGCCTCGTGCAGAAACTGGCTCGGTCAAAGGGCGGTCGACCCAATTGGCTCAGGTGGCCCGTGACAAAGGTGACAGAGGGATTAAAAAGAAGGAAGGCTACCTTCCAAGTTGAACTTGGAAGAGGAAGAGGGAAGGAACGCCTATGAAGGCCTCATCCTTCCCAACCTACCAATTCTTTGGAACGTACAGAGAGCAAGCAACCTCCGCAGAGTGAAAGAAATGACAGGGGAGGACCCAGAAAGGAGGGAGCTTAATTTGCTTCCTCCCCCCCTGGAGCGAGTAGAGAGAGAGTGGCGGCGGGTGTCCCGGATGCCCCCATCCGTCCTCCATCTCGGCGCCCCCCGGGAAGCCTCGCGGGAACTGGTAAGGGGTAAACGGCGTGCCTCCGCACATCGAACCCTCTCCAGATCCGCGCGATGACCATCGGACCCGTCTCAACCTCGCGCGACGACCGTCGGACCTGCTCAACAGCCCAAAGCAGCAAGAACTCTCTGCTCCTTCATCACCGGCAGCGTCGTCTTCCGAAGGATCCTCCATGCTCCGAATGCAATGGCACAACGCAACATGAAGAAGGGGCGAGGAAAGACTGGTAGTGAAAATCATAAGCGATGGAGAGGAATGGACGCCCTTCGGTCTTTTTATAGGCTAAGGGGGGCTACTTCTCTTAAATGACTCCCCCTTGAAAACACGCCAAAGGAATTTTCCCCTCTGAACGGTCACCTCAAACCCCTCGTTTCCCGCCTCAGCGAGATACACGAAGCGGCCAGGCATTCAAAGCGTGAGAAAATGGAAAGACACCCTATCAGGGGCCCATCCAACCAGCATGTGAAAACCACGCAGGATGTATCGGTAATTTCCAACTACTGCAGATACGCTAATCGAATCACGACAAGGAAGGCAAGAAGCAAGTAAGTCATTTATTACCTTACAAAAAGGGAAATCTTTCTTTTTCAGAAAAGGAAAAGAGACAAACAAAGGAAGAAGGCAAAATAGAGCGATACATCAGGCCTCGGGCCCACTTTGAAGCTCTAGAACGGAAGGCACGGGTGTTTCACCCCCGGCACCCTCGGTGACGGCCGGCCTTGGCACTGACCCCGCCTGCGCGGGAACTGCCTCTGCCGCGAGCCCTCCTGAGGCAGCCGGAGTTGGTGACCCCACCGGAGAAGAGCTCTCTGGATCTTCCCTGCCCGACGTAGAGGAGCTAGAAGATGACTCGTCCGAGTCATAGCACTGGCCAGAGGGGAAGTCGATCCCAGAATCTTGTGCATCGGCATAGGCAACGGCCCGGCGGTAACCCTACTCGAACCCTTTGCGGATGCCTCGGCGAAGTGCTGCCTCATAGTGTGGAAGGGCAACTTCCTGCAGGTCGGCTAGGTAGGCCTCCGAGCCCCTGTATTGCTCGATCACCTCCGCTTCGACCAGCCCCATTCTCTCGGCAAGCTCGGCCGACTTCCGCTCCGCCTCGACCTCCCGCTCCTCGGCCTCCGCTGATCGCCTCTCTGCCTCAGCCGACTTCCGCTCCGCCTCAACTTCCCGCTCCTCGGCCTCCGTTGATCGCCTCTCTGCCTCAGCCGACTTCAGCTCAGCCTCGGCCGCCCGCTCCTTGGCCTCCGTCGATCGCTCCTCCGCCTCAGTTCGGTCGGCCTTGGCCTCAAAACAAAGGCGCTCCGCTGCCTCCGCTCGGTCCACCAGCTCGGCGCGCTCAGCCTCCCAACGACCATCCAGCTCGAGATGGTGAAGGCGCTCCTCCTCAAGGAGTTAGCTTTTCCTCTCAAGCGATTCCCGGGCCTTGGCCAGCTGCTTAGTCAGCACCCCGACCTCCAGCAGGCTCGACCGCGACAACTCCCTGATCGCGGAGAACTCCCGACGGAGCCCCTCATGCGCCTCGTTGAGTCGAGCTAGCTTCCTCTCACACCCTCCGAGGGTCCAAGCCAAGTTTGACCGCTCTGACTCCGTCCGGGCGTAAGTCTTCGCCATCGTGGCCCCCATCTGGGCCATGACCAGGCCGCCCTCCATGATGACGTCGAGGACCCCGGCCGGGGAGTGATGCTTGTCTCCGCCTTTTATCCTCGCGGACACCTCGCGGCAGAGCTTGTACAGACTGCTCGAGATACCGAGCCTTTCCAGCGCCACCGGCATGGGAACCCCTTCCGTGCCTGGTGCCTCGCCAGAAGGTCTGGATCGAGATGCGGGTTCAGCCGCTCCTCGCACTACGGTCGGCTGGGGTTGCAACGCCCCTGCGGGTGAACCCCTGGCCTCGATTGGCGCTGCGAGCTCGGCCGACCCATGCACCACGGACGTTTGGGGCTGCGATGCCTCCGCGGGTGAACCCCCAACCTCAACCGTCTCGGCCCGCACATCGCCGCCCGAGACATCGCCTACCTTGACCGGCCCCCCGGTCTCGGCCACGGCTATTTCTGCTTCGGCCCCCTCTGTTCCCACCGAGGGGAGAGCCAACCCATCGTCACCACCCGCCGAGGTGCCCCTAGTCTCCTCGGCCCTCTCTCGCTCCGCAGATGGGGGAGCCGGCCCAGTTGGGTCGGCCCTATCTTGCCCCCGAGAGGGGAGCGCCGTCGAGCTAGAGTCGGCCCCGGCAGTGAGGAGGAGACCGGCCTTCTTGGCCCACTTTTTGGCCTTCACGGCCTCCCGCAACCTTCCCTCCATGGGATCCTTGCGCTTCACACCGCCCAGCCGTGAAGTCCCCTCGGGAGCCACCCCCTTGCCCTTGTCCCGGACTTGGGAGCGACCCACAGGGACGCCCGGCTCATCCGCTGCCGAGTCGTCGCCAAGGTCAATGACCTTAGCGGCCTCCTCCAGAGTCTCCCGCCTGGTGTCTGCAAACAAAGAAGAAGGCGCAATCAAGAAGAGAAGGATGACCTCCACATCCTAAGGAGAATCTCAGTTGTGATACCTGACGGTTTCAGCAGTGTGAGAAGACACCGCTCGATGTTCTCCGACGTCACCAGCTCCTCGATAGACTGACGATTCTTCAGCAAGCTAGCGGCATACTCCTCCACATCTGAAGGGAACTCCTCCTGCCGGGGAGGGATATTCGGGTGGAAATTGGGCATCACTTGGCATCTCCAGGTTTCCTCCACCGAATGTATCTTCACCCAGAAAAATTAGGTTTTCCTCCCTTTATGCGAGGAATCCTTCGCCGCCAGTGAAATGCAGCTCCTGTTCCTCCTCACTTGGATGAAGTAAAAACCTTTCCCCGCCGATGGATGCACCTTCAACTCAAAGAAATAATGGAAAAGGTCCAGAGAAGGAGGAACCCCGCACTGACGTCAGAGAATTCGAAAGGCAGAAAGGAGGAGGTACGAGTTGGCAACCAACTGAATGCGCGCCAACTGAAAAAAATTGAGGAGTGTGAGGATGAAGGTCTCAAAGGGGAGGCGAAACCCGCTCTTCCACGCCAGAAGAAAGGTGCAGATGTGGCCCGTGCGGTCGTCCAGACTCGTCTCATACGGGGCAGCAGCAACAAAGTTGTACCTAAGAGGCAGACGGAACCTGTGCTCTAGCCTCTTCATCTCAGCTTCCCCTAGTTCGCTGCGATTCGGGACAGGCGCTCTCGCTACCGGTTCGTCGCCCCATCCTTCAGCACACAAACGCTGGTCCGCCATGGATTCTGAGGAAGAGCTGGAAGAAGAATTCTCAAGGGATCTCGAAGATTCCGGGGGAGGAGGAAGCTGCCGGACCGCCTCCGCAGTTATCCTCGCCAACTCCTCAAACGCCGCCGCAAGTCTCTGCTCCTCCGCTGTGTCTTCACGACGCATCAAGGAGCCCCAAAAGCAAAGAAGCAAAGGAAAGCCAAAACCCTAGAGAGTCTGGAATGACAACCAGCGCCCAACGCCTATAAACCCTCACGGGAGGCGACGTGTCATTTCGACCTCCGAGAAAAAGGGGGCCCCTTCATTTCAAATCCGTCAGGATCACAATTATTACGGGCCCAGGTGACCACGGCACATGGCTTCATAACACCGCCATATCTCCACCCACCTGAGCCGCGCCGGTCCAAAACCCTCAAATACTACTCGTCTGAGCCTCCTTTGGCTCGGGAGTAGGAGGGGGACAATTGGAGAGGGGGATTTCTGTAGCCCATTCAAAGAGCAGTCCGACTAGGCCCGACAGGACCCAACGAGGCCAAGCTCGCCTAAGTGACAGCCCACAGGGCCCACTCAGGGAAGAAAGCCCAATAAAAAATCGCTCGAGGACACAACCTTCCTAGGCGGCCTCTAGGCTCGGAGGGCCCGAGTGTCGGTTAGGTCACAGGAAAGGTCCAGCCCAAGCCATATCTCCGCCCGAGAGAAGAAGGCGTATGCCGACCCATCCGACCCATCCTCTTCCGAGCTAAGCCTATCGCCCGATAGGGCTGGCCTCTCTGAGCTCGGAACGGCCGACGATTGCTTATCCTTTACAGCCGTTAAGAGTCCACAGCAGGCAGGAATTCAGGAAGCCAAGGGACTTCTTCTTCCCCAAGGTGATAACGCTCCCACGATAAGTTATAAAAGCCCACGATGAGGACGTAACCCCCACCTGAAACCCCTCGGCTTACAGGACTCCAAGAAACGGCGTACTATTTAAACCAGGGAGACCCTCCGACGAAGGTAAGGGCAATCATACGCTCAAAGCTCCTGAGCAAGAACCACTTCACCCCTTTTGGTGGAGAGGGATCTCGCGCACAAGCTCTCATCTCCCTTTATTGCTCCCGCCATAGCTCCACTGACTTAAGCATCGGAGGGTTTTCCCCAGGGACTCTCCCTGGGCCCCCTGATCCGTTTCCCTATCTTGCAGTTCACTACCCGGTGATCCTCCATCTGCTCAGGACCAGCGCGAGATCACGCCTCTTCAGTACCCCATCCTTCCTTTCTCTCTGTTCCCTCTCTTTTCAAAAACTCACGCACACAAGTTTTTTTTAGTTGTTTTTAAACATCTTCTTCCTCTACCATCTATCTCTCCCTCTTCCATATTTCTTCACACATCCCTTTGGCGGATCTTCTTCCTTTGGTCCTCTCGGTGGCGTCCACTTCCACGGCGGGGTGAAATTTCAAGGCTTGGCACAGCGGAGATGATGGCTATTCTTCATCCTATTAACTCCAATTTTTCCCCTTTCTATTTTATTTACAAGTTGTAATTTTTATAGATTGTAATTCTCACTTTCATAGTAATAAGAATTCAGATTTTAGAAGTTATGTTCTTCTCTTTTCTCCCTCTCTTTCCAAATTCTCTTCTTTAACCCTCTCATATTCTTTAGATAGTTTATTTTCATGTAATTTTCCTTTCATTAGTTTAAATCCACTCAAAATTTGGATTTTTAAAATATAAGAATTCTCCACCATGCTTAATTGAAATATTTCTTCTCCATGGGATCGACCCGTTCTTACCACTTTACTTTAATTCAAATCTTTTAAAGTGAGTGAGTGCGATTATTTTTAAATTGTGGCACGGCTTTTCAACGACGGATTTTGTGGCTATCAATTTGTGGCGCCGTTGTCGGGGAAGAAATAATTTTTAATAGTTAGAATTTTTTGTGTTTGATTTGTATAGTTTTACTAATTTTTTTATTTTGATTTTGTAGAAAAAATAAAAAAAAATCAGAAAATCTATAAAAATTTGGACCTGGAAAATCTCAGAAAATAAACTGTCACAGGAAGCGTCGCTAAAAGCCTGAAACGGTCACAGAAAGCAGAAAAGCAGAAATTCAGAAAAGTCTAGAAAATCAAGCGTCGCTAAAGATCAGTAAACGTAGGAAAATGTCTTATTTTACCAATTTTTGAAAAAAACATTAAAATTCTTTAAAATTCTTAAAATTTTAAAAAAATTAGAAAACTCGAAAGCACCAAAAACATGATCTTAGGTCTTAATTTGGAGTATTTTTGTATATTGATTGATATTTTTAGTTGGTATTTATACTTTATCTATCTCTTTTTGAAAAAAAAATTGAAAAACAACTCTCTGAAAAAAAAATTTCATCATGCTAGCATGTCTTCATCTTAGTTGCATTATTTCTATGCATTTTACATTTTAGTTTATTTCTTATTTACTTGCATCATTATTTGAAAAAAAAATCTATCTTTCTTCTCTCTTCTTTTTCCCCTTCTCAAGGGCAAGTTAGGATTCCTTACACCCATTTTTGAATTGGAAAGACCCTCCATTGAGTATTCTGTCTCTTTGGATTAAAAATTCATTTTTCAAGACTTTCATAAGTCCTCACACCTGGAGATTCCCTCACGGACATCGAGCTGGTTGTACTGAGAAGTAACTTGAAGGTAGATTGCCATTTGAAGGTTTCACATAAAAAAAGGAGAGTGTTAGAATTTATTACTATTTTAGAAAATTAGTGTCTAAGATTAGAGTAAGTGACAAACGCCCAAGTGAGATTGTGGTTATTTAATTAGGACCCTACGAAAGTAGGGGGAGCCTCCCAAAACTCCACCTCTTACCTGGCCAGTTGACCAATTGAGTAGTGAGTACCAATTCTTCTCTTCAAAAAAAAATTTTTGAAAAAAAATATATCATCATTTTGCGTTCATATAACGTTTAATTCATTGCATTATTTTCGAAACTCATTTGCATTTAAAGAAAAAAACCCATCATTTTTACATACATAATTCATATAGCTAGTGTTGCATTTACATTATTTTGAAAAAAATATACAAAAAAATAAAAATCTAGAAATCCAAAAATAATAATTTCTCTTTGGGCCTTTTACATTGCATGCAAGGTAGGAGATCCATGCATCCACATTTGTTAGGGCCCATTAGTGAGATTGAGAGGTTAGTGCAATCTAGAAATCATCCACAACCTAACCTTATGACGTACCAAAACCCACAACAAGTCCCCAAGCAGATGAAGGACTATTTCATGCCTAATCAATACCAACCGTCCTTCTATGTTCAAGCACCTCAGAACCAGGCGGTTCAGTATGAGATTAAATCAAGTACCATCCAAATGTTGCCATCCTTCTATGGCAATACCAATGAAGATCCATATAAACATCTTGATGAATTTCTCCAGATTTGCTCTACTGTCAAAATCTAAAACTTTTCAGATGATGCTCTTAAGTTGACTCTCTTTCCTTTTTCCCTTAAAGATAAAATTAAATATTGGTTAGGTGCCTTGGATAAATCCATAGATACATGGGCTGAAATACAAAAGGAATTTTTGAAGAAATTCTATCTCATAGGGCGAACCAATACTATGAGGAGAGCTATAACTAGATTCACACAAAATGTTGAAGAACAAATTCATGAGGCATGGGATAGATTGAAAGAATTGTTAAGGAAATACCTCCACCATGGATTATCAAGATAGCAAATTATCCAGGCATTTTATGAGGGATTGACAGAAAACTATAGACATATGGTGGATGCTTCATGTGGGGGAGCATTTATGAGTAAGAGCGAGGATGAGGCTTATGACTTATTTGAAATACTTAGTGAAAATTCCATTAGTCATGTCTCACTCTCATCTTATGAAAGAATGATTGGGCCATCCAAGAGTTCAGGGCTATATGAAGTTAAGAACCAAGGACAATTTGAGAACAAGGCGGATATTAATGTCATAACTCAGAAATTGAATAAAGTGGATTTGTTGGCTCAGAAGATGGAAAAGGTTGATTTAGTAGCTCAGAAGTTAGATCAACTGTTATTTAGGCAGGAACCTTCTTTCTCTTCTACTCCTCAACCGTTCTCAGCTTCCACTTATGAAGAAATCTATGCTCTTTGTTCTAGCCCTAATCATGCTATCATTGATTGCCCTACGGCGGCCCAGCTTCCCCCGTTCATCCAAGAACAAATCTTTACTGCTCAGGGTGTGTCCAAACCTGCTTTTGATCCTTATTCCAACATTTACAATCCAGGTTGGAGAAACCACCCCAATTTTTCTTAGAAACCTAAGCAAGGTCCACCTATGCAAGCGAATCCCTCAAACCAAGCTATTCAAAAACAACCCTTTCAAGTGCCAAGTTAGTCTCACCAACATTTTCAATCTCCTTTCCAAAAAGCTCAACATCAAAACCCTCAACCTCCATTCCATAAAGCTCAGGCCCCGTATCATCAAAATCAATTTTCTTAGGGCTCATATAATCAATATCATTCTAATCGTTTTCATCAACCCCAATATCAACCACCTCCTCCTCAGCCCAACTTCGATGAAAAAGTTGATCAACTCCAACAATTAGTACAACAACTTATTCTGTCTCAGAATCAATCCACTCTTTCCCATAATCAATCCATTGCAAATTTGGAAGGTCAAATAAGGCAATTAACTGCTAGTAATATGAGGAGAGAAGTAGGTCAGCTTCATAATCAACCAATGGCTAACCCCAGAAATCAACCCCCATGGATTCCTCAAAGAGCCCCTCTTCTTCCTCAACCAACTCAACCTCAGCCTCCACCTCCTATGGGCCCTCAATTTCAGAATGTCAAGGCTATATCTACCCTTAGGAGTGGGAAGACTCTAGATGATCCATATCATGCTAAGGATGTTAGTGGTACTTCGGGCCAAGAAGCTCATGTGGAGAGTGATAGTGAAGATGAGGAGCCGGTGATTGTGCAAGAGAAGAAGAAGCTAGAGAGGGGAGAAAAGAAGCTAGGTAAAGGAAAATCAAAAGTTGATGAAGAAGAACCCCATGAATATGCTCCTAAGTTACCTTTTCCCGATGCTCTGAAGTCAAAAGCTCAAAAGAAAAAGCCGGTTCAACAAGAGGAATTAGTGGAATTGCTTAAACAGCTGAATATTAATATTCCACGTTTGGATGCGATCAAACATGTGCCTGCATATGCAAAGTTTCTGAAAGAGATATATACTCCGAAGAGGGATCCTAAGGCAATAACTCAAAAGATCCGCCTATATGAAGATGTCAGTGTTGTTATGATGAATCATTTACCAAAGAAGTTGAAGGACTCTGGAGCTCCTCTAACTTGATGTGATATAGGTGGAGTTACATTTGACAAGGCATTGCTGGACCTTGGAGCCAGTGTTAATTTATTGCCCACCTTTAGATATGAGCAATTTGATCTGGGGGAGTTGAAGCCCACATCTATTATCCTTCAACTGGCGGATCGGTCTGTGAAAACTCCGAGGGGTTTATTAGAAGATGTGATTGTAAAAGTTCATGAGTGTTATTTCTCGATGGATTTCCTCATTTTGGATATGGCCTCGTCCCAGGAATTAAAGCACACTCCAATTATTTTGGGACGATAGTTTCTAGTTATGGCATAGGCCAACATAAACTGTGCCACGGGAATGATGGACATATCGTTTGGCGGTGAGAAGGTTTCCTTAAATGTTTTTAGGGCATCCAATATTCGGAACAGGATGAGGAGTCTAATGCTATTGATATTTTTGAGGAATTGATCGATGAAAATCCGAATGAAGTGAAGGATACCTTAGAAGAGGGTAGCATGCTGCAGGATTCTCTATTCTCTTCTGCAACCTACTCTAAGATAGAGCCACTCCCTCCAATGCAAGCCGAACTGACTCTTCCATCTTTGGATCGGCCACCTGTTCTTGAATTGAAACCTCTGCCCGATTCTTTAAAATATGCTTATCGAGGCCCCGACCACACTCTGCCCGTGATTCTTGCTTCCAATCTCACTTCTGCTCAGGAGTCTCAACTTTTAGATGTCCTTTAAGAGCTCAAGGAGGCAATAGGTTGGTCAGTGACAAATTTGAAGGGTATCAGTCCAGATGTGTGTATGCATTATATCTATTTGGAGGATAATGCCAAGCCGAGCAGAGAGATGCAATGCCGGCTAAATCCCAACATGAAAGAGGTTGTAAAGAAAGAAGTTGTGAAGTGGCTAGATGCCGGGATTATATATCCCATTTCGGATAGCAAGTGGGTCAGCCACACACAAGTTGTTCCTAAGAAATCAGGGCTGACAGTTGTTACCAATGAGAAAGGAGAAGAAGTGCCCATACAATTACAAACGGGGTGGAGAGTTTGTGTTGACTAAATAAAATTGAATTCCATGACAAAGAAAGATCATTTTCCACTCCCATTTGTGGATCAAATTCTGGAGAAATTGGCTGGGTAGAAGTATTTTTGATTTTTGGATGGCTATTCTGGGTATAATCAGGTTGCTATTTACCCAAATAATCAAGAGAAAACTACATTTACGTGTCCCTATGGCACGTTTGCTTTTAAAAGAATGCCATTCGGTCTGTATAATGCCCCAGCCACCTTCCAACGATGCATGATGTCAATATTTTCTGTAATGGTGGGTGATTTTCTGGAAGTGTTTATGGACGATTTCTCTGTGTTTGGTACTTCCTTTGAGAAATGCTTAGAAAATCTAACTCAGGTGCTGAAAAGGTGCATTGATTCAAATCTTATGTTAAGTTGGGAGAAGAGCCATTTTATGGTTAGAGAAGGAATAGTTTTAGGCCATGTGGTTTCAGAGAGAGGAATAGAGGTTGATAAGACTAAGGTTGACTTGATTTCCAATCTTCCTCCTCCTTCTTCTGTCAAACAAATTCGATCTTTTCTTGGCCATGCTAGATTCTATTGCAGATTCATAAAAAACTTCTCTACCATTGCTCGTCCTCTCACACAATTGCTTGCCAAAGACACTCCCTTTCAATTTGATGATTCTTATCTTGAGACATTTAATTCCTTGAAAGCGGCCCTTACTCAAACTCCGACTCTTCAATCTCCTAATTGGTCGCTCACTTTTGAGATCATGTGTGTCACGCCCCGAGGTTTTAGTACAGCGGAAGATGATTTTGGGAACGTGAATAGCCCGCATGGTAAGCCTCTCGCAAGCAAGAACAATCAGAGCACAAGACAATCACATAGAAGCAATTGCACAAGTAATTTATTCAAACCTTCAACTTTATTTCTTTATCAAATAATCCCAAAGTACAACTTGACTCAATGACTATTTGGACTCAATAAAGTAAAGATTACATAAAGACTGGATTAGACACTAGATACTAAGGCTTCTCTCGTTCACTGGTTCTTCAATCACTCTCGGACCCGTTACTTGAAAAATATGAATCCGACTCACTTGTACTTCCTGAAACATTGACAAAATAGGTATGAGCACACATGTCCAGTAGGTATCTTCGTATCGACATGAAGGCAATGTTAAAATGATTAATGCTTTAGCTCTAGATCACAAGGTAAAAATGCGATGAACGATCGGTATAAACCAAGTAATCAAGAACATAGAGTCGTAAGACAATTAGAAAGAATAGACAAGATTGATCATATAGCATGAACAAGCAAGATTAATCGTGTAGATATAGTTTTGGCCTTTCATAAACAAGAATGTACGAGCATGTAACTAGAAAGTACTTTACACAATCTTGCAAAGGCTATGCACTAGAAAGTCATGTAACAAGCAAGCAAGTACTCTTCGCTTAATAGCAAGTACTTCGTGAATTTACATGAATCTTCACTTATTTATAAAGAAAGTACTCCCAGCGTAATGCGACGCCAGTAGCATCATACCCCATGGTTTTAATAGTATGTTTCCGACAATCAACCTAGGGGACTAGCATAGAGCCCTTGAACACAATCAGTGCTCGAACGTATCTTCAAGTATAAATCAAGCTACTTCCACGATTATAGCAATAAAGTGTCCAATAATGCAATTTCAAGTAATAAGATCCATGAGCAAATAACCAAGGTATAGAATGTACCAAAGTTTGACAAATATGATATCAAGAATGATTTAAGGAATATTATGCTACGGTGGCATTCCGACAGCATAACGGTGTATTTATTAAATTCCATAACTTAACATTAGTATGTTACTATAGGTTTAGCCTTCAGATAATCCTAAGATCATCTAGGAACTCAAGAAAACCAACCCCAAAGGTCAAACCTCGGGTTAGAATCAGTCAGGAATAAAGCGGTCGATTACTGGACCGTTTAGGATCGCATGCGGTCATTTACTAGACCGTTTGATAACTCAGGTGGTCTAATGCTAGACCGTTTGGAAAACAGGGCTCAGAAAAACACTAGTAAGTGCTCTCTAGACAATTGGGTTTTAAGGGTACAACCATCTCGGCGTCCTAGTGGGAATCCCAGGCTCGCGGAGACTTATGGAGACCTTGAAACAAGAATACCTAGTCCGTTGGAAGGAATATCCAATGGAGAGGCTTTCAAGTCCAAGATGGTGTGCCTATAAGTGCAAAGAGTGTAACTAATGACATCATACTGTGATATGTGCTATGTACTTAAGAAAATGACTCTTAGATGAGAGAAAGATCATGATAAAACAGTGATCAAATCACTAGGCAAGTCCATGAATCATATAAAACCCAATTTAACTACAAGAGTATAAGATTTGGTCATGAAATTAACAGAAGCTTAAAATAAGTTCTAAATGCATAAAAAAACATGAAGTCTACCTGAATGGATAGCTAATATAACCAAGTATGTGAAAACAGTGCTTAAGATAGGGTTAAGACCTACTTAACTAGGCCTATTATACGAGAATTAAGGCTATTGCCTCATGTTTCGGTTAACCAAAAAAATCAGCCCTCATGAAATAAAATGGTCTTCTGGATGGCCGTTTATATGGGATAATCGGTCTATCGTTGGGCCGCTTATGAAGTAATGTGGTCTATAAAAGGACCGTTTGACATGGATTAGCGATCTATCGTTGGACCGCTAAAGAAGGCTAAACGGTCTGGAAAAGGACCGTTTATTTCTGGTTACTGTAAACAATAATAATGTAATACCCCTTAATTTTTATAAATATTTTTGGAATAATTCTAGAATTTTTTGGGAATTAATAAAGGCTTAAATGAATTATTAAGTGAATTTATAGGTTAATAAACTATTTAAAGGCCCAAAGGCTAATATCTAATTGATATGGCCTATTTAAATAAGCCCAGCGGATTTAAAATCCAAGCCCATAAATTTTAGCCCACATTCTAGAAGCTTTAATTTATTTACAGAATTATGGGAATAATTACTCCCTATTAGATAATTTAATGGATAAATAAAGGAAGACTTTGAATTAAACCAAATTTCGGCGCCCATGGTATAAGGCGGTCTATCGTAAGACCGCATGGGGTAAATAAACGGTCGTATATTAGACCGCATACCAGAGTCCGATCGCGAGCAAATTGGGACGAGTAAAAACTCTGTTTCCTTCAGGTTATATCTTCAGGGGTGGACGCAATCTATTGGCTAGAAGATGCTAGAATGCATTAGGATCGGATTGGTGACCAAATTAGGACTCTAAAGTCGTCCAAATCTTTGAAACCCTAGCTAACCCTATGAATAGACCCCAAGTTTACCCTACGCGACCCTTACTTTTGGCTCGCGTGAAACTATGGTAAGGAGGCAGAATTAGAGGTAAGTTCTTTAAATATTTTTATTCCTAATTATTGGCCCAGACTAGATGGCGGACAAGAAGGGAGGTTGAATTGTCTCCTTGCCGAGATGGTAGATTTTAAAAACTAATTATAGCAGAAATAAAACAACTATGTTGATTAGCCCAAACTCAAGTCAGATCAAGATGTTCTCTCAAACTTTCCGATCTCACACGGATAGATAATGCAACTAATCATAGGAATTAAGCTCAACACAGATAACGGCGGTAGCAGTGTGCGATGATGTAGTGAATTAAAAATCTATTTAATGGACCTGTGAAGGGAGATAGAAGAAATGATCAATCACACAAGCAATCACACGGAACATGAGATTTTTAGGTGGTTCGGGACCACGACAGGCTCCCTACGTCCACCCCTCATCGAACCCGGTGAGGCTTCACTACATGCTACGAGACGTAGCAACACGGGGACGAGCCCCAACAAGAGTGATTTGAAATTCAATATGCTTAACACTTTCATTGGCTTTTGGTATAATGAGGTTTAATACATGCCAATACCGTGTTTCCATGAATGGTAATTTGCTCTCAATGTTTGGATGAGGATTTATGGGGTTTCAATTGAGTTTTCACATATGTCAGTAAAAGTGTCGACTCTAAGAGTCGACACTTATTTTGCTGAGTGCTGTCTGCTTTGATTTTTGATATGCTGACAAAGAGAGTCGACACTTTTGTCCTGTGTGTTGATTTCTATCTTCCGGCAGAACTCTCGACAAAAAGTGTCGACTCTAAGAGTCGATACTTTTGTCCTGGGGACTTATTTGCTTACCGGGACAGAACAATTTAAGAAAAGTGTCGACTCTAAGAGTCGACACTTTATCTGGTTCGTCCGGATCGGGTTTTCCGTTTTGGTTGCGAACCCCATGGTTTGAGATCCGATTGGCTTGGTGTTTTACCTTATTACCCTTAGGGTTTCCATACATGATTGGGTGTGGTTTTGAAAAGGTTTTGCAAGGGGTATAGTGGTCTTTTGTTCATCTATTATCTGCCCTATTTATCCTTGCAAATTTTAGATCGGAATAACAATGAAGAGGACTAAACGTTGTCTATTCTTGCAGGAAAGGAGAAACGGCATCGCACCCTGCTGAAGGAGGAAGAAGAGGCCGCTGAGGACACCATCCACGAGCCACCATTCAGATCTGGAGATTGGTTTGCTGATCATCGCGAGCTACCCACTCCGGGAGCTTCTTTTGAAGGCTAGCCGCACCCCACTCCGAGGATTCATGTCTTGCGCACCCTACTACTCCATTGAACGGGAAATACTGTACATCTGAGGGGGATTTATTCTTCTCTCATCTCTACTCTTTTATCTGAGCATTTATTCAAGTTGGGCGATTATTGTATATCCTTTATTTTGTCAAACTCGATATGTCATCGTGTGTGGGTGGAGTTGCATCTCCGCGTGTATGGTTTTATTGTGGGGAAAGATTCCCCAAGTTTGGTTGTGATAGACGGAGTTGCGTCTCCGTGTGGTTTTAGTGTCCAGGGTGTGTTCCCTGACATTGTGTGTGTGTGTGCTGCAGTGGCAGCGTTTTGGGGCGTGTCCTCGTATGGGTATTACTGCGGAAGCAGCGTGTGTGTTGCTGGGGTTCGTCCCCGTGTTGCTACGTAAGTAGCGTGTAGTAAAGCCTCACCGAGTTCGGTGAGGGGTGGACATAGGGAGCCCGCCGTGGTCCCGAACCACCTAAAAATCTTGTGTTCCGTGTGATTACTTGTGTGATTGATCATTTCTTCTATCTCCCTTCACAGGTCCATTAAATAGATTTTTAATTAACTGCATCATTGCACACTGCTACCTCTGTCATCTGTGTTGAGCTTGATTTCTTTGATCAGTTACATTGTTAATTCGAGTGAGATCGGAAAGCTTGAGAGAACTCTTTTAATCTCACATCTGGTTAGGGTAATTAACGTTGTTAGTTTTATTTTCGTTGTGATTAGTAAAGAAAAATTTTAAAATCTGCCATCTCGGCAAGGGGACAATTCAACCCCCCCTTCTTGTTCGCCATCTCTCTAGGCCAACAATTGGTATCAGAGCCAAATTTTTAATTTTTTATTAGCGGACCTCGCGGTCTAGGAGAAAAGATCATTTCATGATGGCTAGTGTAAATGTGATTCCTATCTTTGATGGTTTTGATTATGCTTTATGACTTGGAAAATTTTATGTTTGGATTACTAATGTTGATCCGAAGCGTATGAATCTAATCACTCATAGTCCTTACAGTTTACCTAAAAATGAGTCAAGATGGACTAATGAGCACATGAAAAAGAATTCTGATAACCTGTTTGTTTTGAATGCTCTTAAGGCTGCTGTGAACACTGACGTATATCCTTTTGTTTCATCTTGTAGGTCAGCCAAAGAAATCTGGGATGGGCTAAGCGAAGCCCAAGAAAATAGTGTTGATGAGTGCCTCACGGCAAACAACGGCAATGATCATCAAAGCGAGAAAAGCTCTAAGGTAAACTCTGATTCTTATGATGGAGATGAGCTTAGCTATGATGAATTAGTGAATGCTTATGATGAACTGTTTGATATATACAAATCATTAAAATTTGAAAACAAGAAATTGAAAAAGAAAATTGAGAACTCTTGTGTTGATAATTCTTCATGTGAAAAATGCACTGAACTTGAAAAATCAGTTGAATCCCACATGCATGATATTGATGTTCACAAAGAAACAATTGTTTGTTTGAAGAATGAAAATTGTGCTCTAAAGAATGAGATTACTCAATTGGAGAAAATTCAATGTGAGCTAAGAAACAAAATTGAATTGAATTCTATTGATCATAATTTGTGCAATGAATTGACTATCAATGATGAACTTACTATGGAGAATGAAGCGTTGAAGCATTTAAACATAGCAATGTCTGAAAAATTGCTTGTCCTTGAAAAGGGAAAATGCATGTCTGTTGACAAATCTGAAAGGTTAAGGAAGCTAAGACATGAAATAGAAAGTTTTAAGAATATGAATGATAAAACTGTTGAATTGGAAGAGGAGTTGAGAAATCTGAAGAGTGATTTGTCCAAGTATGTCGACTCCAATAAAACCATGAATGCAATGACTAATGAAAAAGTGAGTTTTCAAAAGAATGAACCTGAACATACCTCCATGACTGGAAATTCATTTGAAAAATTTCAAAATGAAAAGCTTGCTGAAGAAGTAGAAAATCTCAAAGATCAAAATAATGTGTTGATTGAAAAACTCAATTCACTTGAAAAATGAAAAGGTGTAGTTGTTGATGACTCTGAAAATGTTCATGCTATGGAGCAAGAGATTGCAAAGTATAAAACTATTAACTCTCTCTTGAATGATAAACTTGCATTGTGTGAAGGAGAAATTGCTAAGTCTAAATTTCACATTACATCTTTGGAAAATCAAATTAAGAGTGTAAATGAGTCCTTGTCCATGTGTGATAAAGGAATTCAAAAACATAAAAATATCATTGATTGTCATTGTGGATGAAAAATCCTCCATTGTTGAGTTTGTTCATGTTTCAAGAAAAGAAAGGAATGTCTTTTGTGACTATTGTGGCAATTTTGGTCATGACATGTATGATTGTTCTTTGATAAAATTTGATGATAATGAGGCATTGAAATCGAGAATGGAAATAGATGTTAGTTCTAAAAGTCATGAAAAACCCATAAAGAAAAAGTTCAACAATCATTGCTTCTACTGTGGTTTACATGGTCATGTGTTTGAAAACTATTTTACAAAGAAAAATGATGATGAATGGTCTCTCAAAAAGAATTTTTCATGTTATTACTGTGTGAACATGGACACATGATGAATAATTATTCTCTAATGAAAAATGATGAAAAATTATCCATGAAAAAAAAATTCTCTTATTGTCATTATTGTGGTAAGAATGGTCATTCGATGGACTATTGTGCCACAATGAGATATGATGATGATCAGTTTGCCAGGAGATATAGAAATACATCTCCTCATGTTAGAACTAACCCCTCGGGACCCGAGATGGCTTGGGTACCCAAATCTCCAAAATGAGAATCTATTTTGCAGGGGACCTGGAGGCCAAGAAAAGTTATTAAATAAAGGGCTCTCAAGGTGAGAAAGAAAATGGTTTGATTTTGAGAACTCACTCTGTTAAGGTTTACTTTGAAAATTCTGAAAAGGTAAAATTTGAGTGTGGAGAAAAATGTTTGCAATTAAATAGTTGTAATTCTACTTCATCGATTTTGACATCTTCTGAAATGTTGAGATTTTGTGGTTCTGATGATTAGTTGTTTTGAATAATTTTCCGTTGCACATCTTGTGAATAACTCCAGTTTCTAAATGCCTTACATGGCACATAAGGTCTTTCACTCTTTACACATTTTCTGCAAATAACGATTCAATCTTTGGATGCTTTAAATTGCACATAAAGTTTTTCAAACTTTTAATCATTCCGCCCACACACGATGTATTCTCTGTTTAATAAATTGAAAGATATACAATATACGCCCACAGCAGTATGTAGATGAAGATAGACTATGAAGCACTCATAGAAATAAATACAGAGGGGATGTAGAAATATCTCCTTGAATGCTTGACGGCCTGTAGACAAATCTTCTTTGAAGCTTTCAACGGTGGAGGGGTCGATCTTCAAGAGGTACGAAGACGAGTGAACTTCTCCTTGGAGATTCAACCTCGTCGAAACTTGAGCGTTTAAGGACCAAAGTAGATCTTCAGGATTCCAAACAACATCGCCCCTACAAGATAAGAAAATGTGAAGCACATAAGAGGAACTCCCTTCCTCTCCCACCTGCGGCCCCAGCCTTTCCTTCTCCCTGCAAAAGATAGAATATGTTAGCCCCTCTTCGTTATTATTATTATTTTTTTTAATTACAATAAATGGTGTGACTACCCTTTTGACACGAGTTGTATCCTTTGTCTCAGGAACACTTCCCGGTTACTCAGTTTCGTCACTTATCTTAACTGTGGATATTGTCACTTTTCGGCGCGAGTTGTACCCTTTGTCTCAGGGGCACTTCCCAGCTACTTGGTGGCAAATCACACTTATTTTCATAGTGGATTTGTTTCTTCTTTCGGCGCGAGTTTCCTCCTTTATTTCAGGGGGGATTCCCAGCTACTCGGACCTACGTTCTCAGCCACGTACCGGTAGTCACCATTTTGTGTTTTATCAAAAATTTTGGAGTCATACGTAGCTACCAATATTCGCGCATTATGTATGAAAGTGTATGGATGATAAGTTCTTTTTAGTGTTCTTTAGAAAATCTGATTTTCCATATTACCTTGGAACTCAATCTTCACATATGCACTTTGGGTTTGATTGTTTGAATGTCCTTTATGAATTAGTCGTCTTTCATGGTTAATGTAGTACTTTATTTATGTAAGCATGACCTTCTTAGTATTGTACATGCACATCATGTTCTATAATCGATTGCATAATCCTTACACCCATCCCGAAGGGACTTGCATGAGTCTATATCTTGTTGTGCATGCTTGAGGGTTTGATTGCTTGATCCGTTTTATCCATAACATACTTCATTTCATTCAGATGCATCCTTAGGTTATACTTGTAAATAACAGGTTAAATAAACCCATTGTCAGTTGGTTTTTGTTCTTGACAATTGGGGGAGAATAATGTGCTTTTTAGCATAACATTTGCATATAGTTTTATTTTGTTATACTCCTTGTGCATAATTAGTCATACATTTAGCAAAAATTACAAAAATTGAGCATTTGCACTTATTTCACACATCTGCTTATTGCACTACAAATTCCAAATTCTTGCTTAGAGTTCATGGTTCATACACCTTCCCTTCATGGGAGGTTAATTGCTGGGTTGGCGGACCATTGGCTTTACATATCTATCTACTTCTTTTTGCACTCTCTCATTTGTTCACCTCGTCCCCCACTTTTTGATTATGTCAAAGGGGGGGAGAGTTTTGGTGGCCACAATATATTGTCATCATCAAAAAGGGGGAGATTGTTGGGTTCGTGGCACTCCCTCTTTGTCTTTGATAATGGTTTTGATGATTATAATATATTGTGCGGTTTACGTTTGCATTAAAGTGAAATTCATTCATGTTTATCTTGTGGAAAATGTCTTGTTGAAATGAGCTAATATGTTGAATTCTTGTTTTGTAGGTTTGGATGCGACCTTGGTGCTTCACATGCTCAGACCTTCATCTGAATCTTGCTAATAGTGTCTTGATTGGGGTTGAAAGCCCTTTCATGCTTTTGGACTTATATTGGCTGCATTTCAATGTGGGAAGATTGGTTTTATTGCATATGACTTCATGCTTTCTTTTCATGACTATTTAGTGATAGTGGTTTGCAATACCTTGTTCACTTTCCTTCTAAATAAACCCAAGTATGGGTATTGGTTTTATGACTCTTCTTGAATGCTATTCTGGTTGGCTAGTTCATTTGATTGCATTGGTGATTGGACTGCTAAGGTAGTTTTTCCATTCTCCTTGGGATGGGTCGACTCCATGGGTCGACCCTTGGCTCTTTGAGCTTTGGTTCTAGCTTTGTTGTTCAGCTGGTCTTATATTGTTTAAATGATGGGTTATTGTAATTGATTCATGAGGAAAGGAAATAGAGTTTTAAGTGGATCTTGTGTGTGTTCTCTTCATGTGTGCTTGAGGTCTCAAATGACTTGGAAGTTTTTGTTGATCTTGCTGAAGCAAGGTTGAATGAGATTTAACCATTCATATGTGAATTGATGCATTTTGTTGAATGAATTTCATGTATAGCAATACATGTCTTAATGACTGCATTTGTTATATCTATGTGAACAGATAGAGTTCAGTCCTCATCGGACTGAACTTGGATTGCTTGCATTGGACTATGCAAGTTCAGTTTTTCCCTGGACTACATTTGTGACTTATGTGTGAATTGACATGAGTGATTTGTTTATATCAGTGCAGGTCTATGTTGCCTTTAAACCAATGGAACCATGGTAAGATTCTATCTCTGAATTTGGATTATAGCTGCCATGAAAGGGTTTGAAATATCTTTCATGAGTTTGGTTCTCAAGTGTCGTTCAAGAATGTTTTTCATGCCGATCTTATGGTAGCATCATTGCCCTTTTTAGCTTCCCATGTTTCCTTGTCAATCTCAAGTCTGATTGGTGATTATCTGGTTGTTATGAATGAGTTTCATATATATCAACTGCTTGTCTCATTGGCTTGATTCTCTGTTGAAGTTTGGGTGGCTTGACAGAACTTATTATGCTATATTTCAAATTCAGAGATAGAATCTTACCATGGTTCCATTGGTTTGAAGGCAACATAAACCTGCACTGATATAAACAAATCACTCACGTCAATTCACACATAAGTCACAAATGCAGTCCAGGGAAAAACTGAACTTGCACAGTCCAATGCAAGCAATCCAAGTTCAGTCCGATGAGGACTGAACTCTATCTGTTCACATAGATATAACAAATGTAGTCATTAAGACATGTATTGCTATACATGAAATTCATTCAACAAAATGCATCAATTCACATATGAATGGTTAAATCTCATTCAACCTTACTTCAGCAATATCAACAAAAACTTCCAAGTCATTTGAGACCTCAAGCACACATGAAGAGAACACACATGAGATCCACTTAAAACTATGTTTCCTTTCCTCATGAATCAATTACAATAACCCAGTCATTTAAACAATATAAGACCAGCTGAACAACAAAGCTAGAACCAAAGCTCAAAGAGCCAGGGGTCGACCCATGGAGTCGACCCATCCCAAGGAGAATGGAAAAACTGCCTTAGCAGTACAATCACCAATGCAATCAAATGAACTAGCCAACCATAATAGCATTCAAGAAGAGTCATAAAACCAATACCCATACTTGGGTTTATTTAGAAGGAAAGTGAACAAGGTATTGCAAACCACTATCACTAAATAGTCATGAAAAGCAAGCATGAAGTCATATGCAATAAAACCAATCTTCCCACATTGAAATGTAGTCAATATAAGTCCAAAAGCATGAAAGGGCTTTCAACCCCAATCAAGACACTATTAGCAAGATTCACATGAAGGTCTGAGCATGTGAAGCACCAAGGTCGCATTCAAACCAGCAAAACAAGAATTCAACATATGAGATCATTTCAACAAGACGTTTTCCACAAGATAAACATGAATGATGTTGTGCCCCGAACTATTTTGACGAAGATCTTGTGTGAAAAAGTCATGTGTTAAGTTTATATGATTTGCTTTGAAGCATATTTGATGAATGAGGGGTTTGAATGATGAATTGAATGATGATCAATTTGAGTTCTGTTTAAGAGGAAAATTCGAATGTTGAATGTTGATCAAAATGCATTGAAAACAAGTGTGATAATTGATGGAATAGAAAGTTCAATTTTGCTGAAATGTTTGATTGATGTGTGCCTTGTTGATCATGGCACCCTATGCTTCATTGCACAGTTTCTGTAATTAATTGCATCGACCCAATCAATGGGTTTCTCATACAATGCACCGACCTTGTGCTTTCTTGCACTGACATTGTTGAATGAATTAAGTGTATGAAGATGTCACTTGCTTTGTTTGAGTTTAAGATGAATGCCAACTTGAAAAGTGCAGGTTCAATGTGAAGTTTACATTCAAATCTTGAAGGCCAAATGGTAAGAATATTTGTTTAATTGGATTTCAATGTGGATGGATTGATTTGGGTTGAAATCAAGTTTTGTCATGACCGTCTGAGTTATAAGTGCATAAATGATTGATCTTGATACTTTGTTTCATGAATTGTGAAGTTTCAATCGATTTTATTAAGCTTTTCCATCTATCAGGAAAAGTGTCGACCCATGGGGTCGACACTTATTTGGACACTCTCTGCTGTGCGTTAAGGTTTTATAACGCTGGTAGAAAGTGTCGACCCATAGGGTCGACATTTTCACCAGGGTTCTGTTATCTTGCAAAGTCAGAACACTCGGGAAAAAGTGTCGACCTCATGGGTCGACACTTTCAGGTTAGTTCATTTAAATCTGTGAAAATAGAACCTTCGTGAAAAAGTGTCGACCTCAAGAGTCGACACTTTTCACCACGAATGTGCTTTGTTCACAGGCCAGAACACTTGGAAAAAGGTGTCGACTCAATGAGTCGACACGTATTTCACGTATGTTGTTTTTATGTGTTCTGGCAGAACACTCGTTAAAAAGAGTCGACTCTACGAGTCGACACTTTTTCTGAGCATTTCGATCGGTTTTTCTGGATCTATTTTGAACCCACTTAATATAGATCCGATTGGGTTGCTTGCTTACCATACTACCCTTAGGGCGTCCACCATCTATTGTATGTGTTTAGAGAACGGATTGGGAAGGGCTTGTATGTCTTCATGTAATGTTTTCCCTCTTGTATATATCGCTGCCCTTGTTCCGATCGGGAGTACACCAAGAGAGCTTCTAAAGTTCTTATCTTCTTGCTTGAGGAAAGGCTTTGCACTCTGCTGGAGGAGAAGGAAGGCATCGCCGAGTTCGTCCCTCACGAGCCCGAGCCAAGATCGGGAGGCCGCGGTCGGCATCCTCTTCATCCACTGCTTCGGGCGCACCATATCTTCTACACCGGCTTCTTCCATCCCTCGGTTCCATCGTTCTAGTGCTACCTTCCTTAATCTCCGAGTTTGTTTAAGGATTTATGGGGACGATCATGTTTGTTATTATATCTTGTGCTTATATTCCTATTCTCAGACTGGGCTTTGTATTTCCATCTTTTTTTAATCTTTAGACGATTTTGGAGCTTGCTCCGAGTGTGTGTGGGGTTTCTCGTCATCGAGCGAGAACCCATATGTGTGGGGCCGTCGTGCCCGTGTGTGGTGGTTGTTGCCGTCGTGCAGCGTGTTTTAGTGAAATCCTCTCGAGGTGAGAGGGGTGGACATAGGACGGCACTTGGTGCGTCCGAACCACCTAAAAATCACAGTGTCGTGGTTTGCTCTTTATGTGGTTGAATGATATTTTATATCCGTTCATATTACAAGTGTGAGTCGGTGAGATGAGAGTTTGGTTAACTGTCCGCTCATACATTGTTATCCGAGTGATTATATTTCTGCGCTGGGAAGTTGTGAGGGCTTGCTTGCTTATCATTCATTCATTTTAATCAAGCTTGATCTAGGGTTATTTACCATCTCCGTGGTTTAATTTAATTAAGTCAAAAAAATTTGTAGAAAGGGTGGGCAATCAATTCACCCCCCTCTCAATTGCCTCCTAACCGGGCCAACAATTGGTATCAGAGCCTCGGCTCTGTTTTCATCTAGAAACCTAGCAGTTTAGAGAGATCTGTTAGAAATGGACAAGAATCTCAACAAGGGGTTAATGCCCGAAGGGCATTCTATTCACAGGCCACCTTTCTTTGATGGTAGTAACTACCCTTACTGGAAGAATAGGATGACCATCTTTTTACGTGCTCAAAGTCATGAAATATGGACTGTCATTAGGAATGGTCTGTATGTTTTACCCCCTGATGAGGATATGTGGGATGATGATAGTATTAAGAAATCCACTGTGAACTTTAATGCTTTAAATATTATTCAGTGCGCTATTCACCCTAACGAGTATGCTCGTGTCTCCATGTGCAGCAGCACAAAAGAAATGTGGGACAAGCTCAAGCTTATCTACGAAGGTATCACAGAAGTCAAGGAGACGAAGGTGAACATGTTGATCCGTGACTATGGGCTATTTCACATGAAAAAGGAAGAAAGTATCTCCGAGATGTTCGCACGTCTCATGGAGATCACAAATGGGTTGAAATCACTCGGAAGAGAATTCAAGGACACCGATTTGGTAAGGAAGGTGCTGAGGTCCCTATCACCAAGCTGGCACACCAAAGCGACTGTGATAGAGGATTCTAAGGATTTGTCTTCCCTCACCGTAGATGCACTCATAGGGTCGTTGATGGCCTATGAGATTAACATTAAGAGAACGGAAGAGGACACAAAGAAGAAAAAGTCTGTTGCATTGAAAGCTTACCCAAAAACAATTTCAAGCCAAGTGGACTCTATGGGAACCACCGACGATGAAGAGGTTGCCATGTTAACAAGAAGAGTAAGACAGTTCTTGCGCCAAAGAAGACGATTTGGCAGAAAATTCAAGAAAAGAAAGAGGCAGCCGAAGCAAAGAAACGAACCATCAAAAGCATCTGAAGTGATGTGCTACGAATGTAAGAAGATGGGGCACATGCGAGGTGAATGCCCCGAGCTACAAAAGAAGAAAGGAAGGATGGTGAAGGGCAAGAAGCCCAAAGCGATGAAGGCCACGTGGAGCGACGAGGACGAGGATGAGTCCACGTCCGATGATGAACAAGACATTGAGGAACTGGTGAAGGACATGTGCCTTATGGCCAAGAGCGATCAGGAACAGGTAATCTCTGACTCAGAGCTTATCACTAATGAACAATGGGCGCTTGCCTATGTGGAATTAGATGAAAAGTACAAAAGAATGAAAATGAGAATAAAATCTTGAAAAAGAAGATCCATGAAATCTTGCATTCATCCAATTCATGTGAGAAATGTAATCTGCTTGACATGCAAGTTAAAAATTTCAAAAATGCAAATGAGGTTTGGAATCAAAATTGGTTTTGTTTGAAGATGAAATTGCATGCCTAGAAGTAGAAAAGAACAATGCTTTTAAAATCAAAAATGAAATTCAAGAAAGGCATGACTTGTTGAAAAAGGAGTTAGAAGAATTGAATGTTAAGCTGATTGAATGTGAGAAAGTGAAAGAAAAATTGAACAGCGAAAATGAAAGTATTATAAGTGAAATTGAAAAGGTGAAGAATGGAAGTGAGAAGATGTTGAAAGAAAAAGAAAAACAATTTGTGAAGAATTCAAATTTCATGCATGGCAACAAAAATCATTTTCACTATGCTGTTAAAAGTTCATTTCATCATGGAGAATGTTCACACACACACCGTGCTACATCAACTGTTAATTCTAGTTTCCCCTCCACTTTTAGGAATGTAAATAATAGAAGAAACTTTGGTAGGAAGAAACCCACTTATTTTTACTGTGGGAAGATAGGGCATGACATGTACATATGCCAGTTAATGCAATATGATGATGACATGTTTTTCAGTAAATACAATCAATCTTTTGGAAATGCTAACATCACGGGACCCAAGCTCGCTTGGGTACCCAAATCAAAATGAACATGGTTGCTTATTGGTGCAGGTCTGCATGAAGGCTGGAGAGAATAAATGGTACCTGGACAGCTGATACTCCAAGCACATGACAGGGAATAAACAACTTTTTGTAGACCTTGCAGAGAAAAATGGTGGTACGGTAATTTTTGGTGGACAGGACAGAGGTATGATAATCAAAATTGGGAGAATTGGTAAGGATCTCAACTATTGTATTGAAGATGTTTCACTTGTTAGAGGTCTTCGCCATAACTTGCTTAGTATTAGTCAACTCTGTGACAAGGGTCACAAGGTTATTTTTGAGTCTTCCCACTGTACCATTTTCGATGCTAACTCACATGAAATCAAATTCATAGGAGTGAGGAGTAACTACACTTACCAGGTTGACTTTGATGAAATCGCTTCTGACAAATTGTGTTTAGTTGCTAACAAAGTTGAAGATGTCTGGTTGTGGCATCGTCGTCTTGGGCATGCCAGTCTTAATGTCATTAGGAAGCTGAATTGTCATGGTTTAGTTAGAGGTCTTCCTAGTTTAAATTTTGAATCATCAAAAATTTGTGAAGCATGTAATAAAGGAAAATAAACCACAACTTCTTTTAAATGCAAAAACATTGTTTCAACAGAAAAACCCCTTCAATTGTTGCATCTGGATTTGTTTGGTCCCACCAGGACTCGAAGTCTTGGAGGGAAGCTTTATGGTTTCGTGATTGTCGATGATTTCTCACGATATTCATGGGTTTTGTATCTAGCTAACAAAAGTGATGCATGCAATGAATTCATTGATTTTTGTGCTAGAGTTTAGAATGAAAAAGGATATTCAATTCAGAAAATTCAAAGTGACCACGGAAAAGAATTTGAAAATCATGAGTTTGATGCATTTTGCAGGAAGCAGGGGTACGAGCATCAATTCTCATCACCAAGAACCCCACAACAGAACGGTGTGGTCGAGAGGAAAAATAGGAAGCTCGTGGAGATGGCGCGTACCATGCTTGTGGAGAACGGTCTTCCACGGTACTTATGGGTAGAGGTAGTGAACACTGCCTGCTACATCACAAATCGAGCAATGGTAAGACCGATCCTTAAGAAAACTCCTTACGAGCTGTATAAAGGTAAGAAACCCAACATATCACATTTTAAGCCATTTGGATCTATTTGTTACATTTTGAACAATGGTAAAGATAATCTTAAAAAATTTGATGCGAAGAGTGATAAAAGGATTTTCCTCGGGTATTCTCTATCCTCTAGAGCTTACCGTGTTTATAACACTAGGACACTTGTTGTTGAGGAGAGTCTGCATGTTGTTGTTGATGAATATACTATGAGGAAGTCGAATGATAATGATCATTTTATTGTTACAGGTGAGAATCAAATTGAAAAGGGAGAGTCGAGCAAACAAGGTGAGGCAGCAAATCAAGATAAAGAAAGTGAGCAAGAGGAGGAAGCAAAACAAGAAGATCAAGTGCATCCGACCCTTCCACACCAATGGACCACTCATAAGGACCATCCGTTGGAGAATGTGATCGGCGGTGTGGATGAAGGAATTAGAACGCGGGCTTCAACGAGGAAAGTTGAAATTCACGATAACTTAGCTTTACTTTCTAGCATTGAGCCTAAGTCTTTAGATGATGCTTTGAATGACAATTCTTGGGTTCTCGCCATGCAATAAGAACTACACCAATTCCAAAGGAATCGGGTGTGGTTCCTCGTGCCCCGGCCTGATAACCATCATATAATCAGAACTAAGTGGGTTTTTCAGAACAAACTTAATGAAGATGGGGTGGTTGTGAGGAATAAGGCAAGGTTAGTAGCCAAGGGCTACTCCCAAGAATTTGGCATTGATTTTGATGAATCCTTCACTCCTGTGGCTAGATTAGAAGCCGTTAGAATCTTACGTGCTTATGCTTGTCACAAGAACATCAAGCTATTTCAAATGGATGTGAAGAGTGCCTTCCTCAACGGGATTATCAAGGAAGAAGTGTACATGGAACAACCACCGGGCTTCGAGGATGAAATATTTTCGAACCACGTCTATAGATTGGATAAGACACTGTATGGATTAAAACAGGCTCCCCGGGCATGGTATGACCGTTTAAGTTCATTTCTTATTGATAATGGCTTCAAACGAGATAATATAGATCAGACGTTGTTTAAAAAAACTTGTGATGAACATTCCTTAATTGTTCAAGTTTATGTAGATGACATAATTTTTGGAGCCTCTAATTTGAAGATGAATGATGAATTTGCCCAACTCATGCAGGGAGAGTTCGAGATGAGCTTGATGGGCGAGCTGAACTTCTTCTTGGGATTGCAAATAAAGCAATTGGACGATGTCATTTTCATCAACCAGAAGATGTACACACAAGAAATCGTGAATAAATTCCAACTTGAGACTGCCAAACCCTTTGTAACACCCATGTCCACCTCACAGAAAATGGAACAAGAAAAAGGTAACAAAATCGATCAAAAACTTTTTAGGGGTATGATTGGTTCACTAATATACCTGACTGCTAGTAGGCCTGACATCCATTTTAGTGTCTATCTCTGTGCAAGATATCAATCTTGTCCCAGGGATTCTCATTTGTCGGCTGTGAAAAGAATCTTCAGGTATTTGAATGGTACACTTGACCTTGGTTTGTGGTATCCAAAGAATAATTCATTTGATTTACATGCTTTCACTGACTCTGATTATGATGGATGTAAAATGGATCGTAAAAGCACAAGTGGTCACTGTTAGTTTCTAGGGGGCTGCATGGTTTCATGGGCCTCAAAGAAACAACATTGTGTGGCTTTATCAACTGCCGAAGCCGAATATGTGGCTGCCGGTAGTTGTGCGGCTCAAGTGCTTTGGATCCAACATCAATTGCTTGATTTTGGTTTTTGTTTGAAAAACACTCCCATTATGTGTGATAACACGTATGCAATCAATCTGTCCAAAAACCCTGTCCAACATTCTCGTACCAAACACATTGAAGTTAGGCATCACTTCATAAGAGATCATATTAATAAAGATGATTTTGAGTTAGTTTTTGTTGATACAAAAAACCAACTTGCAGATGTCTTTACAAAACCTTTAAATTCTGATCAGTTTTGTTTTCTTAGAAGAGAATTAGGAGTGTGCAGGTTAGATAGTTAAATCTTTTGAGCTGAATTGTACATACACACTTTACAATTTCTCATAAAGAAATTGTTCATACTGCTTAATCCTTTGCACATAAAAAGTTTTTCCATATCATATACATTTCAAACTTTACTTTTTGTGCATATCACAGTGAATAACAATTTGGTTTTCATACATGCTTTTATCCTTTCGCATCCGCATGCACATAAATGCATATACTTCATATTCGTGTGCATGAATGCCATGAGTCACTGGTATATAAAATGACGTTAGTGGAAATGTGGATTATGTCCACCTGGAAGCTTTCATGATGCGTGAGTGTGGTCTTAGAACCTACGTTCTCCGCCACGTACCGGTAATCAACTTGCTTGAATATTCCACTTTGATACTTGCTTGAGTGTATATAGATTACACACCTTTCAGTTTTGATATCTCATATGACGTAGCTCCCTTGCTAAATAAAAATGCTTTGACATAGACATATTTTTACATGGCACATATTAAGGGGGAGGTTTTTGTTATAACAGTGCATACACTTAGGGGGAGATATCACAATGAATAGACTAATTCATCTCTTACATTCTATGCAATCTCTCACACCACTTGCACGTTTGAGTTTAATGATTCTAACAAATAAGGATTTCATTTATTCCACTTAACACATTTTAGGGTTCTAGATCCCCTGCATAGAAAACACGTGTCTTATGAGGAAAAAACTGTCAGCCCCTTCAAAAAGTCAATAAGTGTGATTTGACATTAAGTAAATCGAGAATCCCCCCTGAAATAAAGGAGAAAACTCGCATTGAAAAGTGTCTCATTCACATTCTCTCAAATGACGATACCGAGTAACCGGGAAATGCCCCTGAAACAAAGGGCATGCCTCGTGTCAAAAGGTTAGTCATCTTGTCGTTTAAAAATGTAAATAATCTTGGGGTTGTGCAAAGCTACCAAAAGTCGAGCACGGTGTATGGAAGTGTAGGGAAGAAAAGTTCCTATTTGTGTTCTTTAGAAAATCTGAAAATCCATACTGTCAAGATTTCATTGCTCATACTTCACATATACATCTAAGGAGTGATTGTACGAATGTACATCTTGAATCAGTCATATTTCATGAGTCTTGCAGTACCACTTCTTGTAAGCACTACCCTTTTACTATTGCTCATGAAACTCATGTTCTCGGTCTATAGCATATTTCTTAACCTGTTCATAGAGAACATGCTTGCTATTTTATAGAATAATGAATGCATATGTGCTTGACTGCTCATTACATGCTTTTCATATGCATCTCATAGAGTTAACTGTGCATATCCGGTTTTACTTCCATAGTTTTCATAATCCCCTCTTTGACTCTGACAAAAAGGGGGAGAAATAAGTTAAGTTTTGCATACATTGCATACACATTTCAAACTTTGAAACTTTGATGGTTGCTTGTCTCCTTGACAAAAAGGGAGAGTTAAATATTTGAATGGTGGCATGTTTCTTCTGTAATTTTGAATGGAATTCATGCATCCAGTATGCATGAGAAAATGCTTGTTTTGGCTCAAAGGATGTTATCTTTCATGCAAATCTTAGTGATTTTTCAATGGTTTTATCTTCGTCAAAAGGGGGGAGATTGTTGTGCCCCGAGCTATTTTGACGAAGATCTTGTGTGAAAAAGTCATGTGTTAAGTTTATATGATTTGCTTTGAAGCATATTTGATGAATGATGAATTGAATGATGATCAATTTGAGTTCTATTTAAGAGGAAAATCCGAATGTTGAATGTTGATCAAAATGCATTGAAAACAAGTGTGATAATTGATGGAATAGAAAGTTCAGTTTTGCTGAAGTGTTTGATTGATGTGTGCCTTGTTGACCATGGCACCCTATGCTTCACTGCACAGTTTCTGTAATTAATTGCATCGACCCAATCAATGGGTTTCTCATACAATGCACCGACCTTGTGCTTTCTTGCACTGACATTGTTGAATGAATTAAGTGTATGAGGATGTCACTTGCTTTGTTTGAGTTTAAGATGAATGCCAACTTGAAAAGTGCAGGTTCAATGTGAAGTTTACATTCAAATCTTGAAGGCCAAATGGTAAGAATATTTGTTTAATTGGATTTCAATGTGGATGGATTGATTTGGGTTGAAATCAAGTTTTGTCATGACCGTCTGAGTTATAAGTGCATAAATGATTGATCTTGATACTTTGTTTCATGAATTGTGAAGTTTCAATCGGTTTTATTAAGCTTTTCCATCTGTCAGGAATAGTGTCGACCCATGGGGTCGAAACTTATTTCGACACTCTCTGATGTGCGTTAAGGTTTTATAACGCTGGAAGAAAGTGTCGACCCATAGGGTCGACACTTTCACCAGGGTTCGGTTATCTTGCAAAGTCAGAACACTCGGGAAAAAGTGTCGACCTCATGGGTCGACACTTTCAGGTTAGTTCATTTAAATCTGTGAAAATAGAACCTTCGTGAAAAAGTGTCGACCTCAAGAGTCGACACTTTTCACCACGAATGTGCTTTGTTCACAAGCCAGAACACTTGGGAAAAAGTGTCGACTCAATGAGTCGACACGTGTTTCACGTATGTTATTTTTATGTGTTCTGGCAGAACACTTGTGAAAAAGAGTCGACTCTATGAGTCGACACTTTTTCCCAATGTGTTTCGATCGATTTTTCCTGATCTATTTCGAACCCACTTAATATAGATCCGATTGGGTTGCTTGTTTACCATACTACCCTTAGGGCATCCACCATCAATTGTATGTGTTTAGAAGAGGGATTGAGAAGGGCTTGTATGCCTTCATGTAATGTTTTCCCTCTTGTATATATCGCCGCCGTTGTTCCGATCGAGAGTACACCAAGAGAGCTTCTAACGTTCTTATCTTCTTGCAGGAGAGGAAAGGCTTTGCACTCTGCTAGAGGAGAAGGAAGGCATCGCCGAGTTCGTCCCTCACGAGCCCGAGCCAAGATCGGGAGGCCACGGTCGGCGTCCTCTTCATCCACTGCTTCGGGCGCACCATATCTTCTACACCGACTTCTTCCATCCCTCAGTTCCATCGTTCTAGTGCTACCTTCTTTAATCTCCGAGTTTGTTTAAGGATTTATGGGGAAGATCATGTTTGCTATTATATCTTGTGCTTAGATTCCTATTCTCAGACTGGGCTTTGTATTTCCATCTTATTTTCATCTTTAGATGATTTCAGAGCTTGCTCCGAGTGTGTGTGGGGTTTCTCGTCGTCGAACGAGAACCCACGTGTGTAGGGCCGTCGTGCCCGTGTGTGGTGGTTGTTGCCGTCGTGCAGCGTGTTTTAGTGAAATCCTCTCGAGGTGAGAGGGGTGGACGTAGGATGGCACTTGGTGCATCCGAACCACCTAAAAATCAATGTGCCGTGGTTTGCTCTTTATGTGGTTGAATGATATTTCTTATCCGTTCCTATTTCGAGTGTGAGTCGGTGAGATGAGAGTTTGGTTAACTGTCCGCTCATACATTGTTATCCGAGTGATTATATTTCTGTGCTGGAAAGTTGTGAGGGCTTGCTTGCTTATCATTCATTCATTTTAATCAAGCTTGATCTAGGGTTTATTTACCATCTCCGTGGTTTAATTTAATTAAGTCAAAAAAATTTGTAGAAAGGGTGGGCAATCAATTCACCCCCCTCTCAATTGCCTCCCAACCATGCCAACAAATGAATTTCACTTCAATGCAAACGCAAACCGCACAATATATTGTAATCATCAAAATCATTATCAAAGATAAAGAGGGAGTGCCATGAACCCAACACTAATACTATGGTCTAACTTCCCTCAAAATCTCATCCTGGGAGATCAAGTCATCAGGGAGAAAAGGGCGAGCAAAGTTGGTGATTCTGCACGAGTGACCCAGGAACCTGTGCAAGTGAACCTGGAAGATCACGGAAATAGAAGCCCTAAACGAGGTATTTAGGACATGTGCCTTTAAAACTTTATGTTGCCATTTATATCTTCTACCTACCCTCCAAATTTCACGTCTTTAGGTCAAGGGAATCAAGAGTTAAAAGGCCGAGAAGTTGCGGTTTCAGTTCAGGACGAGCAGAAACTAGGGCCGACTTCCAGCCTTAAATTCAGAGTTTAAGGACTAGCCCAGAGGTAGGTCATCTGATGAACGGCTTAAATTTAATGCCTGGAGTAAAAGTCGTCTGGTTCCAATCGATTTCATGCACTATACACCGAGAATTTCATGTTTTATTAAGACTATGCATCTAGTATATTATTCATGCATAATTCCTAGCCTAATTGATTTAAAAAGGGGAGAATCTTTTATCATTATTACATGAACCCATGCATATTCTTGGTCTATACTCACTCTATCAGGCTATAGAGTTTATGCATGTTGATTTCCATGCATGATATGACTTAGTTTAGCATTTTTATTTACTAATGTTTTGTTTTCGACTTAACACCGGAAGAAACGGTCTTCCTGTAGACCACCTAATAATCCTAGCGGTCCTACGATAGACCGTTAGCTATAAGAGACAGTCTCCTAGTAGACCGTTTGCGATTTCTGATTTCTGTATTTGAGTTAACCCGAAACTTAATGCAGAATAACTCAAATTATTATATGTTAGGCCTAGTTAAATATGTCTTAAACCCTGTTTCATACTCTATTTTCATATACCTGGTTATGTTAATCAATCATTCTAGTAGATTCTCATGTTTTCATAATCTTAGAGCCTATTTTGAACTTATGTTAATTTCATGCTAAAATCATATATTTTTGTAATTAACTTGGATTTTATAAGATTCATGAACTTGACTAGTTGGTTTTATCATGATTCTTTCTTCTCTATGAGTCATTTTCCTAAGTACATGGCACATATTCCGATATGATGTCATTAGTTACACACTTTGCACATTAAGCACATCATCTTGGACTTGTGATCCTCTCCGTTAGATATTCCTTCTACCGGACTAGGTGATCTTGTCTCAAGGCCTCCGTAAGTCTCCGTGAGCCTGGGATTCCCTTCAGGACACCGAGATGGTTGTACCATCAAAGCCCAATGGTCTAGAGAGCACTCACATTAATCGGAGTTTTTTGTGTTTTGAGTTCCAAACGGTCTTGAATACGACCGCTAAGGTTACCTAACGGTCGGATGAATGACCGCATATCATCTGGGTCAAGCTTTCTTTGTTCTGGTTATGACTCATCATAAACGGTCCATGACTAGACCGCCTGGCTTTTTAAACGGTCAAGAGCTAGACCGCCTATTCATGAAACGGTCTAGTAATCGACCGCTTTCTTTTGATTGAATCTAACCTGAGGTTTGACCTTTGGGGTTGGTTATCTTGAGTTCTTAGATGATCTTAGGATTATCTGGAGACTAAACCTATAATTAACTTGCTAATGTTAAGCTATGGAATTTAATAAATGCACCGTTATGTTGTCGGAATGCCGCCGTAGTATAATATTTCTTAAATCATTCTTGATATCATAATTTTCAAACTTTGGTACGTTCTATACCTTGGTTACGTTATCATGAATCTTATTATTTGGAATTGAATTATTGGCCGAAATTATTATCTCGTAGAAGTAACTGGATTTATAACTTGAAGATCCAAGATCGGGCACGGATTGTGTCCAAGGGCTCTATGCTAGTCCCCTCGACAGATTGTCAGAAACGTGTTATAAACCATAAGGTACGATGAGACTGGCGTCGCATTGCGCTGGGAGTACTTTCTCTTATAAATGGGTGAAATACCACGGAGCTTTTATTAAATTTACATGCTGGTTAAATGACTTTCTAGTGCATAACCTTTACAAGGTTGTGTAAATTACTTTCTAGTTACATGCTTGTACATTCTTGTTCATAAGTGGCCAAAGTATATTTACATGAAATATCTTGCTTGTTCATGCTATACCGTCAATCTTGTCTCTTATCTCATGCTTTCATATTCTTGGTTACTTGTTTTATATCATTGGTTTATCGCATTCATATTTCTACCTTGTGATCTAGAGCTAAGACATTAATCACTTAAATATTGCCTTTATGTGGATGCGAAGATACCTACTGGGCAAGTGTGCTCATTACCCTACTTTTCCAATCTTTTCAGGAAGTACTAGCGGGACAGATTCAGACTACTCGAGTGCTGGATCAGAAAGTGATGAATAAAGAAAGAGCGAAGCCCTAGAGTGTCATAGATCGTAGTCAAGAGTCGTTATGTAATTTTCATTTTTATTGAGTCCAGTAATGGAGTTAGAGTCGGATTTATGTACTTGTTATCCTCATTATGAAATAAAGTTGGAAGTTTGGTAAATTTACTTGTGCAATTACTTCTATGTGGTTGTCTTGCGCTCTGATTTCCTTGCTTGTGAGAGGCTTTTCTTGCCGGCTGCTCACGTTCCCGAGAATGTCTACCACTGTATTAAAATCTTGGGGCATGGCAGTTATAGTGGTATCAGAGCATAAATTGGGTAGAACTTGTGATGAGATAGTAAGTCATGTCATAAGTTAAGTCTAAGGTTTAAGGACCTACACCTATGAAAACTAGGAAAGAAATTCCCAACCTATGAGAGAAATTGGGTAGAACTTGGGATGAGATAGTAATTAGAATTATTTCTAAGGTTAATTCCACTCATTCCATTAGAATTAACAACGCTATTACCCTTCTCAGGTACCTTACTTTCGTCATGGCTCATTGTGTTGACTGGAATGGTATGTAACAAACCGTTGCCGATCTCACCCAAGTATTACAGAATATGGCTCAAGCCGACGCAGGGGCAAGAGCTGGAGACCTACACCAAAATTTTTGGAGCTTAAATCCTCCGCGGTTCACCGGTTCTTCTAATCCCGATGAGGCTGAAAACTGGATCGATGAAATGAATCGTATTTTCGAGGTCATGCAGTGTGCCGACCAAGAAAAGGTTCGTCTTACTATGTTCCAACTAAATAAGGATGCCCGCACCTGGTGGAAGTCAATCCCAACACCACCTATAGACGCACCATATACCTGGGACGGATTTTTGACTCTTTTTCGAGCCAAGTACTTCTCCGAGCATATTAAGGAGAGGAAGGCAGCTGAGTTCGCATCACTTCGTCAGGGCATGATGTCCATAGCCCAGTATGAGTTACAGTTTTCTCAACTGGCACCCTATGCTCAACATCTAGTGAGCACGGACCTCTTGAAGGTAAATCATTTTATGGATGGGTTACGTCCCATTTTTATTTAGCAACTTGGCCCACAGAATATTCGAAGAAATGGTTCAGCGAGCACATCTATGTGAACGAACCTTGGAGAAGGTCGACAAACTCAAAGGTAAAGTGGAGGAACCAAGCCGACGGTCGGATCGGCGAGGAAAGAAGCCGAAAAAATTCAGCATTACCTATAATTCTCAGGATAGCAGGAAGATATCCTGGAGTGGAAACGGCAAGGATGAACGTCGGAACATGAAGGTCAAGGAATAGGAAAATAAGCAAGTCATGGCGGCTTGCTCGTTTTGTGATAAATTTGGTCATGCGGCCGAAGAATGCTGGAAGAGGTTAGGCGCATGCCTACGTTGTGGGAGTCGGGGACACCATATGCCTGACTGTCCCTTGATGAAAGATCAGCCATCCACGAAAAATAATGGTGGACGGAGACGGTAGGCTAGATTAAACGCCGTATTAGAAGATGAAACAACAAAGGAAGGAGAGCTTATTGAAGGTACAATTCATATTCATTCCCATCCTGCTTTTGTGTTATTTGGTACTGGTGCTACTCATTCCTTTATTGCCAATTCCTTTGCAAAAATATTACCTATTTCACCTGTTCCTCTACCATCAGACTTAACCATAGTCACTCCTTTAAGGTCGGGAACGGAATTGAAAACTTATTTTCCCAATAGTGAAGTTACTGTAGAAGGTCACAACCTTCCCACCAATTTAGTATGCCTTGACATGGAAGGGTATGATGCTATTCTAGGTGTAAAGCCCCGGAATTTTTATAAATTATATCTGGAATATTTATATATTTTCTAAAAAATATTAAAGACCCAAAATGGATTAATAAATAAATATTGGGTTAAATAAATCATTATTAAGGCCCAATTGTGATAAACAATTAACCTAGCCTATTTAAATAAGGTCCAAAAGGTTTAAGGACCAAGCCCATTAAGTTTGGCCCATATTCTAGAAGGTTATTTAAGTATCCACGAAATATAGGGATAAATACACTTAAAAAGGGATAATTTAGTGGATAATTAACCAAAGAGTTTGAATTAAGATGAATGTCCACGCCCAGTGGATTTAACGGTATATCGAGCGACCGTGACAACAATGTAACGGACCAGACCTAGTCCGTTACAAACCTGCTAAATTCCGTGAGAAGAAGAAGTTGCAAAAAGATTGGAACTTTGGGATTCTCTTGGCTAGAGACCAACTTGGGAGAACTTATAACATTACTAAGGACTCTTAGAGATTAGGTTTTTACCAATTAAGGACTCTAAAATTGTTCAAATCCTTGAACCCTAGTCAAAACTCTATAAATAGAACCTAGTTCTGAACTGAACGACCCTTACTTTTGGCTCGTGAAGAATATAGGTAAGGAGATAGAATCTCAGGTAAGTTCTTTAGAGTATTTCGTTCCTAATATTTTAGACTAACTACCCTCAAAATTTCATGTTAGGGGATCAAGTAACCAAGGAGATAAAGGCTTCTAAAGTCGCTGATTCTGTCTTAGCAGCCTAGGATTCAGAGCAAAGGACCACTGAAGATCAAGGAATTAGGACGCCCAAATAAGGTAATTAGGGAAGGGTTCTGTAGAACTTTTTGTTCCTCTTAGTTTCATCTTCTTACCCTTCAAATTTCACATCTTTAGGTCAAGAGATTGGAGAGATAGGGCAACGTGAAGTTGCTGAAAAATCATAGGAAGAGAAGAACTAGGGCGACCCTTGAAGACTCAAATTAAAAGTTTAAAGCCCAGTTAAGAGGTAGGTTATCTCATGAACGGCAAAAACACATTGTTATGAATAAAAGCCCTCTAGTTTATTTGGATTTCATGCATTATACTTCATGAATTTCATGTTTTAGGATTAGTCTATACATTCATGCATGCCTTCAACCCTAATTGAAGATAAAAAGCTATCTCTTGTTATCTCATTACTACCTATGCATCTAGATAGCCTTTTTCTCATTTTGACATGATTAGAGTAGTTAGCATGCCATGAATTAATCATAGATTTCTATAGTTTATTTTCTGTCAGCAGAGGACCTAACGGTCTATCGTAAGACCGCCAGGGACGTGTAACGGACCTGCATTGACCGTCACACCCTCTGTGAACGACTGAAGGGTTCTGTGAAACCTGACGGACCTAATCTAGACCGTTACTTTCTTGTGACGCGCCCATACTAGTCCGTCACACAACACTGTGTTCTGTCAAGATCGGTCTAATTAATATATATGTATGCCTAGTTAATTAGATCTTAACCTATTTTTCATGGTTTTAAGTTCCAATATTGATTCATGTTAGAAATTGCATACTTTAAAGTTATTTTCAAGCATATGTTAAGTTCATGCCAAAGCACTATAGTTTTGTATTAAAACCTTGATTTAGAAAAGATATTGACGAGTTTTATCATGATTTTATACCGTTACACACTCTCTCTTATCTATAAAGTCATTTTCTTTAAGTACATGACATATATCATCGTATATGTCCATTAGTTCACACTCTTGCACTATAGGAACATATTCTTGAACATGAGGACATCTCTATTGGATATTCCTTCCAATGGACTAGGAAATCTTGTTTCAAGGCCTCCGTAATTCTATGCAAGCCTGGGATTCTCACTAGGACGTCGAGTTGGTTGTACCATTAAAGCCCATTTGTCTAGAAAAGTACAAATCGAAGTTTAAGTCTTGTTAATGTAACGGACCTGCACTAGCCCGTCAGGCTTACCTAACGGATCGGTGTACGACCGTCACATTGTACTAGGTCCAATTTCTTGTTTCTGGATTCAGCCTGTACTAACGGCCTAGTTATTGACCGTTACGATCATGTAACGGCCCAGTATTAGACTGTCACAACTCTAAATTCTTTAACCCGAGGTTTGACCAAAGGGTTGATATTCTAAAGTTTCTAGATGGATTATTGATGGTCTAGGATTTGTCATATTATCTAAGATACTTAACTTAAATTATGAATGATAATAAATGTACCGTTATGCTGCCAAATTATTTCCATAAGCATGACATCGTCTTAAATCATTCTTGATCTCTCATGACCAAAGTTGAAGCGTTTATTTGTTGATTATTGTTATCATGAACTCATTGAAATTGTACTTTATTGGCCATATTGTTTACATGCGTGGAAGTAGGTTGATTTATACTTGAAGATGCGATCGAGCACTGATTGTGTTCAAGGGCTCTATGCTAATCCCCTCGGCTGATTGTCGAAAACATACTGTAAACCATGGGGTATGATGCTACTGGCGTCGCATTGCGCTGGGAGTACTTTCTCTATAAATAAGTGAAATATCCACGGCTCGTGAACTGAAAATCCACTATACACGTACATGACTTTCTTGCTTGTTACATGATATTCCACAGAAATTCACCAAATACTTGCTCATAAGCAAAAGATGTTTGGGTGATGAGTATGTGACTTGCTAGTACATTCTTGTTCATGAAAGGCAATGCTACATTCTCGTTCATACTTGTTACATTCTTGCTAGTTCATACTTGCTCTCATTCTATCTTAAACGATCATCTTTGTTACTTTGATTATTCGCTTGATTATCGCATTTCGCGTGATTTTACCTTATTCTTTAGAGCTAAAATGTTAGTTACTTAAATAGTGCCTTCATGTTGATGTGAAGATACCTACTGGGAAAGTGTGCTCATCACCTATTTCCAATCTTTTCAGGAGATGGAAGTGAGTCAAGTTCGGATTCAGAATATTCAAGTATCGGATCCGAGAGTGAATGAAGAATGAGTGAAGACTTAGGAAGTCTACATTATTTAGATTGAGTCTATGTAATTTTTCTTATTTCTTAAGTCTAGTATGATGAAGAAAGTTGAATTAGTGATTGTAATTGAATATTTTATTGATAATGAAATGAAAGTTGAAGCTTGAGTGAATATTGTGCAATTACATTTATGTGTGTGATTGTCTTGCGCTCTGATCGTTCTGGCTTGCAAGAGGCTTACCATGTCGGCTGTTCACGTTCCTCGAGCTAGTCTTCCGCTGTAATAAAGGCTCCGGGCGTGACACTAGGAGTCGATTGGCTTGTAGACCACGACGCCAACATAAATTGCCGCAGCAGGATAATCTCTTTTTGGAAATCTGGTTTTCCCCAGTTTTCCTTTCGTGGTATCAACTATCGGAAACATCCTACCATAATTTCATCTCTACACGCTTGCAAACTCATTTCGCAAGGGTGTGAAGCTTTCCTTGCCTCCGTAATAATTACTGAGTCCAAGGAAGTCATCCTAGAAGACATCCCCATTATAAATGAATTTCCTGATGTATTTCCATCAAATTTACCTAGTTTGCCACCCGAAAGGGAAGTGAACTTTTCTATTGAACTCATTCCCGAAGCAGCACCTGTTTCAATAGCCCCTTACAGGATGTCCCCCACTGAGTTGAAAGAGTTAAAGAAGCAACTTCAGGAGCTGCTAGAAAAAGGGTTTATTTGACCTAGCACATCCCCTTGGGGTGCGTCAGTCCTATTTATTAAGAAGAATGATGGTTCTCTCAGATTATGCATTGATTACCGGCAGTTGAATCAACTTACCATCAAGAATAAATACCCACTGCCACGTAGTGATGAACTATTTGATCTACTTTCGGGAGCATAATATTTCTCCAAGATTGATCTCATGTCAGGTTATCATCAACTAAGAATTAAGGAAGAAGACATATACAAGACTGCTTTCCGAAGCAGATATGGGCATTACGAATTCGTGGTTATGCCATTCGATTTAACTAATGCACCTGTTGCATTTATGCAACTGATGAATAATGTGTTCTGACCTTATCTTGACCAGTTTGTGGTCGTGTTCATGAAGTCTCGCGATCAATGACACCCAAGAGGGGGGTGAATTGGGTGTTTACAAACTTTTAAAAAATTCTAGGCCAAATGAAATAAGTATGAAGAATAGCCGTAGTGAAGATTTACATCTATATGTAAACACTTAGATCTAATAAAATCTATCACACTCAACCGATCTTAGGTACGGTGGCGGAGGTAAAAATCCGAAGATTCAACTCACGCAAGATGTTATCTTTCTGATAAGGTTTGCCTTGCCGATCTGAACCCACCTTTCAATATACCTGAGATCTAATATGAGAATGATAAATTATGCTAGATCTAACACAAACAATACAACCAAAATAATCTACGTGTGTGCTGCACAGAATGGGGATAGAAGAGAAGGAACAAACCACACAATGGACAGTGATTTTTAGGTGGTTCGAATGCAACAACGGCAACCTATGTTCACCCCTCACGATCTGTGAAGATTCCACACTATCTTGTAAAGGATTACAAGATCAAAACACACACACGTGAGAAGTTGGAACTCCCACGAAGGTGCACAAGCACCGAATCACAAAGATATGTGAAAACTAGAAGAAACATACACACACACACGGATCTGCGTAGATCCACACACACACAAGTGTTTAAAAAATACAAGATCACACACTCGAAGCTTGATGAAAAATAAGGGAGAAACACAAAATGAAAAACTCAGATTTAAGCTCCCCCTTAATGGATGAAGATGATCTTGGATGAAGCTTCCGCCTCAACTAAATCTTCACTTGAATGGCCTACATATGATCTTCAAAATCTTGGAAATGGATGAAGAAGTTCTTCCCCAAAGCACTGTTCACGGAGCTACAGTGGCAGCACTCTTTCTCCCCTTGATAGCCTCTTTGATCTCCCTTGAGTGATTAGGGTTTTTGACCCCAATATGATGTATTTATAGATCTTGGATGGTCAAGGGACAAGCCAGGGACCAGATCCACAAATCAAGGCAAGTCTAGTGACTTTGGGATTAAACAAATCCAAAGAAAGGAGCTTCCCACGTTGAAGAACACAAGTCAACAATTACTGCCTTGAAGCTGGCGGTCGACCGACAGGAGGGGGCGGTCGATCGAAAATTTACAGAGTTTGAACTTCTCAGCACTGGGATAACCGGTCGACCGGTCTAGGGTGGGCGGTCGACCGAAACCTATAATTTTCCAGAGTTTTCATCTCTGGGAGATTAGGTCGACCGCCCAAGCTGGCCAGGTCGACCGAAATCTGAAGAACCTGTAAAACATCATCGTTTAATGCTTGAATCGTATCTAAACATTGAGGACTTGTGCTTTGCAAAAGAGTCCATATTAAATGAGCTGGTTTGAAATCCTTCTGGGCAATGTTAAGATGGGTTAAGTTTGAACATGTGCTTTGATTATTCATTTGGAGATGTCCATTTGAGTGTCACGCCCCGAGCCTTTATGACAGCGGAAGACTCGCTCAAGGAACACGAACAGCCGGCATGGTAAGCCTCTTGCAAGCAAGAATGATCAAAGCGCAAGACAATCACACATAAGAATGCAATGGTATAATAATTAATCAAACTCCAACTTTATTTCATTAATGATCAAAACATTCTTTTACAATAACTCTTCAACCATCTCTAATCCATCAGACTTAAGAAAAGGAAAAATTACAAAGATTCGATCTAAACAAGATTGACTTCCTAAGTCTTCACTCTCGTTTTGATATGGTTCTCATTCGCTCTCGGACCCTCTACTTGTATAACCCGAACCCGAATTTGAATCACTTTCATTTTCTGAAAAAGATTAGAAATAGGTAATGAGCACACTTACCCAGTAGGTATCTTTGCATCAACATGAATAGCACAATTAAAGTAATTAGCATTTTAGCTCTAAAGAATTTAGGTAAAATCATGTGAAATGCGATCAATCACGCGAGTAACCAAAGTAACAAAACGATCATGTAAGATAGAATGAGAGCAAGAATGAACTAGCAAGAACGTAACAAGAATATGATATTGGCCTTTCATAAACAAGAATGTATCGAGAATGTACTAGCAAGCCACATAATCATCACTCTAGTATCTTTGCTTATGAGCAAGTACTTCGTGAATTTCTGTGGAATATCAAGCAAGAAAGTCATGTACAAGAATGTCATGTCGTGCCGTGGATTTTCACTTATTTATGAAGAAAGTACTCCCAGCGCAATGCGACACCAGTAGCATCATACCCAATGGTTTATAACAGTATGTTTCCGACAATCAGCCGAGGGGACTAGCATAGAGCCCTTGAACACAATCAGTGCTCGATCGCATCTTCAAATATAAATCAAGCTACTTCCACGCATGTAACAATAAAGTATGACCAAGAATGTAATAAGTTCAATAAGTTTATGATAACAATAATCAATGAATGAACACTTCAATTTAGAATATGAGAGATCAAGAATGACTTATACTATGTTATGCTCATGGAAATAATTCGGCAGCATAACGGTACATTCCTTATTTTTCATAAATTAAATTAGGTATCTTGACTCAATTTGGTAAGTCCTTGACCATTATTAATCCATCTAGGAACCTTAGAAAATCAACCCGTGGGTCAAACCTTGGGTTAAAGCACTTCAAACATTGTGACGGTCTTATACTGGGCCGTTACGTTCATGTGATAGTCAAGCCTTGATCCATTAGAATGACTGAATCCAGAAACAATAATTGGACCTAGTTAAATGTGACGGTTGTATATTGGGTCGTTACATGGGTCTGACGGTCCAATATAGATCCGTTACATCGCTAGAACCAGAAAACATCGATAGTGTTGTCTAATCAATTGGGTTTTAATGGTACAACCAACTCGGCGTCCTAGTGGGAATCCCAGACTCGCAGAGAATTACGGAGGCCTTGAAATAAGAATTCCTAGTCCATTGGAAGGAATATCCAATAGAGAGGTCCTCATGTTCAAGAATAATGTTCCTATAGTGTAAAGTGTGAACTAATGGACATATACCGGAATATATGCCATGTACTTAGAGAAAATGACTCTATTGATAGAGAGAGAATGTGTAGCAACGTGAAACCAAGATAAAATTCCGTCCATACATCATTGAAAATCCATTATTTAAAATACAAGACTATAGAATTTTGGCACATGAAATTAACATAACTTAAAATAACTTAAGATACCTTAATCATGCAATTTCTATAATGAATCAGTAAATAAACTTAAAGTCATGATAACAGGTCCAAACTTAGCTATCTAAGCTTATTTATAAGTAAACTTAACTGGTTACCATTCTGTCTCGGGCTGACAGAACACAGGGGTCTGACGATCTAACAAGAGCGCGTCATAGTACCTGTGACAGTTTATCGAGGGGCCGTTACAGTAGTGTAACGCTCCTGTTATGGTGCGTCAGAGACAACAGAGGAATTAAAATGCAACAGAGGGTGTGACGGCTTATCGTAATGCCGTTACAGTTTGTGACGGTCTAAGTATGATGCGTCAGAGTCCCTGCTAACAGTATAAAGAAATTAAAAGACTATGATTTGAAACCATGTCATGTTTTGAAAAGATTTAACTACCCCAATCATGACAAAATGAAGTAAAGGTCATCTAGATGCATAGGTTGCAGTGAATTGACAAGATAATATTTTTGATCTTTGATTAGGGCTAAGGATATGTATGTATCCATGAATCCACTAAAACATGAAATCCATGATCTATAGTGCATGAAATCAAGCACAATCAGAGAGCTTTTATCCTTAACAAGATGTTTTTGCCAATCATGAGATAACCTACCTCTTAACAAGGCTTTAAACTTCTAATTTATGACTGCAAGACGACCCTAGTCTCTCCCTTTCCAGTGAGTTTCCAGCAACTTTTCACTGCTCTAGCTCCTCAGCCTCTTGACCTAAGGACGTGAAATTTTGAGGGTAAGAAGATAAAACTAAGGTGAACAAAAAGTTCCAAATAACCGAACTCTAATTACCTAGTTTAGACGTCATAATCTCTTGATCTTCAGGGGTCTTACGTTCAGTTTCCTGGGTTGCTAAGGTCCGACCAGTAACTTTGGAAGCTTCAATCTCCTTGGTTGGTTGATCTCCTAGCACGAAATTTGGAGAGCTATTAGTCTAATGTATTATAAACAAAATGTTCTAAAGAACTTACCCGAAATTCTATCTCCTTACCTTGATTCCTCACGAGCCAAAAGTAAGGGTCGCTCAATTCAGAACTGGGTCTTATTTATAGGGATTTGGTTAGGGTTTGAGGATTAGATCGATTCTAGAGTCCTTAGTTGGTCAAAACCTGATCCCTAAGAGTCCCTAGTAACCTTACATATTCTCCTAATTAGGTCTCCTGCAGATAGGATCCCAAAGATCCAATCTTTTTGCTCGTTCTTCCACTCACGGAACTGACAGAGGTGTAACGCATCAGGTCTAGTGCGTTACATAGCTGTAGCGGTCGCCCGATAGACCGTTACATCAAACGTGTATAGAGTTTCAATTTATTAAAACTCTTTTATTCGTTTATCCTTCTAATTATTTATATAAAAGGGTATTTATCTTTAAAATTCGTGGATAAGCTAAATAACCTTCTAGAATATGGGCCAAACTTAATGGGCTTGGTCCTTACCCTTTTGGATCATATTTAGATAAACTAGGTTAATTATTTTAACACAATTGGGCCTTATAATAACTTATTAATCCAATAATCCATTTATTAATTTATCTAGACCTTTATAAATTCTAGAAAATTATTAAATAATCCAGAAATTACTTATATAAATTTTGGGGCACTACACCCTCCCCCACTTAGAAGAATTTGGTCCCCAAATTTAATACATGGATTATGGAGAGTGTACTTACAGTTAAATAATTCTGGAAATCTTTTCCGCATAGCTTCTTTGGTTTCCCATGTTGCTTCGTATGGCCATGTTTTCTTCCATTGAATCTTGACTATAGGAATAACTTTATTTCTTTGTTGACGCACTTCCCGTTCCAGAATCTTTATTGGCATTTGCTCATATGTCATATCCTTCTGAATCTCCAAATTGTCATAGGTAATAATATGGTCAGGATCGTATACATACCTTTTCAGCATGGAGACGTGAAATACGTCATGAACTCCTGCTAATTGTGGAGGTAAAGCCAGTCTATAAGCTACTTCACCGACCCTTTCAAGAATCTCAAATGGGCCAATGAACCTGGGAGTTAGCTTGCCTTTGATGCCAAATATTCGAATACCACGGCCCGGAGAAACCTTTAGATATACATGATCTCCAACCTGAAACTCCAAATCGCACCTTCGATTATCGGCATAAGACTTTTGCCTATCTTGTGCCATCTGCAATCTTTCTCGAATGAGCTTGATCTTCTCTGTAGAATCCTTGATAAGGTCAGAGCCTAGAAATTACCTTTCCCCTATTTCATTCCAACAAATAGGTGATCTACAGCTTTTTCATATAACGCTTCAAAAGGTGCCATTTGTATGCTGGCTTGATAACTGTTGTTATATGCAAATTCTACCAGAGGTAAGTGATCATGACAACTACCTCCAAAATCAATAGCACAAGTCCTGAGCATATCTTCTACTACCTGATTCGTTCTTTCCGTCTGACCATCAGTTTGTGGATGAAAGGATGTGCTAAAATTTAATCTAGTCCCTAGTGAGTTTACTAGACCCTTCCAGAAATGTGATGTGAATCTAGGATCTCTATCAGATATAATAGTGACAGGGACACCATGTAATTTGATAATTTCTTTTATGTATAATGCTGCTAGAATATCCACATACCATCGACTTGTTATTGGTAGAAAATGTGCAGATTTAGTCAATCGGTCTATGATTACCCATATACCATCGTGTCCTCCTCTGGTCTTAGGTAAACCCATGATGAAATCCATCCCTATACTTTCCTATTTCCATTCGGAAATATTCAAGGGATGCAATTTACCTGCAGGTCTAAAATGCTCTGCTTTTACTTGTTGGCAAGTGAGACAACGGGACACGAAATCAGGTATTTCTCTCTTCATATTGGGCTACCAGAAATTTCTTTTAAGATCTTGATACATCTTTGTACCACCTGGATGAATGGTATACTTGGAATTATGTGCTTCTTCTAAGATCAATTTCTTTGTATCTTCATGATCTGGTACATATACTCGGCCATTAAATAGCAATCTTCCATCATTGGAAACAGAGAAATCCGGTCTTTGTTCAATATTGACTTTAATTTCAAGTAGTACGGGATCATCATTTTACAGCTTGACCAGATCCTCTATCAATGTAGGTTGGGCTCGGATATTGGCCATGAAGCAATCCTCTTCCTTTGTGTCAATATCTAAATTCAACTGAGCAAACTGAGGAAAAAGATTAGTCATACTAACCATAAGACTTGATAGCATTCCCATTGGTTTTCTGCTGAGTGCATCGGCTACAGCATTAGCCTTGCCAGGATGATATTGAATAGTAAAATCAAAATCTTTGAGGTATTCTAACCATCTTCTCTGCGTCATATTTAACTCCTTTTGAGAAAATAAATATTTCAAGCTCTTGTGGTCCGAGTATAATGTGAATGTTTCTCCATAAAGATAATGACGCCAAATTTTTAAGGCGAAAATAACTGCTGCCAATTTTAAATCATGCACGGGGTAATTTTCCTCGTGACGTTTCAATTGTCTTGAAGAATAGCATATTACCTTTCCATTCTGCATGAGGACACATCCTAAGCCAATACCAGACGCATCCGTATATATTTCAAACCCACCACCTTCCATTGGTAGTGATAGAATGGGAGCTATAGTAAGATGATTCTTAAGAGTTTGAAAACTCTTTTCACATTCCTCTGACCAGACAAAAGAATTTCTTTTCTTGTGAGTCTAGTTAAAGGAACTGTAATTTTTGAGAAGTCCTTAATGAACCTCCTATAATAACCAGCTAGACCCAGAAAGCTTCTTACTTCTGATATAGTCGTTGGCCGGCTCCAATTCCTGACAGCTTCTACTTTCGAAGGATCCACAGCGATTCCTTCCTTAGAAATAATGTGGCCTAGGAATGAAGCTTCCTTGAGCCAGAATTCACATTTGTTAAGCTTTGCATAAAGTTTATGTTCTCTTAGTGTTTGCAGAGCTATCCTCAGATGTTCTTCATGTTCCTCTTTTATCTTGGAGTATATCAAGATGTCATCAATGAAGACGACGATGAATTGGTCCAGATATGGTTGGAAGACATTGTTCATAAGTTGCATAAATGCTGCTGGGGCATTAGTTAACCCGAACGGCATTACCACGAATTCATAGTGGCCATAATGACTTCGAAAAGCCGATTTATAAATGTCTTCTTCTTTAATTCTAAGCTGATGATAACCTGATCTGAGGTCAATCTTGGAGAAATATTCTGCTCTCGAAAGCTGATCGAAGAGCTCATCAATACGCGGCAACGGATACTTATTTTTTATTGTAAGTTGATTCAGTCGTCGGTAATCGATGCATAGCCTGAGAGAACCATCCTTCTTTTTGACAAAAAGAACTAGCGCACCATAAGGGGATGTGCTAGGTCTGATGAAGCCCTTATCCAGTAGTTCCTGCAACTGCTTCTTTAGTTCCTTGAGTTCTATGGGGGACATCCTGTAAGGGGCTATAGAAACAGGTGATGCTCCTGGAATGAGTTCAATAGTGAAGCCCCACTTCCCTTTCGGGTGGTAAACAGGGTAATTTGGATGGGAATACATCTGGGAACTCATTTACAATAGGGATGTCTGCTATGATAATTTCCTTGGACTTTGTAATAATGACAGAAGCAAGAAAAGCTTCACATCCTTGCGAGATAAGTTTGCAAGCGTGAAGTGAGGATATGATAGTGGGGTGTTTCTTGTATTTGATGCCAAGAAAAGAGAATCTTGGGGAAACTGGATTTTCGGAAGGATATAATCATGTTTCTGCAATTGATATAAGCATCCTGATCTACAAGCCAATCTACCCCTAAAATGACATCATAACCTTTCATGTCAAGGCATACTAAGTTTGCGGGGAGATTATGACCTTCTACTATCACTTAGCTATCAGGATAGTAGTCGGTAAGCCTTGTTCCAGAACCTAAGGGTGTGGTAATAACAAGATCTGAAGGTAAGGGAACTAATACAATTGGTAATGTTTTTGCAAAAGTAGTGGAGATAAAAGAATGAGAGGCACCAGTATCAAATAGCACAAATGCAGGATGGGAACAAATTTGAAGAGTACCTTCCATAAGCCCACCATCCCTGGGCGCTTCCTCTTCTTCTAGAACGGCATTGAGGCGAGCTTGCCTCCTGCGTCCTCCACCAGATGACTAGTCCTTCATAAGGGGGCAATCCGTCATGCGATGCTCCCTGTTCCCACAACATAAACAAGCGCCGAGGCACTTCCAACACTCTTCATCCGAATGGCCAAACTTTTCATAAAATGTGCAAGCTGTGGCGACCTGCTCCTCCTCCTTAATCTTTTTATTCTTCTGGGAACTTCCACCGTTCCCGCTCCTGGATCGCTTCTTATTATCACGGCTTTTGTGAGGCTCCGTGATACTGAACTTTTCTTTCTTATAACACCGATCAGATCGTCGGCTAGACTCTTCTCCTTTCCCTTTCAATTTCTCGGCCTTTTCTAAGGTCCTTTCACATAAGTATGCCCGCTGAACCATTTCTGCATAAGTACGGATGTTTTGGGTCCCGAGCTGCTGAATAAAATCGGGACGTAACCCGTCCATAAACCGATTTACCTTTAATAGATCGGTACTGATTAGATGCGGTGCATAAGGTGCTAGCCTTGAGAATTGTAGTTCATATTCAGCCACTGTCAGCATTCCCTGTCGAAGAGAGGTGAACTCTATAGCCTTTCTTTCTTTCACATGCTCAGAGAAATACTTGGCACGGAATAAAGCTAGAAAACCATCCCACGTATGAGGTGCATCGGCCGGAGGTGCTGGAACCGACTTCCACTATGTTCGGGCATCCTTGTTGAGTTGAAAAGTTGCAAGATGCACCTTCTCTTGATCGGTGCATTGGATGACATCAAATATACGGTTCACCTCGTCAATCCAGTTCTCTGCTTCATCCGGATTAGAGGAGCCATAGAAACGCGGAGGGTTTAAACTCCAGAAATTACGATGTAAATCGCAAGCCCTTGCCCCTGCGCCAGCTTGCGCCATGGTTTGTAATGCCTGAGTAAGGCTGGCAACCGCTTTCTGCATGCCATTCCAATCTACGCGATGACCTATGGTAATAATAAGGTACCTGAGAGAAATATAACAATTTATTATTTCTCATGAAATTGGAAGAAAATCAATCTTAAAGCTAATTAACTATCTTATCCCGGGCTCTACCCAATTCTCACATGCGTATAGAAATTTCTTCCTTAGTTCATAGGTAGGGGTCCTTAAACCTTGGACTTAACCTATGACATGATTCTTCTCTCTAAGTCCTGAGACTTAGGCTCTGATACCAACTTAACTGTCACGTCCCGAGCCTTTATGACAGCGGAAGACTCGCTCGAGGAACGCAAACAGCCGGCATGGTAAGCCTCTTGCAAGCAAGAATGATCAGAGCGTAAGGCAATCACACATAAGAATGCAATCTCATAATAATTAATCAAACTCCAACTTTATTTCATTAATGATCAAAACATTCTTTTACAATAACTCTTCAACCATCTCTAATCCATCAGACTTAAGAAAAGGAAAAATTACAAAGACTCGATCTAAACAAGATTGACTTCCTAAGTCTTCACTCTCGTTTTGATATGGTTCTCATTCGCTCTCGGACCCGCTACTTGTATAACCCAAACCCGAATTCGAATCACTTTCATTTCCTGAAAAAGATTGGAAATAGGCAATGAGCACACTTCCCCAGTAGGTATCTTCGCATCAACATGAATAGTACTATTAAAGTAATTAGTATTTTAGCTCTAAAGAATTTAGGTAAAATCATGCGAAATGCGATCAATCACGCGAGCAACCAAAGTAACAAAACAATCATGTAAGATAGAATGAGAGCAAGAATGAACTAGCAAGAACGTAACAAGAATATGATATTGGCCCTTCATAAACAAGAATGTATCGAGAATGTACTAGCAAGCCACATAATCATCACTCTAGTATCCTTTGCTTATGAGCAAGTACTTCGTGAATTTCTGTGGAATATCAAGCAAGAAGTCATGTACAAGAATGTCATATCGTGCCGTGGATTTTCACTTATTTATAAAGAAAGTACTCCCAACGCAATGCGACGCCAGTAGCATCATACCCCATAGTTTATAATAGTATATTTCTGATAATCAGCCGAGGGGACTAGCATAGAGCCCTTGAGCACAATCAGTGCTCGATCGCATCTTCAAATATAAATAAAACTACTTCCACGCATGTAACAATAAAGTATGGCCAAGAATGTAATAAGTTTAATAAGTTCATGATAACAATAATCAATGAATGAACACTTTAATTTAGAATATGAGAGCTCAAGAATGACTTATACTATGTTATGCTCATGGAAATAATTCGGCAGCATAACGGTACATTCCTTATTTTTCATAAATTAAATTAGATATCTTGACTCAATTTGGTAAGTCCTAGACCATTATTAATCCATCTAGGAACCTTAGAAAATCAACCCGTGGGTCAAACCTTGGGTTAAAGCACTTCAAACATTGTGACGGTCTTGTACTGGGCCGTTACGTTCACGTGACGGTCAAGCCTTGATCCGTTAGAACGACTGAATCCAGAAACAATAATTGGACCCAGTTAAATGTGACGGTTGTATATTGGGTCGTTACATGGGCCTGACGGTCCAATATAGATTTGCTACATCGCTAGAACCAGAAAACATCGATAGTGTTGTCTAATCAATTGGATTTTAATGGTACAACCAACTCGGCATCCTAGTGGGAATCCCAGGCTCGCAGAGAATTACGGAGGCCTTGAAACAAGAATTCCTAGTCCATTGGAAGGAATATCCAATAGAGAGGTCCTCATGTTCAAGAATAATGTTCATATAATGCAAAGTGTGAACTAATGGACATATACCAGAATATATGCCATGTACTTAGAGAAAATGACTCTATTGATAGAGAGAGAATGTGTAGCAACGTGAAACCAAGATAAAATTCCATCCATACATCATTGAAAATCCATTATTTAAAATACAAGACTATAGAATTTTGGCACATGAAATTAACATAACTTAAAATAACTTAAAATACCTTAATCATGTAATTTCTATTATGAATCAGTAAATAAACTTAAAGTCATGATAACATGTCCAAACTTAGCTATCTAAGCTTATTTATAAGTAAACTTAACTGGTTACCATTCTGCCTCGGGCAGACAGAACACAGGGGTCTGACGGTCTAACAAGAGCGCGTCACAATACCTGTGACGATTTTTCGAGGGGCCGTTATAGTAGTGTAACGCTCCTGTTATGGTGCGTCAGAGACAACAAAGGAATTAAAATGCAACAGAGGGTGTGACGGCTTATCGTAAGGCCGTTACAGTTTGTGACGGTCTAAGTATGATGCGTCAGAGTCCCTGCTAACAGTATAAAGAAATTAAAAGACTATGATTTGAAACCATGTCATGTTTTGAAAAGATTTAACTACCCCAATCATGACAAAACGAAGTAAAGGTCATTTAGATGCATAGGTTGCAGTGAATTGACAAGATAATATTTTTGATCTTTGATTAGGGCTAAGGATATGTATGTATGGATGAACCCACTAAAACATGAAATCCATGATCTATAGTGCATGAAATCAAGCACAATCAGAGGGCTTTTATCCTTAACAAGATGTTTTTGTCAATCATGAGATAACCTACCTTTTAACTGAGCTTTAACTTTCCAATTTATGACTGCAAGACACACCCTAATCTCTCCCTTTCCAGTGAGTTTCTAGCAACTTTTCGCTGCTTTAGCTCCTCAGCCTCTTGACCTAAGGACATGAAATTTTGAGGGTGAGAAGATAAAACTAAGGTGAACAAAAAGTTCCAAATAACCGAACTCTAATTACCTCATTAAGACGTCCTAATCTCTTGATCTTTAGGGGTTTTACGTTCAGTTTCCTGGGTTGCTAAGGTCCGACCAGCAACTTTGGAAGCTTCAATCTCCTTGGTTGGTTGATCTCCTAGCACGAAATTTGGAGAGCTATTAGTCTAATATATTATAAACAAAAGGTTCTAAAGAACTTACCCGAAATTCTATCTCCTTACCTTGATTCCTCACGAGCCAAAAGTAAGGGTCGCTCAATTCAGAACTGGGTCTTATTTATAGGGATTTGGTTAGGGTTTGAGGATCAGATCGATTCTAGAGTCCTTAGTTGGCCAAAACCCGATCCCTAAGAGTCCCTAGTAACCTTACATATTCTCCTAATTAGGTCTCCTGCAGATAGGATCCCAAAGATCCAATCTTTTTGCTCGTTCTTCCACTCACGGAACTGACAGAGGTGTAACGCATCAGGTCTAGTGCGTTACATAGCTGTAGCGGTCGCCCGATAGACCGTTACATCAAACGTGTATAGAGTTTTAATTTATTAAAACTCTTTTATTCGTTTATCCTTCTAATTATCTATATAAAAGAGTATTTATCTTTAAAATTCGTGGATAGGCTAAATAACCTTCTAGAATATGGGCCAAACTTAATGAGCTTGGTCCTTACCCCTTTTGGATCATATTTAGATAGGCTAGGTTAATTATTTTAACACAATTGGGCCTTATAATAACTTATTAATCCAATAATCCATTTATTAATTTATCTAGGCCTTTATAAAATTTAGAAAATTATTAAATAACCCAGAAATTACTTATATAAATTTTGGGGCACTACACCCTCCCCCACTTAGAAGAATTTGGTCCCCAAATTCAATACATGGATTATGGAGAGTGTACTTACAGTTAAATAATTCTAGAAATCTTTTCCGCATAGCTTCTTCGGTTTCCCATGTTACTTCGTATGTCCATGTTTTCTTCCATTGAATCTTGACCATAGGAATAACTTTATTTCTTAGTTGACGCACTTCCCGTTCCAGAATCTTTATTGGTATTTGCTCGTATGTCATATCCTTCTGAATCTCCAGATTGTCATAGGTGATAATATGGTCAGGATCGTATACATACCTTTTCAGCATGGAGACGTGAAATACGTCATGAACTCCTGCTAATTGTGGAGGTAAAGCCAGTCTATAAGCTACTTCACCGACCCTTTCAAGAATCTCAAATGGGCCAATGAACCTGGGAGTTAGCTTGCCTTTGATGCCAAATATTCGAATACCACGACCCGGATAAATCTTTAGATATACATGATCTCCAACCTGAAACTCCAAATCGCGCCTTCGATTATCGGCATAAGACTTTTGCCTATGTTGTGCCATCTGCAATCTTTCTCGAATGAGCTTGATCTTCTCTGTAGAATCCTTGATAAGGTCGGGGCCTAGAAATTACCTTTCCCCTATTTCATTCCAACAAATAGATGATCTACAGCTTTTTCCATATAACGCTTCAAAAGGTGCCATTTGTATGTTGGCTTGATAATTGTTGTTATATGCAAATTCTACCAGAGGCAAGTGATCATGCCAACTACCTCCAAAATCAAAAGCACAAGTCCTGAGTATATCTTCTACTACCTGATTCGTTCTTTCCGTTTGACCATCAGTTTGTGAATGAAAGGCTGTACTAAAATTCAATCTAGTCCCTAGTGAGTTTTGTAGACCCTTCCAGAAATGTGATGTGAATCTAGGATCTCTATCAGATATAATAGTGATAGGGACACCATGTAATTTGAAAATTTCTTTTCTATATAATGGTGCTAGAACATCCACAGACCATCGACTTTTTATTGGTAGAAATGTGCAAATTTAGTCAATTAGTCTATGATTACCCATATACCATCGTGTCCTCCTCTGGTCTTAGGTAAACCCATGATGAAATCCATCCCTATACTTTCCCATTTCCATTCGGGAATATTCAAGGGATGCAATTTACTGAGAGAAGGTATCTTTGGATCCTCTGGTCTTAGGTATCTTCTACTACCCAAGGATGCTATCCGACCCCCGGAGTAGAAGACTCCCCATAATGATAATGTGATGGAGGAGGTATCTCTGGATCCATGTGATGAGGAGAAGGAGGAGGTGGCTGGTCCTCAGCCTGAACTGGAGGAGGAACTGCCCCTTGACCTTGCTGCTGCTCAGTCTCTTCTTCACTTTCACATTCTTCTCCATAAACGGGCACATTCCGACATAGCTCGTCGTCGGGACCATAGTAGTACCCAAAATCTGTGAAAATCTTATGCTTGTTGTAGATGTCATCCAGTCGAACTCGAATGAACATTTCATCACTCAAGTTTATCCTAGCATGAATAAATACTCCCGTCAACTGAGAGGCATAGGGTAAAGATCTCCTCAGTTTGGTTCGGCATGTCCCTATCAAGTTTATCATGAGCCTACCCATGTTTACTAGGCTACCATTCATAACATGAAAAAATAGAAATCTGTGAACCTCTGTCACTTCATTTCTGCTTCCACTTTTTAGATAGATAAGAGAGGTAAACATGTGGTGGAGAATCCACTGTAGAAATGGAAAATAGTTGGCATTCAGCTGAATCAGATTACTGACACCATGCACATACGCACAGCTTGTCATAGCAGTAAATGAAGTTGCTGCTTCACCATGGCCAGTGGTCATGTCGGCACCCCTGGCTTAGACCCCTAAGGCACGTGCAAATAGATCCGAAGTGATATGGATCTCTGTACCTTGAACAACTATATATAGCTCCTCATTTCTATCAACCAAGTTCCCATAAAATTGCACCACTAGGTTAGGGTAATACCTCGTATATCTAGTGACAAAATCACTCCAACCGTCTTGAATCTCAAAGAGTGCACATAAATCGGGTAAAATCTCATTCACCTCATCGAAGTCGACCAGTCGAGGGTCGATAATGGGCTGTGGAGGCAAAGGAGGGGCACGACGAGCTGCAGGTGCCGACTGTGGAGGATGAGCTGGGGCCCCTCGTCTCGAACCGCTTGGTTCCCCTTTGGCAGGACGCTGAGAACTCCGTCAAGGCGGCATCCTGAACTAGAAGAACTCACCGGGAAACCCTTGAAGAAACAATCTCAACCCAGGGGAGGAAGATGGACCAAAAGGGCACACCTAGGGCTTGGAATGAACTTCTTCACAACCCGAATCCTTGGAGGTGGCTTCACGAACGCACAAATTGGCCGTGGAGATTTCGTCCCGAAAACGTGACGAACCAACCGGATCTAGTGTTGGTGAAGGAGGAAGGAGGTTTTTTGAGGTGTAGAAATGGGGTTTTGGTGTTTTAGGGTTAGGAAGGAGGGTAGGAGAGAGAGTGGAGGAGCTGGAATGAGGAAATGGAGAATGAAGACCCCTTTAAAAGCGGTTCGGATGTTGGTTCGATCGGCCCGGTTCGCCGGGTTCGGTCGACTGGGACGGGGCTGGCGGTCGACCGGAGTAGTCGACCAAGCCCTAAAAGCTCATTTTTCTCTTTTTTTTTCTTTTTATTTTTTTTAAATATGAGCATCATCAGCCGATCATCCAACATCATGCAGTAGAATGAAAGAGAAGAGATGAGGTATGGAAAGGATGCTTTAGCTCCCCCTCAAAAAATGCCTCAGATCTGAAATCATTGGGTCCACATTAGATTTAATCAAGGAATATTTGTCCTTAGAAAAATTTTCAAGGATGGCTATACGTATAAGTACACTCAAACATGCAGGAGTGAATATGAACACACAAGGTATTAAAAGTAAATGTATACAATATGCATGTTAATCTACCCGTTATGCATATGAGTTTCTACAAGTGCAATTCTTCTCCTAAGTGCAAACTTATGTATGTATGCTCTCACCCTTGCACATCCCAAGTTCTCTTCTTATCTTGCTGAATTGATCCTGGTTTAGGGGTTTTGTGAAGATATCGGCAAGCTGATTGTGTGTGTCAATGAAATTTAATTCAAAGACCCCTTTTCCTACATGATCTCTCAAAAAGTGATGACGAATATCAATATACTTTATCCTAGAATGTTGAACAGGGTTTTTTGACAAACTGATTACACTGGTATTATCACATAAAATTGGAACACATTTCATTTCAACATCCAAATCAAGCAATTGATTTTTGATCCAAAGTATTTAGGCTCCACAACTTCCGGCGGCTACATATTCAGCCTCGGCCATTGAGAGAGCTACTGAATGTTATTTCTTGGAGGCCCATGAGACTAGACACCCACCAAGAAACTGACAGTACCCATTAGTACTTTTGCGATCTACAATACATCTGGCATAATCCGCATCGGTGTAAGTGATCAAATCAAATGAACTACCGATGGGAAACCACAAGCCAAAGTCTATTGTGCCAATTAAGTATCTAAAAATGCGTTTAACAGCCATTAGATGAGATTCTTTAGGACATGACTGAAAACGAGCACATAGACATACACTGAATTGAATGTCAGGGCGGCATGCTATGAGATACAGTAGTGATCCGATCATACCTCGAAACAGTGTAGGATCTACTGTTTTACCATTTTCATCTTTATCTAACTTCAAGGTTGTGGCCATTGGTGTTGACAAAGGTTTAGCTTCAGCCATCCCGAATTTCTTTAATAGCTGCAGTGTGTATTTAGCTTGATTGATAAAAATGCCCTCGGGTGTTTGCTTCACCTGCAATCTAAGAAAGAAATTCAGTTCACCCATTAAGCTCATCTCAAATTCTCCTTGCATGATTTCTGCAAATTCTTCACATAAGATATTGTTAGTATCTCCAAAAATAATGTCATCCACATATACTTGAACTACTAATATGTCTTTACCTGATTTCCTCGTGAAGAGTGTTTGGTCAACCTTACCTCATTTGAAACTATTTTCCACGAGGAATGATGTGAGCCTTTCATACCATGCCCTTGGTGCTTGTTTTAATCCATACAAGGCCTTCTGCAACTTGTACACATCCTTTGGATGCTTTGAATCTTCAAAACCTGGAGGTTGCTCAACAAAAACATCCTCTTTGATGTAGCCGTTAAGAAATGCAGATTTAACATCCATTTGAAATAGTTTGAAGTTCAATGAGCAAGCATAGGACAGTAAAATCTGGACTGCTTCTAGTCTAGCAACCGGTACAAAAGACTCATCAAAATCAATACCCATCTCCTGGCTATACCCTTTGGCCACAAGCCGGGCCTTGTTCCTAACAACCAATCCCGTATCATTTAACTTGTTTCTGAAAATCCAACGGGTTCCAATTGTGGGATGATTCTTATGACGTGGCACGAGAGTCTACACTTTGTTCCTTTCGAACTGGTGTAGCTCTTCATGCATAGCCTGAATCCATGATTTATTTTGAAGAGCTTCATGAATATCCTTAGGCTCTTCTTGTGAAATTAAGGCAATCAAATCCTCTTCTTCTACTTGCCTTAGTGAAGACCTAGTTCTTACCCCATCTTGAGGATTACCGATTATATTTTAGGCTGGGTGATCTTTCAAGAACGTAGAAGAACTGGGCAAATCGTGGTGTTATACTTGTTGTTCTTGAAGTGTTCCAATTGAGGGATCTTCATCCTCTTCACTCTTGCTGGGGATCCCTTCAGTTGGTTCATTCTTGGCCTTAGCATCATTTGAACGTTTGGGATCTTTATCTGCATCCACAATTGAAATAGATTGATTGGTTAGTCTTAACTCAGATTCATCAAAAATCACATGAGGACTTTCTTCAACAACCAAAGTCCGTTTATTAAACAATTGATAGGCTCTAGAGTTAAGTGCATAACCTAGGAATATTCTTTTGTCACTCTTTTCATCAAGCTTACCCAAGTTTGACTTACCATTGTTCAAAATATAATAAGGGCATCCAAAAGGTTTAAGATGGAAAATATTTGGTCGCTTACCCTTGTAAAGCTCATATGGAGTTTTCTTCAGAATGGGCCTTACCATTGCCCTGTTGATGATGTAGCACGCTGTACTTACCGCCTCGGCCCAAAAATATTTGGGTAGGGAGTTCTCACTTAACATGGTCTGTGTCATGTCTATCAAGGTTCTATTTTTCCTCTCCATTACTCCATTTTGTTGAGGCGTTCTTGGTAATGAGAAATTATGCGTGTATCCCTGCTCTTCACAAAAATTGCTGAAGTCGTGATTCTCAAATTCACCACCATGATCACTCTGGATGGTAGTAATAAGATAACCTCTATCATTTTGGATTTTCCTACAAAACACTTGAAACTCCATCAATGCATCATTTTTATTGGATAGAAATAACACCCATGTAAATCTGGAATAATCATCAGCAATCACAAAACCATAGGATTTCCCTCCTAGGCTGGATGTCCTAGTTGGGCCAAATAAATCAAGATGCAGTAATTCCAAAGGCTGGGAGGTAGAAACGATGTTCTTATTTTTGAAAGATATGCGTGTTTGCTTGCCTTTTGTGAAAGTCTCATAGATTTTATCACTTTCAAATTTTAATTTTGACAAACCATTCACCAGGTCATGTTTAGACAACTTGGAGATTACTCCAAAAGTAGCATGACCTAGTCTTCGGTGCCATAGCCATACATTTTAATGATTGTTTGCTACCAAACACATATCATCACAAGAGACATCATCAATATCAACAGTGTAGACATTGTTATTTCTTTTTCCAATAAATTTGATCTCATATGTGTTCTTGTTCATGACAATACAATGGGTTTCATCAAAAATAATTTTGAAACCCTTATCGCACAATTGACTTATTCTCAACAGATTGTGATTTAAACCTTTCACCAAAAGCACATCTTCAATAAGAATTTCAGAATTCTTACCTATGTTGCCGATCCCAATGATTTTTCCTTTATCCTTACCTCCAAAAGTAACTGACCCTCCATCCTTATCGTGCAGTATAGAGAATACCTTCTTGTCTCCTATCATATGCCTTGAGCAGCCGCTATCCAAATACCATTTGCTCCCCCTAGCTTCAAGACATATCTGCAAGAAACAACATTCTCATGAAATTATTTTTGGTACCCAAACGAATTTTGGTCCATAAGAGTTAGTCCAATTCTGCATATATCTCTTCTTGGTCCAAATCGTGTGCTTTCTTGGTGAATTTTGTTTGAGCCAGCAATTAGCAACAACATGACCAAATCTACTACAATGAAAGCAATTGACATTTGAAAATCTTCTCTGAAATTGACGTCGTTTAGGTTGAGCATGTTTTGGCTTGGAGTAAGAACATGAAGCAAGGTTGTTATCTTTTTCATGAGCATAGGATGTTGTGATCTTATGCTCAAAGGATTTTTTGTTTTGGGGAATGTATCACAATCCTTCCTTTTGGAAGTTAACCTTGACTCCCAACAAATTGTCTAAGTATTGTTTGCCTTTGACAAACCTAGAGAGAGTGAACTGCAATTCAGTCACCTCTTTGTTCAAGCTCACATTTTTATTTTCAATTGAAATGGAGGATGTCAGAATTTCTTTTTCATTCTTGAGCTTTTCACAGACTTTTTCAATTTCAGACATTTTGCATGATAGCTCCTCTTGGGCTTTTTCAAGATCTGAAATCGTTTGAAGCAGAGTTTCTTTTTCTTCTGTTAACTCAAACCATTCTTGTTCCAGTTTCTCAAATTTAACAAGAATATCCTCATGTGATAAATCATCAAGTTTCTTTTTAAGAGTTTTATTTTCAGATCTGATTTTTCTGTATTTTGTATACAGCTTTTCATATTCAGACTCCCATTGTTCATTTGAAATAAAATTAGGGTCAGAATTTACCTTCGTCGAATCATCTTCGTGTGCCATGAGACACAAGCTCTCCACTTGCTCTTGGATCACCTCGTCGGACGGTTCGTCCTCTTCGTCGCTCCATGTGGCGACCATTGCTTGGGGTTTCTTGAATTTTTCTTTCTTGAACTTTTTCTTCAAATCTAAGCACTCTCCTCTCATGCACCCGGGCTTCTTGCATTCATAGCAGATGACATTGTTGGGCTTGCTAGACTCGCCCTTGGTTTGAATGGGCTTCCTTTGCCCCTTTCTAAAATTGTCTTAGAAATTCCTCTTCTTTCTCAAAAATCTCTTTACTTGGCGAGTTATCATGGCCAAGTCTTCTTCTTCATTGCTTCCCTCGCTGGATTCTTCTTCTTGAAACTCATCATCAGATTGGTGAGCTTTCAATCCAATCACTTTCTTCCTCTTCATATCTTCCTCGCCAGTTCTCTTCATGTTTATCTCATAGGTCATGAGTGACTCTATGAGCTCGTCCAAAGAAAGTGTAGACAGATTCTTCGAATCCTCAATTACTGTGGCTTTTGTGTGCCACGCTGATGGAAGTGATCTCAGAACCTTCCTTACAAGATCAGAGTTTGTGTACTCCTTCCCAAGGCTTTTGAGACCATTTGTGATCTCAGTTAATCTAGCGAACATTTCTGAAATGGTTTCTTTAGGCTTCATTTTGAACAGCTCATAATCTCTGACAAGTAAATTGGCCTTGGTCTCCTTGACCTCTGAGGTTCCCTCATATATGAGCCACAACTCGTCCCACATCTCCTTCGCTGAACTGCACATGGATACTCGAGAAAACTCATTAGGATGTATAGCACATTGCATGATATTCATAGCATTAAAATTTACAGTTCATTTCTTAATTTCCTCGGGTGTCCATTTTTTTTCATCATCCGAGAGTTTATACGGACCCTTGTCCACAACCCTCTAGATCCCATACTTTTGGGCTCTCAGAAAGACATGCATTCTATTTTTCCAATAGGAGTAATTTGAGCCATCGAAGTATGGAGGACGATGGATGGAATGACCCTCAGGCATCATACCATTGTTTGTCATTGATCTGGATCTTACTCTAGATCGTTAGATCTGAAAGAAATAGAGCCTTAGCTCTAATACCAATTGAAGTCCCGCGATCAATGACACCCAAGAGGGGGGTAAATTGGGTGTTTACAAACTTTTAGAAGATTCTAGGCCAAATGAAACAAGTATGAAGAATAGCCATAGTGAAAATTTAGATCTATATGTAAACACTTAGATCTAATAAAATCTATCACACTCAACCGATCTTAGGTACGGTGGCGGAGGTAAAAATCCAAAAATTCAACTCACGCAAGATGTTATCTTCCTGACAAGGTTTACCTTGCCTATCCGAACCAACCTTTTAATATACCTGAGATCTAATATGAGAATGATAAATTATGCTGGATCTAACACAAACAATACAACCAAAATAATCTACATGTGTGCTGCACAGAATGGGGATAGAAGAGAAGGAACAAACCACACAATGGACAGTGATTTTGAGGTGGTTCGGATGCAACAACGGCAACCTACGTCCACCCCTCACGATCTGTGAGGATTCCACACTATCTTGTAAAGGATTACAAGATCAAAACACACACACACATACACACACACACACATATGAGAAGTTGGAACTCCCACGAAGGTGCACAAGCACCGAATCACAAAGATGTGTGAAAACTAGAAGAAACACACACACACACACACACACACACACACACACACACACACATAGAGAGAGAGAGAGAGAGAGAGAGATCTGCGTAGATCCACACACACACAAGTGTTTAAAAAATACAAGATCACACACTTGAAGCTTGATAAAAAACAAGGGAGAAACATAAAATGAAAAATTCGTATTTAAGCTCCCACTTAATGGATGAAGATGATCTTGGATGAAGCTTCCTCCTCAGCTAATTCTTCACTTGAATGGCCTGCATATGATCTTCAAAAACTTGAAAATGGATGAAGAAGTTCTTCTCCGAAGCACTGTTCACGGAGCTACAGTGGCAGCACTCTTTCTCCCCTTGATAGTCTCTTTGATCTCCCTTGAGTGATTAGGGTTTTTGACCCCAATATGATGTATTTATAGATCTTGGATGGTCAAGGGACAAGCCAGGGACCAGATCCACAAATCAAGGCAAGTCTGGTGACTTTGGGATTAAACAAACGCAAAGAAAGGAGCTTCCCATGTTGAAGAACACAGGTCAACAATTGCTGCCTCGAAGCTGGCGGTCGGCCAGCAGGAGGGGGCGGTCGACCTAAAATTTACAGAGTTTGAACTTCTCAGCGCTGGGAAAACCGGTCAACTGGTCTAGGGTGGGCAATCGACCGAAACCTATAATTTTCCAGAGTTTTCATCTCTGGGAGATTAGGTCGACCGCCCAAGCTAGCCAGGTCGACCGAAGTCTGAAAAACCTGTAAAACAGCATCGTTTAGTGCTTGAATCGTATCTAAACATTGAGGACTTGTGCTTTACAAAAGAGTCCATATTAAATGAGCTGGTTTGAAATCCTTCTGGGCAACGTTAAGATGGGTTAAGTTTGAACATGTGCTTTGATTATTCATTTGGAGATGTCCATTTGAGCTTCATATTAAATCTCACATTCAAGCTATTAGCATTATACAAAGTGCCCTTAAACACGTTCAAAACTTACTCATGATTACTTTGACATGTCATGAGATGAAAAATTGAGTTCAAGGTTTTTTATCATCAAAATCACTTGGAGAGACTCAACAGTTCATTGATGACATCCTTATCTATTCAAAGACAAAGGAAGAACACGATGAACATATAAGAGTTGCTTTGCAAACTTTGCGAGAACATCAACTCTATGCCAAATTGAACAAATGTGAATTTTGGCTTAAGGAAGTCTCTTTCCTTGGCCATGTCATTTCTAAAGGAGGCATTGCAGTAGATCCTTCTAAGGTAGAAGCTGTGAAAAATTGGAGCCGACCGAGTACTGTATCGGAAATTCACAGTTTTATTGGTCTGGCCGGTTATTATAGGCGATTCATCAAAGATTTCTCTAAAATCGCCGCTCCTTTCACAAGGCTTACTAGGAAGGAAAATCCTTTCGAATGGACCACAGAATGTGAAGAGAACTTCTTAGCTCTTAAAGAACATCTCACTACAGCACCTATACTGGCATTGCCCATAGAAGGTGGCGGGTTTGAAGTATATACTGATGCATCTGGCATTGGTCTAGGCTGTGTACTTATGCAAAATGGCAAGGTGATTTGTTATGCTTCAAGGCAGTTAAAACGACATGAGGAAAACTATCATGTTCATGATCTGGAGTTGGCAGCAGTCATATTTGCCTTGAAAATTTGGCGTCACTACCTTCATGGAGAGAAATTTACGGTTGTTTGCGACCGCGGGGAGTCACTTGTCATTTTGTCCTCGCGGCGGGGGTGTACAATCGCCTTTTACGGAAGGTCGAGATAGGCTGACTGGGCACGCAGAGATTCCGTGGATATTGAGAAGAAGGCAGATCGAATGATATGAACGCACTGGAAGGGATGGCGTATGGTTCATCATTCTGGGAGACTGGGACAGGGATGGCTGGGTAGAATGTAGGCCTACCAGTCGATTTCTCGACAATCACCTATGGAACTGAGGATTGACCGGGGGAGCGTCGCCGGGACGCGGCACGTGGCTCGAGGGATCGAGCGACATGTGGATAGAAGGGGTTCCACGGGTGCGAGTGCACAGGTGATTATGGGGATTCGTGTACTGGATGTCTTTCCCTACCGGTTGCAAGCAACTGGTGTTTATTTTACATCGGATTGAATCCGAACACCTTTGTTTCTACTACCGAAGAGAGAGTCAGGGACCTTGGGAGCCGCGACGTCGGGAGGGCTTAGCTCGTGCAATAGCGATAGGGCAACAGCAACACAACAGGAATAACTAGGGGCAGAGAGATTGGTTCCAGCGAGGAGGGGGATCTGCTCCCTAACTGGATTACATGACTTATCTGCCATGAAAGGTATTTATATGGGGGCATGAGAGCCCGATTACAATTGCTTGCAAGCCACGGGACAATTCCGACATTCATGACGGTCCCCGGGTCATTGCATTATTGTGTGGGTAGTTCCGTATGTGTACATAGTGTCCGTCGGAGGACCTGTGACTCAGCAGCATGGCGCCCGGGGGGCGTCACAATGTATTCCCGACATGAGAAACTTTCGAGGTCTGGGTAGTTGGGGTGCCATAGGCACCATTGTGTGGGGGAAGTTGAGTGGTCGGGTGCCGCGGGCCCTGATGTGACTGGAGTAGCTGGCAGTCAGGTGCCGGCGGCACCGTTGTGACTGGGGTAGATGGCAGTCGGGTGCCGGGGGCACCGTTGTGACTGGAGTTGTTGGCAGTCGGGTGCTGGGGGCCCCGATGTGACTGGAGTAGCTGGCAGTCGGGTGTCAGGGGCACCGTTGTGACTGGAGTTGTTGAGCGATCGGGTGCCGCGGGCCCCGATGTGACTGGAGTTGGTGGCAGTCGGGTGCCAGGGGCACCGTTGTGACTGGAGTTGTTGAGTGGTTGGGTGCCGCGGGCCCCGATGTGACTGGAGTAGCTCGGTAGTCTGGTGCCGGCGGCACCATTGTGACTAGGGTAGCTGGCAGTCGGGTGCCGGGGGCACCGTTGTCACTGGGGTAGCTGGCAGTTGGGTGCCGGGGATACCGTTGTGATTGGAGTTGTTGAGTGATCGAGTGCCGCGGGCCCCGATGTGGCTGGGGTAGCTGGGTAGTCGGGTGCCGGCGGCACCGTTGTGACTGGCAGTGGCCTGACACTTCATCTTGCGCCAGGACTTGTAAAGTATGCCGATTGTCTGGGTAACGGCACTGAGGGCACGCTTAATGAGATGACGCCAAGGTGGCGCACGATCATCGAGATAGGGGAACCAGACATGGCGCTCTCATGAAGCGACATCTGGGTCATGCACGAACGTCGAGGCAAGGCCGAGTAGGGTGTCCCTGTCGAACAACGTCTGGGGCGCATGACTATCGAGACAGGGCTCGGGCATAGTGCTTTCATCAGGCGGCATCAGAGTCATGCACGAATATCGGGACAGGACCCAGGCAGAGTGCTTTCACCAAGCAAGATCGAGGGTGATGCACGATTATCGAGATGACATACGTTCATCACAACAGGGGGTCGGAGGTGGGTGTTTGGGCTAGACGCCGTATGAGGGATGATCATGCAACATGCCCTCGGCGTAAGCCTAACAAACACACACGCGAATCTCCTTAGCACTCCTTTGTAGTCCGGGGTTGAGCTCCTTAGGTGCTTGATTCATTTGCTGCTTCATCCATGCATTTGGGCTCCCAAAGGGGGGCTTTTATTGTGGAAGGTGAAGGGTCACAGGGGGTTTACACGGACCAGCAAAGGGGGGTGAGCTGGTCCACGTAAACCCAAGTGAATAGTGCTTGGGGTTACACGGGCTGAGAGAGAGGGGGAAGGGGTTTACGCGGACTAGCCTAGGGGATTGAGCTAGTCCGCGTAAACCCCCCTTGGATGGGGTTTACGCGGACTAGCCCAGGGGGCTAAGCTGGTCCGCGTAAAACCCCCCCCTCTCAGGGGGTTTAGGTGGGTTTGACTGGGGGTTTAACCGGGTTTGACCACGGGTCTGACTGGGGTTTGACTGGAGGTTTGACTGGGGTTTGACTGAGAGTTAGACTGGGGGTTGACTGAGGGTTTGACTGGGGTTGACTGAGGTTTGACTGAGGTTTGACTGAGGCTTTGAGTAGGGTTTGACTGAGATTTGACTGAGGGTTTGACTGGGGGTTTGATTGAGGTTTGACTGAGGGTTTGACTGAGGGTTTGATTGAGGGTTTGACTGGGAGTTTGACTGAGGGTTTGACTGGGGGTTTGATTGGGGGTTTGACTGGGGGTTTGATTGGGGTTTGACTGGGGGTTTAACTAAGGATTTGACTGAGGGTTTGACTGAGGGTTGACTGAGGGTTTGAATAGGGTTTGACTGAGAGTTGACTGAGGCTTTGACCAGCTATAAACATGTCGATCCGCGTGCGAGGCCACAAGATGGTGGTGCATGACGCGGTGGGTTATTGGGAGTCCCGAGTCGAGCTCCGACTTGCTGTAGAGTGGCTTGATCATACGCGCCCACCAGGTGCTCGGGGAAGTTTCCGACACGCGTGTGCGGGCCGTGTAAGGGTGCTGTGAGTTCCTAAAGCTTGCGGTTGGCCTTGACGGGTCTTCCTTTGACTTTAGGGGGCTAGAGGGAGGCGACTCGAGGATAAACCCCTGCCTCATTGCTGGGAGCCACATGGCGTGGCTTGTAGTCAGGGTGCCCTTGGGTCGGCTCGGGTAGCTATGTTGAACGCCGGCAAACCCGCAAACTGAGTGATCGGGGGTGGACCCGATCGATCGTTGATGTTGCCGTGGGTCACGGCTGGCTGGTTAGGACCCCTGGTTGGGCCCGATGACTGGGGCGTCGACATGACGATGCTGTTTGTCTGGTGGTCGAGGTGACCATTACTCCTTGGCGAAGAGTCGTATGAAGCGATAGGCTGTTCTGGGTCCCGAGTTAACCCGGTTGTTGAAGCGTCGGTGGTGTGATACCGTATGCAGGGTATTCGGGGGTCGTACCCGAATCTTCACAGAGTGTCATAAGGTATGGCAAGTTGTCCCAAATCCTGAAACTGACTCGGTTGTCGGTAAACTGGCTGGCATAGCGCCATTTGCTCAGGGCCGATCCCCGGTTGTTATGTTGCGCCGCTTGACCCGGTGAAGTGTCTCGATTTTCGAGCTCAACTCGACTAGTAGAGCAGCTTTAGTGCTGTGCCATTTTGCTCTATTTAGGGAGTATTTCCCTATGCTTAATCCTTGATTAATTCAAGAAAATATGTCGGTGCCAACAAATGCCCTCCACGGGGCATGCGTTGGAGGTGAAGATGACGGCGTGCGGCCCGTGCGCCTTTCAGGTTTGATTTCTCCCGACCTTATTGGCATGTGGGAGTTACTCATTCTGAGGGTTGACATTCTCGTTGCAATCTTTCATGCTGTAGTAGTACGTTTTTAGAAGACCGTTGAACCTGGGAGGTTATAGAGATGGGTTCTAGAGAGCTCTAAGTGACTGGATACATGCATGGCGCTTGACGTTGTAGCTCGCTATCCGCGACTTGGGAATTCTGTTCCCGTTTGTCTCGCGTGTTGGGCATGTGGTAGAGGTGTGCAGGGCACGCGTCATGGTAGTAATCTGGTCTGGACGCCGAACTCTCCATACAAATGGTCACTTCGGCGGTTGATGATATGACTGGGCTGGACGCCAATGCCGATGGCGTAAGAAGGCCGGGGGAGCCCAGCATAACAATGCTTCTAGCTTTGTTGCCTATGTCTGGGGCTTGCCTTGCGCAACGGGCTTTGTGGATTTTCTGAGGAGAGGCGGCTCGGTGGAAAGGACCCTCCCCCATTAGACATCTGAGACAGGGGGAGGCCAGGACTGTCGAGCCCATCCCGCCTCGTAGGGCGGATGGCGAGCAATGGGAGACCCCTTGTGGCTCCCCTTTCATTATCTAAGGTTGCACTGGCGGGAGTCATGTCTTGCCCCCAGAGGTGGACTTGTAGACTGAGATTTATGTTTTCTCAGCTTTTCCACCTTGTCTGAGTCGAGGAGTGCCCTGAGTATTTTTCACTCCTGGGCTTGTTCTCTTATGAGCGTGACTGTAGTTGACGATGCTGTGTAAGGGGGTTCGAGATTTCCCTGTCTTGGGAATTGGAGGGCCACCTATCTCTCAGCCCCTGGGATTGCTGGCTGGCGAAGAGATGACCGCCGCTCTGACCGGGGCTTTGTAGCGAAGCCTATGGTCGATCGTTAGTAGCCTACCGCTGCTGTGGTGCTTGATTTTTCTTGTGGGATGCTGGTATCGTCTGTTGACCGCCCATGGGGGCGCATTTGCCAAGCTTGGCGCCCACCGTCCTATGGGACGGGCTGGTCATAGCTCCAAAGCATTGTAGCTGGAGTTGTGTTGTAGGGCACTTGTAAATCGTCATGTTATGATGCTGGAGGCCACTTTGTCATGGCTGGATGTGACTGGGATTATAGCTGGTGAGTCAGGGGTTACAGGGGAAGTGGGATTATACTAGGGCTTCGAAGTTGAGAGATTCCAGCTCCTGCCAGGGCCGCCATTGCACGGTCAAAGTGGTAGGGACCGGTTGGTTGGCTGGTGGTGTCAGGGAATCTGGAGAGGCCGGAGTAATAGGGGGATGGATGACGTTAACTGAGAAGTGAGCAGCTGCGGAGCAGCCACGGGGACCACACCCAAGAAGTAGGGTGATCCGACGACTGGGGCGAAGCTGCCGAAGATAATCGACGTCGTAGGTGTGTTGGTCTAATGCTGCTGGAGGCAAGATTCGGCGAGACATGTTGGCCTGGTGTTGCTGGGGGTCGGCCTTTGGCAAGGGCCATTGACCCGATGTTGCTGAGGGCCTGCCCCAAGGAAGCATGTCGGCCTGGGGTTGCTGTAGACCCGCCTCGGCGAGGCATTTTGGTCTGGAGTTGTTGAAGACCTGCCTGGGCAAGGTATCTCAGTCTGAATTCGTTGGAGACCTACCTCGGCGAGGCATCTTGGTCTGAAGTTGCTGGAGACCTGCCTCAGAGAGGGGTCTTGGTATGAGGTTGCTGGAGACCTATCTCGGCGAGGCGTCTCGATCTGGAGTTGCTGGAGACCTGCCTCGGCGAGGGGTCTTGGTCTGAGGTTGTTGGAGACCTGCCTTAGTGAGGCGTCTTGGTCTGCGGTTGCTGGAGACTTGCTTCAGCGAGGCGTCTTGGTCTGGAGTTGCTAGATACCTACCTCGACGAGGCGTCTTGGTCTGGTGTCGCTGGAGACCTACCACGGTGAGGCGTCTTGGTCTGAGGTTATTGAAGACCTGCCTCGATGAGGCGTCTTGTTCTGGAGTCGCTGGAGACCTACCTCGGTGAGGCGTCTTGGTCTGGAGTTGCTGAAGACCTACCTCGGCGAGGTGTCTTGGTCTGGAGTTGCTGGATTTGCCCCCAAAGAGGGGTGTTGGCTTGGAATCGTATTCAGCCGATCCTCATGGGGCATGGCCGAATGTTGATGTTGGCGGCTGACCGTCATGGTAAAATAGCCGAAGTCGAGGTTGTCCGACCCTTTAAACAGTACAATGACCACAAATGATGTTAGACACATAATCATCATAATATGGTGGATGGTACCTGTTAATGTGATGGTTGACCACCGAGGTATATTGACTAGGAAGTCCACTCGACTGATTGCTGAGATATATTGACTGGGAGCCACGATTAGCTGATCACTGAGGTGCTGATGAAGGGATTGTCGATGGCCGACCATTGAGGCTTAATGATCGGAGTGCGTGATAAACCGACCCTCGGGGGTGCGTTGGTCTAGGGCTGCTGTGGACTGGCCTTCGAGGCATGCTAGTCTATAAGGTGTCTGGATTTGTTCATGTGGTTGTTGTTGTTGATCAGCCTATGAGGTGTAGTGGCCTATTGCCAAAGGCTGGGAGCCGGATACTGGAGGTCTGCCTGAGTAAGGCGTATTGGCCTGTTGTCGGCTGCTAGGAGTTAGAGGCTAAAAACCTGGATACTTAGACTGGAGACCCGCCTAGCTAAGTGATGGGAATCAAGCAAGCTGCCAGGCCAAAGCTGATCATGGAAGCTGCTGGGCCGAAGATGAACACGCTACCTTTGGGTAGCGCGACCTGGAAGAAGGCGCTAGGTCTCCCTAGCGCGATCTCAGATAGGAACTCTGCTGCAGTCGGTCCAACTTCCCGATGCCGAAACTCCCAAAAGTCTTCGATGTGTGTTGTTTTCCATGGTTGTAATCGATGTGCTAGCGTCGTTTTGTCTTCCCCTTCCCCTATATATGTATCCCATTTCGTTTGATTAAACATGAAGCAATGAATCTATGAAAGAGTTTATGAGTGTAGCAATGGCTATCTCCCCCAATCTTTTGAAACCCCCTTCATCTGTCCCTCTCTGGGTGCGAGGCCCAATTCTGTTTCCCTGATCCTCTCTCTTTCCCCTTCAATGGAGGATGATCGAAGCCCCGGATGTACCGTCTCTGAGACGGGGTCGAGTGTGAGGCTCCATTCGGAGCTCCGTTCTTCTTCCACCAACATTCACCTCCCCTCACCACCGCCAAGGATGTTGCTAAGGTTAGGATGGAGCTCGGGTGCACCGTCCCTACGAAAGGCTCGGGTGAGAGGCCCCAGCCAAGCTTCCTCACGACCCTAGCATCATCTACACCCACCTTCCTTCCCCGCCGCTCACCCCCACATCCACCTTCACCAAAGTTATCCTAGATAGTATTAGGTTGGTTTGATTTCAATTTTAGTGTTCCCCGTGTGTTGTCCATCATCCCGTGCACTTTCCCCTTGTGTTTTGAACCCCCGGAGTCATCCACGGGAGCCCCAACGTTGTGGTTCGTCGTTCTGCCAACGTCTGTGAACGCGCTAAGATGATATAGCACGCTCTTCAAGAAAGCACTAGGAGTGTATAGCGCGACCATGGGCAGAATGAAGAAGACCCCCCACTTCTATCCCGCATCAAATGGTATCAGAGCTTAGGGAACCAGGCTGTTCTCACAGGCTGGGATCTTGAGCTCGAAGTTCGAGGATGAACCTTCCAAAGTGGAGGGGTTTGATGGGAATCAAGCAAGCTGCCAGGCCAAAGCTGATCGTGGAAGCTGCTGGGCCGAAGATGAACGCGCTACCTTTGGGTAGCGTGACCTAGAAGAAGGCGCTAGGTCTCCCTAGCGCGATCTCAGACAGGAACTCTGCTGCAGTCGGTCCAACTTCCCGGCGCCGAAACTCCCAAAAGTCTTCGATGTGTGCTGTTTTTCATGGTTGTAATCGATGTGCTAGCGTCGTTTTGTCCTCCCCTTCCCCTACATATGTATCCCATTTTGTTTGATTAAACATGAAGCAATGAATCTATGAAAGAGTTTATGAGTGTAGCAATGGATATCTCCCCCAATCTTTGGAAACCCCCTTCATCCGTCCCTCTCTGGGTGCGAGGCCCAATTCTGTTTCCCTGATCCTCTCTCTTTCCCCTTCAATGGAGGATGATCGAAGTCCCAGATGTACCGGCTCTGAGACGGGGTCGAGTGTGAGGCTCCATTCGGAGCTTCGTTCTTCTTCCACCAACGTTCACCTCCCCTTACCACCGCCAAGGATGTTGCTAAGGTTAGGATGGAGCTCGGCTGCACCGTCCCTACGAAAGGTTCGGGTGGGAGGCCCCAGTCAAGCTTCCTCATGACCCTAGCATCATCTACACCCACCTTCCTTCCCCGCCGCTCACCCCCACATCCACCTTCACCAAAGTTATCCTAGATAGTATTAGGTTGGTTTGATTTCAATTTTAGTGTTCCCCGTGTGTTGTCCATCATCCCGTGTGCTTTCCCCTTGTGTTTTGAACCCCCGGAGTCATCCAAGGGAGCCCCAACGTCGAGGTTCGTCGTTCTGCCAACGTTTGTGAACGCACTAGGATGATATAACGTGTTCTTCAAGAAGGCGCTAGGAGTGTATAGCGCAACCATGGGCAAAATGAAGAAGACCCCACACTTCTGTCCCGCATCACTAAGGCATGCTGGTCTATTGATGAAAATTGGAGGTTAGAGGCTGGAACTGGAGGGCAAGGATTAGATCCTAGGACTGAAGATTGTGACCCAGATACGGGAGACAAAGTACTAGGGCTGGAGACTGGGAACCGGGAACTGGACATTGGGACTGGATACCGGGACTGGAGACTGGAATCTGGCCACTAGGTGCTCAGATGGAAGGCTGGGACTGGGAACTGGATGTTGGATATGGCAACTGGTAATTGGATACTGGGTGCTGGGACTAGAGGCTTGCCCCTATGAGGCGTGCTAGCCCATTGCAGGACACTGGAATTGGAAATGGGGTATGGGAAATTAGATGTTGGGAACTGGGCATTGGAACCGGAAACTGGAACTGGGAGATGGAAGCGGAGTACTGGTGCTGGATATTGGGAATCGGGGTACTTGAACTGGATGTTGGAGGCTGGGTACTGGAACTGGGCACTGGAAACTGGAAGCTGGATTTTAGAGCTGGGTATTAGACATTGGATACTGGAGACTGGATACTGGAAGCCGGGTACTGGAAATTGGGTATTGGAAGCTGGATATCGAAGGCTGGGTACTGGAGGCCTGCCTGAATGAGGCATGTTGACCTGGGTGGCTGGAGACTGGAAGCTAGAGAACAATCCATAAGGCGGTGTTGACCTAGAGAACTGGGGATTGGAAGCTGGAGGTCGACTCATGAGAGTGCATTGGCCGGTGTAACTGGGAACTAGAAACGGGAGATTGGAGGTTGACCCGTAAGGGTGTGTTGGCCCATATTACTGTAGGGTGAAGGCTAGGGGCCAGCCCGTGAGGGTATGTCGGCCTATGTTACTGGGGACTGGAGGCTAGCGGCTAACCCGTGAGGGAGTGCTGGCCTATGTTGCTGGAGTCTGGAAGCTGGAGGCCGACCTGAGAGGGTGTGTTGGCCTATATTATTGGAGTCTGGGAGCTGGAGGCCGACCCTAGAGGGTGTGTTGGCCTATGTTGCTGGAGTCTGGAAGTTGGAGGCCGACCCGAGCGGGTGTGTCGGCCTATGTTGCTGGTATTGTTTAGTCTGGGGAGTTGGAGTTGAGGTTGGGGTTGGCTGGCATGCTTCCATGGTGACGTAGCCAGAGACCGGGACTGGAGCTGGAGCTGGCCGGCTGACAGTTGAGGTGTTGTAGCCGGATACTAGGACTGGTGACTAGAACTGGAACTGGGCGGCTGGCCTATTATAGCCGGAATGTTGGGACTGGAAACTGGGACTGGAACTGAAGATTGGGCGGCTAGCCTGTAAAGGCGTTGTAGCCGAAACTGGAACTGAAAACTGGGTGGCTGGCCTATAAAGGCGTTGTAGTCGAAACTGGGACTGGAGCCTGGGCGGCTGGCCTGTAAAGGCATTGTAGCCGAAACTAGGGCTGGAGACTGGAACTGGAACTGGTCGGCTAACTGCTGGTGTGTAGTAGCCGGAAGACTAGAGCTGGTCGGCTAACCGTGGAGGTGTGTAGCCGAATACTGGAGCTGGAATTGGCGATGGCCTACCCTCGGGGGTGTAGTGGCCACCATCGTTGTGGAGTGATGCTGAGGTTGCCGTCAGCGGGATGTCACGGTTGACGGCTCTCATCAATGAGGAGTAGAGAGAGAGAGAGAGTTTTTTTGTTTTCTCTTTACCAGCTCTACCGCCCTTGCGGGTTTTCACAAGAGCTGGCCCCCTTTTGATTTTTTCGGTGCGCCCTTGCCGGTTTTCACACCGAGGGGTTACCTGATTTTGCCTACGATGCCCTTGCGGGTTTTCACCTTAGCTGAGTTGGTGGCAATTTTTACCCTTAGTCGCCTCGTAGAGGCAGTTGACCGAGGCTGCCGGGGTATCTCTTTTTTTAACCCCATTTTCTTTTTATCGGGGATCCCTGTGGCTATCGTCCGTAGCGTGCTACTGTCAGGGGACACGACCTGGAGTTTGTGCTATTGACGGCTTGTCGCCATCGTAGCCATGGTAGTGGCTTTGGCTGGTTACAGAGTAATCTGCAGTTTGACTGGTGATATGGGAACCGGTGAGCCTTAGTGGCGTATTGCTGGAATCCTGACTAGGATCTGGGAACTGGTATGCCTTTACAGCGTATTGCTTGAGTTATGACTAGGTTCATGGTGACCGAACCATGACGAATAGGTGACTAGGAATTATGGGTTGATGGATCCTCATGATAGATGGATCTAAGGTTGATTTGGTTTGAAGGCCAACCGAGGTGGTGTGTAGGCTGAGGTTTGTTGGAATGAATGACTGGACTAGTGCATGAATTGCTGGTGTATATGGGCTGACTGTGGAGGTGTGAGGCCGGAGGAAGTGTGAGCCAACTGAGGTGGTGTATGGCTAAATAGGGAGTGTAAGATCAATGAGCTAGAGATGTGTACTAGCCAGGAACTGGTATAGGCCACCATGGGAGGGGAGTGTCCTGGGGAGCTGGTTTAGGCCGAACGTGATGGTATATGGCCGACAGGGAGGTGCAGGATTTATAAACTGGAATAGGGGATTAGTCAGGGACTGGTACAAGCCAACTGGCCAGGGATATGATTGCTGGAAGGTGGGTAGCTGGTTGCCCTAGTTGGGGGAGAAGAGAAATTTTATTTTTGTTCTCTTTACCTGCTCTGCCGCCCTTTCGGGTTTTCGCTAGAGCTGGGCCCCTTTTGCTTCTTCCGATGCGCCCTTGAGGGTTTTCGCATCGAGGGGTTACCCAATTTTGCCTGAGGTGCTCTTGCGAGCTTTCACTTCAACCGGGTTACTGGCCTTCTTGCCCCCAGTCGCTTCCTTAAAAAAGAGAACGACTAAGTCTGCCGGGGTATCTCTATTTTTAACCCCACTTATTTTGTTGTTTTTTTTTATTTTGGTTACCTGGGAGCCTCTTGGCTATGCGGTGACTGGCGCTGGGTGTTCTTAGCTTGCTGCTGTCGAAGAACACTATTAGTGGGATCATTGTTGTTGATCCTCTGTGTTGATGCTAGAGTTCCTCGCTGGGGCCTGGCTGGTTGCCAAGCAATTTTGGGCTTCACGTAGACCTTCAGGCTGGCTGATCCGTGTAGCTTACAGTTGGAGCTTGGACTGAAGCTTGAACATATCGGCTTTGATGATGCAAAGGCTAAGGTTTTGGGTTGTGGTGGCATATAGGCCAAGAATTGACGTAGGCCGACCAAAGAGGTGTACTGGCCAAAGGTTATGAATTTAACTGGTCAGGAAGGTGTACTGGTTAGGGACTGGGTGACGTGTAGGCCAAGCATTGTAGTGTATTGGCCAGAGATCAGGTGTTGGATTGACTGTGGAGGTGTTTAGTCAAGGGTATGCGTAGGTCGAATGTGAAGGATGACGACCAAGGTGGAGGCTTGACCAGCCATGGCGGCATATAGGTCAAGGAGGGTAGCGGCAAACAGAGATAGCGTGAGACTAGGAGGAAACAGGTAGGTCGACCATGATGGTGTATTGACCTGGATGCTGGGTGGTGACCAACCATGATGGTGTATTGGTCAAAAACTGGGTATGGGCCGACCGTCATGGTGTGACGGCCAAAAGAAGGTATGCTGACCCACTATTGCGATTGGCCGGTCAGGGATTTAGAGTGAGGTGGGTTGTTGTTCCTAGAGAGGAAGAGAGATTTTTCTTTTTCTCTTTACCAGCTCCACCGCCCTTTCGGGTTTTCGCCAGAGCTGGCCCCCTTTTACTTTTTCGGTGCGCCTTTGCGGGTTTTTACACCGAGGGGTGACCAGATTTTGCATGAGGCGCCCTCACGGGTTTTCACCTCAGCTAGGTTTGTGGCCTTTTTGCCCCCAGCCACTGCCTCATGGAGAGAGAGGCTGAGTCCGCCGGGGCATCTCTATTTTTAGCTCCTTTTATTTTTTTTTATTTTTTGGTACCTGCGAGCCTTGCGGCTGTCGTCCTTAGCTTGTTGCTGTCGGGGGACGTTGCCCGGGGGTTGCGTCATTGGCGACTTGTTGCTGTTGTAGAACGACTGTGGATCGACCCTTAACCGAGTAGCTCGGGACTTTAGGGTGGATCCAGAGAATGGCTGGTCTTTGCTGTAGGTGGCTAGGACTTTGACTGGGATCTGGGTGGCTCGGCCTTATTGAACATGATGGCCGAAGCCGCACTTGGACTGAGTGTCCGCCTGGGTGTTGCTACCCCTTGGGACATGATAAATATCGAAGGGATAAACCTCCCGCCAGGGTTCGCTGGTAGCCACCGGTGGGGACCCGATGGAGCTTTGCTGGTGTCATCAATTGGCGTTGGCAGGGATTCCACCGAGTCGTTAGTTGACGCATGTGGAGTATCTTTGGAGCTACTGGGCGGGTGTCGGCAGCATTCACCCTCTTTCACCCTGATGGCTTTTGAGCTTGGTACCATTCTGGTGAGTGGAGGGACCTCTTGACTCGGGACCTCCGAATGTGTTGGGCCTTTTTTCTAATGACCCATATTCCTTCGAGGGAGGACGGACGCTCCTCCTTGGAGTTGCCCCCATTGTTTGGGCTTGGAAGGCTGGATACTGGACTGGGGTGATTACCCCTAGTGTGATACCGGTGCATCGACTTCTCTGAGCCTCACCTAGTCTTCTAGTGACAGGGGTGGCGGCGGTGGGTCACCCATTTTTACAGTCGCCATGGCACCCCTTTTTTGTTTGTAGGGCCGAGGTTGACTCAGCACCAATGTGGTGGACCGAACGAACCCGGTCCGGGGTTGTATGGAGCATGGCATTTCTGGTGAGCGTCGGTGTAGTTGAAACTCAGGAGTGCAGTGCCCGAGCTGGGGCCGACAGAATGGCGATTCGGAACATGGTGTTTAGTTGGGCCCTCGAAGTTGTTGCCGAAACCCGGAGATCATAACCCATGTTGTGAACTGAGAATGTCAGAGGGATGGTGACCCAGAGCTTGACGCCCGTACTGGGTGTTGGCGAAGCTAGTGCCCGAGGCTAAAAGCCTGTGTTGGGAGTTGATGAAGTTGGGATCTGGGACTAGAAACCCAAACTGAGTGCTTGACGACGCTAGGTTCCAGAGCTAGAAGCCCGTCTTGAATATAGATGGTGCTGGGACCCAGGACTGAATGTCAATCTTGGGCGTTGTCAAAAGTAGAACCCAGGGCTGGAGGCCCATCTCAGGTGCTGATGAAACTGGGACCTGAGGATGAATGCCTGTCTCGGTTGTTGATAAAGCTGGGACCCGGAGCTGAATGCCCGTCTTGGGTGTGGCTGAAACTGGGACCCGGGGCTGAACACCCGGTCTTAGGTGTTGATGGAACCGGATCCCAAGGTAGAACACCTATCTTGGGTATTGATGGAACTGGATCACAGGGTAGGCGACATGTCCTGGGTGTTGATGGAGCTGGAACCCGGGGCTGAACACCCACCTTGGGTGCTGCTGGAGCCGGCTCCCAGAGCTGGACGGCCCCCTTTCTTTTTTGGTATTGCTGGAGCTGGAACCCGGGGCTGAACGCCCGTCTTGGGTGCTGGTGATGCGGGAATACTGGGATCCAAGGCGGAGCGCCCAGCTTGGGTTTTGGTGTAGTTGAGACCCAGGGCTGAAAGTCCGCCTTGGGTGTTGATGTAGCTGGGACCCGGGGCTGAAAGCCCATCTTGGGTATTGATGTATCTAGGACCCGGGGCAGGAGGCCCATCTTGGGAGTTACTGGAGCTGACATTCAGGGCAAGATGCCCATCTTGGGTGTTGCTGGAACTGAGACCCAGGACTAGACGCCCATCTTGGGAGTCGCTGGAGCTGAGACCCAGGGCAAGACGCCCGTGTTGGATGTTGCTGGAACTGAGACCCAGGACTAGACGCCCATCTTGGGTGTTGCTGGAGCTAAGACCCAGGGCAAGACGCCCGTGTTGGGTGTTGCTGGAGCTGAGACCCAGGGCAAGACGCCCATGTTGGGTGTTACTGGAGCTGAGACCCAGGGCAAGACGCAGGTGTTGGGTGTTGCTGGAACTAAGACCCAGGACTAGACGCCCGTCTTGGGTGTTGAGGCGGCCTTGTCCCGAAGAGGAAACCCTTTGCTGGGAGTTGACATTATTGGATCGTAGGGGTAAAGACCCCATCATAGAGCTGGGAGGCGAGAGGCCCAGTGCGGAGAGTCCGCATCGGGGACCGACCTTGATGAGACCAAGGGTCGTCAACCCGAGCCAGATGCTGGGGAGCCTTGAACTCGGGGTTGAAAGCCCGTATTGAGTGCTTGCTCGTTGGAGACTCAGGTCGGAAGGCCCGTATAGAATACTGGGAGGCCTTGACCCCCGGGTCGGAAACCCGTGGTGGGGGTAGGCTTGGCTGGGACTCGAAGCTGAGATCCCGAGTGAGGTGCTGAGGAGCCGGGGACTTGGGCAGAAAGCCCGTGTCGGGTGCTGGCGGAGCTGGCGCATGGGTCTCTGTTGCTGGAGGAGCAGAGGGGCCAGCTGTCGGTATGGGTAGTCGCCGAACTGGGCTGCATGTCGGCCACGACAATGGTGCCCGAGGATCAGGGCGAGCCGAAAGTCAAGGCAGCGTTGCCGAACACGATTGGTGTTGCCAACTGTAGGTGCCCGGCGTGGATGGCGATGACGATTGGACCGTAGGTCACTATCGCCACCGGGTTGTTGTTGCTGTTGCTGGTGCAGGTTGGTCGCTCGATGACGACCGGTCGCATGTTGCATTCTAGACGGGGGGCCCTCCTCTCCCTCTCTGATAAGAAAAGGCGAGGGCATTGCGGAAGACACTTGACAGGTGTGACTCTTTTTCGGCAGAAAGAAGAAATGTAGGAGACGTCCCACCGGGCATTCCATCTTTATTTGCGACCGCGGGGAGTCACTTGTCGTTTTGTCCTCACGGCGGGGGTGTACACTCGCCTTTTACGAAAGGTCGAGATAGGTTGACTGGGCACGTGGGGATTCCGAGGTTATTGAGAAGAAGGCAGAGAGAACGATATGAACGCACTAGAAGGGATGGCGTATGGTTCATCATTCTGGGAGACTGGGGCAGGGATGGCTGGATGGAATGCGGGCGTGCCAGTCGATTTCTCGACAATCACCTATGGAACCGAGGATTGACCGGGGGAGCGTCCCCAGGACGAGGCACGTGGCTCATGGGATCGGGCGACACGTGGATAGAAGGGGTTCCATGGGTGCGAGTGCGTAGGTGATTATGGGGATTCGTGTACTAGATGTCTTTCCCTACCGGTCGCAAGCAACCTGTGTTTATTTTACATCGGATTGAATCCGAACACCTTTGTTTCTACTACCGAAGAGAGAGTCAGGGACCTTGGGAGCAGCGACGTCGGGAGGGCTTAGTCCGTGCAATAGCGACAGGGCAATAGCAACACAACAGGGATAACTGGGGGCAGAGAGACTGGTTTTAGGGAGGAGGGGGATCCGCTCCCTAACTGGATTACATTACTTATCTGCCATGAAAGGCATTTATATGGGGGCATGAGAGCTCGATTACAATTGCTTGCAAGCCACGGGACAATTCCGACATTCATGACGATCCCGGGTCATTACATTATTGTGTGGGTAGTTCCGTATGTGTACATAGTGTCCGTCGGAGGACCTGTGACTCAGCAGCATGGCGCCCGGGGGGCGTCACAATGTATTCCCGACATGAGAGAGTGTCGAGGTCTGAGCAGTGGGGTTGCAATAGGCACCATTGTATGGGGGAAGTTGAGTGGTCGGGTGTCGCGGGCCTCGATGTGACTGGAGTAGCTGGCAGTCGGGTGCCGGGGGCACCGTTGTGACTAGAATTGTTAGCGGTCGGGTGTCGGGGGCACCATTGTGACTGAAGTAGCTGAGTAGTCGGGTGTCAGCGGCACCGTTGTGACTGGGGTAGCTGGCAGTCGGGTGCCGGGGGCACCGTTGTGACTGGAGTTGTTGGCAATCGGGTGCCGGGGGCACTGTTGTGACTAGAGTTGTTGAGCGATCGGGTGCTGCGGGCCCTGATGTGACTGGAGTTGGTGGCAGTTGGGTGCCGGGGGCACCGTTGTGACTGGAGTTGTTGAGTGGTCGGGTGCCGCGGGCCTCGATGTGACTGGAGTAGCTGGGTAGTCGGGTGCCGGAGGCTCCATTGTGACTAGGGTAGCTGGCAGTCGGGCGACGGCACCGTTGTGACTGGGGTAGCTGGCATTCGGGTGCCGGGGGCACCGTTGTGACTGGTGTTGTTGAGTGATCGGGTGTCGTAGGCCTCGATGTGGCTGGGGTAGCTGGGTAGTCGGGTGCCGGCGGCACCGTTGTGACTGGCAGTTGTTTAGTTGTGGACAGCGGATCTAGAGGGGAGGGGTGAATAGATCTGCCCCTCTTTTCGCAATGCAACCATGTATATAGCTAGTTAAAAATAATTGCAGCAGAATACAACTAGCTTAGCAACGTATAAAACGATTTGCTTAGAAATATGATTTCACAATATGGATATTGAACCTAAGCATGCATCTAAAATAAATCAATCACACAATCAAACCACAACACAAAGGACTTTAAGGTGGTTCGGACTGAATCCCCAGTCCGACGTCCACCTCTCACCAAATCTGGTGAGGCTCCACTAGTGCCACGCACTGAACCGGAAATCGGAAAGACCTCTGATTGCCTTCCTACTAACCATAGGTAGGGACGTCAACACTGCAGATCGGACAACATGCGATTGCCTTCCTACTAACCACCGGTAGGGACGATCTTCAGTTCCAAATGTTTGAATGAAATGGAAAGAGAACAAGATATGAAAACACTCAAACAAGATATAGAATATGCTCAAAGAGAAAAGATCTTGTCTGAGATTGCTGGAGCTTGAGTCGGATGTGTCAATGGTATCTTCTTCCTTGTGAAAAGATCTTGCTTGGATCGCTTTGAGTTGATGAAGAAGATGAAGGATGCAGATTTGATCTCTTTTGAGAATGAGCTTCTTTGGATCACCTTGAGATGATGAAGAAGATGAAGGATGCAGCTTTATCTTCTCTTGGCTTGGGCTTGATCTCCTCTTGAAGTAGCTTGAATCACTTGAGGATTTGATGAAGATCTTCTTCTCAGAGTACTGTTCACCGCTACAGTACTCGAACTCCTCTCCCTTGAACACACCCTTGCAGCCTCCTTTGATCTCCCAAATGATCAACTAAGGTTTCTAACCCTCTTGCATGTGTTTTATAACCTTTGAATGGTCCTTGGACATCCCTCAGACCAGATCCACATTTTGTGGGTGATTGGGTGACTTTAGGATTAAAGAAATCCATGGAGAATGGCCCTTCTCGAAGTGGAAAACAAAGTCAACAAATGATGGCTCGGGGCTGGGGGTCGACCTGCAGAAGCTGGCAGTCGACCGCTACTAAGAAACGTTGTAGACTTTTAGTCCCTGGTATTTCCGGTCGACCGCTACTGGGCTGACCGTCGACCGCCATTGAGAGTAGTGTAGACAGTGGTCTGCTGGCTGGGGCGGTCGACCGCCCCTATGCTGGCGGTCGACCGCCAACTAGGCAGACCCCGGGTTTTCCCAGGTCGATCCGTTAACCTCTTTAGCTCCGTCGCTTGAGTTCTTTAGTAGCCCGTTCTCATCTGTGGCATCAACCTTGACAGTCTTGAAGATTTCTATTGATTATATTACTCCTATAATCAAAATTTTGTTCCGGGGGCTCCGCCCTCGGAAACCCCCGCAAGGGGCGCTGCCCCCTTGACCCCCGCGACCTGACAGGGCAGGTCGATCCCCGCGACCTGACCGCGCAGGTCGATCCGCGTGCGAGGGCGCAATCATTGAGCTTTCACTTTTACCATCTCCACTCCATTCCTTGTCATATCTGTCATGAAAGAACATCAAGTAGTTTAGTCATATAAGAGTGGTAAGACATCAATGACTTATAGTGTTTAGCCATTATCAAAACCAAGAATATAAAATAACTCAAATGACCACAGGATGATGTCGAATGACCCAAGTGACAACAAGATGACTCAAATGACCACAGGGGGTACAACATTCTCCCCATTTTTGATGATGGCAACACTGTGAGTCATTATGTGGCAGTAATATCCAAGATGGCAAAGTTTATGACATATGCGACAAGTGCAGCTCAAGATTCATGATAGTGAAAGCATGTGAATGCGGATATGTATGCATGGATGATCAAAGCATATGACTGCTATGCAATTATGCAAACCCATGCAATTATGCAAACCCCCATCAACACTCTAACACAAAGCTCACAAAGGTTTCTCCCCCTATGACAACCCCCATAGATCGACAACGCACAACTCGTACAAAGGACAAAGGACCCACACAAAGAATTCTCCCCCTTTGTCAACAGCAAAAAGGGATGGGTAAAGTAGAGAAGGCTACAAATGTCTGAGAGACCAGAGCTGAATGGAAGTGAAGAGCAAGCCATTATATGCAAGCCCGAACCAGACCGTGAGCAATATATATATATGGTTCAAAGCTAATGAGATCCGAGATCATCAATGGAGATCGAAATGCAGCTACATCCATGTTTTAATAGAAATGATCCAAAAGTGCATGGCATGGCAGTGTTTAACCTTCCCTTGTCTTATATATCCATATTCAATAACTATAAAGGGAATAACACAAAAACTAGTATTGAGGCTAAACAACCATGACTAAAGCATGGAATGGTATGATTTTAACACTATTTTGCATGATCTTCTGTAGTTTTATACACATGACTCATATTTTACGAGTAATCGAGTCGAGTACATGCCTCGTATCCGTAAGAAAACACGTTGTTTAGACGCCAGTATTCCTAGGTATTTGGTAAGACTGACTGTTATGCTTCAAAATGAACAGAGATAGAAACGTCACGTCATGACATATCCAATCTCATTTCTTTGATGAGAAGATATATTTCTCAGCAATTATGCCAGTGCTCTGCCTAGAGTCCAAATATAATGACGACAGAGATAACAGGGGCACATCATGACATATCATTTGTCACTTGATTTGATGACATGACATGTTTCTCAGTGTAACAATATCATTGCTCTGTCAAATGGATTTGTAATAATTCCAGCTGATCAAGATGTTTAAGAACAATACTAAGCCTGAGTGTATCACCAAGATGATCGTGAATTTTGAATTTTCAGATATCAGGATAGTCATTCAAAGCACAATATGCAATCTCTAGTTAAGGTCTATTAAAACTACAGAACATAGATGATTTCAGACCAAATATTTTAGAACTTCAAGGAAATCATTAAATCTGAACCATTTTCATTGGATGGACAATCATCAGGGCATATAATAGAAAGCTCTTACGCCGTAGTTATGTCAGTCTCATGATCTCAAATCAGATTGTAAGCCATTGAAGTTCAGATTGTAAGAGATTAAGAAAAGCAACAAGGCTCCCCCTAAGGATATGCAATGAATGTACTCAACGAGTTATGTTTGCAAGTGAAGAGACAATTGTCAAGGAGAGGTTGACTAGAATCATGTAGGGGTTGACCTGATCAAACATGAATTTAGCAGACATGAAATGCATGACCCAACACATGGTTGTACACTTATTAAATGCAACAGAATGAAGATTAAATTAATGCATGAATGCAACAAAGAGACAACTCCCACTTACTATATGGCCTATATGCGATAGTGACGCATGGTACTTGGCGGAGGTGAAACCTTACGCATATTGAGTTCTTCTAGGCAAGCACAACCTGCCTTTCCATACATCAACATTTATATACCATGGCCATGTAAGAATGATGCAACACAAATCATGCAATGTATCGTGAACATGAATTCAACTTTATTATGCATTATGACTACATGCAATGCTACACCATATGCAAAATGACATAATTACATATAAAAAATGCATGGAAATCAATCTGCAAAAATACACAACTAAATTGAACAAGATCATCATTTTAATTTTTATTGGCCTGAGGTCGGCAAAGACCAAGCTCCCTTCTGAGTGTAGAACACCTGTCATTACACAAGGGCTTGGTGAAAATATCAGCAATTTGATTTAGAGTATCAACAAAATGCAGTTCAAATTTTTCTTAACGACCTCATCTCTAATGAAGTGATGTCTAATCTCAATATGCTTAGTCCTAGAGTGCTGGATTGATTTTTGCAAGGTTGATAGCACTAGTGTTATCACACAGAATCGGGACACAACCAAGATCCACTAAGTAGTCTTGGAGTTGGTGTTTAATCCACAACACTTGGGTGCCACAGCTCCCCGCAGCAACATATTCTGCCTCTACGGTTGAGAGGGCAACCGAGTGTTGTTTCTTGGAGGCCCAAGAAACTAAACACCCGCCTAGAAACTGGCAGTAGCCACTAGTACTTTTGCGATCCAGCTTGCATCCAGCATAGTCCGCATCAGAATAAGATATAAGAGATAAATCATATAATGACGGATACCACAATCCCAAATCTTGAGTGCCGTAAGATATCTAAGGATACGTTTGACGGCAGTCAAGTGGGATTCTCTAGGACTAGCTTGAAATCTAGCACAGAGGCATACACTAAACTGGATATCTGGTCGGGATGCAGTCAAGTAAAGCAAAGAGCCGATCATACCTTTATAGATCTTTGCATCTACTAATTAACCATTTTCATCCGAATCCAGTGATGTTGTGGTGCTCATAGGAGTTGTAATTATTTTACTATTTGTCATGTCAAATCTTTTCAACAACTCCTTGATGTATTTGGCTTGACTTATGAAGCACCCATCTTCTCCTTAGTTGACCTGCAAACCGAGAAAGAATTGGAGTTCTCCCATTAGGCTCATCTCAAATTCGCTAGTCATGAGGTTAGCAAATTCCTCACACATTTCAGATTTAGTAGAACCAAACACAATATCATCAACATAAATTTGAACAATCAAGATGTTCTTACCTTGCTTCTTGGTGAAAAGTGTTTGATCTACCTTACCTCGTGTGTACCCTTTCTCAATGAGGAACGAGCTTAGTCTCTCATACCAAGCTCTTGGTGCTTACTTCAGTCCATAAAGCGCCATGTCTAGCTTGTATACAAAATCTGCATGGTTAGAGTTCTCAAAGCCAGGGGGCTGCTCAACATAGACTTCTTCTTTGATCAAGCCATTCAAGAAAGCACTTTTTACATCCATTTGATACAGCTTTATTCTAAGGGAGCATGCAAAGGCAAGTAAAATTCTGATGGCTTCGAGTCTAGCAACTGGGGCATAAGATTCATCAAAGTCTACCCAAACTCTTGATTATACCCTTGAGCCACCAATCTAGCCTTGTTTCTTATTATCTTGCCATCCTCACTTAGTTTGTTCCTAAAAACCCACTTAGTGCCTATGACAGATTGTGATGAAGGTCTAGGAACAAGATGCCAAACTTTATTTCTTTCAAACTGGTTTAACTCGTCTTGCATTGAATTTATCCAGTTTTCATCTTTAATGTCTCATCAATATTCTTGGGTTCAATCTGGAGACAAGAGCAAGTTGATCTAATTCTTCCACAATTCTAAAATGTGACCTTGTTCTAGGTGGGTCATTCAAGCTACCAATGACATTTTCTAAAGGATGATCCTTAAGAATTCTAATATTTGTAGAATCATTACCTTCTCCTGGAGCTTGATCCCTTGCATTGCTTGATTCAGCTAGGTCACCATCTTCTTTTATTTCTTCTTGTGGAGACTCACTCTTTTCCTTCATGCTTAGGAATTCTTCGTCTTCATCATTTTTCCTGCAAGAGCTATCACTGTTAGAATCATCATGATATTCATCAAAAGAAACATGGGGTGATTCTTCCATAGTTTGACTCTTGACATTATAAATTCTATAAGCCCTAGATCTATCAGAATATCCAAGGAATATACCTTCATCGCTCTTGGGCTCGAATTTATCTAAGTCTCTTTTGTCATTATTGTGGATGAAGCATTTAGATCCAAATACTTTCATGTGTGTGAGAGAAGGCTTTTTACCTTTCAGCAACTCATAAGGAGTCTTTTTTGTGTGTGGCCTTACCATAGAGCGGTTGATAATATAACATGCCGAGTTTACCGCTTCAGCCCAAAATTTCCTTGGGAGTTGCCGTTCGGCAAGCATTGTTCTTGCCATCTCTATGAGTGTTCGATTCTTCTTTCAACTACACCATTTTGCTCTGGGGTTCTTGGTGAAGAAAATCGGTGTGAAATGCCTTCAGCCCTACAAAGATTATAGAAGTCAGCATTTTCAAATTCACCACCATGATCAGATTGAATGTTGGAAATCTTAACTCACCGTCTTGCTTTATCTTCATATAGAGTGCCTGAAACTCATCAAAAGCATCATTTTTATGTGTGAGAAAGAAAACCCATGTGAACCTAGAGTAATCATCCACCAAGACATATCCATATTTTCTACCACTTAAACTAGCAGTTCTGGTTGGACCAAACAAATCCATATGAATCAGCTCAAGTGGTTTAGATGACATGTTTGCAGATCTAGCCTTGAAGGATTTTCTTGTTTGTTTACCTAGGGCACATGCATCACACAATTTGTTTTCTTGTTTAAAAGAAAGTTCAGGCAACCCATTCACCATTGAATGCTTTAACAGTTTATGTAAGACATTGTAGCTAGCATGTCCTAGTCTACGATGCCATAACCATGCAAGTTCAGATTTTGGTGCAGCAAGACAAAGATTTAAATGAGCAGGATCATCTAAGTCAATCATGTAAACATTGTTGACTCTCTTACCAGAAAATTTTACCTTGTCAGATTTTGGTTCAAGGATTCTACATTCATGAGAGTCAAACAGCACTTTGTGACCTTTATCACACAATTGACTTATACTAAGCAGGTTGTATTTCAAACCTTCAACTAGCAGCACGTTACAAATGGAGTTGGAGAGGTTCTTACCTACATTACCTATTCTAATGATTTTTCCCTTGTTGTTCCCTCCAAATGTGACGTATCCTCCTTCCTTTTCTCCAAGAGACAAAATTTTGATTTGTCTCCAGTCATGTGTCTTGAACAGCCGCTATCAAGGTACCACCTGTTATGCATGGCTGCAAGACACTCCTGCACAAGCAATTAAGTAATTGTGTTTGGAACCCAACAAAATTTGGGTCCCATCAAACTCTTCAGATTTTTAAAACATGAAACCATTTTTTTGGAATCCAAACCTTCCTAGTATTCATGTTTTTTTGCTTAGAGCAGGGATTTGGTTTTTCTTTTCAGCTTTGACATTCACTTTTTGTTTAGAAGCTCTTTGTTGGATTTTGTGAAGTTTGAGGAGTTTGCTTCTTAAACCATTGAGGCCGTTGGTTAGTTTTGGGTTGAAAGTGATTGTTTTGCCACCTAGGAGATTGAAACTTATATGATTGGTGAACACATGAATCATAATTTCCCCAAAAGTTGGGTGGTGTTGGCCTATATGAATGTGCAATCCAGTTATGGTGATATCTGGAAGATTGAGCATGCAATGGCCAAGGAAGTGTTGACTTGTGCTGCGGGGAAGGTCGACCTTTCTTAGGCTTTTGGACAGACTTTTTGGGAATTTCAGTGACTGTCTCTTCAATCTTTTCTTTCCCTTTCTCCTTTTGTTTTTGCTGATTTTGTGTGGGAGTTGTGTTTGAGGTGGAAGCTTCAGAAGATGAAACAAATGTGACAGTTTTTAACCCAATTGGCCTTTTGTTTGTAGGTTCAAAACCCAACCCTTCCTTGTTGAAGTTCATTCTGGTACCTAGCAATGCATCTAGGTTTTCTCTTCCATCCACAAATTTTTCTAAGATTGTTGTTTATCCTTCAACTCTTTTTGTAGGTTTTAATGTTTTGAAGAAGTTGAGTGTTGACTTGTTTGACAGCTTCATACTTCTCATTGCTAATTTGCTATCCTTTTCATAGTTTGTATTTTTAGCTTCATGCTATCAATCTCATTTCTCAAATCTTCATTTTCAGTTTCCAAGTCAGCCATTTCTTTTCTTCCTTCTCCAAGTTCTCAATCATTTTCTTAAGATCTTCAATTTCAGTTTCAAGTAGAGCATTCTTATCATTCATATCATGATCATGCACAAACAAGTTAATTTTCTTTTTCAATGATTTATTCTCCTTTTTGTACATGTCATATTTTCCATGAGCTGTATATATGCTTCCTCCCAATCATCAAGTGTGTAATTTTCAAATGGAGAGTTTACCTCAGTTTCTTCATCACCTCTGGCCATGAGACAAGATCTTCTTTTTCTTGTCTGAGGAGCTAGTTCCACATCACTTTCTCCTCATCACTCCAGGTGGACACCATGGCCTTGTTCTTCTTCTTGCCCTTCCATTTATCAGCCTTTTTGAATCTGTCAGGACAATCAGTCTTGAAATGCCCTGGTTTATTGCAAGAATAACAAATGATTTTGTCAGATTTCTTAAAGTTTTCAGAATTAGATTTGAAACCATTTCTTACCTTTGACCTTCCTCTCATGAAGCTCTTACCTTCCTTTCTCAGAAATTTTCTAACTTACGTGTGAGCATGGCTACGTCATCCTCATCTCGCTCAGTTGCCGAATCCTCACCTTCATCAGAAGTGCCTTGACCGTTGGGTCCTGCTTTGAGAGCTAGGGGATTTTTCTTAGGCACCTCAGCCTCTTTGTTCTTAAGGTTGATCTCATAGGTCATCAATGACCCAATGAGTTCATCTACCTTGGTAGTTGCGAGATCTCTCGATTCTTCAACCACGGTAGCCTTTGTGTGCCATGCGGGAGTCAATGATCTGAGAATCTTTCTCACAATTTCTGTTCTGAGTATTTCTTTCCCAAATCAGTTAGACTATTAGTAAGCACAGTTAACTGAGCATACATATTTTGAATTGACTCATTAGGCTTCATGCGGAACATTTCATATTCCGAAACTAAAATGTTGGCTTTTGTTTCTCGTACCTGAGAGGTTCCTTCGTAAATTACCTCTAACTTGTCCCACATTTATTTTGCCGTTGCGCAGGTAGCCACTCTTGAGAATTCTACTGGATGGAGTAAGCATTGCATGATGTGTTTAGCACTCCAGTTGACAGTGGATTGTCTTATTTGTTCTTTGGTCCACAAGTCCTCATTATCCGTAAGCTCATACGGACCTTTGCTGATCACTCGCCAAAGTTCGTAGTCTTGGGCGCGAATGAACACCTGCATGCGATGTTTCCAATAAGGATAATTAGTTCCAGTAAAGTAAGGAGGTCTATTCACAGAATGTCCTTCAGGTAAGAAACCTTTGGACGCTAATCCACCATTTCCTCAAGGTCGTTGGACCCCATAATGAGAGATTAGGCTCTGATACCACTTGTTGAGTAGTGGACAGCGGATCTAGAGAGGAGGGGTGAATAGATCTGTCCCTCTTTTCGCCATGCAACCCTCTATATAGCTAGTTAAAAATAATTATAGCAGAATACAACTAGCTTAGCGACGTATAAAACGATTTGCTTAGAAATATGATTCACTAATATTGATTTGAACCTAAGCATGCATCTAAACTAATCAATCACACAATCAAACCACAACACAAAAGATTTTAAGGTAGTTCGGACTGAATCCCCAATCCTACGTCCACCCCTCACCAAATCCGGTGAGGCTCCACTAGTGCCACGCACTGAAACGTAAATCGAAAAGACCTTCGATTGCCTTCCTACTAACCACAGGTAGGGACGTCAACATCGCAGATCGGACAACATCCGCTTGCCTTCCTACTAACCACCGGTAGGGACGATCTTCAGTTCCAAATGTTTGAATGAAATGGAAAGAGAACAAGATATGAAAACACTCAAACAAGATATAGAATATGCTCAAAGAGAAAAGATCTTGTCTGATATTGCTGGAGCTTGAGTCGGATGCCTCAATGGTATCTTCTTCCTTGTGAAAAGATCTTGCTTGGATCGCTTTGAGTTTACGAAGAAGATGAAGGATGCAGATTTGATCTCCCTTGAGAATGAGCTTCTTTGGATCACCTTGAGATGATGAAGAAGATGAAGGATGCAGCTTTATCTTCTCTTGGCTTGGGCTTGATCTCCTCTTGAAGTAGCTTGAATCACTTGAGGATTTGATGAAGATCTTCTTCCCAGAGAACTGTTCACCGCTACAGTACTCGAAGTCCTCTCCCTTGAACACACCCTTGCAGCCTCCTTTGATCTCCCAAATGATCAACTATGGTTTCTAACCCTCTTGCATGTGTTTTATAACCTTTGAATGGTCATTGGACATCCCCCAGACCAGATCCACATTTTGTGGCTGATTGGGTGACTTTAGGATTAAAGAAATCCATGGAGAATGGCCCTTCTTAAAGTGGAAAATAAAGTCAATAATTGATGGCTCGGGGCTGGCAGTCGACCGCTACTGAGAAATGCTGTAGATTTTTAGTCCCTGGTATTTTCGATCGACCGCTACTGGGCTGGCGGTCGACCGCCACTGAGAGTCGTGTAGACAGTGGTCTGTTGGCTGGGGCGGTCGACCGCCCCTGTGCTGGCGGTCGACCGCCAGCTGGGTAGACCCCGAGTTTTCCCAGGTCGGTCCGTTAACCTCTTTAGCTCCGTCGCTTGTGTCCTTTAGCAGCCTGTTCTCATATGTGGCATCAACCTTGACAGTTTTGAAGATTTCTATTGATTATATTGCTCCTATAATCAAAATTTTGTTCCGGCGGCATCGCCCTCAGAAACCCCTACAAGGGGCGCTGCCCCCTTGACCCCCGCGACTTGACACGGCAGGTCGATCCCCGCGACCTGACCGCGCAGGTCAATCCGCGTGCGAGGGCGCAATCATTGAGCTTTCAATTTTGCCATCTCCACTCCATTCCTTGGCATATCTGTCATGAAAGAACATCAAGTAGTTTAGTCATATAAGAGTGGTAACACATCAATGACTTATAGTATTTAACCATTATCAAAACCAAGAATATCAAATAACTCAAATGACCACAGGATGATGTCGAATGACCCAAGTGACAACAAGATGACTCAAATGACCACAGGGGGCACAACATTCTCTCCCTTTTTGATGATGACAACACTGTGAGTCATTATGTGGCAGTAATATCCAAGATGGCAAAGTTTATGACATATGCAATAAGTGCAGCTCAAGATCCATGATAGTGAAACATGTGAATACGGATATGAATGCATGGATGATCAAAGCATGTGTATGTGAATGCTATGCACAAACCCTCATCACATATGAAAACTCAAAGCTCATAAGGTTCTCTCCCCCATGGACTCTCTCCCGTCCACAATTCACTCTCCCCCTTTGACAACTCACAAAGGCCGCACAAAGGACGGACAAAGGTATTAGCACAAAAGACTCACAACAAGATATTTTCTCCCCCTTTGACAGCAGCAAAAAGGAGGGTTAAGATAGAGAAGGTAACTAATGTCTGAGAGACTAGAGCTGAATGAGAGTGGAGAGCAAGCCAATATATGCAAACCTGAAATAGACCGTGAGCAACATAGATGGTTCAAAGCTAATGAAATCCGAGATCATCAACAGAGTTCAAAAAACATCTACATCCATGTTTTAATAAAAGTGAATCAGAAGTGCATATCGTGGCAGTGTTTAACCTTCCCTTGTCTTATACATCCATATTCAATAACGACAAAGGGAATAGCACAAAAACTAGTATTGAGGCTAAGCAAGCATGAGTAAAGCATGGAATTGTATGATTGCAGCATGTTTGATTTTTCAGTAACTTTTGTATTTGAAGGCACATGACTCATATTTTACGAGCAATCAAGTCTAGTACATACCTCCTAGCCGTAAGAATACCCGTTGTTTAGAGGCCAGTATCCCTAGGTATTTGGCAAGACTAACGGTCATGCTTCAGAATGAATAGAGATAGCAAAGTCACGTCATGACATATCCAATCTCATTTCTTTGATGAGAAGATATATTTCTCAGCAATTATGCCAGTGCTCTGCCTAGAGTCCAAATATAATTAAGACAGAGATAACAGGGGCACATCATGACATATCATTCGTCACTTGATTTGATGACGTGACATATTTCTCCGTGCAACAATATCATTGCTCTGTAAAATAGATTTCCAAAAATTCCAGCTCATCAAGATGTTTAAGAACAATACTAAGTCTGAGTGTATCACCAAGATGGTCATGAATTTTGAATTTTCAGATATCAGGATAGTCATTCAAAGCATAATATGCAATCTCTAGTTAAGGTCTATTAAAATCACGGAACATAGATAGTTTCAGAATAAATATTTCAGAACTTCAAGGAAATCATTAAATCTGAACCATTTTTATTGGATGGACAATCATCAGGGCATATAATAGAAAGCTCTTACGCCGTAGTTCTGTCGGTCTTATGATCTCAAATCAGACTGTAAGCCAAGTGAAGTGCAGATTGCAAGAGGTTAAGAGAATCAACAAAACTCCCCCTAAGGATATGCAATGGATGCACAAAGGCGTTATGTTTGCAAGCAAGTTGAATGACAAATGAGGTTGACCTAGTCACTCATGAAGGTGACAGAAATGAAATGTATGACTCAACCCATGGTTGTACACTTATTAAATGCAACAGAAAGAAGATGAAATATATGCATGAATGCGTCAAAGAGACAACTCCCCCTTACTATATGGCCTATATGCGACAGTGACGTATGGTACTTGGCGGAGGTGAAATCTCACGCATATTGAGTGCTTCTAGACAAGCATAGCCTGCCTTTCCATACATCAACATTTAATATACAATGGCCATGCAAGAAGGATATTACACAAACCATGCAATGCATTATGAACATGAATTCAATTTTATTATGCATCATGACTACATTCAATGCTTATCCATATGTAAAATAACATATTTACATATAAACAGTGCATGGACACCAATCTGCAAAAACACACAACCAAGTTGAATAAGATCATCATATCAAGTTTTATTGGCCTGAGGTCGGCAAAGACCAAGCTCCCTTCTGAGTGTTGAAAACCTGTCATTACACAAGGGTTTGGTGAAAATATCAGTATTTTGATTTAGAGTATCAACAAAATGCAGTTCAACATTTTTCTTAACGACCTCATCTCTAATGAAGTGATGTCTAATCTCAATATGCTTAGTCCTAGAGTGCTGGATTGGATTTTTGGCAAGGTTGATAGCACTAGTGTTATCACACAGAATCGGGACACAACCAATATCCACTAAGTAGTCTTGGAGTTGGTGTTTAATTCACAACACTTGGGTGTCACAGCTCCCCGCAGCAACATATTCTGCCTCAGCGGTTGAGAGGGCAACCGAGTGTTGTTTCTTGGAGGCCCAAGAAACTAAACACCCGCCCAAAAAATGGCAGTAGCCGCTAGTACTTTTGCGATCCAGCTTGCATCCAGCATAGTCCACATCAGAATAAGATATAAGAGATAAATCACATGATGACGGATACCACAATCCCAAATCTTGAGTCTCGGCAAGATATCTAAGGATACGTTTGACGGTAGTCAAATGAGATTCTCTAGGACTAGCTTGAAATCTAGCACAAAGGCATACACTAAACTAGATATCTGGTCAGGATGCAGTCAAGTAAAGCAAAGAGCCGATCATACCTCTATAGATCTTTGCATCCACTAATTTACCATTTTCATCTGAATCTAGTGATGTTTTGGTGCTCATTGGAGTTACAATTATTTTATTGTTTGTCATGTCAAATCTTTTCAGTAACTCCTTGATATATTTGGCTTGACTTATGAAGCACAAATCTTCTCCTTGGTTGACCTGCAAACCGAGAAAAAATTGGAGTTCTCCCATTAGGCTCATCTCAAATTCGCTAGTCATGAGGTTAGCAAATTCCTTAGACATTTCAGATTTAGTAGAACCAAACACAATATCATTAACTTAAATTTGAACAATCAAAATGTTCTTACCATACTTATTGGTGAAAAGTGTTTGATCTACCTTACCTCGTGTGTACCCTTTCTCAATGAGGAATGAGCTTAGTCTCTCATACCAAGCTCTTGGTGCTTGCTTCAGTCCATAAAGTACAATGTCTAGCTTGTATACAAAATCTGCATGGTTAGAGTTTTCAAAGCTAGGGGGTTGCTCAACATAGACTTCTTCTTTGATCAAACCATTCAAGAAAGCATTTTTTACATCCATTTGGTACAGCTTTATTCTAAGGGAGCATGCAAAGGCAGGGTAAAATTCTGATGGCTTCGAGTCTAGCAACTGGGGCATAAGATTCATCAAAGTCTACCCCAAACTCTTGATTATACCCTTGAGCCACCAATCTAGCCTTATTTCTTATTATCTTGCCATCCTCACTTAGTTTGTTCCTAAAAATCCACTTCGTGCCTATCACAGATTGTGATAAAGGTCTAGGAACAAGATGCCAAACTTTATTTCTTTCAAACTGGTTTAACTCGTCTTGTATTGAATTTATCTAATTTTTATCTTTTAATGCCTCATCAACATTCTTTGGTTCAATCTGGAAGACAAGAGCAAGTTGATCAAATTCTTCCATAGTTCTAAAATGTGACCTTGTTCTAGGTGGGTCATTCAAGCTACCAATGACATTTTCTAAAGGATGATCCTTAAGAATTTTAATGTTTATAGAATCATTACCTTCTCCTAGAGCTTGATCCCTTGCATTGCTTGATTCAGCTAGGTCACCATCTTCTTTTATTTTTTCTTGTGGAGACTCACTCTTTTCCTTCATGCTTAGGAATTCCCCGTCTTCATCATTTTTCCTGCAAGAGTTATCACTGTTAGAATCATCATGCTATTCATCAAAAGAAACATGGGGTGATTCTTCCACAGTTTGACTCTTGACATTATAAATTCTATAAGCCCTAGATCTATCAGAATATCCAAGGAATATACCTTCATCGCTCTTGGGCTCGAATTTATCTAAGTCTCTTTTATCATTATTGTGGATGAAGCATTTAGATCCAAATACTTTCATGTGTGTGAGAGAAGGTTTTTTACCATTCAGCAACTCATAAGGAGTCTTTTTGGTGTATGACCTTACCATAGAGCGGTTGATAATGTAACATGCCAAGTTTACCGCTTCAGCCCAAAATTTCCTTCGGAGTTGTTGTCCGGCAAGTTTTGTTATTGCCATCTCTATAAGTGTTCAATTCCTTCTTTCAACTACACCATTTTGTTCCGGGGTTCTTGGTGAAGAAAATCGGTGTGAAATACCTTCAGCCCTGCAAAGATTATAGAAGTCAGCATTTTCAAATTCACCACCATGATCAGATTGAATGTTGGAAATCTTAAACTCATTGTCTTACTTTATCTTCATATAGAGTGTCTGAAACTCATCAAAAGCATCATTTTTATGTGTGAGAAAGAAAACCCATGTGAACCTAGAGTAATCATCCATCAAGACATATCCATATTTTCTACCACTTAAACTAGCAGTTCTGGTTGGACCAAATAAATCCATATGAATCAGCTCAAGTTGTTTAGATGACATGTTTGCAGATCTAGCCTTGAAGGATTTTCTTGTTTGTTTACCTAGGGCACATGCATCGCACAATTTGTTTTCTTGTTTAAAAGAAAGTTCAGGCAACCCATTCACCATTGAATGCTTTAACAGTTTATGTAAGACATTGTAGCTAGCATGACCTAGTCTACGATGCCATAACCATGCAAGTTCAGATTTTGGTGCAGCAAGACAAAGATTTAAATGAGCAGGATCATCTAAGTCAATCATGTAAACATTGTTGACTCTCTTACCAGAAAATTTTACCTTGTCAGATTTTGGTTCAAGGATTCTACATTCATGAGAGTCAAACAGCACTTTGTGACCTTTATCATACAATTGACTTATACTAAGTAGGTTGTATTTTAAACCTTCAACTAGCAGCACATTACAAATGGAGTTGGAGAGGTTCTTACCTACATTACCTGTTCCAATGATTTTTCCCTTATTGTTCCCTCCAAATGTGACGTATCCTCCTTCCTTTTCCTCCAAGAGATAAAATTTTGATTTGTCTCCAGTCATGTCTCTTCAACAGCCACTATCAAGGTTCCACATGTTATGCATGGCTGCAAGACACTCCTGCATAAGTAATTAAGCAATTGTGTTTGGAACCCAACCAAATTTGGGTCCCATCAAACTCTTCAAATTTTTAAAACATGAAATCATTTCTTTTGGATTCCAAACATTCCTATCATTCATGTTTTGTTTGCTTAGAGCAGGGATTTAGTTTTTCTTTTCAGCTTTGACATTCACTTTTTATTTAGAAACTCTTTGTTGGATTTTATGGAAGTTTGAGAAAGTTTACTTCTTAACCCATTGTGGCCACTGGTTGATTTTGGGTTGAAGATGATTATTTTGTCACCTAGGAAATTGATGCACACAGAAATCACAATTGCCCCAAAGATAGGGTGGTGTCAACCTATGGAAGTGTCGACCTGTGTGAAATTTTTTGGCGGTTTGAACGGTTGATGGCCAAGGAGGTGTTGGCCTGTGTTGTGAGGATGGTGAACTCTTCTTGGGCTTTTGAGTAATCTTTTTGGGGATTTCAGTGACTTCTTCTTCAACCTTTTCTTTTCCTTTGGATGTTGTTCTTGAGGTAGAAGCATCAGACGAGGAAACAAATGTGACTATTTTTAGCCCAATTGGCCTTTTGTTTGTAGGTTCAAAACCCAACCCTTCCTTGTTGAAGTTCATTCTGGTTCCTAGCAATGCATCTAGGTTTTCTCTTCCATCCACAAACTTTTCTAAAGATTGTTGTTTATCCTTCAACTCTTTTTATAGGTTTTCAATATTTTGAATAAGTTGAGTGTTGACTTGTTTGACAGCTTCATACTTTTCATTGCTCAATTTGCTATCCTTTTCATAGGTTTACATTTTTAGCTTCATGCTATCAATCTCATTTCTCAAATCTTCATTTTCAGTTTCCAAGTCAGCCATTTCTTTTCTTCCTTCCTCCAAGTTCTCAATCATTTTCTTAAGATCTTCAATTTCAGTTTCAAGTAGAGCATTCTTATCATTCATATCATGATCATGCACAAACAAGTTAATTTTCTTTTTCAATGATTTATTCTCCTTTTTGTACATGTCATATTTTTCCATGAGCTATATATATGCTTCCTCCCAATCATCAAGTGTGTAATTTTCAAATGGAGAGTTTACCTCAGTTTCTTCGTCACCTTTGGCCATGAGGCAGAGATCTTCTTTTTCTTTATCCGAGGAGCTAGTTCCGTCATCACTTTCCTCCTCATCGCTCCATGTGGACACCATGACCTTGTTCTTCTTCTTGCCCTTCCATTTGTCAGCCTTTTTGAATCTGTCAGGACAATCATTCTTGAAATGCCCTGGTTTATTGCAAGAATAACAAATGATTTTGTCAGATTTCTTAAATTTTTCATAATTAGATTTGAAACTATTTCTTACCTTTGATCTTCCTCTCATGAAACTCTTACCTTCATTTCTCAGAAATTTTCTTAACTTACGTGTGAGCATGGCTACGTCATCCTCATCTCGCTCACTTGTCGAATCCTCACCTTCATTCGAAGTGCCTTGACCGCTAGGTCCTGCTTTGAGAGTTAGGGGCTTTTTCTTAGTCACCTCAGCCTCTTTGCTCTTAAGGTTGATCTCATAGGTCATCAATGACCCAATGAGTTCATCTACCTTGGTAGTTGCGAGATCTCTCGATTCTTCTACCACGGTAGCCTTTGTGTGCCATGCGGGAGTCAATGATCTGAGAATCTTTCTCACAATTTCCTGTTCTGAGTATTTCTTTCTCAAATCAGTCAGACTATTAGTAAGCACGGTTAATCGAGCATACATATTCTGAATTGACTCATCAGGCTTCATGCGGAACATTTCATATTCAGAAACTAAAATGTTGGCTTTTGTTTCTCGTACCTGAGAGGTTCCTTCGTAAATTACATCTAACCTGTCCCACATTTGTTTCTCGTTGCGCAGGTAGCCACTCTTGAGAATTCTACTGGATGGAGTAAGCACTGCATGATGTGTTTAGCACTCCAGTTGACAGTGGATTGTCTTATTTCTTCTTTGGTCCACAAGTCCTCATTATCCGTAAGCTCATACGGTCCTTTGCTGATCACTCGCCAAAGTTCATAGTCTTGGGCGCGAATGAACACCTACATGCGATGTTTCCAATAAGGATAATTAGTTCCAATAAAATAAGGAGGTCTATTAACAGAATGTCCTTCAGGTAAGAAATCTTTGGACGCTAATCCACCATTTCTCTCAAGGTCGTTGGACCCCATAATGAGAGATTATGCTCTGATACCACTTGTTGAGTAGTGGACAGCGGATCTAGAGGGGAGGGGTGAATAGATCTGTCCCTCTTTTCGCCATGCAACCCTCTATATAACTAGTTAAAAATAATTACAGCTGAATACAACTAGCTTAGCGACGTATAAAATAATTTGCTTAGAAATATGATTTCACAATATGGATATTGAACCTAAGCATGCATCTAAAATAAATCAATCACACAATCAAACCACAACACAAAGGATTTTAAGGTGGTTCGAACTGAATCCCCAGTCCTACGTCCACCCCTCACCAAATCCGGTGAGGTTCCACTAGTGCCACGCACTGAAACGTAAATCGGAAAGACCTCCGATTGCCTTCCTACTAACCACAGGTAGGGACGTCAACACCGCAGATCGGACAACATCCGATTGCCTTCCTACTAACCACCGATAGGGATGATCTTCAGTTCCAAATGTTTGAATGAAATGGAAAGAGAACAAGATATGAAAACACTCAAACAAGATATAGAATATGTTCAAAGAGAAAAGATCTTGTCTGAGATTGCTGGAGCTTGAGTCGGATGCGTCAATGGTATCTTCTTCCTTGTGAAAAGATCTTGCTTGGATCGCTTTGAGTTGATGAAGAAGATGAAGGATGCAGATTTGATCTCCCTTGAGAATGAGCTTCTTTGGATCACCTTGAGATGATGAAGAAGATGAAGGATGCCGCTTTATCTTCTCTTGGCTTGTGCTTGATCTCCTCTTGAAGTAGCTTGAATCACTTGAGGATTTGATGAAGATCTTCTTCCCGGAGTACTGTTCACAGCTATAGTACTCGAACTCATCTCCCTTGAACACACCCTTGCAGCCTCCTTTGATCTCCCAAATGATCAACTAGGGTTTCTAACCCTCTTGCATGTGTTTTATAACATTTGAATGGTCCTTGGACATCCCCCAGACTAGATCCACATTTTATGGGTGATTGGGTGACTTTAGAATTAAAGAAATCCATGGAGAATGGCCCTTCTCGAAGTGGAAAATAAAGTCAACAATTGATGGCTCGGGGCTGGCGGTCGACCTACAGAAGTTGGCGGTCGACCGCTACTGAGAAACGCTGTAGATTTTTAGTCCCTAGTATTTTCGGTCGACCGCTACTGGGCTGGCGGTCGATCGCCACTGAGAGTCGTGTAGACAGTGGTCTGCTGGCTGGGGCGGTCGACCGCCCCTGTGCTGGCGGTCGACCGCCAACTGGGCAGACCCCGGGTTTTCCCGGGTCGGTCCGTTAACCTCTTTAGCTCCGTCGCTTGAGTCCTTTAGCAGCCCGTTCTCATCTATGGCATCAACCTTGACAGTCTTGAAGATTTCTATTGATTATATTGCTCCTATAATCAAAATTTTGTTCCCGGGGTGGACCTGATCGCGCAAGTCGATCCGCGTGCGAGGGCGCAATCATTGAGCTTTCACTTTTGCCATCTCGACTCCATTCCTTGGCATATCTGTCATGAAAGAACATCAAGTAGTTTAGTCATATAAGAGTGGTAAGACATAAATGACTTATAATGTTTAGCCATTATCAAAACCTAGAATATCAAATAACTCAAATGACCACAGGATGATGTCGAATGACCCAAGTGACAACAAGATGACTCAAATGACCACAGGGGGCACAACAGCAGTGGCCTGACACTACATCTTGCGCCAGGACTTGTAAAATATGCCCATTGTCTGGGTAACGGTACTGAGGGCATGCTTATCGAGATGATGCCAAGGTGGCGCACGATCATCGAGGCGGGGGAACCAGACATGGTGCTCTCATGAAGCGGCATCTGGGTCATGCACGAACGTCGAGGCAGAGCAGGGTGTCCCTGTCGAACAACGTCTAGGGGCGCATGAGTATCGAGACAGGGCCCGGGCATAGTGCTTTCATCAGGCAGCATCAAGGTCGTGCACGAATATCGAGATAGGACCCAGGCAGAGTGCCTTCACCAAGCAAGATCTGGGGTCGTGCATGATTATCGAGATGACATATGTTCATCACAATAGGGGGCCGGAGGTGGGTGTTTGGGCTAGATGCCGTATGAGGGATGATCATGCTACATGCCCTCGGCGTAAGCCTAGCAAACACACACACAAATCTCCTTAGCGCGCCTTTGTAGTCTGGGGCTAAGTTCCTTAGGTGCTTGATTCATTTGCTGCTTCATCCATGCATTTGGGATCCCAAAGGGGGGCTTTTATAGTAGAAGGTGATGGGTCACAGGGGGTTTACGCGGACCAGCTAAGGGGGGTGAGCTGGTCCGCGTAAACCCAAGTGAATAGTGCTTGGGGTTACACGGGCTGAGCGAGAGGGGGAAGGGGTTTACGCAGACTAGCCTAGGGGGCTGAGCTGGTCCGCGTAAAACCCCCTTGGATGGGGTTTACACGGACTAGCCCAGGGCACTGAGCTGGTCCGCGTAAACCCCCCTTGGATGGGGTTTACGCGGGCTAGCCTAGGGGGCTGAGCTGGTTCGTAGACTAGCCTAGATGGCTGAGCTGGTCCGCGTAAACCCCCCCCCCCCTCTCTGGGGGTTTAGGTGGGTTTGACTGGGAGGTTTAACCGGGTTTGACCGCGGGTCTGACTGGGGTTTGACTGGAGGTTTGACTGGGGTTTGACTGAGAGTTAGACTGGGGGTTGACTGAGGGTTTGACTAGGGTTTGATTGAGGGTTGACTGAGGATTTGACTGAGTGTTTGACTGAGAGTTGACTGAGGGTTTGACTGAGAGTTGACTGAGGGTTGACTGAGAGGTTTGACTAGGGTTTGACTGAGAGTTGACTGATGGTTTGACTGAGGTTTAACTGAGGGTCTGACTGGGGGTTTGACTGAGGGTTTGGCTAGGGGTTTGACTGAGGGTTTGACTAAGAGTTTGACTGAGGGTTGACTGAGGGTTAACTGAGGGTTTGACTAGGTTTGACTGAGGGTTTGACTGGCGTTTTGACTAGGGTTTGACTGAGGGTTTGACTGGGAGTTTGACTGGGGTTTGACTGAGGGTTTGACTGAGGGTTGACTGAGGGTTTGATCGGCTATAAACAGGTCGATCCGCGTGCGAGGCCGTACGATGGTGGTGTGTGACGCTGTGGGTTACTGGGAGTCCCGAGTCGAGCTCCGACTTGCTGTAGAGTGGCTGGATCATACGCGCCCACCAGGTGCTCGGGGAAGTTCCCGACACGCGTGTGTGGGCCGTGTAAGGGTGATGTGAGCTCCTGAAGCTTGCAGTTGGCCTTGACGGGTCTTCCTTTGACTTCAGGGGGCTGGAGGGAGGCGACTCGAGGATAAACCCTGGCCTCATTGATGGGCGCCACGTGGCGTGGCTTGTAGTCAGGGTGCCCTCAGGTCTGCTCGGGTAGCTATGTTGAACGCCGGCAAACCCGTAAACTGAGTGATCGGGGGTGGACCCGATCGATCGTTGATGTTGCCGTGGGTCACGGCTAGCTGGTTAGGACCCCTGGTTGGGCTCGGTGACTAGGGCGTCGACATGACAATGCCATTTGTCTGGTGGTTGGGGTGACCATTGCTCCTTGGCGAAGAGTTGTATGAAGCGACAGGCTATTCTGGGTCCCGAGTTAACCCGGTTGTTGAAGCGTCGGCGGTGTGATACCGTATGCAGGGTATTCGAGGGTGGTCCCCGAATCTTCACAGAGTGCCGTAAGGTACAGCAAGTTGTCCTGAATCCCGAAACTGACCCAGTTGTTGGGCCGATCCCCGGTTGTTATGTTGCGCCGCTTGACCCGGTGAAGTGTCTCGATTTCTGAGCTCAACTTGACTACTAGAGCAGCTTTAGTGCTGTACCATTTTGCTCTATTTAGAGAGTATTTCTGTATGCTTAATCCTTGATTAATTCAAGAAAATAAGCCGGTGCCAACAACGGTCTATTCGGACCACAAAAGCTTGAAATATCTATTCTCTCAGAAGGAGCTGAATATGAGGCAAAGGAGATGGTTGGAGTATCTTAAAGACTTTGATTTTTTTTATCCAATATCATCGCGGCAAGGCAAATGTTGTAGCCGATGCACTCAGCAAGAAACCAATGGGAAAGCTATCGAGTCTCATGAAAGGTATGACCAACCTCATTTCTAAATTTGCTCAGTTGAATTTAGATATTGATATGAAGAAGAAAGAGGATTGCTTTATAGCCAATATCCGGACTCAACCTACTTTAATAGAAGATCTGGTCAAGCTGCAAGATAATGACCCGGTGTTATTGGAGATTAAGGCCAATGTAGAGCAAGGGCCGGATTTCTCTAATGCAGAAGATGGAAGATTGTTATTCAAGGACCGAGTTTGTATATCAGATCGTGCTAATACTAAGAAATTGATCCTAACCGAAGCTCATAAATCTAGGTACACCATTCATCGTGGTGCTACCAAGATGTATCAAGATCTTAAAAGAAACTATTGGTGGCCCAATATGAAAAGAGAAATAGCAGATTATGTGCCACGTTGCCTTACTTGCCAACAAATTACGGCAAAACATCAAAGGCCAGGTAGAAAATTACATCCCTTGGAGATTCCAAATTGGAAATGGGATAGTATAGAGATGGATTTTATCATGGGACTACCTAAGTCAAGAGGTGGACATGATGGAATATGGGTAATCATAGATCGTTTAACTAAATCGACACATTTTCTGCCTATTAAAAGCCGATGGTCTATGGATAGTCTAGCTGCATTATACATGAAGGAGGTTGTTAAGTTACATGGAGTCCCTGTCACTATTATTTCTGATCGAGACCCTAGATTCACTTCATAATTCTGGAAAGGTCTGCAGAATTCCTTGGGGACCCGATTAAATTTCAGCACGACATTTCATCCACAAACTGATGGACAAACAGAAAGAACCGATCAAGTAGTGGAGGATATGTTGAGAACATGTGTCATGGACTTCGGTGGAAGCTGGCACGACCATTTACCTCCAGTGGAATTTGCCTATAACAATAGCTATCAAGCTAGCATTCAGATGGCACCATTTGAGGCACTTTATGGGAGAAGTTATCGCTCACCGATCTGCTGGAATGAAGTAGGAGAAAAACATCTACTAGGTCTCGAGCTAATAAGGGATACTATAGAGAAAGTAAAGTTAATTCGAGAAAGACTCAAGATGGCTCAAGATAGACAGAAGTCCTATGCTGATAATCGAAGACGTGACCTGGAATTTCAAGTAGGCGACCATGTGTTTCTTAAAGTCTCTCCAGGTCGTGGTATTCGAAGATTTGGCATCAAAGGCAAGCTTACCCTAAGATTTATTGGCCCCTTCAAAATTCTTGAAATGGTGGGCGAAGTGGCTTATCGATTAGCTTTACCTCCTCAATTGGCTGGAATTCATGACGTATTTCATGTCTCAATGCTCAAAAGGTACGTTCCAGGTCCATTTCATGTTATAAGCTATGATAACTTGGAAATTCAAAAGGATTTGACATACGAACAAAGACCTATCAAAATACTTGAGTAATAAGTGCGTCAACTCCGGAACAAAAATATTCCTATGGTCAAAGTTCAATGGAACAAATGGCCTTATGAAGCAACGTGGGAAATAGAGGAAGCTATACGCAAGAGATTTCCCGAGATATTTGAATGTAAGTACACTCTCCTTAAAAAACTTGTATCCTGAATTTGGGGACCAAATTCTCTGAATAGAGGGAGGGTGTAATACCTCAGAATTTTTATAAATATTTTTGGAATAATTCTAGAATTTTCTGGGAATTAATAAAGGCTTAAATGAATTATTAACTGAATTTCTAGGTTAATAAACTATTTAAAGGCCCAAAGGCTAATAACTAATTGATATGGCCAATTTAAATAAGCCCAGCGGATTTAAAATCCAAGCCCATAAATTTTGGCCCACATTCTAGAAGCTTTAATTTATTTACAGAATTATGGGGATAATTACTCCCTATTAGATAATTTAATGGATAAATAAAGGAAGAGTTTGAATTAAACAAAATTTCGGCGCCCAGGGTATAAGGCGGTCTATCGTAAGACCGCATGGGGTAAATAAACGGTCGTATATTAGACCGCATACCAGAGTCCGATCGCGAGTAAATTGGGACGAGTAAAAACTCTAATTCCTTCAGGTTAGATCTTCAGGGGTGGACGCAATCTATTGGCTAGAAGATGCTAGAACGCATTAGGATCGGATTAGTGACCAAATTAGGACTCTAAAGTCATCCAAATCTTTGAAACCCTAGCTAACCCTATAAATAGACCCCAAGTTTACCCTACGCAACCCTTACTTTTGGCTCGCGTGAAACTATGGTAAGGAGGCAGAATTAGAGGTAAGTTCTTTAAATGTTTTTATTCCTAATACTAAGGTCTAACTTCCCTCAAAATCTCATCCAAGGAGATCAAGTCATCAGGGAGAAAAGGGCGAGCAAAGTTGGTGATTCTACACGAGTGACCCAGGAACCTGTGCAAGTGAACCAGGAAGATCACGGAAATAGAAGCTCTAAACGAGGTATTTAGGACTAGTGCCTTTAGAACTTTCTATTGCCCTTTATATCTTCTACCTACCCTCCAAATTTCACGTCTTTAGGTCAAGGGAATCAAGAGTTAAAAGGCCGAGAAGTTGCGGTTTCAGTTCAGGACGAGCAGAAACTAGGGCCAACTTCTAGCACTAAATTCAGAGTTTAAGGACGAGCCCAGAGGTAGGTCATCTCATGAACAGCTTAAATTTAATGCCAGAAGTAAAAGCCCTCTTGTTCCAATCGATTTCATGCACTATACATCGAGAATTTCATGTTTTATTAAGACTATGCATCTAGTATATTATTCATGCATAATTCCTAGCCGAATTGAATTAAAAAGGGGAGAACTTTTATAATTATTACATGAACCCATGCATATTGTTGGCCTATATTCACTCTATGAGACTATAGAGTTTATGTATGTTGATTTCCATGCATGATATGACTTAGTTTAGCATTTTTATTTACTAATGTTTTATTTTCGGCTTAACACAGGAAGAAACGGTCTTCCTGTAGACGGCCTAATAATCCTAGCGGTCCTACGATAGACCGTTAGCTATAAGAGACGGTCTCCTAGTAGACCGTTTGCAATTTCTGATTTCTATATTTGAGTTAACCTGAAACTTAATGCAGAATAACTCAAATTATTATATGTTAGGCCTAGTTAAATAAGTCTTAAACCATGTTTCATACTCTATTTTCATATACCTGGTTATGTTAATCGATCATTCTAGTAGATTCTCATGTTTTCATAATCTTAGAGCCTATTTTGAACTTATGTTAATTTCATTCTAAAATCATATATTTTTGTAATTAACTTGGATTTTATAAGATTCATGAACTTGACTAGTTGGTTTATCGCGATTCTTTCTTCTCTATGAGTCATTTTCCTAAGTACATGGCACATATTCCGGTATGATGTCATTAGTTACACACTTTGAACATTAAGCACACCATCTTGGACTTGTGATCCTCTCCGTTAGATATTCCTTCTACCGGACTAGGTGATCTTGTCTCAAGGCCTCCATAAGTCTCCGTGAGCCTGGGATTCCCTTCAGGACGTCGAGCTGGTTGTACCATCAAAGCCCAATGGTCTAGAGAGCACTCACATTAATCGGAGTTTTCTGAGTTTTGAGTTCCAAACGATCTTTAATACGACCGCTAAGGTTTCCTAACGGTCGGATGAATGACCGCATATCGTCTGGGTCAAGCTTTCTTCGTTCTGGTTATGACTCGTCATAAACGGTCCACGACTAGACCGCCTGACTTTCTAAACGGTCCAGAGCTAGACCGCCTATTCATGAAACGCTCCAGTAATCGATCGCTTTCTTCTGATTGAGTCTAACCCGAGGTTTAACCTTTAGGGTTGGTTTTCTTGAGTTCCTAGATGATCTTAGAATTATCTCGAGACTAAACCTATAATTAACTTGCTAATGTTAAGCTTTGGAATTTAATAAATGCACTGTTCTACTGTCGGAATGCCGCCGTAGCGTAATATTCCTTAAATCATTCTTGATATCATAATTTCCAAACTTTGGTACGTTCGATACCTTGGTTACGCTATCATGAAGCTTATTATTTGGAATTGAATTATTGGCCGAAATTATTATCTCATGGAAGTAGCTGGATATATAACTTGAAGATGCAAGATCGGGCACGGATTGTGTCCAAGGGCTCTATACTAGTCCCCTCGATAGATTGTCGAAAACGTGCTATGAACCATGGGGTACGATGATACTGGCGTCGCATTGTGCTGGGAGTACTTTCTCTTATAAATGGGTGAAATACCACGAGGCTCTTGTTAAATTTACATGCTGGTTAAATGACTTTCTAGTTCATAACCTTTACAAGGTTGTGTAAAGTACTTTCTAGTTACATGCTTGTACATTCTTGTTCATAAGTGGCCAAACTATATTTACATCAAATATCTTGCTTGTTCATGCTATACCGTCAATCTTGTCTCTTATTTCATGCTTTCATATTCTTGGTTACTTGTTTTATATTGTTGGTTTATCGCATTCATATTTCTACCTTGTGATCTAGAGCTAAGACATTAATCACTTAAATATTACCTTTATGTGGATGCGAAGATACCTACTGGGCAAGTGTGCTCATTACCCTACTTTTCCTATCTTTTCAGGAAGTACTCGCGAGACAGATTCAGACTACTCGGGTGCTGGATCGGAAAGTGATGAATAAAGAAAGAGCGAAGCCCTAGAGTGTCATAGATCGTAGTCACGAGTTGTTATGTAATTTTTATTTTTATTGAGTCCAGTAAAGGAGTTAGAGTCGAATTTATGTACTTTTTATCCTCATTATGAAATAAAGTTGGAAGTTTGGTGAATTTACTTGTGCAATTACTTCTATGTGGTTATCTTGCGCTCTGATTTCTTTGCTTGCGAGAGGCTTTTCTTGCCGGCTGCTCACGTTCCCGAGAATGTCTTCCGTTGTATTAAAAGCTTGGGGCGTGACAAATAAAATCGAGATAAAATTAATCTAGGCTTAATAACTACACAATAAAACCTGACAATAAGTGAATATGGCCTGGTAACACCATATCAAGACAAGAAGATGCATGGGTTTAACATAAACTAAACCATAATTCCTATTTCTTCTTGTTTAAGGATTAGGTTTATGCATGCTATGATATGCTATATACATGCTCGAAATAAACCATCAAATACTCCGTGTATAAAGCATGGAATTGAGTGCAAGAAGAGGGCCTTTACTCCTAGAATCATGTTTAAGCCGTTCATGAGATAACCTACCGTTGATAGTGCTCCTAGACTTCGAATTTCTGATTGGAAGTAGACCCTAATTCTGCACCTTTTGTGATAAACCAGCAACTTCACGCCCTTATAACTCTCGATTCACTTGACCTAAAGACGTGAAATTTTGAGGATAAGAAGATGGTAGTAAAAGGAACAATTTATTCTAAAGACCCTCTATCTAATTACCTCATTTAGGGCTTCTATTTCCCTGATCTTCACTGGGTCGTTGCTTAGATTCCTGGGTTATTTGTGCAAAACCACCGTCTTTAGAAGCTTCTAACTCCTTGTAGGCTTGATCTGCTAGAACAAAATTTGGAGGAAAGTTAAACCTTAATATAAGGAACAAATTCCTAGAAGAAACTTACCTCTAAATCAGCCTCTTTACCTGAGTTCCACGCGAGCCAAAAGTAAGGGTCGCACAAGTTGAACTTAAGGTCTATTTATAGGGTTAGCTTAGGGTTTCAAGGATTAGAACGAACCTAGAGCCCCAATTAGGGTTCTAATTTGATCCTCAAGCACTCTAGACTCATCTATCTAGACGATAGCATCAATCCTAGGTGATTAGGATGCCAAAGTTTCCATCTTTTCATGGTTTCTTCTACTCACGGAATCTGCAAGTGGTATGCGGTCTAGTCTAGACCGTTTACTCCTCAGGCGATCTTACGATAGACCATTTTATATCCCCTAGCGGTCTCCCAATAGGCCGCTTTTACCTATTGGCGCCGAATTTGAATAAAATTCAAACTATTGCAATATTTATCCATTTATTTATCTAAATGAAGAGTAATTATCTCTTAAATTCCGTAAATACACTAATTAAGCTTCGAGAATATGGGCCAACCCTTGTGGGCTTGGTTTTTGAGCCATTTTGGTCTTATTAAAAAGCCAGGTTAATTAATAAATGTTGGGCCTTATTAATTGGTTTTTAATTAACCCAAATTCCTTTAATAGTCCATTAATCTCTAGAAAATCTAAATAAATTCTAGAAAATTCTAAAATATCATATACAAAATTCTGGGGTATTACACCCTCCCCCTCTTAAGAGAATTTGGTCCCCAAATTCAATATACGGGTTTTATAGAGAGTGTACTTACATCCAAATAACTCGGGAAATTTCTTGCGCATAGCTTCCTCCGTCTCCCATGTTGCTTCGTGTGGCCAGGATTTGTTCCATTGAATTTTGACCATAGGAATAGTTTTATTCTTAAGTTGACGTACTTCTCGCTCAATGATCTTGATTGGCTTTTGCTCATACGTTAAGTCCTTTTTGATCTCCAGCTTGTCGAAAGTGATGACATGGAAAGGATCAGGAATATACTTTTTGAGCATCGAAACGTGAAATACATCATGAATTCCTGCTAATTGAGGGGGCAAAGCTGGTCGATATGCCACCTCATCAATCCTTTCAAGAATTTCTAAAGGGCCAATGAATCTTAGAGTAAGCTTGCCTTTGATACCGAATCTTCGAATACCTCAACCTAGAGAAACCTTAAGGAACACATGATCTCCCACTTGGAACTCCAAGTCGCGCCTTCGATTATCAGCATATGCTTTCTGCCTGTCTTAAGCCATTTGAAGTCTCTCTTGAATTAACTTAACCTTCTCGGTAGTATCTATTATCAATTCGGGACCTAGAAGTTATTTCTCCCCAACTTCACTCCAGCAGATAGGTGAGCGGCAGCTTCTACCATATAGTGCCTCAAATGTTGCCATTTGAATGCTACCTTGATAGCTATTATTGTAGGTGCATTCCACTAGAGGTAAATGGTCGTGCCAACTTCCTCCAAAGTCAATAGCACAAGCCCTGAGCATATCCTCTATCACCTGATTTGTCCTTTCAGTTTGACCATCAGTTTATGGATGGAAAGCGGTGCTAAAGTTGAGTCGGGTTCCTAATGAATGTTGTAGACCCTTCAGAATTGTGAGGTAAATCGAGGATCTCGGTCGGATATGATGGTGACAGGGACACCATGAAGCTTGACAATTTCTCTCATGTATAATGCTACTAGTACATCCACAGACCATTGACTTTTGATTGGTAGAAAATGTGCAGATTTAGTCAATCGGTCTATGATCACCCATATACCATCGTGTCCACCTTTTGTCTTAGGTAAACCCATGATAAAATCTATCCCTATACTTTCCCATTTCCACTCGGGAATATTTAAGGGATGTAATTTTCCAGCGGGTCTTAAGTGCTCTGCCTTTACTTGCTGACATGTGAGACAGCGGGACACAAAATCTGCTACTTCTCTCTTCATGTTGGGCCACCAAAAGTTTCTTTTTAAATCTTGATACATCTTGGTAGCACCAGGGTGAATAGCATACCTTGACTTATGTGCTTCTTCCATGATCAATTTCTTAATGTCGACTTGATTCGGCACACAAATTTGATCCTTAAACAATAGTCTTCCATCATTTGAGATGGAGAATTACAGTCTCTATTCAATATTATCTTTGATTTCCATCAACGTGGCATCATTTTCTTGCAATTTAACTATATCTTCAAATGTGGGTTGAGACCTTATATTGGCAATCATATCTCCTTCTCCTTCTCTGTCAATATCAAGATTTAAAAGAGAAAAATCATCAATAATACATGTTATACCTTTCCTGAGGCTTGTTAGAGTTGCTATTGGTTTTCTTCTAAGAGCGTCAGCTACAACATTTACTTTCCCTGGATGATATTGAATAGTAAAATCAAAGTCCTTGAGATACTCCAACCATCTGCGTTGTCACATATTTAATTCCTTTTGGGTGAAGAGGTATTTTAGACTTTTATGATCTGAAAATATCATAAATTTCTCCCCATAAAGGTAATGTCACCAAATCTTCAAAGCGAATATAACTGCGGCTAGTTCCAGATCATGTACAAGGTAATTCTCTTTGTGACGCTTCAACTGTCTTGATGAATAGCAAATCAACTTTCCGTTTTGCATAAGAATGCATCCTAGGCCAATGCCAGATGCATCTGTATAGACTTCAAAGCCACCACCCTCCATAGGTAGCATTAATATAGGTGTTGTAGTAAGGTGATCTTTAAGAGTTTGAAAACTCTTTTCGCAATCCTTCGACCACACAAAAAGATTCTCCTTTCTTGTGAGTCTAGTCAAAGGAACGGCGATCTTCAAAAAATCTTTAATAAATCTTTTGTAATAACCAGCCAAACCTAGAAAACTTCTAACTTAAGACACGGTTGTTTGCTGGCTCCAGTTTTTAACAGCTTCCACTTTAGAAGGATCGATAGCGATACCTTCTTTTGAAATAATATGGCCAAGGAAAGAGACCTCCTTTAGCAAGAACTCGCACTTGCTAAGCTTCGCATAGAGTTTGTGCTCCCTTAGTGTTTGTAAGGCTATTCTTAAGTACTCTTCATGTTCTTCCTTTATCTTGGAGTATATAAGAACATCATCAATGAATACGACTACAAATCGGTCGAGATAAGGCCTGAAGACATTATTCATAAGTTGCATAAATGCGGCCGGGACATTAGTTAACCCGAATGGCATGACTATGAATTCATAGTGGTCGTACCTGCTTCGAAAAGCAGTTTTATGTATGTCTTCATCTTTGATTTTGAGCTGATGATAACCTAACTTGAGGTCTATCTTTGAGAAATATTCTGCTCCTGAAATTTGATCAAAGAGTTCATCGATACGCGGTAATAGATATTTATTCTTAATAGTAAGTTGATTCAGTCACCGGTAGTCGATACATAATCTGAGAGATCCATCCTTCTTCTTGACAAATAAAATCGGCGCACCCCAAGGGGATGTGCTAGGTCGAATGGAGCCCTTATCTAATAACTCCTGAAGTTGTTTCTTTAATTCCTTGAGTTCTGTGGGGGACATCCTGTAGGGAGCTATTGAAACAGGCGCTGCTCCAGGAATGAGTTCAATAAAGAAGTTTACTTCCTTTTCGGGCGGCAAACCAGGTAAATCTGATGAAAATATATCTGGAAACTTATTTACAATGGGGATGTCTTCTAGGACAACTTCCTTGGACTCAGTAATGACTACGGAAGCAAGAAAGGCTTCACATCTTTGCGAAATAAGTTTGCAAGCGTGAAGAGATGAAATAATAATAGGATGCTTCTTATATTTGATACCAAGGAAAGAAAATCTCGGAAGACCAGGTTTCCGAAAAGAGATAATCATGTTTTGGCAATTTATATAGGCGTCGTGGTCTACAAGCCAATCCACACCTAAAATGGCATCGTAACCTTCCATGTTAAGGCATACGAGATTTGCAGGAAGATTATGTCCTTCTACCATTACCTCACTATCGGGATAGTAAGTTGTAAGTTTTGTCCTGGGACCTAAGGGTGTAGTGATTACTAGGTCCGAAGGTAAGGGAACAGATGGAACTGGCAATGTTTTTGCAAAAGTAGTTGCTATAAAGGAATGAGAAGCATCGGTATCAAATAATATGAATGCAGGATGAGAATAGATCTGGATGGTACCTTCCATTAACCCATCATTTTTGGGCGCTTCTTCATCATCAATAATAGCATTTAGACGAGCCTGTCGTTTGCGTCCACCACTGGAAGATTGATCCTTTATGAGAGGGCAGTCAGGCATGCGGTGCTCTCGACTGCCACATCGTAAATAAGCACCGAGACGCTTCCAGTACCCTTCGGCCAAATGACCGAACTTCTCGCAAAATGTGCAAGCTGCCATGACTTGTTTTTCTTCTTTTTTGACCTTCTTGTTCTTGTGGTAGCCACTACCACTCCCGTTCCTAGATCTCTTCTTGCTATTACGGGATTTGTAAGGTTCCGTGATACTAAACTTTCCCTTCTTTTCATGCTGATCAGACCTTCGGCTCGGCTCCTCCCCTTTACCTTTTAATTTTTCGACCTTCTCCAAGGTCCTTTCACATAGATGTGCCCGTTGGACCATCTCTGCATATGTACGGATATTTTGAGACCCAAGTTGTTGAATAAAGTTGGGTCTTAATCCATCCATAAATCGGTTAGCTTTTAATAAGTCAGTGCTAACCAAATGAGAAGCATATGGCGCCAGCCTAGAAAATTGGAATTCATATTCCACTACCGACATCATGCCTTGGCGTAATGAAGCAAACTCCATAGCCTTCCTCTCCTTAACATGTTCGGAGAAGTACTTGGCTCGAAAGAGCGTAAGAAAGCCTTCCCAAGTATGTGGTGCATCAGCAGGCGGTGCAGGAATAGATTTTCACCATGTACGGACATCTTTGTTTAGCTGGAACGTAGCAAGACGAACCTTTTCTTGGTCGGCACATTGCATGACCTCGAATATACGGTTCATTTCATCGATCCAATTTTCTACCTCATCAGGATTAGAAGAACCTGAAAACCGTGGAGGATTTAAGCTTCAAAAATTACAGTGTAGGTCTCCAGCTCTTGCCCCTACGTCGGCTTGAGCCATATTCTGTAATGCTTGGGTGAGACCCGCAATAGTTTGCTGCATCCCATCCCAATCAACATGATGAGCCATTATGAGAGTAAGGTACCTGAGAAGAGCAATAAATTTGTTAATTCAAATGGACTGAGTGGGGTTAATCTTAGAAATAGTTCTAATTACTACCTCATCCCAGGTTCTACCCAATTCCTCTCATAGGTTGGGGTTTCTTTCCTAGTTTCATAGGCATGGGTCCTTATGTAGCAACCCTGGAAAAATAAAGATTTTTAAAATAAATCAAATTAGAATAAATAAATTCTTAATTAGCCAAAATAGGCTAAAAGATTTAAGTAAGTAAAAGAAAATTCAAGAGGAACAAATAAATAGAACCAAAAATGTGAATAACGCCTTGATTCAAGGCGCTAATTAAAAATTAAACGCCTCTGGCTAAGGCGTGAATTGAAAAAGGGACGCCCACTGGATAAGGCATCAATTCTCAAACGGCCAAAATAATAAAAAAAAGGGAAGTAAATGTAACGCCCTCCACTTGGGCGCGTTTTTCACAAGAAACGACATAGGCAAAGGCGTCAATTTAAATTCAACGCCCTCACTTAAGACGTCAATTCAGTTCGAGTTTCGTTCGACCCAGGAGACTATCCAGAGCAAGTTCTGGATAACTACGAGGGAGATTGATTATAGAAAGAACTCTAATAGGGAAATATTACTCCCAATACAATACTAACCCCCTTAGGATTCTAAAAACCCTATAAATAATCCTTGTCCATCAAACCCTAAAATCTATTTGGTCGAAGCTCTGCTGCTGCGTACGTGAAGAACAGGTGATGTTCTTCTTCCCTTGCCTTCAGGTTACGTATGTGAAGATTATTAATATCTTCTCCTTCTTCCTTTACAGGTAGCCTGTAACAGTTTTTATTGAAGAACGTGGTTCTTCATCATCTTCTCCTTCTTCCTCCGGTAATCAGAAGACTCTGTTGCTAACAGAGAGTCCTTTTCTCTTCACAAATCTTAACCGAGTCTTCATACAGATCATCAGGTAGGTTTTCTCAAGATCGTAGCCAAACTAACTCCAGTTGCTAGTAATACCTTCTGTCATACATGCATATAGTTTTATTATGTTTTCAGTTGTTTTCCATGTAATTTTAAAAAGAAACACCCTTGACAAGGGCGCTAATTTAAAGAAGCGACCCACACTAGGACGCTAATTCTTGTTTTGACGCCCTACCTAGGAGTCGTCAATTTCATATAAATCGATAATTACCCATGTTTAAAATTCTATATCTATGAAACCATGACCCTAATCTAATACATGTTCATCCTGATTGAATCCTGCTATTTTTCTGGTCCTGACCATTTACCTGTTTTCCTGAAATTTATTATCTGAAATTTGGAAAATTGTTGCATTAACGACCTGCACAAGGTCGTCTCTTATTGAACTGGCGCCCCCGACCAGGGCGCTAATTAACAAGTAACGCCCCTGTCCAGGGCGCGTTTTTGTTAAAATTCCAGAATATTGATTTTTCTGCAGAATAGAAATATTGAAGGGACGACTAATGTATAAGTCGTCAAATTGTGAATAAACGCCCCTGAGTAAGGCGTTAATTGGATAATTAATGACTTAGCTTAAGTCGCTATTTTCTGTATTACTGTTTTACACTGATTACTGTCACCGAAGGGTTATATATATATATATATATATATATATATATATATATATATATATATATATATATATATATCGGCACTATATTCCAGTCCGTGAACATAGTCCCATCTTTCATGATGTTTTTATCGCACTACCCTCAATTCTCATTGACATACAAGCTCTCCATTGGACATTCCGTTCCTTTAGACTAGCAAGTTAGTCATAGAGACCTCCGTAAGACTCCTCGAGCCTTGGATTCCCTCAAGGCCGACTGAGCTGGTTGTACCATAAAAACCCATTACATTATTTGATTGCCATGTCACTCTAAAGAAACATGGTATACCGGCCCTCATGTTATGCAAAGTGTGTATCATGAGAATTCTCTTAATGGGATAAGGTTATCATGCCATTTGATGCTGTTCTTGTAAACCCCAATTCTATATTCAACATGATGTTCTTGTGGACCTAAATTCTATATTAAGAATGAGGACGTCTTGCCATTGATGTGCTCTTCATGTGGACCTCAATTCTATATAAAGAGTGTCCATACTTGCTTGTCATGGTACCCAAGTTAGGGAACCAATTCCACCTAGTTTTATCGATAATCGTGATTGTACCGTTATTATCGCCTATCTATGTCAAGTGTCATATTTTGGACTCTATTCTATCAAAGTCTATCCTACGTGTCTACAAGCTTTATCCTTGAAATTCCATATTGGCTATATACAAAAGTGGATGTTAAAAATACATGATTAATGCCTGCGCATATAGGGCCCGATCTGGTCCTGGGAGGAGCACCCGAAAGTACTTGTACCCATGGGAGTTGATTGATCACGGTATTGGCATTATACCGAAGTGCATGACTAGCTTGATTGAACATTCCACAAATCTTGTACTTGACTTGATATTACATGACTTGCGTGGCCCGAGAAAGGGTAATTTTATACTTGCTTGACTTGAAACAAAATAGCCAAATTCCAACATGACATGATGAGTTTACTTGCTTGAATATCTTGATGTCTTTTGATATAAGCTCTTGAAAGTTCATGATTAGTACTTCCTGCTATCTTATTGTTATCCACTCTCTCTATCTTGTCGTTTTACGAGCATGCATAGCTATAGTGCATTCATGGAAAAATGTAATTACTTAAACCCATTGCTGTGGACTGCCGAATGGAGATCCACTCAAAAAGGAACGAGAAACGCGAGCGACGGGCTACAAACTCGCAATAACTAAAAGCTAAAGGGGGAAGGGGTCATGCAACATGTCAACAGAGAAAAGAGCATACGTAGGATGCCAAAGGGATGTGATCGCCAGAGGGGTTACCTCAATGAAAAGAAATGATCGCGTGTACCTGGCACAAGGCACGGAAACTGTGAATCATCAAGAGCGGGAAATGGTGGGTTGCTTCTTCCTCCCCCTTCGGCCGGCCGACGGGGAGGGCTTTCCTTGAGTACCCTTGCAAAGCAACGACAAACAAATAACAAGTGGATCAGAAAGACGAAGGTGCAGCAATCAATTCTAGCGATGCAAGTAACGAAATGACGGCCGGACACACACCTGGTTGGTGTTGTCTTTTAAACCCCTCTCGGACACGAGTAGGAGGAAAATGCTTATGATGGATGGTGATTATACCAACGTAGGAACAGGAAGAGACTCCCCCAAAAGGGGGTGAAAATGCGATATGATGAATGCAAGATATCTAAGGAAAAAGAGAGGAGAATGGCTTATTGGATGGCCGATGGCGAGATCCGGCGGAGCCTCGGTAGCGTAGGGATGACGTGGGAGCGCGACGGGCGAAGACGGCCTTTCTCCTGCGAGCACGGGCACCCAGGAATCCGGCAGAACCTCACCTACAAAACACCCACGGGTTAGGAATGGAATCCGACAGCCTCCCGGCGCTCTCTTTTTCGACCCCTGGACTGAGGGGGGTAGGCCTCTATTTATAGAGCTCTGGAGGATGGAGGCGTCCAGGGGCCTGGACGCCTCCATGATTTGGCTCTTTTTTAAACGACAATCTGACCGGCTGACGGATGGTCAGTGGCCAGGGGCACCCGTGACCTGAGTGATGGAGGCGTCCAGGGGCCTGGACGCCTCCATTGCATTGGATCCCTTTCGAACTACAATCCAGCCAACGGATAGTCAGGGGTCTGGGGTGCCCGTGAGCTGAATGATGGAGGCGTCCAGCGGCCTGGACGCCTCCATTATTTGGATTCTTTTTAAACGACAGGCTGAGCAACGGTCGGGCAGTGGCCAGGGACGCCCGTGAGCTGAACGATGGAGGCGTCCAGGGGCCTGGACGCCTCCATGATTTGGATTCTTTTCAAACGACAGACTGAGCAACGGTCAGTCGATGGCCGGGGCCGCCCGTGAGCCGGATGATGGAGGCGTCCAGTCTCCTGGACGTCTTCAAGAATATATATATATTTTTATTTATTATTTTATTATTTTTTTCAATTTTTTTGTGTCATTTATGGAGGCGTCCAGCCTCCTGGACGCCTCCATGATTTTTCTGATTTTTTAATTTTTTAATTATTTTTATTTATGGAGGCGTCCAGGCGCCTGGACGCCTCCATAATTTTTCAATTTTTTATTATTTTTATTATTATTATATATATATGAATTTATGGAGGCGTCCAGTCTCTTGGACACCTCCACGATTTTTCACGGAAAAATTCAGAAAAATGTAAAAAAAATCAGAAAAATAGGAAATCACCAGAGCAATTAAAAATGTGAAGGCCGCCTTGGGGTATCATAGTGTAATATGAGATTTACTCACTGTAACGTCAAGAACGGCGTGTCTACAGCTGCCCGCCTTGGCGTCTGCTTTGCAAGGGAGTGTCACGTAGTGAAATGGCATTGAAGTGGAATGGAATGGAGTGAAAATAGACTGAAAAGTAGATGCCAAGGTGTGATGAGACACGCTTTCAACATTACGATTTTTGGAATGTTTTTAGAGTTTTCAACGAGACGACCTGGGAGAAGGTCTTTCGAATTCAACAATTGTTTGGACGGAAATCAAACAAGGAAGGAGAAGATGTGCGCTCAGGCACGAGTAAAAAAAAAGGGACCAACTTCTCTGTGTGGAAGTACCTGGGTCGTAAACCTGCAGGTTTCACCTTGGGGAGCGGTTACCAGCCAATGTGGAAGTGCTGCGGCCAAGATGGGTCAAACGGAGCAAAAAGTAAAGGAATATTTGAGGATCAATCCAAACAAGGGTCTCCTTTGGAAGAACAGCGTGGGGCTGTCTCAAGAAAACTTAGTACTTCATTCGGAATGGAATATCTCATATTATCGGAATTTAAGCACAGCGACCTTCGCAATCGAATTACTTTGGTGATTTTCCGCAATAGACTCAAAGTCCTATATGAATGCATGCTGGGTTTAAAGAAAAATTAAAACAAACTAAAATAGAAAATAGTCAAGGATAATATTATCAACTCGTTAAGAATGGGTCAGGATACCAGTTCGGTGAGCCGATACTGAGCCGGGGCCCGTTTGTCCACGCACCAACTCACCGAATGGAACCGTCGTCCCCACGCTATCACCAGCTAACGGCCTATCCATGCAACCCGAATTCTTCTGGAATCATCACTGTTTTTGTTAAAGGGGAACTCAAATCCCAGATTTGTTCAGGTCGCAAGGTCCTTGACATGTTCTAATAGCGTAAATATCGTATAGTACGATGCACAACACGGAGGACCAAACATTAAAGGATGGCGTACAGGATAGCGTGAAAAAGCGTCCGTTGGCAAAACCTGCACAGACCATCATAGATTAAATACATCAGAAAGCACAGAAATATCACAGAATCGTACCACAGTACAAGGACAAAACATGACTTAACCACACATGTGAGACGTCCCGTCTCGTAGCACCTCCCATTTCCTATAAGTATCACCCCATAGGCTAGTTTATTCAAATGCACCAAAGGGGGATTTTGAAAATTCAAGAGGAGGAGAAGAGGAGGGTCTAGGGACTTCGGGATGGAAGGAGAGTCTTCCCGCGTCATGAAGAGGGGCAGGCCTAGTAGTGAGATCAGGCGACTTTCCGACCTCGAGGGTCATTTGAGTGGGGCGATCCAGTCACATATGGTAAATTGATTTATTTCAAATTTTACTGCATGAACTCTCTTCTCACTTTCCCTCCTTTCTTTTTTTTCTTTCCAGCCGTATCCGCTCTTTCCGGGCCCGAGGAAGTTTTCAAAACTGCCATGGCTCTCAGAGCTAACTTCTAACATCTCCATTGGCATGAGGGCTATACTCTCGAAGTGGCATCTTCAGGGGCTCCTTATTCATGCCAAGCACTACGAAAGAATCCGCATGGACTGGGCAGCTATGGGCGCATTAGTGGAGATCTGGCATCCCCAGACCCACACTTTCATCTTCCCCACGTTCGAGGCGACCATTCTCCTCGAGGAGGTGGAGCTTCTGCTTGGACTGAAGAAGTTCAAGAGTGATGGGAAGACGAAGCCGATGCGGATGTTGACAAAGGTGACTTCCGAGAGCGTCCTTGGAAGCTTCATGCTGCCCGACGCAGTCAGAAAGGTCCGCACTCAAAAGGGAATCGACTTGCGAAGGCTCGCGGTATGGGTCATGGATGCCTTGAAAGGCTCACCAGATGATGAACACTTGGAAGGAGTCATGAAAGGTTTTACCATCTGTCTGGCGGGGGCTCTTCTGTTTCCTTATGCCGACAACATAATGGAGGAGGACCAACTGAATGCTATCCACGGGTTTTGGAGCGGCAAGAGGGTGGGGCCGGCCGTCCTTGCCTATCTTTACAGCGGCCTTACTGCCTCGAGCATGGGTAAGCCTCCTTATGGTTGCGCACTTGTTTTGAACTGCTGGATTGACTTGCACTTCAAGTTCGACCACCGTGAGGGGATGCCGACCGGTTCGAAGCTCTTTCAACAAAGCCCCCTTTATCACATAGCCGACGTATTAGGCTTCGGTGGCACCGTGGCGAACCGAGTTCCATGGCTGAAGAGGCGTGAAGACTGGCGGTCTCACTTTCGAATCATGGCACAAACTCTCTTCACTTGTGCTCCGGCATGTCTCCTCTCTCTTGAACTTCTCATGAGGCCTTCTCCCGGAGCCGAGCTCCAACTGATCGGCGCGACCGAGTTCGTCCTTTACAACGCGCATCGGTGCTGCCTCCAGATCGGCCTTCCACGCCACTCGTTCTCATCACTGACCGGGATCGTTCCTTTGAAGAAGAGGGAGTTAGGCACGGAAGCGGACGCGAAGGAAGCGAAGGCTATTAAAGCGCCTTGGAAGATGAGCGTTGCGGGAAAAGCCTTAGCGCATGTGGGGGAGAAATGCGAGCTTTGGAGGGCTTATGTAACCGAACTGGGGAAGTTAAGGCCTAAGGCGCCTAAGCCCCTGATCTAGCTCATGCGGCTTTCTCATGGAATAAAGTGTGGCTTTTGGATGTTTTGGACCCCTGTTCCCCTAATTATTATTTTTGTGATTTTCATTTTTCTTTGTGTTTTTGTTTTTATTTTGTGCTTTTGCTTGGATTGTACACTCATCTCTCTTTTTTTGTATTTTTGGTTATTATTATTATTTTTTTTCAAAAATTTTATTATGGGGGCGTCCAGGGGCCTGGACGCCCCTAAGTTCTTTTATTTCGAATTTTTTTGTTTTAATTTTGGGGGCGTCCAGGGGCCTGGACGCCCCTAAGTTTTTTTTATTAAACATTTTTTTTTTTTTTATCTTGGGGGCGTCCAGGGGCCTGGACGCCCCTAAGTTTTTTTATTAAATTTTTTTTGTTTTTTATCTTGGGGGCGTCCAGGCGCCTGGACGCCCCTAAAATTTGAATTCTTTTGAAAAAAAACAAAAAAGGTGGGGGCGTCCAGGCGCCTGGACGCCCCAAAGGAAGTTGATTCTATATATAGGGGGGGCCTCACCCCCCTGCTCACTTACACTGTTCATTCTGACGATCCGGCCATTCCAGAAAACCCATTCCCAGTCCCAATGGAGCAAGGAGGCCCGAGCCAGGATGGGGGGAGGCGGAAACGACGAGCTCGTCATTCGAGGGGGTGGAGAGATCATGTCGAGGAGGCTGCCGAGGCGGAGGAGATTGCCGCGGAGGAGGAGATCGTTGCGGAGGCACCTATCCTGGCCGTGGAGGGCCCTGCGGGTGCTGGCGACGTGGGGGAGGACGAGCACGATCCGGTAAGCCCCTTCAGAACTTCAGTTTGTTGGTTTCTTAGGCTAAATGGGCGGACAAGAGGCTGTATGGAGAAGACCGGGGAGTGGGGGAAGGAGGAGTCCAGGGGCCTGGATGCTTCCACATCTTCTTTTTTTTATTTATTTATTTATTTATTTATTTTGGGTTATTATGTAAATAAACTAAAATTAAAAAATAAGGAGGCGTCCAGGGCATTGGACGCCTCCAAAATAATATATATTATTATTTATTTACTTATCATTTTTTTATCTTTTGTGTTAAAAATAGGAAAAAAATAAAAAAGAGGGAGGCGTCCACGAGGCTGGACGCCTCTAAAAAAGTATATATATGTATATAGATAAATAAAATAAATATTATGTACATTGTTATTTGTTTATCATGATTCTGATGTGTTGTTTGTTTTGTGGTGTGCAGGGGGTGATGAAGAGCCGGATCAGCTGGTCTCTAGTGGTGGCTGCGTACCGGGGACTGCCCGACTTCCAGAGGGCGCGTGTAGACGCCATGGGTTTTGGACCCTTTCTCAGGATCGAGCCCTTCCGGCTCGACCTTCCTCTTATCCAGGCGTTGCGGGAGCGGTGGCACGCGCCGAGCCGGGCATTTCTGATGCCCTGGGGGCACATGGTGCCGACACTAGAGGACGTGGCTCGGATCACCGGGCTACGAGTGGACGGCGAGGCAGTGAGCGGGGTCACCTACCCTGACTACCGAGAGAGTGCCCTGGACCTGCTGTGGTTGGAGACGAGTGTGACTGATAGAGACAGCAGGGTAGTCGGTCGAGTGGAGATCATGGAGGCGCTTGGGTTCGGTGACCCACGCCAGCGGGTTAGCGAGACTGGAGCGGAGTTTCTGGCACGACTGGAGAGAGACGCCCGCGCAGCTTTTACCCAGGACCCGAGCGAGCGGGAGCTGGTGGATCTAGACCTCCGGAGGTTCCTCTTCTTCTTCTTGGGCCGCCTTCTGCTGGGGACGAAGGGGGATGGCATCCACTGCCGCTTCCTCGGGATCCTGGCGGACCTTGACAGAGTGGGGCACTACGCGTGGGGAGCGGCTCTGCTTGCCCATTTGATTGCTGATCTCTCCCAGACTTCAGAGAGGGAGACGACAGTCAGCGGCTTCGCACCTTTTCTCCAGGTACACAATTTATTTATGCATTTTACCGTAGTTAAATATGCAATCACTCGTGCTAATGATGTATGATGGATGCAGGTGTGGAGTTATTACTACTTCCCGATGGGGAGGGCCAGGCAGGGGAACAGGAGAGCCGTTCCTCTAGCGCGACAGTGGAGGCCGGTCGTGGTAGCGGCACCACACAGCTACCAGCTGGCGTCACTTCGTCGGGAGCTAAGCGAGTATCCCGAGGCCATGGTATGATGCGTATGATTTTTTGTGTTTATGCATGTGACTGAATGGTAACTAACATGATGTATGTATGGTGATGCAGGTGGTGTGGAGACCCTACCTGGGCATGGGCGACGCTGGCCAGCCTTGGGTTGTAGCGGGTCTTCCTCGTTTCAGGCGGGACGTGTGGGTCCATTGCCTGAACGAGATCGAGCCGCTTCGGCTGAGGCTGGTTATGAGGACATTGGGGCTAGCCCAGGAGTGGGTTGATGTAGATGAGCCGGCCCGCATCGGGCGGAAGACCAAGGGGAAGGCGAAGATTGTGGACTGGCGTACGCGCTTCCCAGCACAGTACCAGGACTGGCAGCAGGGCGGGGTCCCAGTGGTGTCCCATGTACAGGACAGTACTGATTACCTGAGACGGTACCGGGCTACGTACGGGGACCGCCTCTTCCTTGGTGGTATGGCAGGGGTAAGTGAAATGAAAATGCTTCACCCTTCTATATGTATATGCATGTGGCACTAACTTATGTGCAATGCAGGATGCTCGTGACAACATGATCGCCGACCTGCGGGCCCAGCTGGCAGACGCCAGGCGGCAGTTAGTGGCCATCCGACAGGAGTTGGAGATCCTGGTGAGTTTATGCGATGCATTTTTTGTGACCTGGATTTTTGATACTTGGCCTCTAACTGTCGTTCGCTCTGTGTTTCAGCGGGCCCACCAGACAGCGGCAGCCGGGATGGCTGGTGGAGCGGGTTCCAGTTCGCGGGGCCCTCCTCCGGAGGTTTCTGCCCTCCAGGAGCAGCTGGCGTATGCGGTGGCTCGGGCTGAGGAGGCCGAGCGTGACCGCGAGGCTCGAGTGAGCGTTTGCCTGACCTCGACTCTCCTTCTGGCTGCTCTCCTTTTATCACTGTTCTCTTACGGTGCATGCGTGCTTTGACAGGTGGCCGAGGTCCGAGAGGCCCTGGCGCGTGCTGTTCGTGCCGAGCAGGAGCGCGACGCTCGGGTGGCGGAGCGTGACGCCCGGATTGTGGAGCTGGAGGAGGAGCGTCGACGGGAGGCTGAGGAGCTCCCTCGTGACGTGCTGGATCTGCGGATCGCCCTCGAGCTGTCGAGGAGGGAGGCGGTGAGAGAGAGAGAGGAGAGGGAGAGAGAGAGGGAGGAGCGACAGCGGGATCAGACCGAGAGGAGGGCTCTGGAGGCCCAGCTGCTGGAGCTCCGATTGAGTCTCGGCACGGCGGAGGGGAGGCTTCGGGAGAGCGAGGAGCGGTACCAGAGGGCGAAGGAACGCGGGGCGCGACTTCGTCAGTCTGGTTCTTTTTCCATGGGCAGCTATCTGGTTTCTTCGGCCGAGGAGCGTCGTCGCGCCTTCGAGGCTGGAGTGCCACCGCAGGGCGAGGCGAGCACGGCTTCTCAGGGTTCGCAGAGGCCCCCTAGGGATCCCCGGCAGAGGAGGGAGGAGAGAGATGACCAGGAGGGTGGCAGCGAGAGTTAGAGAGTTGCTTGTACACGTCACCCTTCTCACTGTATGATGTACTTTGACTATTATATGAAATGGATTTCGTGTGGCATGCCCTTTTCTTTCCCGCACTTTCTTTTGCACCACGTTGTTTACGCTTCACGAGACTTTTACCCTGGACAGAAGGGAACTACTTTACACGGGGGGATTATGTTCCTTTCTCCCTTTTGGGCGCGTCCAGGCGCGAGGACGCGTCTTAATCCTTGAATTCGAATTTAAAGCGTCGGGTGGCCTTTCTTCTCCCGTGCCTTACCCGCAAACGAGCCCGCCTTCCGCCGAAACTCGCTTGCCCCCTTTTTCGTCTTCCTCCTCTTTTGATCGATGGAGTTCGGTGGCCCGACCATGGTGAAGGTGGAGAGGGACGCGGGACCCCTCGCCCAAGGAGGGACGCGCCAGAGCACGGAACGGCGTCCATGGAGGAGGAGGGGCCGCTTCGGGCCCCCGAGGGACCCGAGGGGCCCGATGTCGCGGAGGGAGGTGAACACGGTCTGGTAGGTCCTCCAATCTCTTCCTCTTTGATCCATTTTGAGTTTTGAAGCAAGGCGTGCGAGGGGGAAAGGGTTCGGCGAGTGTTGCACTCAAGTGATGGACGCGTCCTAGACAGGGGACGCGTTCTTTGTTATGATGCGAGGTCCTCCTTCCTTGGTGCAGGACATGGCGAGGACCCTGGGCCTGGCCGATGAGTGGGCGAGTGCGGACGAGCCGAGCCGCGTCAGGAGGGAGAGTCGCGGCAAGGCGAGGCTCGAGGACTGGCACGTACGTCTCCCTGGACAGCAAGGGAGTGTATTGGTGCAGGACAGCGCCGACTTCCTGCGGCGGCAGAGAGAGAGTTATGCGGGGCTTCCCCAAGCTGGGGACATGCGTGGCATCGGCGGCTCGCGCGCCCAACTGTCAGAGGCTAGGCGGCAGCTGGCCGTCGCTCAACATGAGCTGTCGCTCCTGGTAAGTTACGTGCCGCACTTTTATCTTCAGATTTTGGAGTTTCACTGACGGCCGTTGTTTATTTTGTTCCAGCGTGCCCAGCAGACAGCGACGGCGGGGATGATTGGTGGCGCATCTTCCAGTTCCTCGGCCCCTTTTCTCGAGATTGCCTCCCTCCGGGAACAACTTGCCGGTGCGGTGGCCCGCGCGACCCGGGCGGAAGAGGAGCGTGATGCCTGGGTGGCGACTGTAGCGGAGCTGCGGCATCGTGGTGAGGAGAGGCCTTCTCCAGACATCCTGGAGTTAAGGGTTCTTCTGCAGATGATGAGGAGAGAGGCAGAGAGAGAGAAAGCCGAGAGAAGGTCCGAGCGTCAGCGGGATCAGACCGAGAGGAGGGCCTTGGAGGCCCAAGTGAGGGAGCTCCAGCTGGGCCTTCAGGCCGTCGTGCAGAGGCTAGGAGGGATGGAGACGCGCTACGAGAGAGCGCGAGAGTTCGGGGAGCGACTCCGTCAGTCCGGTCGCTTTGCCGCTAGTGGCTTCTTCGCCACGCTAGGGGAGGAGCAGCGAGTCACTGCTGCGGAGCAGGCGCCAAGAGGCGAGGCAGGTGCTGCTGCACGAGGATCCCAGAGGCTTCTGAGGGACCCGCACCTCAGGGGAGAGGAGGGGAGCGCCCAGAGAGATGAGTGATGGTGAGGATCGGCGAGCTGGTGGACTCGCCACCTCTCTATGATTGTAGTGTTTATGACAGCTTATGTAGAATTATGAATGGAGTGATTTGATTTTCTGCTGCTCGTTTGTTCTCTTGTGCATTCCTTCTTCCCTACACTTCCTCTCCTTTGCACTGTTCCCATGTGATGGGTCTGCCGAGACTCCACCCCAAGCAGAGAATCGCGTCTTGTTGTGACCATTTTCCACGGGAATCTACCGTCGAAGTCAATAATGACGGCCCTAGTGCCTTCTCCCGGATGTTGCGTCAAATTTTGCGGACGTCCTTCAAAACATGATAGGGTATCCCTAGACAACATAGGGTGCTAGTCGTCATATTCTTCGTCCAATCAATCACCCTGTGCGAGCGGTGAAGTGACACACGGGACCGCATGGTAGGTGCCTCATCGCGAGGGCTATTATTAAAGGTGATGGAGGCAATCTTGGCCTGCACTCCTTCCATTTCTATAAATTCTTGTCCCTTTTATCCTCCTAGGTATATCGAGAGCTAACTCGAGGAGCGCAAGTTCTCACGGGAGAGGAGGAGTTCAAAATTCGAGAGTTGGATGGAGGGCGAATCTTCCCACTCCTCGAAGAGAAGCAGGTCCAGTGGTAGTAGTTCCCGGAGGCTTTCAGACCTCGAAGGGCACTTCAGCGAAAGGGCCCAATCACAACTCGTAAGCCAAGTTTTCCTGCCCTTTTTTCCATTCTTTTTTCTTCCTTTCTTTCTGACCAAACCTTTCTCCATTTCTTGTATGCGTAGAGTGTGATGAAATCACAGATCTCATGGGAGTTGGTAGTGGCAGCATATCGAGGTCTCCCAGATTTTCAGAAGGCCAGGCTAGACGTGATGGGTTTTGGCACCTTTCTTCGGATCGAGCCGATCCAGCTCGACCTGGTCCTGATCCAAGCCTTGTGTGAGAGATGGGACCCAATGAGTCGGGCATTCCTGATGCCCTGGGGGCACATGGTGCCCAGCCTGGAAGATGTGGTCCGAATTACGAGTCTGAAGGTGGATGGCGAGACAGTGACCGGAGTCACTTACGCGGACTACCGAGAAGGTACCCAGAAGTTACTGGGTTTGGACCTAGATGGTCGGAAAAATAGGTCGGTAGCTAGGGCATCCCTCATGGATGCATTAGGGCTCACCGACACTCGTCGGCGGGACGACGAATCCTCAGAAGAGTTCATGAAAGGATGGAAATAGGATGCCGTGCCGTGTACTGCACAGATTTCGGCAACTGGGAAAGATGCAACATAGATTTGAGAGATTTCTCCTCTTCTTTTGGGGAGATTGGTACTGAGCTCGAAAGGGGATGGTATCCAATGTCGCTTCCTGGAGCTGCTGTCAGACCTTGAAAGAGTAGGATACTATGCCTGGGGAGCTGCCATGCTGGCGCACTTGTTTGCAGGTCTGTTCCAAGAAGCGGACCGTGAGATGACTGTGAGTGGTTTCACACCATTCATCCAGGTATTTTTGGTTTTGCTTGTTTTGTATTTTTTTTGTGTTTTTGCAAGGTACTGATGACCTGCGCCGAGCAGCTGTGGAGCTATTATTACCTCCCCATGGGGAGAGCTCGACATTGGCGACCCGCGATGGTGCCGCTAGCCAGGCGGTGGGAACCCATCATGAGTGCGGCACCCCTAACCTACCAACTGATGGTGCTAAGGCGGGAGCTACAGGAGTTCCCTGCAGCGATGGTAAACTGGAGACCCTACTCAGACATGGTCGATGCCGACCAGCCGTGGGTTCTAGCAAGTCGTGCCCGGTTTGGACGGGAACTGTGGATGCACTGCCTGAATGAAATCGAGCCGCTTCGGCTACGATTGGTTATGAGGACTTTAGGACTGGCTCAGAATGGGTGGATACGCTGCGCCACCTCGTGTCGGAGAAAGACGCGAGGACCGGCGACCTGCATTGACTGGCGCGTGCGGTTCCCTGAACAGTATGAAGACTGGCAACGGGGTGGCACGATTGTAGAATCACATGCGCGGGATAGCGAGGACTACTTGCGTCTATACAAGACAAAGTACGCAGAGCGGTTCCAACCCCGGGGACTTGTGGAGGTAGGTTTCCCCTGGTTCTCTTTTCTTCTTTCTCCCTTTTTGGTTTTCTGGTGGAAATGCTGACTCGTATGGCTGCAGGACATCCGTGATACCATGATAGCGACTTTACGAACTCGCTTGGCAGAGATGGAGCAACGGTTGGGCGATGCCCGCGGAGCTACGAGTGCCTTGGTAGGTGTACAGTGCATTCCTAATTAAAACCCCAGATTCCAGATGTTGGCTGCTAATTCACGCGGTCGTAGCATGCCCAGATTGGCGCGGCTTCCCCAGCGATGGGAGTAGGTGGTGCCTCTTCCAGCTTGTGGATTCCCACCTCAGAACTTGACTTGCTTCATGAGCAACTTGCTCACGCCACGCAGCGTGCTGCGGAGGCAGAAGGGATGCTCTGTATACAGGTAAAAGTTTCAGTGTTGAGTTCTCTTTGTTTACGCCTTATAGCGTATCTGAGATGGTACACTCGGCAGGAAAAGGAGACGGAAGAAGCGCTTGCCACGCTGCGCAGAAGGAGGCTAGGATAGCAGAACTGGAGAGGGAACTGCGGCGTCATCCTGATGACGACTCCTCTAGGGATGCCGTGGAACTGAGGATCACTCTCCAGTTGGAGAGGGAAGACCGCGAGAGAGAACGTGCAGAGAAGAAAGAGACGCAGAGAGAGAAAGAGCCAACAGATTGACTGAAAGGGAGGAACGAAGGGCCATGGAGGCCCAACTATTCGAACTCCGAATCAGCCTTGGTCTTGCTGAACAGTGGCTGAGAGATGGTGAGGAGCGCTACCGAAGAGCACGAGAGCGCGGCTTTCGTGTTGGTAGCTTCTCTGCTGCTTCCGTGGATCAACGCCGGGATGTGGGAATAGGAAGGGGAGTACAGAGCGGTAGGAGTACCGCTTTTCGTAGTTGGGTAGCACCTTTGAGAGCGTTTTGCCCGGAGAGTAGTGGGACGAGTAATGCAGAGAGAGAGGGCGGAACTTGATGTAATTTTTTTGGTTTTTGGAATAAAATACAAGGTTCGGTTTGTTTGGTTTTCACCTTTGCTTCTGTTGCCTGAATCCCTGCACACATCACTGAAACAAACAAATCAGAATTTCTGTTCTGACTTGGCCCCTTGCTCAATAAGCAAATGGTCACTGTGACTGTCCTTGATAACTGGTCAAGGGGCCAAGCCTTTATCAACGAAGGCGAGGGAAAGATGTGGTGATGATAAATGCGACAGGCAAGCACACGAATGCAAGCGGTATTAAAAGCGAGATGCTGCACGTAAATGCAATCATGCAAAATTGATTTGTTTTCTTTTTATATTTGGCATTTTTTTGTTTTATCATAAAAAAGATTTTTTTTGCTTGCAAATATGTACATTTTCTCTTTTCCATTTTTTGTTGTTTTTATCATTTCAATTTTTTTTCTTGCTAACGCCTGGCAAGCACCCAAATGGCACCTAACCTACGTGAGACTGGGGTTTCTTACTAACCTCCCAGGTATCCTAAGTGCACATCTAGGTTGATTTGGGCCTCTAGACCCCTCGAATGATGATCCCGCCGGCTAAGACTTACCCTGATGACAATACCGTCATGCCATGCTTAGGCTCCCAGTCGCTTCCGACCACAGGGATTCACCCAAAAGGTGTTCGAGGTAAATGATTTGCCCGACCCGGGTCTGTTTCCTCACAACTCTAGATGGTATATGATGGAACACCCTGGAACCCTAACGACCAACCGCGCGACGCTGACCCGGAATCAGACGCCGTCGCACCCATAGGTGACGCGCTTGCATTGGCCTAAGCCCGAGGTTAAACAAGAAGACATCAAGGTGGTAAACAGGGGTCTTGACCAGCCAGAAACACGGAGACTCCTTCGCAGCGATAGCTTTTGCTTTTCAAAGTAGGCAACCAAATGTGCATATTAAAATAAGGTCGCAGACCCTGGGCAGTTTTCACCTTTCAGAAACTCCATCGAACCTTATCTTTAGAGGAAGAAGGAAGAGCGTGGGGTGATAAACCTCCTGAGAGGATCGGCAAAACCGTTAACCCGACGAGCGAATAAGGGCCCATTAACTCTTCCCTTTCGGACAACTTCGGACCAAATCTCGAGCATTTACATTCCACGGCCCCTTTTGTGGATTCAGACTTTTGCTTTGAGGGGTTCCGTTTATTGCAACAGGCACGGTCACGACCAGGCTTTTCTCTTGATTTTGATTTTGTATTTCTTTTTGTGAGGGAGATATAGTCGCTTGACGTTTGTGGGCTCCCTTTTCGTATGCCTGCGGGGACACTGCCCTCTTCTCGTGCTCTGATCGATGCTCGAGGAAATGGATCCTACTCTTGCCTTTAGGGTTTGAGTTTCGGTTTCTCATGCTCAGCGTTTTAAGGGCGCCGACTGTCTCATTTAGTCGAAGAGAAAAGAATAAAGATTACAGCTTCCGGAGATCTTCTGGGTGGGGCCCCACCGTAGGTGATGCTACCGACTTTTTTGAATAAAATACATAAGTAAGCACATGTTAGCTTCCTTCGAGCGAGCATAGGCCGACGTGGCCGGACAGGGATCTCCACGGTTCTGGCAAACCAAGACCCGGTGCCTGCCAAGCCTTAATGGGCCCTATCCTAACATGAAGGTTAGATGCAGGGACTTAACTACATGGTGACTGCCAGGCATCGGCATTTTGAATTTTCCATATTTTTAGTGGTTTTCAATATTTCTTTGTTTTTGATGTTTTTTATCTTTTCATCATTTTTTTTGTTTTGTGCTAAGGGTAGTATTTCTTAAGATAAAGCCCATTCCAAGGGTGGGATAACTCGGTCCCTTCGGCGTTGACTAGCTTGTAGGCGTTGCCAGGGTATATGGCTTGAATTACAAATGGTCCTTCCCAATTGGGTTGGAGCTTAGAACGCGGCCCTCCAGGTTTGACAAAAATTCTTTTTACGACCATCTCACCGACTTTGAATTTTCTCTCAACGACTTTCTTTTGGTAAAAGCGAGCGAGTCTATTTTGATACACACGCGCGTGCTCGGCAGCGGCCAGCCGCTTCTCATCCAAGAGTTCCAACTGGGCGAGGAGTGAATTACGACGATCGTCGAGGGGAAATTCCTCGTCCAATTGTACCCTGAGAGAAGGGATCAGAGTTTCGTACGGGACTACCGCTTCCATACCATAAGTAAGGGCAAATGGAGTCTGCCCGGTGGGGGTACGGATTGAAGTGCGATAGGCCCATAGGGCTTCGATAAGTTTTTCTGGCCAGTCTGAAAACTTACTAGACTCGCAGGTTTTTTTGATGATTTTGAGCAATGTTTTATTGGTGGCCTCCGCTTGGCCGTTACCTTGTGGGTAATAAGGCGATGAATGATGCAATGCAATTGCGTACCTTTTGCAGAGGTCCTGTAGGTCCTGAGAAATGAACTGTGGCCCATTGTCGGTGACGATTGTGCTCGGGACGCCGAACCTGGCAAGGATGTTCTTCGTGATGAACTTGCAGACTGTCGATGCCTTGATTTCCGCATAAGCTTCGGCTTCGGCCCATTTGGTGAAGTATTCCGTCGCCGTAAGGATGAATGATTTCTGCTTAGTGAGGGAATTGGGATCACCTAGGGGACCGATGATGTCGAATGCCCACATGGAGAAAGGCCATGGGGAGGAGATTGGATGAAGTGAGGAAGATGGTGAATGGATTTTATCGGCGTGAAGTTGACACTTGACGCACCTACGAACATAGACGGCACAATCCTCCTCCATAGTGGGCCAGTAAAAGCCTTGCCTAATGATCTTCTTGGCGAGCATCTGACTGTTCACATGGCCACCGCACACACCCGAGTGTGTCTCCTCTACACATTTCCAGACCTCATCGTCATCAAGACATCTCAACAGAATGCCAGTAAGGCTCCTTCTATAGAGTAGACCCCCAACCAATGTGTATTTCTGAGCCACTCTCCTTATGGCCTTCTTATCTTCTGTGGTGGCTCCTTCGGGATAAGACTGATCTTTGCAATATTTGACGATCTCGTAGAACCATGGTTTCTCCTCGTCGGTCAGCTCTTCTTCTGCCTCTGCCAACATGATTTCCCTCTTCTCACGGATTTCTTCCTGTAGGATCTTCCTTGCTATCCTGTCTTTGATGTTCACGTAGGAAGCGTCATCAATTGCAGGTGCGTGAAGTTTGTAGATGGAAATGGACTTAAACCATCTCCCTAGAGGGAACCTTATGGCCGAAGCCAACGAGGCAAGGGCATCAGCGAGGATATTCTGATGACGAGGGACATGAACAAAGATCAATTTGGTGAACAGTTTGGCAAAGGGAACAGCGAGTTCTTGGTATGGTTTGAGCTTAGGATCGCGGGTGCGATACTTAGTGAGCACCTGGCGAAGAATGAGTTGACTGTCACCCACGACTCACAATTCGGTGACACGAAGAGAATGAGCGAGTCCCAAGCCAGCTAGAAGAGCTTCATATTCGGCTATATTGTTGGTGACTAGGAATTTGAGTTGGTACGCTAGTGGGAATGTAAGGCCTTCAGGCGACAGGAGGGCAACGTCGATTCCTTTCCCTTGAGAATTTAGAGCTCCATCGAAATATAACGTCCACATGTAATCATCTGATTGGTTGATGGACATTAGTTCCTTATCTGGAAACTCTGATTGGACAGGATCAAACTTGGGAAGAGGATGGTAAGCGAGATGCTCGGCTATGGCATAACCTTTAATTGCCTTTTGCTGGATATAAGTGATGTCAAACTGAGAGAGAAAACTTTGCCAGCGTGCTAGCCTGTCCGTCAGGACGGATTTCTCCAGAAGGAACTTGATGGGATTCATGCGAGCAATCAAATGGACCTCATGAGCCAGGAAGTAGTGTTTCAATTTCTGCACTACCCAAACGAGGGCAGCACAGGTTTTCTCCATGATTGTGTACTTCTGCTCACAGGAGTTGAGGAGTTTGGAGAGGTAGTAGGTCGCCCGTTCCTTACCTTCTTCATCAGCTTGTGCGAGGACGGCTCCCACAGAGTCATCCAAGACTGAGATGTAGAGGATCAGAGGTCTCTCCGGTTTGGGTGGGATGAGAACGGGCGGACTAGCCAAATATTCCTTTAACCCTTCAAAAGCTTTCTGACACTTAGAATCCCAGTGGAATTCTACCCCCGGCTTGGTCAACTCGTAGAAAGGTCTACACCTTTGTGAGTGCTGAGACACAAACCGACGGATGAACTGCAGCCTCCCAATTAGACCTCGAACTTCTCTTAAATTTCTAGGGGGCGGCATATCCCTGATGGCTTTGGCTTTGTTGGGATCTATTTCAATCCCTCTTTTGCTCACAATAAAACCCAGTAATTTGCCTGATGACACACCAAACACACATTTTTTTGGGTTCATTTTCAGTTGGAACTCCCTTGATCTTTGCAACACCTTAGCTAAAACCCTTGGATGTTCTTCCCTGGTTCTTGATTTCACCAATAAATCATCCACGTACACCTCCAGATATATGTGCATCATGTCATGAAATATGGCCATCATGGCTCTTTGGTAAGTAGCTCCAGCATTCTTTAATCCAAATGGCATGACCACGTAACAGTATGTCCCCCATGGCGTAGTGAATGACGTTTTCTCCTGGTCATCTTCTGCCAACCGAATTTGATTATACCCCGAAAATCCATCCATGAATGAAAGGGTCTCATAACCTGCGGTGTTATCAACTAACACATCAATGTGAGGCAAGGGGAAATCGTCCTTTGGACACGCGCGGTTAAGGTCCCGGAAGTCGATGCAAATCCTGACTTTGCCATCCTTCTTCATGACTGGGACAATATTTGCCACCCATTGGGGATAGAGGACGACTCTAATGAACCTGGCTTTGTGGAGCTTGTCGACCTCTTCTTTCATTTTTAGAGCCATTTGAGGGTGGAAACGTCTTAACCTTTGTTTTACCGAGACGGCCCCTGGTTTTAAAGTTAAGCGGTGTTCGACCAGGGTGGGATCCAGCCCCGGCATGTCCTCGTAGCTCCATGCAAACGTGTCCTTATACTTTTTAAGAACTTGGACCAATGCCTCTTCTTCAGAGGGTGGCAGATTATCACTTATGAGGATGATCCTAGGGTCTTCCTCAGTTCCCAAGTTCACTTCCTTGGTGGACTCTTCTACCGCGGCTGACGGCCCGTCGAATCTCCTTACTCCACTAGCATATGCGGCAGCCGCATCCTCATATTCTTCACCCTCATCTTCACTAGGGTATTCCTCATCTGTGATCTCATAAACTCCATACCCTTCATCAATTGCACAGTTATCCTCGCATTCCATTTCTGGTAACTGGATGGGATCTTCTAATAACTGAGGGATGGCAAGGAGGGCCTGACACCTAACGGCTAAATCTAGAAGGAACCGACGAGGGATCTGCCTACCCTTGGATTTCTTCCTAGGTACTACCCTTGACCTAGACTGACTGACATTATTTACAGAAGGAGAGAAGGTTGAAGGGGATGGTGAAGAATGTACAGGGACAGGCCCCTCGAAGGAGGGGTGAAAAAGGTCGCTCATCGGACCTTGGACGGGTGGCTCGCGAAGCGAGACGCACCCATGTGAGATGTAGGAGGTTTCCTCAACAAAGATGTGTTGCTGGGGAGTTTGAAAATTGACGTTTTTTTTTCATTTTCATTTTTGATGACAAAACAACGAAAAGAGATCGTAGGGGAGAGGAAGGTAGTTATGGCTAGAGGGTTGGGAGGCTCATGGAGCAGATCGTGATTGAAGACCTGACGTGGGTCGAGAAGTCCGCGCAGGTATGCGAGAAGAGAGGGGGACCTGGGGAGATCATCAGACAATCGTCTGGCCCAGGGAGAAGACAGCAACGGTGGCTGTGATGAGTGAACGGAGAAGATGACGGCTGATAAACCGTCGATAGTGATGGTGACAGCGGATGAAGATCCGCCGATGACCAGGTCCTTCTGGCGAGGACAAGGATAGCTTGGAACCTTGGCAACAATGGTGGTATTCTCTGGCATTCCGGAGGTCAATGACGGCCCCTCGAGCTGCGGAGGCGAGAACATCCTTCCTAGCGCAATAGAAACATCCGGTATATCGAACCATTTGTCCCATTCGCATTCTGGATCTTTGATCTTGCCTCTTTTGGTAATCCTGGAATATCTTTCAGCTGAATACACAACATGTAACCTCCCACGTGCTTCTAGCGGATAATCCCTCATCTGAATAACGGGCCCTTTGTTGAAGTGGTTTGTTAGGGTCCATGTGAGGGGCTTCCAATCCGCCTTGAATGGTCCTTTGAAACCCAGACCAAACCTGTGATTCGGCTTAACTTCTGTTGGCGGCTTCAGCCTACCTTGCAGTTGCGCGCCCAAACCCCTGCCCTGCTGATAGCCGATGTTCCTCATAATCTCCCAACCTTTGGAGTGAAAGGGGAGATGCGGTGTTGTTACCTTGACCAGCTCCTTGGGCGCTAGCGGAACGTGAGATACATCATGCACATCCAGCAGCGACAATATGGGCCGGTGAGACGGCCAAACGGAGGGTAGAGAGGTGTTGATAGCATCCACCGTGGGAAGGACAGGCGTACTTACCACCTTAATAATTCTTCCGTTGTAAGGAAACTTCAAGCATTGATGGTTGGTGGAAGGTACGGCATCTGCGGCTTCAATATAAGGGCGACCCAGTATGGCCTTGAATGTAGGGTCCATGTGGAGAATATGGAATTCCGTGGAGACTGTCATAGGGCCTAGCCCTACTCTCAGAATGATCATCCCCTGTGGTGGTCTTTTGCTATTGTCATAAGCTGTGACCGTGATCGAGGAAGGTCTGATCTGTTCCTCGTCAACCCCGCACATCCGAAGGGTGCTCATGGAGATCACGTTTATGGATGCGCCTGTGTCTACAAGGCACGGGTTTACGGATACCTCATTAACTTTTATCGAGACACACAACGCATACTTCCGAGCTTCCCTGGGAGCGAGCTCATAGTTGTGGAATATGATGGCTGGTTGTGTGTCCGTTGGGGTCAAAACGGCCGAAATCTTTTCTGCGGGGAGGTCCTCATTTACCATGACCCTTTGAAGATATTGCATCAAGGCCGCCTGATGTGACGTGGATCTTTGGAGCAGCTCGAGGATGGAGATCCGAGCGGGCGTCCTATCTAGGTGTTTCAGCAAATCATATTGTGTTCCAGGGACGGACTTTTCCAACTGCTCTCCATCCTTTTCTTGCTGAGACTGCTCGGGATTCTGACTGTCCTGGGGGAAAATCCTGTGGAAAATCCTTCCACTTCGGAGCACCATTGCCTGTGGCTTTTGTACCTCTACAGGGGCAGCAGTGGATTGCAGCAGAGGTTTGAGGGGCAGTGACGGGGGAATGGTTGGTAGAGCAGGGGTGATGACGGGAGCAGGGGTCCTGATGAGGGGCTTACTAGGCGGAGGTATGGCGGAGGTAGGGGGAACACCATGTGGGTTACGACGGATGAGGGGCTTGGAAGGTGGAGGTAAGGTGGTGGTGGGTAAGGCTTGAGATGGGCGGCGGGTGATGAGTGGTTTTGAGGGCATTGATGGCGGTGTTGTGGGGGCAAAAGGGGTTACGCACGGTTGACGGGTGATAAGGGGCTTAGAGGGCATAGGGGCAACTGCGGTGGAGGTGGGCGGTGGAGTGGAGGAGTGAGAGGAGATGGGAAGGTGTGAAGGCGCAACGGGGGGTGTCGGCTGATAGGTTATTGGGGTGCGAATAAGGGGGCACGATGGCAGTGGAAATGGTGAAGGCGATGCATATGCGGGTTGGTGGGAAAGAGGTGCTACCCGGGCGACACAAGGGAGTTGCATGATGATAGGGTTGGTGGTGGAAAGAATAGAGGCATTTTCCAGGTGCCATACCTGCTCCCTCCCGACTTCCGGGAAGGAGAAGATGGGGTTCACCTGATGATTGGGCTGCTGGTGCTCTGGTAGTGGATTTTGGAGGATGCCCATGTTTGGCTGCTATTGTGGTACCTGCTGAGGCTGTTGTTGTTGTTGTTGTGGTGCTTGTTGCTGTTGTTGTAGCTGTCGTTGTTGCTGTGGTTGCTGCTGTTGTTGTTGCTGTCTAGGAGGAGGTCTCCTGGCCTTCATCATGGTGACTCATCGCCTCATTTCATCCCAATCTATTTGATGTTCATCGTTCATATCATAGATATAATCTCTGAAATGAAAACAGTTTTCCACTGTATGACCCGGCTGTCTATGGAAGACACAATATCTGGAAGTGTCGACGTTCGTGGGCCATATGGCTCTCTCCTTAGGCAAGGTGAGAAAATTAGCAGCCATGAGAGCATTGAAGATATCTGATAACGATTCCGGCAAAGGTGGGTAATGAGCTCTCCTAGGTCCAAGTGGCCTCCTCTGTTGTTGGGGGCCATAATCCCCGGGTGGTGGAACCTGAGTATATTGAGGAGGTCGCTGTTGTTGTTGTTGAAGATGGAAGGGTTGAGGCATATTGTTCTGGAGGAGATTGCTTTGCGGTGGAGGATGAGAAGGGAACGAACCTTGTTGGAGAGGAAGCAGGGGCATTTGTGGAAGCCTGGGGTTTGCCACATAGTTAGCGTCGTTGACCGCATTCACTTGCTCATTCGTCACGACCCCTTCTGTCGTTCCGCCTGGGACGCCAGTGCCCGGCTTCCTAAACACCTTCGGCTTTGGTGGCTCGAACATGTGCATGAGAGGAGAATCTTTCAGTTGCGTCTGGACATACCGAGCCCTCTCGTACAGTTCCTCCATGGTGTTAAGCTTGTTCATTGCCAGGATATGCCTAAACTGGGGGGTAGCATTTGATATAATCATCTTCACCTGCTCTGGCTCTGAGATGGTATCCTTTATCCTTTCTGCCAGGGATCTCCATCTATCAGCGAACTGGACGAAATTTTCGTCCGGCTTCATTTTTTCGGCGACCAGGTCGGTGATAGAAAGAGACGGGCCAACTCGGTCCCGGTATCTCTGTAGGAACTTCCTCTGAACCACGTCGAAGTCCTCAGCCTCGCTTGGCTCTAGGGCGTAGAACCATTCCAACGCAGGGCCATCTAATGACCTCCTAAAGAGGTATGCCAGAGATCTTTTATCATTTTGCCAAAACGAGGACTCGTACATGAAGTCCTTCAAATGGGTAGAGGGGTTGCCAGTGCCGTTGTACCTACGGTACGTGGGCATCTCAGAAGGGGGAAGGCGAAATATTGGTAGGATAGGCAGAGAAACCTCAGGGGTGGATTTCACATCCACCCTTTTTTGTAAGTTCCGGAATTGCTCGTCCATCTTATTCAGTTTATTCAAGAGGGACTGGGTGAACGGGTCAATTGGTGAAGGTGGCACTTGCCAGGCAGAAGCGGTAGGCCTCCCAGAGGCCTGAGAAGGAAACCTAGGACAGGAGGGATATTGGGGTCTACCAACGGGTAGGCCCGGTGGGATTTGTGTTTGAAGGGTGGCTTGCGCCGGAGATTGGGAGGGGAGTTGGAAGGAGGGAGGCTGGTGATTTGCCTGCCCGAGAGGTGAGGAGGAGGGAATGGCCTGCATAGACTCTTGGACAGGGGTTGTAGTCGGACTCAGCTCCGCAGGAGGGGGGGGGACTGATTTCCCTTTTAGAATGGCCTGGAAGGCCTGAAGTTGCTCAGGGTTGAGTTGGGTGTTGGCGAGGACACCTAACAGGGCGGAGATGTCCTGGGGGGAAGATGTATCCCCGGCAGCATTCGGCACCTCATGTGAGGAGTCGTGGGATGGACCAGCGTCCATAGCGTAGACATGAGGCCCGCCTTGGTAGCCCTGGTCCGGGCTATATTCTACGTAAGAGCCATGACCCGAGTCATGCATTTGAGGCTCATAGCCGAAGGCGTTAGCCTCGAAAGCATCGTAATCATACTCGGCCATCCTTAACACCTTTCCAGAACGTAATAACATACACCAGCACACAAGCAGCAGAGATTAACACACAAGTGGATGCTTTACGTCTCTTTTTGTTTTTGTTTGAACTCTTTTTTTTCTTTTTAACGATTGTAAAAATTCTCACAAAATGTGCAAAAATCCTAGTTGCACCTTTGTTTTACCGCCGTGTGAACTAGGGACACTCGACTCACCGCGAATGGGGTAACTAAGCTCCGGGGAACTTCAACGGTACAACCTGCCCAGTGAACGAAGGGGAATCCTTCGCTGTCGGGGACTTATGGAGGTCCCAGTGAAAGAGATCCTAGTCTGTCGAGAGGAATTCCCGACAGAGAGTCCTTCTTTCACCAAGAGGGGGTGATCCTAAGAAAGAAATAGAAAGAAAGATAGAAAAGAGGGATGGACGTATGCGATGAAATGCTGACAGATATATAGAGCATAACAGGATAACAAGACGATCAACGTATAACAACGCACAAGAGATGGTAAGGCAAACTACAAGAAGGTGCAAGGGTAACACACAACAAATGATAAAATGAATCACAAGAAGCTGCAAGGGTAATTGTAAGAAAGCAACTGAGAGATGAAGAACACGTAAAAGATGATAAAGCAAGTCAAGGGCTGCAAGAGTAACTAAAAGAAAGCAACTGATGTCCCACCGTGATCGCCAATCTGTGGACTGCCGAATGGAGATCCACTTAAAAGGGAACGAGAAACGCGAGCGACGGGCTACAAACTCGCAATAACTAAAAGCTAAAGGGGGAAGGGGTCATGCAACATGTCAACAGAGAAAAGAGCATACGTAGGATGCCAAAGGGATGTGATCGCCAGAGGGGTTACCTCAATGAAAAGAAATGATCACGTGTACCTGGCACAAGGCACGGAAACTGTGAATCATCAAGAGCGGGAAATGGTGGGTTGCTTCTTCCTCCCCCTTCGGCCGGCCGACGGGGAGGGCTTTCCTTGAGTACCCTTGCAAAGCAACGACAAACAAATAACAAGTGGATCAGAAAGACGAAGGTGCAGCAATCAATTCTAGCGATGCAAGTAACGAAATGACGGCCGGACACACACCTGGTTGGTGTTGTCTTTTAAACCCCTCTCGGACACGAGTAGGAGGAAAATGCTTATGATGGATGGTGATGATACCAACGTAGGAACAGGAAGAGACTCCCCCAAAAAGGGGGTGAAAATGCGATATGATGAATGCAAGATATCTAAGGAAAAAGAGAGGAGAATGGCTTATTGGATGGCCGATGGCGAGATCCGGCGGAGTCTCGGTAGCGTAGGGATGACGTGGGAGCGCGACGGGCGAAGACGGCCTTTCTCCTGTGAGCACGGGCACCCAGGAATCTGGTAGAACCTCACCTACAAAACACCCACGGGTTAGGAATGGAATCCGACAGCCTCCCGGCGCTCTCTTTTTCGACCCCTGGACTGAGGGGGGTAGGCCTTTATTTATAGAGCTCTGGAGGATGGAGGCGTCCAGGGGCCTGGACGCCTCCATGATTTGGCTCTTTTTTAAACGACAATCTGACCGGCTGACGGATGGTCAGTGGCCAGGGGCACCCGTGACCTGAGTGATGGAGGCGTCCAGGGGCCTGGACGCCTCCATTGCATTGGATCCCTTTCGAACTACAATCCAGCCAACGGATAGTCGGGGTCTGAGGTGCCCGTGAGCTGAATGATGGAGGCGTCCAGCGGCCTGGACGCCTCCATTATTTGGATTCTTTTTAAACGACAGGCTGAGCAACGGTCGGGTAGTGGCCAGGGACGCCCGTGAGCTGAATGATGGAGGCGTCCAGGGGCCTGGACGCCTCCATGATTTGGATTCTTTTCAAACGACAGACTGAGCAACGGTCAGTCGATGGCCGGGGCCGCCCGTGAGCCAGATGATGGAGGCGTCCAGTCTCCTGGACGTCTTCAAGAATATATATATATATATATATATATTTATTTATTATTTTATTGTTTTTTTCAAATTTTTGTGTCATTTATGGAGGCGTCCAGCCTCCTGGACGCCTCCATGATTTTTCTGATTTTTTAATTTTTTTAATTATTTTTATTTATGGAGGCGTCCAGGCGCCTGGACGCCTCAATGATTTTTCAATTTTTATTATTATTATTATTATTATTATTATAATTATATGAATTTATGGAGGCGTCCAGTCTCCTGGACACTTCCACGATTTTTCACGGAAAAATTCAGAAAAATGTAAAAAAAATCAAAAAAATAGGAAATCACCAGAGCAATTAAAAATGTGAAGGCCGCCTTGGGGTATCATAGTGTAATATGAGATTTACTCACTGTAACGTCAAGAACGGCGTGTCTACAATTGCTAGTTCTTGAGATATAATTTCCTACTGAGCGTTCGCTCACTCAGTGTTTCCCTACTTTTCAGGTAAGTCCGACGATGAGGGAATTCAATCTGATCGGGAAAGTCAAGAGTGAAAGAGTTAGAGCTCCTCAAGCATCAATTAGTCCTGTCTTTTCTCTATTTTTCTTGAGTCAAGCGTTGTATTTTTATTTTATTGAGTCTAGTATTTGCAAGGGTTTGTAATAGACATATTCTTATTAAAGGAATTAATGGATTGGGTTATCTTTATATTTGCGCACTCTGTCTTTGTGTCGAATACACTACTACTCTGATTGACATGATTGATATAAACTCGTCGCGCATCTCCGGGTACCTTCCGCGCTCGGGGCGTGACAGTTTTTGTGGTATCAGAGCCTAGGGTATTCAATTCCTAGGAAAACCCAAGTCCAAGGATAGGTTCAAACCTTTAACCAGTGAGATTGGGTAGAACCAAGGGTTGAGTTAACATAAAAACTTAAAAGCCCTTAACGCGAGTATATACTAACATAGTTATTGTAATTGTAGGATAATGGCTGCCGAACGTGCTCAGTGGCGCAACATGCAGCGTACACTCCAAGGCATGACCCAAGTGCTGCAACAAGTAGCACAGGGAGGTGCACAACGAGCCGGAAGTCTCCACCAAGTCTTCAAGAACATGAACCCTCCCAAATTCATGGGTTCTACTGATCCGGATGACGCAGAACACTGGATCAGGGAGACGGAGCGTATATTCCATGTTATGCAGTGCACGGATCAAGATAAAGTCTTATTAGCTACTTTCCAACTAGAAAGGGATGCCCGATGCTGGTGGGAGTCAGTCGAAGCTACTATAAATCAAGACCAAATTACTTGGGAAGAATTTGTTGAACATTTCAACAATAAATATTTTTCAGACCGAGTCCAAGAAAAGAAAGCTACCGAATTTGCCGCACTCAAGCAACGGTCATTATCGGTGGCGGAGTACAAGGCACAATTCTCTAGATTGTCTCGGTATGCTAAGCACTTAGTTAGCACCGAGAAGATGAAAGCTAGGAGGTTCCTTAACGAGCTCAGGCCCCAATATATTACCCAGCTGGCGCCAATGGATATTCAGGTCTATTCAGAGATAGTATGTCGAGCTCAATTGTTAGAAGATGCCACGGAGCTATCAGATAGATTCCGTGGGAAGGATAAGAAGGAACAAGTTACAAGTTCGGGTTCCTTTAAACCCAACTTCAAGAAGAGGCCTAGCACTGGAGGTACTTCTTCTCAAGACCAGAAGTTTAAGAAGACCAAGCCCTTCTCCATCACCACTACTACACCTTCGAATATAATATGCAAGCATTGTGACAAGGCTGGTCATAAAGCTGAAGAGTGCTGGAGGAAACTTGGAGCATGTCTCCGTTGCGGGAGCCGTGAGCATCGGATTCCCGATTGCCCATTACTTAATGATCAAATCGGTGACGAAAAGCGCCCGGTAAGCAAGAACACTCGTCTTCACGCAATTAAGGAGACCGAAGAAGAAGAAGGCGGACTAGTAGAAGGTACACTGAAAGTTTGTTCTAAGTATGCACATGTCTTATTTGATACGGGTGCATCACATTCTTTTATTTCCAAGAAGTTTGCTAACCCACTACCTATGGAACCGGAATGGATGAAAATAATTTTATCTACTCCTCTCGGAAACGAAACCGATATTACTCACCATTATCAAAACTGTGAAGTCTTGGTAAAAGGAAGAAATCTTCCTATCGATCTCATATGTTTAGATCTAAAGGAGTATGATGTCATACTGGGAGCGGATTGGTTATCCAAATACCAGGCAACAGTCGATTGCCACAATAGCAAGGTTACTTTCAAGGACTTTCCAGAACTAGTCTATTCTAGCCCTAAGAGTCGGAGCGAGTCACCTCTTATTTCGGCTCTCCGAGCTAGCAAGCTAATAAGGAAAGGATGTGTATCTTTCCTTGCATTTGTCACGATTAAGGAGGCTAAGGAAACTAAGATAGAAGATATCCCAGTTGTGCAAGAATTTCCGGATGTGTTTCCGGAAGATTTGCCTGGATTACCCCCACAAAGAGAAGTGGCCTTCACCATCGACTTAGTCCCTAGTGCTGGACCTGTTTCTAAGGCACCTTATAGAATGTCCCCTGCTGAACTCAAGGAGTTAAAGGAGTAATTAATGGAACTTCTTAAGAAAGGATTCATTAGACCGAGTACTTCCCCGTGGGGAGCGCCTGTGCTATTTGTAAAGAAGAAGGATGGATCCATGAGACTATGCATCGACTATCGACAGTTGAATCATCTCACTATCAAGAACAAGTATCCATTGCCGAGAATCGATGAGTTATTTGATCAAATATCTGGATCCAAGTATTTTTCAAAGATTGATCTCAGGTCAGGATATCACCAACTAAGGATCAAGGATGATGACATTCATAAGACCGCATTCAGAAACAGGTATGGCCATTACGAGTTTGTTGTTATGCCTTTTGGACTAACAAATGCCCCTGCTGCCTTTATGCAGTTAATGAATAGTATATTCAGACCTTATTTAGATCCATTCGTGGTGGTTTTTATTGATGATATATTAATATATTCCAAGACTAAGGAAGAGCATGAGGAGCATTTGAGGATTGCATTACAAATATTAAGGACAAACCGATTATATGCCAAGCTCAGCAAGTGTGAGTTCTGGCTTGAAGAAGTAACTTTCCTCGGACATGTGATATCAAAGGATGGATTATCTGTAGATCCATCAAAGGTTGAAGCTGTGAAGAATTGGGAAAGACCGACCAATGCTAGCGAGATCCGAAGTTTCTTAAGTCTTACCGGCTATTACAGGCGATTCATCAAGGATTTCTCTAAGATCAACGTGCCGCTTACTAGGCTAACTCGCAAGGAGATCCGTTATGAATGGAGTGAGGAATGTGAAAGAAGCTTCCAAAATCTCAAGGATCATCTAACTACAGCTCGGGTCTTAGCGTTACCAATGGAAGGAGAGAAATTCGAGGTATACACTGATGCTTCTGGCATTGGCCTCGGATGTGTTCTAATGCAACAAGGAAAGGTTATAGCTTATTCTTCTCGTCAATTGAAGAAGCATGAAGAGAACTACCCCGTCCATGACTTAGAATTGGCCGCGATGGTATTTGCACTTAAAATATGGAGACATTATCTTTATGGAGTACAGTTTACTATATACTCTGATCACAAGAGTCTCAAGTATCTCTTTTCACAAAAGGAACTAAATATGAGGCAAAGACGTTGGCTAGAATATCTCAAGGACTTCGACTTCAATATACAATATCATCCCGGAAAGGGTAACCATGTAGCAGATGCCCTTAGTCGAAAGCCGAGAGCACTGTTAGCCAATTGTATGATTCAAGAATGGAAATTGCTGGAGCAATTCTCTGAACTCAATATAAGCATGGACACAGACTTTCAATGTGTCACATTATCTCATATAAGCATTCATCCAGACCTATTATCTGAAATACGAGCGCTTCAAGATAATGACCCAATATTAGTAGAGATCAAAGGCAAACTGGAAGGACAATCTGATTTCCAAATAACTTGTGAAGGAAGATTAATGTTCAGGAATAGAACTTGCATACCGGATTGTCCCGAGTTAAGGAAGAAGATCTTAGATGAAGCTCATAGATCAAGGTACACGAATCATCCAGGATCAACCAAAATGTACCAAGATGTGAAGAGGAATTTTTGGTGGCCCAACATGAAAAGGGAAATAGCAGACTATGTATCACGCTGTCTCACTTGCCAACAGGTCAAGGCAGAACACCAAAAGCCTGCTGGAAAATTACATCCTCTAGATATTCTCAAATGGAAGTGGGAGAATATTAGTATGGATTTCATTATGGGTTTATCTAAATCAAAAGGAGGACATGATGGAATATGGGTTATTATTGACCGATTGACTAAATCGGCGCATTTCTTGCCAATAAAGAGCCAATGGTCAGTTGATGTTTTGGCTGCATTATACATCAAGGAAATAGTCAGATTACATGGTATTCCTGTTTCAATCGTGTCTGACAGAGATCTCCGTTTTACTTCTCATTTTTGGAAGGGACTACAACATTCGTTATGAACAAGGCTTAACTTTAGTACAGCTTTTCATCCTCAAACGGATGGTCAGACCGAGAGAACTAATCAGGTGGTTGAAGATATGCTCAGAGCTTGCATCATTGATTTCGATGGAAGCTGGCATGATCACTTGCCGTTGGTGGAATTTGCATACAATAATAGCTACCAGGCAAGTATACAAATGGCACCTTTCGAAGCTTTATACGGAAGGAGTTGCCGATCACCCTTATGCTGGGACGAAGTTGGAGAGAAACAACTGCTAGGTCCAGACATGGTAAGGGTTACCACTGAAAGAATACAATTGATTCGAGAAAGACTGCAAGTTGCTCAGTCTAGGCAAAAGGCTTATGCCGACACGAGAAGGAGAGATCTTGAGTTCCAAATCGGAGATCATGTATTTCTCAAGATATCGCCGGGATGTGGCATACGGAGATTTGGTGTTAAGGGCAAGCTTACACCAACATTCATTGGACCTTTTGAGATATTGGAAAGAGTTGGCGAGGTGGCTTATCGCATCGCATTGCCTCCTCAATTGTCCGATGTTCATAATGTGTTCCATATATCTATGTTGAAGAAGTATGTACACGATCCATCACATATTATTGAACATGGAGACTTAGTTATCCAGAAGGATCTCACATATGAACAGAAGCCCATAAAGATACTAGATCGTGAAGTACGTACCCTAAGGAATAAGGTTATTCCCACGCTAAAGGTACAATGGAATAAGAGTTCCGAGCATGAAGCCACATGGGAGACCGAGGAATCCATGAGGAAGCGATTCCCAGAATTATTTTAAGGTAATAGGCTCTACACTCTTCACATGTATATGCGATTGAATTTGGGGACCAAATTCTTTTAAGTGGGGGAGGGTGTAGTAACCCTGGAAAAATAAAGATTTTTAAAATAAATCAAATTAGAATAAATAAATTCTTAATTAGTCAAAATAGGCTAAAAGATTTAAGTAAGTAAAAGAAAAATCAAGAGGAACAAATAAATAGAACCAAAAATGTGAATAACGCCTTGATTCAAGGCGCTAATTAAAAATTAAACGCCTCTGGCTAAGGCGTGAATTGAAAAAGGGACGCCCACTGGACAAGGCGTCAATTCTCAAACGGCCAAAATAATAAAAAAAAAGGAAGTAAATGTAACGCCCTCCACTTGGGCGCGTTTTTCACAAGAAACGACATAGGCAAAGGCGTCAATTTAAATTCAATGCCCTCACTTAAGACGTCAATTCAGTTCGAGTTTCGTTCGACCTAGGAGACTATCCAGAGCAAGTTCTGGATAACTACGAGGGAGATTGATTATAGAAAGAACTCTAATAGGGAAATATTACTCCCAATACAATACTAACCCCCTTAGGATTCTAAAAACCCTATAAACAATCCTTGTCCATCAAACCCTAAAATCTATTTGGTCGAAGCTCTGCTGCTGCGTACGTGAAGAACAGGTGATGTTCTTCTTCCCTTGCCTTCAGGTTACGTATGTGAAGATTATTAATATCTTCTCCTTCTTCATTTACAGGTAGCCTGTGACAGTTTTTATTGAAGAACGTGATTCTTCATCATCTTCTCCTTCTTCCTCCGGTAATCAGAAGACTCTGTTGCTAACAGAGAGTCCTTTTCTCTTCACAAATCTTAACTGAGTCTTCACACAGATCATCAGGTAGGTTTTCTCAAGAACGTAGCCAAACTAACTCCAGTTGCTAGTAATCCCTTCTGTCATACATGCATATAGTTTTATTATGGTTTCAGATGTTTTCCATGTAATTTTAAAAAGAAACGCCCTTGACAAGGGCGCTAATTTAAAGAAGCGACCCACACTAGGACGCTAATTCTTGTTTTGACGCCCTACATAGGAGTCGTCAATTTCATATAAATCGATAATTACCCATGTTTAAAATTCTATATCTATGAAACCATGAACCTAATCTAATGCATGTTCATCCTGATTGAATCCTGCTATTTTTCTGGTCCTGACCATGTACCTGTTTTCCTGAAATTTATTATCTGAAATTTGGAAAATTATTGCATTAACGACCTGCACAAGGTCGTCTCTTATTGAACTGACGCCCCCGACCAGGGCGCTAATTGACAAGTAACGCCCCTGTCCAGGGCGCGTTTTTGTTAAAATTCCAGAATATTGATTTTTCTGCATAATAGAAATATTGAAGGGACGACTAATGTATAAGTCATCAAATTGTGAATAAACGCCCCTGAGTAAGGCGTTAATTGGATAATTAATGACTTAGCTTAAGTCGCTATTTTCTGTATTACTGTTTTACACTGATTACTGTCACCGAAGGGTTATATATATATATATATATATATATATATATATATATATATCGGCACTATATTCCAGTCCGTGAATATAGTCCCATGTTTCATGATGTTTTTATCACACTACCCTCAATTCTCATTGACATACAAGCTCTCCATTGGACATTCTGTTCTTTTGGACTAGCAAGTTAGTCATAGAGACCTCCGTAAGACTCCTCGAGCCTTGGATTCCCTCAAGGCCGACTGAGCTGGTTGTACCATAAAAACCCATTACATTATTTGCTTGCCATGTCACTCTAAAGAAACATGGTATACCGGCCCTCATGTTATGCAAAGTGTGTATCATGAGAATTCTCTTAATGGGATAAGGTTATCATGCCATTTGATGCTGTTCTTGTAAACCCCAATTCTATATTCAACATGATGTTCTTGTGGACCTCAATTCTATATTAAGAATGAGGACGTCTTGCCATTGATGTGTTGTTCATGTGGACCTCAATTCTATATAAAGAGTGTCCATACTTGCTTGTCATGGTACCCAAGTTAGGGAACCAATTCCACCTACTTTTATCGATAATCGTGATTGTACCGTTATTATCGCCTTTCTATGTCAAGTGTCATATTTTGGACTCTATTCTATCAAAGTCTATCCTACGTGTCTACAAGCTTTATCCTTGAAATTTCATATTGGCTATATACAAAAGTGGATATTAAAAATACATGATTAATGCCTACGCATATAGGGCCCGATCTGGTCCTGGGAGGAGCACCCGAAAGTACTTGTGCCCATGGGAGTTGATTGATCACGGTATTGGCATTATACCGAAGTGCATGACTAGCTTGATTGAACATTCCACAAATCTTGTACTTGACTTGATATTACATGACTTGCGTGGCCCGAGAAAGGGTAATTGTATACTTGCTTGACTTGAAACAAAATAGCCAAATTCCAACATGACATGATGAGTTTACTTGCTTGAATATCTTGATGTCTTTTGATATAAGCTCTTGAAAGTTCATGACTAGTACTTCCTGCTATCTTATTGTTATCCACTCTCTCTATCTTGTCGTTTTGCGAGCATGCATAGCTATAGTGCATTCATAGAAAAATGTAATTACTTAAACCCATTGCTAGTTCTTGAGATATAATTTCTTACTGAGCGTTCGCTCACTCAGTGTTTCCCTACTTTTCAGATAAGTCCGACGATGAGGGAATTCAATCTGATCGGGAAAGTCAAGAGTGAAAGAGTTAGATCTCCTCAAGCGTCAATTAGTCCTGTCTTTTCTCTATTTTTCTTGAGTCAAGCATTGTATTTTTATTTTATTGAGTCTAGTATTTGCAAGGGTTTGTAATAGACATATTCTTATTAAAGGAATTAATGGATTGGGTTATCTTTATATTTGCGCACTCTGTCTTTGTGTCGAATACACTACTACTCTGATTGACATGATTGATATAAACTCGTCGTGCATCTCCGGGTACCTTCCGCGCTCGGGGCGTGACACCTTAAGCCTTGGACTTAACCTATGACATGACATTTTCCTAGGACTTCTAAGCCTAGGCTCTGATACCACTTTAACTGTCACGCCCCGAGCTTTTAGTACAGCGGAAGATGATTTCGGGAACGTGAACAGCCGGTATAGTAAGCCTCTCGTAAGCAAGAACAATCAGAGCGCAAGACAATCACATAGAAGCAATTGCACAAGTAATGTATTCAAACCTTCAACTTTGTTTCTTTATCAAATAATCCCAAAGTACATCTTGACTTAATGACTATTTGGACTCAATAAAGTAAAGATTACATAAATACTGGACTAGACACTAGATACTAAGGCTTCTCTCGTTCACTGGTTCTTCAATCACTCTCGGACCCGTTACTTGAAAAATCCGAATCCGACTCACTTGTACTTCCTGAAACATTGAGAAAATAGGTATGAGCACACATGCCCAGTAGGTATCTTCGTATCAACATGAAGGCAATGTTAAAATGATTAATGCTTTAGCTCTAGATCACAAGGTAAAAATGCGATGAACGATCGGTATAAACCAAGTAATCAACAACATAGAATCGCAAGACAATTAGAAAGAATAGACAAGATTGATGATATAGCATGAACAAGAAAGATTAATCGTGTAGATATAGTTTTGGCCTTTCATGAACAAGAATGTACGAGCATGTAACTAGAAAGTACTTTACACAACCTTGCAAAGGCTATGCACTAGAAAGTCATGTAACAAGCAAGCAAGTACTCTTCGCTTAATAGTAAGTACTTTATGAATTTACGTGGATCTTCACTTATTTATAAAGAAAGTACTCCCAGTGCAATGCGACGTTAGTAGCATCATATCCCATGATTTTAATAGTATGTTTTCGATAATCAGCCGAGGGGATTAACATAGAGCCCTTGAACACAATCAGTGCTCGAACGCATCTTCAAGTATAAATCAAACTACTTCCAGGATTATAGCAATAAAGTGGCCAATAATGCAATTTCAAGTAATAAGATCCATAAGCAAGTAACCAAGGTATAGAACATACCAAAGTTTGACAAATATGATATGAAGAATGATTTAAGGAATATTATGCTACGGCGGCATTCCGACAGCATAACGGTGCATTTATTAAATTCTTTAACTTAATATTAGTATGTTACTATAGGTTTAGCCTTCAGATGATCCTAAGATCATCTAGGAACTCAAGAAAACCAACCCCGAAGGTCAAACCTCGGGTTAGAATCAGTCAGGAATAAAGCGGTCGATTACTAGACTGTTTAGGAACGCATGCGGTCATTCACTAGACCGTTTGATAACTCAAGCGGTCTAATGCTGGACCATTTGGAAAACAGGGCTCAAAAAAATATCGGTAAGTGCTCTCTAGACAATTGGGTTTTGAGGGTACAACCAGCTCAGCGTCCTAGTGGGAATCCCAGGCTCGCGGAGACTTATGGAGGCCTTGAAACAAGATTACCTAGTCCGTTGGAAGAAATATCCAATGGAGAGGCTTTCAAGTCCAAGATGGTGTGCCTATAAGTGTAAAGAGTGTAACTAATGACATCATATCGGGATATGTTCCATGTACTTAAGAAAATGACTCTTATATGAGAGAAATATCATGATAAAACAGCGATCAAATCACTAGGCAAGTCCATGAATCATATAAAACCCAATTTAACTACAAGAGTATAAGATTTGGTCATGAAATTAACATAAGATTAAAATAAGTTCTAAATGCATAAAAAAACATGAAGTCTACCTGAATGGATAGCTAATATAACCAAGTATGTAAAAACAGTGTTTAAGATAGGGTTAAGACCTACTTAACTAGTACTATTATACGAGAATTAAGGCTATTGCCTCATGTTTCGGTTAACCAAAAAATTCAGCTCTCTGGAAATAAAACGGTCTTCTGGATGGCCGCTTATATGGGATAAGCAGTCTATCGTTGGGCCGCTTATGAAGTAATGCGGTCTATAAAAGGACCGTTTGACATGGATTAGCGGTCTATCGTTAGACCGCTAAGGAAGGCTAAACGGTCTGGAAGAGGACCGTTTATTTCTGGTTACTGTAAACGGTAATAAAATTGAGAGGACTCGGAGCAGTTTCATATGGGTCTAGATCAGATAATAAGAAGATATGTCCCCGAGGAGGAACAGCAATCTGTTTTAAACTTATGTCATAATCTTGCTTGTGGGGGACACTTTTCAGGAAAGAAAACTACGGAAAAAGTGCTACAAAGTGGATTTTATTGGCCCACATTGTTTAAGGATGCTTATGAATTTTTCAAAACATGTTTGAGATGCCAAGCAGTGGGTAACAATTCAAAGAGAGATATGATGTCGCTTAATCCCATTCTGGTTGTTGAAATCCTTGATGTTTAGGGAATAGATTTTATGGGGCCATTTCCACCTTCTTTTGGCAATGAATATATTTTGGTGGCAGTGGACTATATTTCAAAATTTATTGAAGTTATTGCTACTAGGACCAATGACCATAAGGTGGTAATGAAGTTTGTCAGGAAAAACATCTTTTCTAGATTTGGTTGTCATAGAGCTATCATTAGTGATGGAGGTTCTCACTTCACGAATTCTCAATTTCGAGCTCTGCTTCGTAAATTTTACATTACTCATAAGCTCGCTACCCCCTATCATCTCCAAACCAGTGGCCAGGTTGAAGTGTCTAATAGGGAGATTAAAAATATTTTGCATAAGATAATTAGGTCGGATAGAAAAGACTGGTCCAAGAGACTAGATGATGCATTATGGGCCTATAGAACTGTATTTAAAACTCCCATTGGCATGTCCCCCTACCGTCTTATCTTTAGAAAAGCATGTCACTTGCCCGTGGAACTGGAACATAGAGCATATTGGGCCATCAAACAAGTCAACTTTGATCTTACCCAAGCTGGTGCCCAAAAAGCTCTACAACTTAATGAGCTGGAAGAATTAAGAAACGAAGCCTATGAAAAATCAAAGATTTACAAAGCTAAAACTAAAGCATTTCATGATAAGCATATTCACAGGAAAATATCTTTTGTTAATCAAAAGGTTTGGCTATTTAACTCGAGGCTGCGCTTGTTCCCCGGTAAGCTCAAATCCAGATGGGATGGACCGTTTGTTGTCATTAAAGCTTTTGACCATGGTGTTGTTAAAATTTTGAATCCTAAAAATGGTCATGTTTTCACTGTTAACAGTCAAAGATTAAAACCTTACTTGGAAAGTGGGCAGCTGTTAAAAGAATCTATTGCTTTGAGTGATCCGGAATCAAATCTTTTGCGAGCTTTCATGCGTCTGGCTGAAGACGGAAAACTTAGCATTTCTGGGAGGCAACCTAAGGTTTTTTGTTATTTGATGTTTTTTGTTTAAGTGTTTTTCAGTAGACAAGTCAAAGCCAAGGAGAAGAAGTTGTCGCTGTCCATTGATGGAGTTTCATCTCGCTCACCAGGTTGTATCCCTCCATCTCAGCAATATTTTTATGTTACATTATTCTTTTGCTTTTAACTCTATTTGTCATTGAAAATAATGTCATTCAAGTTGGGGGGAGAGAGAAAATTTCATATGATTATAATGTCTTGTAGTTGTGCATAAAATGAAAAGATGAAATCCCCAATTGAGTTTTTGTTAATTCATGCTTGAATTGAAAGTAATTTTGGAATAGAAAAGAATTAGAAAAAGGATGATGGAAAATTTATTCAATCTAACTATGGAAAACTGATATAAGAATCTCTTTAAAGTTCATGTGCACTTTAGAAAAAGAAAAAATCGCATTGCACGGTAAGAAAACAAGCGGGACAAGCCTTCTACTATTTTAGGTATTATGTCTGATTCTCAGCACTTCCTTAGAAGAAAGAGATCTTTTTATAAGCTTTCTGTTAAATAAGTAGCACACTGTGAAAAAAATATGAAATGAATGAAAAACACCATGAAAATGCCCCAATTCTTAGTAACCGGGCCTACTTCACCTAAGACGTGTTGAGGATTCACGTAAAACGAAAAAGGGAACCTTGATCTATGTAACTGGGCCTGCTTCTCCTAAGACAAGAGTCGAGGTTCATGTTAAGCAGTGAAGGGTAGTGCAACATCATGTGTGTGGAAAAAATATATAAAAAGATCCCAAATAGGATAATGAAGTACGGCAGACAAAAGCGGGTATGCTTAATGCTTTTATCTAGGAGGTGCAGGGTTGAAAGACACTTGCTTGGAATAGCAAATGGGGGATGTAATTATCTATGTTGTGGATTTGGTACTTACATATGCACAAGTGCTATTGAACTTTACTTTGAATTCTTAATCATGTACCTAAATTTCCTACATAAGACTAGTATGTATTAATGATTCCGGATTTCTGATCTTTGGATGGTTCTATGAAGGAAGAGCTTGATATGAAGGTATGAGTTTTGCAAACTCTTGTTGGTCCTAAATTTTAATTAATTGCATTACTAAGGGTCTAACAATGAGTAAGTTGGGGGTGTGATAAGTGCTATATTTCATATCATAAGTTGCATCACATTCATCACTTTTGAGCATTTAATGAGTATAGTTGTGCATTAATATAAATAAATCTCATTCTCACCATTACTTGAGTCTGCATACATTTTATCATCTTTTTGAACCAAAATGATCATGTGAGAAATATTCAAGAAATTGCACAATTATTTGAAAGTCATTCTGAGATGAATTATATTGATATTTTTGAATTTTTAGGAAATAGCGACTAGATGGTCAGACGCCATTTTTAAAGATTTTTTTGAAAATAAGAATTAGTGACTGACCAAAAGGGCGCCAATTTATTTTGCTGGAAAAAGGAAAAAAAATATGGAATTCGCGACTGAGTATGGAGGCGCATATTCATTTATGACAATAAAAAAAAGATAAAAGTTAAAAAATAGAAAAGAATGTGTGACCACTCACAAAGGCGTTATTTCTTTTGGAAAAGAATCTGCGACTATTCAAGAGGGCTCCTATTCATTTACACGAAAAAATCAGAGAAAAATGAAAGAAAATGGAAAAAGAATAAACGACTTTCTGCAATGTCGCCATTTCAAGGATTTATGAAAAAAAGAAAATAAAAGAATGAGCAACCTGTTGAGCATACGCTATTTTAATTTACGCCCAGAGCCCTAGTCGTAATTTTTGCAAGAGTTTGTAGCAGAAACGGGAAGGTCTCTTTGAAGCTATCTTGCTACTATTTGATGTTATCCTTTCATGTTTTGATAAAAGGGGAGTCTATCCATGACAAGAGACCTAATTCAAGCAACTACTCTAAGCTGGAAAGCCAGATTTGAAGTTGATCTCGATGCCAGGATCCTGAAGCCTTCTCTGCACACTATAAAAGCACCTGAGAGGAACAGTGGGAGGAGTTCACCAGTTAGCTTTTTAGCCTATTTTTTCATGCACTTCTGGTCGTCCTTTCAATTTTCTTCCTTCTTCAAACTTCTACATTTTTAAGTGTTCTTCCAATCTTTCTTCTTCTTCTTCTTCTAATTCTCTCTCGTTTTCAAGCTATTCTTAGTTTTTCCAAAGCCCTGTTCTACAATTTTACTATTCATCTAGTTTTTATAACTCTATTTTTTCTCATTTTTCTCCCCTTTCTGATCTTATTTCCCTCTTACTGTTTTCACCAAAGTTGTTCATTTTTAGGTGTTCTTCAACTTCCTCTTCTACCTTTTCCTCCAATTCTTCCTCGTTTTCAAGTTATTCACAATTTTCTAAAGTTCAATTTTTAAGCTTTTCACTCTTCACCCGCGATTTTCTCTTCTGTTCTTCCATATTTTTCACCCTCTTCCTCTCATCTTCTGTCTCTGTATTCTTCAGCAATCTTCTTCTTCTCTTCGTCCTCCACAACTTTCTTTTCTTTCACTTCTTCTAAATCCTTCTAGTTTTAAAGCTATTCTTCTGCTTCTAACCCTCTATTTTCAACTTTAATTTTTTTGTGTTTTCACTTTTCCTCCACCGTAGCCCATCCTTCCTCTCTCTCTCTGTTCCCTCTCTTTTCAAAAACTCACGCACACATGTTTTTTTAGTTGTTTTTAAACATCTTCTTCCTCTGCCATCTATCTCTCCCTCTTCCATATTTCTTCACACATCCCTTTGGCGGATCTTCTTCCTTTGGTCCTCTCGACGGCGTCTACTTTCACGGCGGGGTGAAATTCCAAGACTTGGTACGGCGGAGACGGCGGCTATTCTTCATCCTATTAGCTCCTATTCTTCCCCTTTCTCTTTTATTTATAAGTTGTAATTTTTATAGATTGTAATTCTCACTTTCATAGCAATAAGAATTCAGATTTTGGAAGTTGTGTTATTCTCTTTTCTCCCTCTCTTTCCAAATTCTCTTCTTTAACTCTCTGATATTCTTTAGATAGTTTATTTCCATGCAATTTTTCTTTCATTAGTTTAAACCCACTCAAACTTTAGATTTTTCAAATATAAGAATTCTCCACCATGCTTAATTGAAATATTTCTTCTCCGTGAGATCGACTTATTCTTACCACTTTACTTTAATTCAAATCTTTTTCTGTGAGTGAGTGCAATTATTTTTAAATTGTGGCATGACTTTTCAATGACGAATTTTACGGCTATCAATTTTTGGCACTGTTGCTGGGGAAGAAATAAGTTTTAATGGTTAGACTTTCTTGTGTTTGATTTGTATATAGTTTTACTAATTTTTCTATTTTTATTTTGAAGGGAAAATAAAAAAAATCAAAAAATCTACAAAAAATCGGACCTGAAAAATCTCAGAAAATAAATTGTCATAAGAAGCGTCGCTGAAAGCCTAAAACTGTCACAGAAAGTAGAAATTCAGAAAAGCCAGGAAAATCAAGCGTCGCTAAAGGTCAGTAAATATAAGAAAATGTCCTATTTTATCAATTTTTTAAAAAAATATAAAAAAAATTGAAAAATTCTTTAAAAATTAAAAAAAATCAAAAAACTAGAAAACACTAAAAACGTGATCTTAGGTCTTAATTTGCAGTTGTTTTGCATATTGATTGGTATTTTTAGTTGGTATTTGTCCTTTATCTATCTCTTGTTGAAAAAAAATTTGAAAAATAACTCTCTGAAAAAAAATCGCATCATGCTAGCATGTCTTCATCTTAGTTACATTATTTTCATGCATTTTGTATTTTAATTGATTTCTTATTTACTTACATCATTATTTGAAAAAAAAAATTATCTTTCTTCTCTCTTCTTTTTCCACTTCTCAAAGGCAAGTTAAGATTCCTTACACCCTTTTTAGAATTAGAAAGACCCTCCATTGAGCATTCCGTCTCTTTGGATTGAAAATTCCTTTTCCAAGACCTCCATAAATCCTCGCACCCGTAGATTCCCTCACGGATGTCAGGCTGGTTGTTCCTAGAAGTACTTTGAATGTAGATTACCCTTTGAAAGTTTCACATAAAAATAAGAGAGTGTTGGAATTTATTACTATTTTAGAAAATTGGTGTCTAAGGCTAAAGTTAAGTGGCAAACGCCCAAGTGAGATCGTGATTATTTAATTAGGACTCTACGAAAGTAGGGGGAGCATCCCACAACTCTACCTTTTACTTGGCCAATTAACCAATTGAGTAGTGAGTACCAATTCTCCTCTTCAAAAAAAAAATTTAAAAAAAAATATATCATCATTTTACATTCATATAGTGTTTGATTCGTTGTATTATTTTCCAAACTCATTTACATTTAAAGAAAAAAACCATCATTTTTGCATACATAATTCATATAGTTAGTGTTGCATTTGCATTATTTTGAAAAAAATAAAAAAAATAAAAATCTAAAAATAACATTTTTTGGGCCTTTTACATTACATGCAAGGTAGGAGATCCCTACATCCACACTTGTTAGGGCCCATTAGTGAGATTGAGAGGTTAGTGCATTCTAGAAATCATCCACAACCTAACCTCATGGCGGACCAAAACCCACAACAAGTCCCCAAGTAGATGAAGGACTATTTCATGCCTAATCAATACCAACTGTCCTTCTATGTTCAAGCACCTCAGAACCAGGCGGTTCAGTATGAGATTAAATCAAGTACCATCCAAATGTTGCCATCTTTCTATGGCAATATCAATGAAGATCCATATAAACATCTTGATGAATTTCTCCATATTTGCTCCACTGTCAAAATCTAAAACTTTTCAGATAATGTCCTTAAGTTGACTCTCTTTCCTTTTTCCCTCAAAGATAAAGCAAAATATTAGTTAGGTGCCATGGGTAAATCCATAGATACATGGGCTGAAATGTAAAAGGAATTTTTGAAGAAATTATATCCCATAGGGTGAACCAATACTATGAGAAGAGTCATAATTGGATTCACACAAAACGCTGGAGAACAAATCCATGATGCGTGGGATAGATTGAAAGATTTGTTAAGGAAATGCCCCCACCATAGATTATAAAGATGGCAAATTATCCAGGCATTTTATGAGGGATTGAAAGAAAACTATAGACATATGGTGGATGCTTCATGTGGGAGAGCATTTATGAGTAAGAGCGAGCATGAGGCTTATGACTTATTTGAAATACTTAGTGAAAAGTCCATTAGCCATGCCTCGCTCTCATCTTATGAAAGAATGATTGGGTCATCCAAGAGGTTAGGGCTATATGAAGTTAAGAACCAAGGAGAATTTGAGAACAAGGTGGATATTAATGCCATAACTCAGAAATTGAATAAAGTGGATTTGTTGGCTCAAAAGATGGAAAAGGTTGATTTAGTAGCTCAGAAGTTAGATCAACTATTGTCTAGGCAGGAACCTTCTTTCTCTTCTGCTTCTCAACCTCAACCGTTCTCAGCTTCCACTCATGTAGAAATCTGTGCTCTTTGTTCTAGCCCTAATCATGTTATCAATGATTGCCCTATGGCGGCCCAGCTTCCCCCGTTCATCCAAGAATAAATCTTTGCTGCTCAGGGTGTGTCCAAACCTACTTTTGATCCTTGTTCCAACACTTATAATCTAGGTTGGAGAAACAACCCAAATTTTTCTTGGAAACCTCAGCAAGGTCCACCTATGCAAGCGAATCTCTTAAACCAAGCTGTTCAAAAACAACCCTTTCAAGTGCCAAGTCAATCTCACCAACATTTTCAATCTCCTTTTCAACAAGCTCAACATCAATACCCTCAACCTCCATTCCATCAAGCTCAGGCCCCGTATCATTAAAATCAATTTTCTGAGGGCCCATAATATCAATATCCTTCTAATCGTTTTCATCAATCGCAATATCAACCACCTCCTCCTCAGCCCAACTTCGATGAAAAAGTTGATCAACTCCAACAATTACTACAACAACTTATTCTATCTCAGAATCAATCCACTCTTTCCCATAATCAATCCATTGCTAAGTTGTAAGGTCATATAAGGCAATTAGCTGCTAGTAATATGAGGAGAGAAGTATGTCAGCTTCCTAGTCAACCAGTGGCTAACCCCAGAAATCAACCCCCAGGCTTCCCTTAAAGAGTCCCTCTTCTTCCTCAACCAACCCAACCTCAGCCTCCTCCTCCTATGGGCCCTCAATTTGAGAATGCCAAGGCTATATCTACCCTTAGGAGTGGGAAGACTCTAGATGATCCATATCAGGCTAAGGATGTTGGTAGTACTTCGGGCCAAGAAGCCCATGTGGAGACTCATAGTGAAGATGAGGAGCCGGTGATTGTGCAAGAGAAGAAGAAGCTGGAGGGGGGAGAAAAGAAGCTAGATAAAGGAAAATCAAAAGTTGATGAAGAAGGACCCCATAAATATGCTCCTACGTTACCTTTTCCCGATGCTCTGAAGTCAAAAGCTCAAAAGAAAAAGTCGGTTCAACAAGAGGAATTAGTGGAATTGTTTAAACATGTGAATATTAATATTCCACTTTTGGATGCGATCAAGCATGTGCAGACATATGCAAAGTTTTTGAAAGAGCTATATACTCCGAAGAGGGAGCCTAAGGCAATAACTCAAAAGATCCACCTATCTGAAGATGTCAGTGTCGTTGTGATGAATCATTTACCAAAGAAGTTGAAGGACCCTGGAGCTCCTCTAATTTCATGTGATATAGGTGGAGTTACATTTGACAAGGCATTGCTGGACCTTGGAGCCAGTGTTAATTTATTGCCCACCTTTATATTATGAGCAATTTGATCTGGGGGAGTTGAAGCCCACATCTATTATCCTTCAATTGGCGGATCGGTCTGTAAAAACTCCGAGGGGTTTATTAGAAGATGTGATTGTAAAAGTTCATGAGTGTTATTTCTCGGTGGATTTCCTCATTTTGGACATGGCCTCGTCCCGGGAATTAAAGTACACTCCAATTATTTTGGGACGACCAATTATTTTAGGACGACCGTTTCTAGCTATGGAAAAGGTCAACATAAACTGTGCCATGGGAATGATGGACATATCGTTTGGAGGTGAGAAGGTTTCCTTAAAAATTTTTAAGGCATCCCAATATCCGGAACAGGATGAGGAGTGTAATGCTATTGATATTTTTGAGGAATTGATCAATGAAAATCTGGATGAAGTGAAGGATACCTTAGAAGAGGATAGCATGCTGTAGGATTCTCTATTCCCTTCCGCACTCTACTCTAAGATAGAGTCATTCCCTCCATTGCAAGCCAAACCAACTCTTCAATCTTTGGATCGGCCGCCTGTTCTGAATTGAAACCTCTGCCTGATTCTTTAAAATATGCTTATCTAGGCCCCGACCACACTCTGTCTGTGATCATTGCCTCCAATCTCACTTCTGCTCAGCAGTCTCAGCTTTTAGATATCCTTCAAGAGCACAAGGAGGGAGTAGGTTGGTCAGTGGCGGATTTGAAGGGTATTAGTCCAGATGTGTGCATGCATTATATCTATTTGGCGGACAATGCCACGTCGAGCAGAGAGATGCAACACCGGCTGAATCCCAACATGAAAGAGGTTGTAAAGAAAGAAGTTGTGAAGTGACTGGATGCTGGGATTATATATCCCATTTCGGATAGCAAGTGGGTCAGCCCCACACAAGTTGTTCCTAAGAAATCAGGGCTGACAGTTGTTACCAATAAGAAAGGAGAAGAAGTGCCCATGCGATTACAAACGGGGTGGAGAGTTTGTATTGACTATAGAAAGTTGAATTCTATGACAAAGAAAGATCATTTCCTACTCCGATTTATGGATCAAATTCTGGAGAAACTAGCTGGGCAGAAGTATTTTTACTTTTTGTATGGCTATTCCGGGTATAATCAGGTTGCTATTTACCCGAAAGATCAAGAGAAAACTACATTTACGTGTCCCTATGGCACGTTTACTTTTAGAAGAATGTTGTTCGGGCTATGTAATGTCCCAGCCACCTTCCAACGATGCATGATGTTAATATTTTCATAAATGGTGGGTGAATTTCTGGAAGTGTTTATGCACGATTTCTCTGTGTTTGGTACTTCCTTTAAGAATTACTTAGAAAATCTAACTCGGGTGCTGAAAAGGTGCATTGATTCAAATCTTGTGTTAAGTTGGGAGAAGAGCTATTTCATGGTTAAAGAAGGAATAGTTTTAGGCCATGTGGTTTCAGAGAGAGGAATAGAGGTTGATAAGGCTAAGGTTGACTTGATTTCTAATCTTCCTCCTTCTTCTGTCAAACAAATTCGATCTTTTCTTGGCCATGCTGGATTCTATCACAGATTCATAAAAAACTTCTCTACCATTGCTCGTCCTCTCACACAATTGCTTGCTAAAGACACTCCCTTTCAATTTGACGATTCTTGTCTTGAGGCATTTAATTCCTTGAAAGCGGCCCTTACTCAAGCTCCGATTCTTCAATCTCCAAATTGGTCGATCCCTTTTGAGATCATGTGTGATGCCTCAGACTATGCTATTGGAGCTATCTTAGGTCAAAGAAAAAATAAGAAGCCCGCGGTGATCTACTATGCGAGTCGCACCCTCGCTGATGTTCAATTGAATTATACTACCATGGAGAAGTAATTACTAGCTGTTGTTTATGCCCTTAAAAATTTTCGCTCATATCTGTAAGGGGCTAAAGTTATTATTCATTTTGATCACTCGGCTTTGAAATATCTCCTTTCCATGAAGGATGCCAAACCCCATCTCATTCGATGGATTTTATTGCTACAAGAATTTGACTTGGAAATTAGAGACAAAATGGGGTTAGAGAATGTTGTAGCTGATCATCTATCTAGGATAGTGATACCTGAAAGTGCCATGTTGGCCCAGAGTAGATGGCGGACAAGAAAGGTGGTTGATTTGTCCCCCAGCCGAGATGGTGGATTTTTAAAAACAATCCAAACTACATAGCGGAATTAAAGTTAACTACGTTAATTATCCTAAATTCAAGTGAGATTAAAATGTTCTCTCGATCCTTTCGATCTCACACGGATTATGAATGCAAAGAGCCAGTGAAATTGAGCCTAAAACATATAGCGGTTGAAGCGATGTGTGATAGTGCAGTGAGTAAAAATCACATAATAGACTTGTGAATGGAGATAGAGGAAAAGGACAATCACACAGGCAATCAAATGTTGTGCCCTTGTGGTCATTTTAGTCATTTGACATTATTGATTTTGATAATATCTAAACACTATAAGTCATTGATGCTTTCCACTCTCATATGACTGAAATACTTGATGTTCTTTCATGCCAGATAAGCCAAGAAATGGAGTGAAGATGGCGAAGGTGAAAACACAATGATCGCGCCCAAGCAAAGATGAAAATCTCTTCTACAAGCAAGAGTCGACACTTCACATAGCCACGGGGCCGTGCACACTTGGTTCAACGTCCAAAGATCTAAAGAGTCTGATGCCACAAACTGGAATGGACTGCAAACAAGTCTAAGGGGTTAAATGAAGCATAGCCAAAAGAACACAAGGTCAATGACTCAGTATAAATCCTTAAGATTCTGCCGAGTTTGATGCCACAGGCGTGAATGGGCTGCTAACGGGATTAACGGACTGAACCGGGGAAACTCGGGATCTCCCCAGTCAGCGGTCGACCGCTGGCCCAGGCGCGGTCGACCGCTTTTCCCAGCAAGCAACTGTCTACAACCTGTAAAATTCCGGTCGATCGCCAGCCCCGATGCAGCAATGTTTGACTTCGATTTCTACCTCGAGGCCAGCCCTATTTCTTGTATTTCTTTAATCCTAAAGTCACCTAATCCCCCATGGATTGTGGATCTGGTCTGGGGGGTATCTATTGACCATCCAAAGAGATATTAAACACATACAAGAGGGTTAGAAACCCTAGTTGATCATTTGATCAAATGAGATCAAGGGAGGCTTGTGGAGGCTATTCAAAGAAGAGGTACTGTAGCCATGAACAGTACTCCGGGCAGAAGTTCTTCATCCGTTCCAAGGTGATTCAAGCTTAGATCTGAAGCAAGCAACCTCCAAGGAAGTTAGAAACAATCAAGGTTCTCAAAGGTGATCAAAACTACATCCATAGTTTTCTTCATCAACTCAAAGGGATCCAAGGAAGCTCATTTCACAAGGAAGAAGAAGCCATTGTTGCTGAATCAAGAAGAGAGCTTTGTGAAGAAGAAAGAAGCCTCTGTTGGTGATGTATATCGTGTGAAGAAAATAAGATTCAAGCTCCAGCAATCTCAGACAAGATCTATTTCATTTTAGCATATCTCTATATCTTATTTGAGTATTTTCATCTTGTTCTCTTTTCATTTTGTTCAAACTATTGAAATTGAGAATCATCCCTACCGGTGGTTAGTAGGAAGGTAATCGGAAGTTATCCAATGTGCGGTGTTAACGTCCCTATCTGTGGTTAGTAGGAAGGCAATCGGAGGTCTTTTCGATCTACGGTTCAGTGCGTTACACTAGTGGAGCCTCACCGAGTTTGGTGAGGGGTAGACGTAGGACTGGGGATTTAGTCCGAACCACCTTAAAATCTCGTGTGTTGTGGTTTGCTTGTGTGATTTCTTTGTGTTAGATGCATGCTTAAGTTCAATTTATATATTGCGTAATCATCTTCCTAAGCCAATCGTTGTGTCCTTCGCTAAGCTAGTTATATTCCGCTGTGATTCTCTTTATCTAGCTTTATAGAGGGGTGTTCTACGAAAAGAGGGGCAGATCTATTCACCCCTCCCCTCTAGATCCGCTATCCACTACTCAACAAGTGGTATCAGAGCCTAATCTCTCATTATAGGGTCCAACGCCCTTGAGGGAAATGGTAGATCAGCGTCCAAGGGTTTTTTACCTGAAGGACATTCTGTGAATAGGCCTCCTTATTTTAATGGAACTAATTATCCTTATTGGAAACATCACATGCAGGTGTTCATTCGCGCCCAAGACAACGAACTTTGGCGAGTGATCATCAAAGGTCCGTATGAGCTTACGGATGATGAGGACTTGTGGACCAAAGAACAAATAAGACAATCCACTGTCAATTGGAGTGCTCCACTGTCAATTGGAGTGCTAAACACATTATGCAATGCTCACTCAATCCATTAGAATTCTCAAGAGTGGCTACGTGTGCAACGGCAAAATAAATATGGGACAAGTTAGAGGTAATTTATGAAGTAACCTCTTAGGTACGAGAAATAAAAGCCAACATTTTAGTTTCTGAATATGAAATGTTCAGGATGAGGCCTGATGAGTCAATTCAAGACATGTATACTCGCTTAACTGTGCTTACTAATAGTCTAACAGATTTGGGAAAGAAATATTCAGAATAGGAAATTGTAAGGAAGATTCTTAGATCACTGACTCCAGCATGGCACATGAAAGCTACCGTGGTTGAAGAATCCAGAGATCTCGTAACTACTAAGGTAGATGAACTTATTGGGTCATTGATGATCTATGAGATCAATCTTAAGAACAAAGAGGCTGAGGTGCCTAAGAAAAAGTCCCTAGCTCTTAAAGCAGGACCCAGCGGTCAAAGCACTTCTGATGAAGGTAAGGCTTCTGCAAGTGAGCGAGATGACGATGATGTAGCCATGCTCACACGTAAGTTCAGAAAATTTTTGAGGAAGGAAGGTAAGAGCTTCATGAGAGGAGGGTCACAGGTAAGAAAAGGTTTCAAATCTAATTCATAAAACTTTAAAAAAATTGATAAAATCATTTGTTATTCTTGCAACAAACCAGGGCATTTCAAGACTAATTGTCCTGAAAAATTTAGAAAAGCTGACAAATGGAAGGGCAAGAAGAAGAACAAGGCCACGGTGTCCACATGGAGTGACGAGGAAGAAAGTGATGGTGGAACTAGCTCCTCAGACAAGGAAAAAGGAGATCTTTGTCTCATGGCCAGAGGTGACGAAGAAACTGAGGTAAACTCTCCTTTTGAAAATTACATAGTTGATGATTGGGAGGAGGCATGTATATAGCTCATGGAAAAATATGACATGTACAAAAAAGAGAATAAATCATTGAAAAAGAAAATTAACTTGTTTGTGCATGATCATGATATGAATGATAAGACTGCTCTACTTGAAACTGAAATTAAAGATCTTAAGAAAATGATTGAGCATTTGGAAGAGGGAAGAAAAGAAATGACTGACTTGGAAACTGGAAATGAAGACTTAAGAAATGAGATTGATAGCACGAAGCTAAAAATGCAAAGCTATGAAAAGGACAGTAAATTGAGTAATGAGAAGTATGAAGCTGTCAAACAATTCAACACTCAACTTCTTCAAAACATTGAAAACCTAAAAAAAGAGTTGAAGGATAAACAACAATCTTTAGAAAAGTTTGTGGATGGAAGAGAAAACATAGATGCATTGCTAGTTACTAGAATGAACCACAATAAGGATGGGTTGGGTTTTGATCCAACAAACAAAAGGCCATTTGGGTTAAAAACTGTCACATTTGTTTCATCTTCTGATGCTTCTACCTCAAAAATAACATCCAAACAAAAAGAAAAGGTTGAAGAGGAAGCCACTGAAATTCTCAAAAAGATTGCTCAAAAACCTAAGAAAAGTCAACCTTCCCCACAGCACAGGTCGGCACCTCCTTGGCCATCAACCGTTCAAACCGCCAAATAATTTCACACAGGTCAACACTTCCATAGGTCGACACCACCCTATTTTTGGGACAATTGTGATTTCTATGTGCACCAATTCCCTAGGTGGCAAAATAATCATTTTCAACCCAAAACCAACCAGTGGCCACAATGGTTTAAGAAGCAAACTTCCTCAAACTTCCACAAAATCCAACAAAGAGCCTCTAAACAAAAAATGAATGTCAAAGCTGAAAAGAAAAATCAAATCCCTGCTCTAAGCAAACAAAACATGAATGTTAGGAAGGTTTGGATTCCAAAAGAAATGGTTTCATATTTTGAAAATCTGAAGAGTTTGATGGGACCCAAATTTTGTTGGGTTCCAAACACCATTACTTAATTGCTTGTGCAGGAATGTCTTACAGCCATGCATAACAGGCGATACCTTGATAGCGGCTGTTCAAGACACATGACATGAGACAGAACAAAATTCTGTTTCTTGATGGAAAATGAACGAGGACACGTCACATTTGGAGGGGACAACAAAGAAAAAATCATTGGAACAGGTAATGTAGGTAAGAACCTCTCCAACTCCATTTGTAACGTGCTGCTAGTTGAAGGTTTGAAATACAACTTGCTCAGTATAAGTCAATTCTGTGATAAAGGTCACAAAGTGCTGTTTGACTCTCATGAATGTAGAATCCTTGAACCAAAGTCTGACAAGGTAAAATTTTCTGATAAAAGAGTCAACAATGTTTACATGATTGACTTAGATGATCCTGCTCACTTAAACATTTCTCTTGCTGCACCAAAATCTGAGCTTGCATGGTTATGGCATCGTAGACTAGGACATGCTAGTTACAATATCTTGCATAAACTTTTGAAGCATTCAATGGTGAATGGGCTGTCTGAATTATTTTTTAAACAAGAAAATAAATTGTGTGATGCATGTGCCCTAGGTAAACAAACAAGAAAATCCTTCAAGGGAAGATCTGAACATATGTCATCCAAATCACTCAAGCCGATTCATATGGACTTGTTTGATCTAACCAGAACTGCTAGTTTAAGTGGTAGAAAATATGGATATGTCTTGGTGGATGATTTCTCTAGGTTCACATGGGTTTTCTTTCTCACACATAAAAATGATTCTTTTGATAAGTTTCAGGCACTCTATATGAAGATAAAGCAGGACGGTGAGTTTAAAATGTTCAAGCTTCAATCTGATCATAGTGGTGAATTTGAAAATACTAAATTCTATCATCCGGAGTAAAATGGTGTAGTTGAAAGAAGGAATTGAAAACTCATAGAAATGGCAAGAACAATGCTTGCCGAATGGTAACTTCCAAGGAGGTTTTGGGCTGAAGCGGTAAACACGGCTTGTTACATTATCAACCGATCTATGGTAAGGCCACACACCAAAAAGACTCCTTATGAGTTGTTGAAAGGTAAAAAGCCTTCTCTCACACATATGAAAGTGTTTGGGTCAAAATACTTTATCCACAATAATGACAAAAGAGATTTAGATAAATTCGAGCCCAAGAGCGATGAAGGCATATTCCTTGGATATTCTGATAGATCTAGGGCTTATAGAATTTACAATGTTAAGAGTCAAACTATGGAAGAATCACCCCATGTTTCCTTTGATGAATATCATGATGATTCTAAAAATGATAACTATTGTAGGAAAAATAATGAAGATGGAGAATTCCTAAGCATGAAGGAAAATAATGATCCTCCACAAGAAGAAACAAGAGAAGATAGTGACCTAGCTGAATCAAGCAATGCAAGGGATCAAGCTCCAGGAGAAGGTAATGATTCTACAGACATTGGAATTCTTAAGGATCATCCTTTAGAAAATATCATTGGTAGCTTGAATGATCCACATAGAACAAGGTCACATTTTAGAATCGTGGAAGAATTAGATCAACTTGCTCTTGTCTCCTAGTTTGAACCCAACAATATTGATGAAACATTAAAGGATGAAATTAGATAAATTCAATGCAAGACGAGTTAAACCAGTTTGAAAGAAACAAAGTTTGGCATCTTGTTCCTAGACCATCATCACAATCTGTCATAGGCACTAAATGGGTCTTTAGGAACAAACTCAGTGAGGATGGCAAGATAATAAGAAACAAGGCTAGATTGGTGGCTCAAGGGTATAATCAAGAGTTTGGGGTAAACTTTGAGGAATCTTATGTCCCAGTTGCTAGACTCGAACCCATCAGAGTTTTACTTGCCTTTGCATGCTCCCTTAGAATAAAATTGTATCAAATGGATGTAAAAAGTGCTTTCTTAAATGTTTTGATCAAAGAAGAAGTCTATGTGGAGCAGCCCCCTGGCTTTGAGAATTCTAACCATGCAGATTTTATATACAAGCTAGATAGGGCGCTTTATGGACTGAAGCAAGCACCAAGAGCTTGGTATGAGAGACTAAGCTCGTTCCTCATTGAGAAAGGGTACACACGAGGTAAGGTAGATTAAACACTTTTCACCAAGAAGAAAGGTAAGAACATCTTGATTGTTCAAATTTATGTTGATGATATTATGTTTGGTTCTACTAAGTCTGAAATGTGTGAGGAATTTACTAACCTCATGACTAGCGAATTCGAGATGAGCCTAATGGGAGAACTCCGATTTTTCCTCGGTTTGCAGGTCAATCAAGGAGAAGATGGGTGCTTCATAAGTCAAGCCAAATACATCAAAGAGCTACTGAAAATATTTGACATGACAAACAGTAAAATAATTACAACTCCTATGAGCACCTCAACTTTATTGGATTCGGATGAAAATGATAAATTAGTGGATGCAAAGATCTATAGAGGTATGATTGGTTCTTTGCTTTATTTGACTGCATCTTGACCAGATATCCAGTTTAGTGTTTGTCTCTGTGCTAGATTTTAAGGTAGTCCTAGAGAATCCCACTTGACTGCCGTCAAACGTATCCTTAGATATCTTACCGGCACTCAAGATTTGGGATTGTGGTATCCGTCATCATGTGATTTATCTCTTATATCTTATTCTGATGCGGACTACGCTGGATGTAAACTGCATCGCAAGAGTACTAGTGACTATTGCCAGTTTCTAGGTGGATGTTTAGTTTCTTGGGCCTCCAAGAAATAACACTCAGTTGCTCTCTCAACCGCGGAGGCAGAATATGTTGCTGCGGAGAGTTGTGGCACCCAAGTGTTATGGATTAAACACCAACTCCAAGACTACTTGGTGGATCTTAGTTGTGTCCCGATTCTGTGTGATAACACCAGTGCCATCTACCTTGCAAAAAATCCAGTCCAGTACTCTAGGACCAAGCATATTAAAATTCGGCATCACTTCATTAGAGATGAGGTCTTTAACAAAAATTTTCAACTGTATTTTATTGATACTCTAAATCAAATTGCTGATATCTTTACCAAGCCCTTGTGTGATGACAGGTTTACAACACAGAAGGGAGCTTGGTCTTTGCAGACCGCAGGCCACTAAAAAATTGAAATGATGATCTTCTTCAGCTTGGTTGTGTGTTTTTGCAGTTTGGCATCCTTGCATTGTTTATATGTAAATATGCCATTTTGCATATGGTGTAGCATTGCATGTTGTTGCATAATAAAGTTGAACTCATGTTAACGATGCATTGCATGGTTTGTGTAGCATCATTCTTGCATGACCATGATATATTAAATGTTGATGTATGGAAAGGCAGGTTATGCTTGCCCAGAAGCACTCAATATGCATGAGGTTTCACTTCCGCCAAGTACCATGCGTCACTATCGCATATAGGCCATATAATAAGGGGGAGTTATTTCTTTGAAGCATTCATTCATATGTTTCAAACGTAACTCCTTGAGTGTATCCACTGCATATCCTTAAGGGGAGTCTTGCTGCTTTTCTTAATCTCTTGCAATCTGAACTTCAATGGCTTATAGTCTGAATATGAGATCATGAGACAAACAGAACTATGGTGTAAGAGCTTTCTATTATATGAACTGATGATTGTCCATCCAATGAAAATGGTTCAGATTTAAGGATTTCCTTGAAGTTTTGATATATCTTTTGAAATCATCTATGTTCTGTGATTTTAATAGACCTTAACTAGAGAATGCATGTTGTGCCTTGAATGACTATCCCGAAATCTGAAAATTCAAACTTCATGACAACCTTGGTAATACACTAAGGCTTCGTATTATTTTTAAACATCTTGATGAGCTGGAATTCCTAAAAATTAATATGACAGAGCAATGATATTGTTGCATGGAGAAATATGTCACGTCATCAAATCAAGTGACGAATGATATATCATGATGTGCCCCTGTTATCTCTGTCTTAATTATATTGGACTCTTGGCAGAGCAATGGTTCAGTTGCTGAGAAATATATCTTATAACATCAAAGAAATGAGGTCAGATATGTCATGAGGTGACAAAGCTATCTATGTTCACTCTAAAGCATAACAGTCAGTCTTACCAAATACCTAGGAATACTGGCGTCTAAACAACGTGTATTCTTACGGCTAGGCGGCATGTACTAGACTCGATTGCTCGTAAAATATGAGCCATGTGCCTTCAAATGCAAAAGATCATGGAAAACAGTGCTGAGATTATCAAATTCCATGCTTTACTCATGCTTGTTTAATCTCAATACTAGTTTTTATGCTATTCCCTGTGTAGTTCTTGACTACGGATGTATAAGACAAAGGACGGTTACACACTACCATGATATGCACTTCTGGTTCATTTCTATTAAAACATGCATGTAGATGCTTTTCGAATTCTATTGTTGATCTCGGACTTCATTAGCTTTGAACCATGTATATTGCTCATGGCATGTTTCAGGTTTGCATATAATGGCTTGCTCTCAACTCCTCTTCAGCTCTGGTCTCTTGGACATCTGTCACTCTCTCTACCATATCCCTCCTTTTTGCTGTTGTCAAAGGGGGAGAAGGAGCTCATATGCGTGTTTACCTTGTGACTCCTGCCTTTGTGAGTTGTACCAGGGGGAGAATTTGTGTGTGTGACGGGGGAAGAGAGTTGTCAAAGGGGGAGTAGAGAAACCTTTGTGATTTGAGAATCTGAGGGGAGAATAACTTTGTGTGTGAGTAAAGTGGGAGAATTCATGCTTCATGCTTATCCTGTTCATCTCATGCATACATTCATGCACGCATTTGCATAGCAGTAACACATGCTCTGTGCATCCATGCATACATATCCGCATTCACATACTTTCATTATCATGGATCTTGAGCTGCACATGTCGCATATGTTATAAACTTTGCCATCTTGGATATTACTGTCACATAATGACTCACAGTATTGCCATCATCAAAAAGGGGGAGAATGTTGTGCCCCTGTGGTCATTTGAGTCATTTGACATTCATGGTTTTGATAATGGCTAAACACTATAAGTCATTGATGCTTTCCACTCTCATATGACTGAAATACTTGATGTTCTTTCATGCCAGATAAGCCAAGAAATGGAGTGGAGATGGCGAAGGTGAAAACTTAATGATCGTGCCCAAGCAAGGATGAAAATCTCTTCTACAAGCAAGAGTCGACACTTCACATAGCCACGGGGCCGTGCACACTTGGTTCAACATCTAAAGATCTAAAGAGTCTGATGCCACAGACTGGAATGGACTGCAAATAAGTCTAAGGGGTTAAATGAAGCATAGCCAAAAGCACACAAGGTCAAAGACTCAGTATAAATCCCCAAGATTCTGCCGAGTTTGATGCCACAGAGGTGAATGGGCTGCTAACGGGGTTAACTGACTGAACCGGGGAAACCCGGGATCTCCCCAGCCAACGGTCGACTGTTGGCCCAAGGGTGGTCGACCGCTTTTCCCAGCAAGCAACTATCTGCAACCTGTGAAATTCCAGTCGACCACCAGTTTCTACCGGTCGACCGCCATCCCCGATGCAGCAATGTTTGACTTCGATTTCCACCTTGAGGCCAGCCCCTTTTCTTGTATTTCTTTAATCCTAAAGTCACCTAATCCCCCATGGATTGTGGATCTGGTCTGGGGGGTATCTATTGACCATCCAAAGAGATATAAAACACATACAAGAGGGTTAGAAACCCTAGTTGATCATTTGATCAAAGGAGATCAAGGGAGACTTGTGGAGGCTATTCAAAGAAGAGGTACTGTAGCCGTGAACAGTACTCCGGGCAGAAGTTCTTCATCCGTTCCAAGGTGATTCAAGCTTAGATCTGAAGCAAGCAACCTCCAAGGAAGCTAGAAGCAATCAAGGTTCTCAAAGGTGATCAAAGCTACATCCATAGTCTTCTTCATCAACTCAAAGGGATCCAAGGAAGCTCATTTCACAAGGAAGAAGAAGCCATCGTTGCTGAATCAAGAAGAGAGCTTTGTGAAAAAGAAAGAAGCCTCTGTTGGTGATGTATATCGTGTGAAGAAAAGAAGATTCAAGCTCGAGCAATCTCAGACAAGATCTATTTCATTTTAGTATATCTATATATCTTGTTTGAGTATTTTCATCTTGTTCTCTTTTCATTTTGTTCAAACTATTAAAACTGAGAATCGTCCCTACCGGTGGTTAGTAGGAAGGCAATCGGATGTTATCCGATGTGTGGTGTTGACGTCCCTACCTGTGGTTAGTAGGAAGGTAATCAGAGGCCTTTCCGATCTGCTGTTCAATGCGTTGCACTAGTGGAGCCTCACCTGGTTTGGTGAGGGGTGGACGCAGGACTGGGGATTCAGTCCGAACCACCTTAAAATCTCGTGTGTTGTGGTTTGCTTGTGCGATTACTTTGTGTTAGATGCATGCTTAAGTTCAATTTCTATATTGCGCAATCATCTTGCTAAGCCAATCGTTGTGTCCTTCGCAAAGCTAGTTATATTCCGCTGCGATTATCTTTATCTAGCTTTATAGAGGGGTGTTCTGCGAAAAGAGGGGCAGATCTATTCACCCCTCTCCTCTAGATCCGCTATCCACTACTCAACATCACAATGGACACAGAGATTTTTAGGTGGTTCGGGATCACGACGGGCTCCCTACGTCCACCCCTCATCGAACTCGGTGAGGCTTCACTACCATGCTACAAACGTAGCAACCATGGGGACGAGACACCACACACGCTCCTTTCGCAGCAATACACACACAGGGCTTGGCCCCAAGACGTTGCCACCGCAGCACTCACACACACACAGTCAGGGAACACACCCCGGACACTAAACCACACGAGATTCCCCCTCAAATCTGTAGTAAAACCCGTTCAATGGAGTGATGGGGTGCGCTGGAAACTTTTATCCACGGAGTGGAAGCTGACTAAGCTTGTATAAGACGCCCACGAATGGATCTTCAAGAACCGCGTTCAGAACAAGGATCAGATCGGTTGAGATATGCTCTTGATGCGTTCTCCTCTTCTTCTTCTTCCTCCTCCAACTAGATGCGTCGCCCCCTTTCTCCTTTCCCTACAAAGGATAGAAAATATTAGCCAAGGATCTCTCCTTTGATGGAGATCACAGCTTACTTATACACAAGTGAAAAGAGATGCCAAAAGACATGAAACCCCACGTGAAAACCCTTCAAAATACACCCAATAGATTGGAGAAACTCTAAGGGTATTAGGGTAAAAAGTCAAAGCAAATCGGACCAAGAAATGGGCATTTCGTAATTAATCCGGAAAACATGATCCGGATGAACCAATCAAAGTGTCGACTCTTAGAGTCGACACTTCTGTCATGGTGATCTGTCGGCAGAGAAGAAAAACCACCCAGGACAAAAGTGTCGACTCTCAGAGTCGACACTCTTTGTCAAGAGTTCTGCCAGCAACGAAAGCAACACACAGTACAAAAAGTGTCGACTCACAGAGTTGACACTTTCTGTCTGGTTTGTTAAAACAGTACAGAACCAGAACAGAAGAATCAATAAGCATTTTTTACAATACTTGCACGCAATATATTGTTATCATCAAAACCATCACCAAGGACAAAGAGGGAGCGCAGCGAACCCAATAATCTCCCCCTTTTTGATGATGACAATATATTGTGGCAATCCAAAACTCTCTCCTCCTTTGACATTATCAAAAAGTGGGGGACGAGGTGAACAGATATGTAGCTGTCTTAGAATTATGAGTTGTGAATTTGGAAAGAAAGGGCGCAAGAACCCAGCAATGTGAACTGTATGAACAAACCACATCATTCATCAAACGTTAAATGAGGAACAAGACTTTCAAGAACTTAAGAGGATGTGCACGGGGAATCTTGAAAATGCAGAGTTTGTATTTATGCCTTCTAAGTGCCATGACTATGTAACACATGTCATATGCTGAAAACTATGATATTCACAAGTATAACTGAAATATGCAAAGTGCATGTATAACCAAAGTATATGCAGAATGTAAAACTGAACTATATGCAACTGTTATGCTTAAGAGCACATTATTCTCCCCCTATTATCATGAACAAAAATTGACTGACAATGGGATTATTTAACCTGTTATTTACATGTATAACCTAAGGATGCATCTAAGCGAGCTGAAGTATGAAATGAGGTATATATGCAGGCAAGCAGACAAGCAAGCAAGCATTAGAGTCACGCGGACAAGTATCTCTATTACTCCCCCTCAGTGGGGTAAGGGGATAGCAACTGAACAGTTCATTCAAAATTGAAATGTGAGACATGAAGCATAATCAAAATAGGTAGTGCATTCATATGCTAAAGGTATTGTATAAATCATGAGAAGAATAAATTCAAGATATACAGTCATCACAATAATACCCAAAATTGAAGTTTGTGAAAATGAGCAATGAACTTCAAAATTATATGGATATAAATAGAATTTCTAGAAAACACTAGAGGGTTATTTCATTCCTACACTTCCATTTCGATCCTCGACTTTTGGTAGCTTCACACAACCCCTTTTTGTTTGCTTTTCTTTTATTGGATTTCACCGTTCGACGCGAGTCACCTCATATGTCTCAATGGAGTTTCCCAGATACTAGGATTTATCACACAATGTGAATTTTTGTTTCACCTTTCGACGTGAGTTTCCTTATTTATTTCAATGGAGATTCCCGACTACTTGGTTAGACATTCCACTTATTGAAGCTTGCGGGGTAGGCAGCTTTTTCCTCACGATTCTCTTAATTTCCATGTAGAAATTTGTTTCCCTTGAAGTGTTAAAAGAAACTTATGAAATCCTTATCAATCAAAGTCATATGCATCATTTTTTGAACAAAGTATGGGTAATTATTTTGTATGTCGAAAGTGAATTTGCCTAGACATAGTTATGACTCCCCCTAAATATATGCACAGTTAGAAATAGATCCTCCTCCTTTGTATATGTCATGGTTCATAAAAGATCAAGAACACTGTGTTTTATTTATCACGGAGGTGAAGTCTTAGAAGATCTTCAAGAAAAGGTTGTATAAAGTATATACATGCAGTCAAGCAAGGATATGGCAATATGTTCAAGCAAAGTGATTATCGGTACTTGGCGGAGGTGGGGGTCCATAAACCCTACTCACGCATGAGGAAAGCTTCCAGTTAGGCATAATCCAACCTTCCACAATCGCCATTTAATATACTGGATAATCATGGCATTCAAGCACACAAACATGTCAAGTATATATGCAAGTATATGCATGTAAATAGAAAATGATTGAAGTCTATCCTTATTTACAAGTATGTAAAGATGTCTATGATATGTGCAATGTGTATCATGCAACTAATTATGTGTTCTATCTATACAAAAGTGAACCATTATTTGCATGATGTGAGTAAAAGTATGAAAGACTTTATGCACAGACCAAACCATTCAAAAAACTAAAGTTATTCACAAGATGTGTAGAGAAGAGTATTCAAGTCATCTAATCATAAAATTCACAAGATATCAACATTTCAAAAGTTGCCAAAATCAATGAAGCAGAAATGTAACAGTTTAATTGCAAGATTTTTCTCCAAACTCAAATTTTACCTTTTCATATTTTTTAAAATAGACCTAACCAAAATAAGTTCTCAAAATCAAACCATTTTCTTTCTCACCCTGAGAGCCCTTTATTTATTAGCATTCCTTGGCCTCAAGGTGTCCCTGTAAAATAGATTCTCATTTTAAAGATTTAGGTACCCAAGCCATCTTGGGTCCCGATGGGTTAGTTCTAGCATGAGCAAATGTATTCTTATATTTCTTAGAATACCAATCATCATTAATTCTCATTGTAGAACAATCATCCATAGAATGGCCGTTCTTGCCACAATAAAAGCAATAAAAGGATTTTCTTTTCATGGACCAATTTTCATCATTTTTCATTACACAACAATCATTCAATACATGTCCAAAACTACCACAGTAATGACATGAAAAATTCTTTTTGACAAACCATTCATCATCATTTTTCTTTATAAAATAATATTCAAACACATGACCATGTAGCCCACAGTAGTAGCAATGAATGTTGTGGTTCTTCTCCATGAGTTTCTCATGATTTTTGGAACTATCAACCATATTAGTTCTTGATTTCAATGCCTCATTATCATCCAATTTCATTAAGAAGCATTCATACACATCATGGCCAAATTTGCCACAATGGTAACAGGAGACATTCCTTCTTTTAGTTGCGTGAAAGTGTTTGGCATATGAACAGTTGACACGCACACTAGAGAAACCAGAATTATTTTTCAGTTTTTGATTAGGCTTTGCATATGTGGACAAGAATTCATTCAACTTTTTGATTTCATTTTCGAAGGACAAGATATGCAATTCAGAACTATCAATCTCTTCTTCACATGATGTAATTTTCTCATTCAAAAGAGAATTGACAGACTTATAGTTAGCAACCTCTTGTTCTAGAGCATGAAGATTTTCAGAATTATCAACAACCACATGTTTTCCTTTTTCAAGGACAAGCAATTTTTCAAACATAGCCATATTTAAATGCTTCAACTCTTCATTTTTCTTAGCAAGTTCATCATTCAAAATCAATTCATTGCACAAATCATGATCAATAGAATTCAATTCAATTTTGCTTCTTAGCTCACATTCAATTTTCTCCAATTGAGTAATCTCATTCTTTAGAGCAGAATTTTCATTTCTTAGACAAGCAATTATTTCTTTGTGAACATCAACATCATGCATGTGAGATTCAACAGATTTTTTAAGCTCAGTGCATTTTTCACATGAAGAATTATCAACACAAGTATTTTCAATTTTCTTTTTCAATTTTATGTTTTCAGATTTTAATATTTTATATCTATCAAACAACTCATCATAAGCATTCATTAACTCATCATAGCTCAATTCATCTTCCTCATCGGAGTCAGAGTTTACCTTTGAACTCTCCTCGCTTTGACGCTCAATTTCATTGTTTGTCACGAGGCACTCACTATTCCAACTTTCTTATTTGGCTTCGCTTAGCCCATTCTAGATTTCTTTGGTTGTCTTACAAGATGAAACAAAAGGATATACGTCAGTGTTCACTGCAGCCTTAAGGGCATTCAAAACAAAAAGATTATCAGAATTCTTTTTCTTTTCCTCCTCAGTCCAGCTTGACTTATTTTCTGGAAGATTGTAAGGACCATGAGTGATAAGCTTTATAAGCTTCAGATCAAAATTAGCAATCCAAACATAAAATTTTCCAAGCCATAGAGCATAATCAAAACCATCAAAGATGGGAATCAAATTCATGCAAGCCATCATAAAGTGATCTTTTCGCCTAGACCGTGAGGTCCGCTGAATAAAAATCAGAGACTAGGCTCTGATATCAATTGTTGGCCCAGAGTAGATGGCGGACAAGAAGGGGGGTTGAATTGTCCCCCAGCCGAGATGATGGATTTTTAAAAATAATCTAAATTACATAGTGGAATTAAAGTTAACTACGTTAATTATCCTAAATTCAAGTGAGATTAAAATGTTATCTCGATCCTTTCAATCTCACACGGAATATGAATGCAAAGAGCCAGTGAAATTGAGCCTAAAACATATAGCTGTTGAAGCGATGTGTGATAGTGCAGTGAGTAAAAATCATATAATAGACGTGTGAACGAAGATAGAGGAAAAGGACAATCACACAGGCAATCACAATGGACACAGAGATTTTTAGGTGGTTCGAGACCAGGACGGACTCCCTACGTCCACCCCTCACCGAACTTGGTGAGGCTTCACTACCACGCTACAAAAGTAGCAACCATGGGGATGAGTCCCAACACCACACACGCTACTTCTGCAGCAATACACACACGGGGCATGGCCCCAAGACGCTGCCACCGTAGCACTCACACACACACAGTCGGGGAACACACCCCAGACACTAAACCACACGGAGTCGCAGCTCCGTCTTCACACACGGACTCGGGGAAACTCGCCCCGCATTGAAACCACACACTCGGAGTCGCAGCTCCGCCCACACACGACAATATTTAGAGTTTGAAGAAATAAAATGATATACAATGACAGCCCAAGATATTAATCTATGCCCAAATAAAAGAGTAGAAATGAGAGAAGAAAGATTCCCCCTCAAATCTGTAGTAAAACCCGTTCAATGGAGTGATGGGGTGTGCCGAAAACTTTTATCCGCGGAGTGGAAGCCGGCTAAGCTCGTAGGAGACGCCCACGAATGGATCTTCAGGAACCGCATTTAGAACAAGGATCATATCGGTAGAGATATGCTCTTGATGCGTTCTCCTCTTCTTCTTCTTCCTCCTCCAAGTAGATGCGTCGCCCCCTTTCTCCTTTCCCTGCAAAGGATAGAAAATATTAGCCAAGGATCTCTCCTTCGATGGAGATCGCAGCTTACTTATACCCAAGTGAAAAGAGATGCCAAAAGACATGAAACCCCACGAGAAAACCCTTCAAAATACACCCAATAGATGGGAGAAACCCTAAGGGTATTAGGGTAAAAAGCCCAAGCAAATCGGACCAAGAAATGGGCATTTCGCAATCAATCCGAAAAACACGATCCGGACGAACTAGACAAAGTGTTGACTCTTAGAGTCGACACTTCTGTCATGGTGATCTGCCGGCAGAGAAGAAAAATCACCTAGGACAAAAGTGTCGACTCTCAGAGTCGACACTCTTTGTCAAGAGTTCTGCCAGCAACGAAAGTAACACACAGTACAGAAAGTGTCGACTCACACTTTCTGTCTGGTTTGTTAAAACAACACAGAATCAGAACAGAACAAAATAAGTGTCGACTCTGTGAGTCGACACTTTTTCTGACAGAATTGAAAACACAATTAAATTCAATTGACACCCCAAAAATCCTCAACCAAACAACAAAAACAAATAACCATTCATTGAATTAAGGTATTGACATATTTAAAACCACATTCTAACACAATCAAGTGGCATGCATTAAAGGGATTTTAGATGCTACCACAATATTGTCATGAAAATCATGCCAAAGTGTGATTCAGTCCAAAACAAACTGAGCTTTACAAGCCTGTCATATCAATTAGATTCAGGCAATCTAACATATGAGTTCCAACTTCAGACCAAAGTAAAACTCGAATATGCAAGACATGAAATCCTTCATAACCTAGAAAAACACTTTATGCAGTGAATTAAACCCCAAAACTTTAGCCACATTGTAATACATTCAAACATAAACTCTTACCTTTGATTCCAACTGAATGACACCAATGTGAACCTACATTTGGAGTTAGCAAAACACTCAAGATAATCTTAAAGAATTGCAAATGATTACTCAAATGCACTATCATAGTTTGTTCAACCTGCAAGTTCAAGTATTGAAATGCAATAACCCATGTGAGTAATTCAGGGATTTTCAAACCCATTCCAATACAATCATGGGCCATGCATTAAAAGGATTTAGAAACTATAATGAGCCTTGTTTAACCAAGATCTTCAGCAAGCATGTTGAGCAGAAAACCACCTCAAAAACCCATGAAAGATATGCATGAACTCACTTTGAAAACCCATAATCTTCAATTCAAGATTTGAAGAAAATTACCATAGATTCAATATAAACTCTTAAATTGGATCCATCGCATTGTGGGCAGTATGAACCTGCACATTCTAAAAATTCAGAGGCATGTCAATATTAAACCAATGCATTTGAAGAGCTTCCTTCAAAGTAATTCTTCCACAAGATAACCTCCTTCAACCTGCATCTGAGTATCTTGAAATGCAATCATGTATAAAAGTGGTTAGCTCACTTTCAATCCATTTTCATCATAAGCTCACATACCAGAATTTGTTGCATGTATGGAAAAACTAATTTCAAAACAAATTAATCAAAACTTTGTTCATTTATGATATATCTACACATGACTTTCAAGAGTTGTCCAAGACAATCCAGCTCAGTCCAAAAGTTCAGAATCAATGCACAGCGGTCTGAACCCATATAGATATCATATATGTAATTAACATACAGTCCAAGACTAATAGACACAGTCCAATGCAAGCAATCCAAGTTCAGTCAAGAATTCAAACTTCATTCCAAGAACTTTAATTCAATGAAAATTAAACAAAACATTGATTCAGTCTAATTAAACCAAGTCCATTCCATGAGTGAGTGAGGTCGACACACCTCAGAACAATTGTGCATATGTTAATGTTCTTCACCGAGCATCCAAACCCACAAAACAAGATGCTAATATTTAGCTCCAGAAGAGTCAATAAACATTTTTCACAATACTTGCACGCAATATATTATTATCATCAAAACCATCACCAAGGACAAAGAGCCATTTTGCTATACTTCATTCCGTTTTACTGCATTCATGTATAATAGATCTTCCTAGATCCATTTTTAAAGAGATTTTTCAACCCAAAACATAGGGAAGGCGGATGGTCGAAAGTATCGGCCATCCCCCGTTCCGCCCGCCTTCTCGGTATGATCACCACCATTTGCATGTTTCCCTTTTAGTTTGAGCATATTTTGCACTTCCACAGTCTAATGGTTTCTTTGTTTGCTGGTTAATTTGCAGGTACTTCATCGCCGACTCACAGAGCTCCGCGTTCTTGGCCGGTTGAGAGCGAGGACAGAAGAACCCACCTTCTCCCCACTCCTAAGGCATCCACGATCATCACTCCTGTGAGGCCTAGGTATAGGTCTCTGGCGATCACATCATTTCTTCATTTCTAACCTGTGCACTATAGGTTTGCAGCGGCATAGTTCGGGAGGACACATGCGCGCACGCCATACGCGGACGCCACTCCTTCCAGCACCCACAACCTACTGGCGATCACGGTGGGACGCTGATTGCTCACTGTGAGTTTTTGGATTGAAGTTCATTGCATTCACTTTCCAGCAAATAGCCTTTTCCCATCCTTATTTTTCATTTTTTAGTTGCTCCTGTGATTGTTCTGAGCTTGGAGGACCTACAGGACCAAAACAGGTGGCGGCCAGGCTTCTTGCCGCCCAGGTCCCAGGGTGGCCAAAGACCTGGCCGCCCACCACCCTCCTAGGTTGCCAAAGACTTGGCCGCCTAGGTTTCTAGGTGGCCATGTATCTGGCCACCCAACCCCTTTGGCGGCCATCGATTTAGCCGTCCTCAGTTCACGTTCCTACTTTCGTCTGAGTCTTGTTTGCATAATTTAGCTTCTGTTTTGCATATCCTTGGTCCTGTTTGCATATTTTTGGTTTTGTTTGTTCTAACATTGCAGGTTTGAGTCCAGGGTGGGCTTAGGAAGAGCCGACATCACACTTATTAGGAACACCCTCCCGTTGATTTGGACACTTCACCTGGGAATTCCCACTTGGGTGTAACTAGTCATTTTCAATTGGGAACCTCCGTGAGTCCCCACGAACCGTGGATTCCCACACCGTCGCCGGGCGGGTTGTACCTTGAAGTCCTATTAGATTTCCCAAAATAGTTTTAGTGAGATTTATCTTAGGATTATCTCAGAGTTTGGCCTTGATTCCCCTAGAAAATTTCATTCTCATCTAAGAGGGAACAAATTCAGATTGAACTAATCTCCAGATTAACCTAAGCTAAAAATTTGGGGCGCATTTGTTTGAATACATGCTCGCTGTTAAATACCACTAACTCAATCTTATTTGGCTTTTAAAAATTCCACTTCAATTTTCTAAAAGTTAATTAGGTTGAGTTACAATGGATCAATGTTATTCTAACATGCGTGTTGTTGATGAGGATGATTTGGAATTTTATGACACACAAACCCAGCTTGATGCCGAGGAAGATACACCCAACGCTTTCATTGGGATGTGTCAAGATTCACAAATTGATGTAAGTCAAAGCACAACTAGTGAAGAATCATCCTCCCAAAGTCAAGGGTCAATCAATATCAAAACTCCATCAATTTCCCCAAAGGAAGACCAAGAGTTAGCTAGGGTGCTATCTCGATATTCCCCTAACTATTTCATCACCCTAGCTTCTCAAAGAAGATCACATCTCACTCCTCAATCCTTTCCTAGGAGATCCCCAATTCCAACATCAAGCTCATTCAATAGGACTCCCTCCCGTGTTCCTAATCAACCTAACCATCCTCTTCATCATCAAGGGGTTGCATCCTCTCCCATTTCTCATGTCAATGCACCCCTTAAGCAATCCAATCTCATATCCCGACAAGAGGTGGAAAGGTATGTTCGGCAAATGGTTGCCGAAAGTCTCCCCAAACCTCAACCTCACTCTTTCACTAGCTATTGTAAACTTCCGAATGTTCATTTTCTCCCGGGTTTCAAAGCCCCCAAATATCAGAAGTATGATGGTTCCACGGATCCACATGAGCACCTTTCTTGATTTTTAATGGATTCTCATCAATGGCTTTACGATCGGGTCCTCCTAGTTCATCTCTTTCAAAAATCTCTAGAAGGAGAGACCTTTAGGTGGTTCTCTTCACTCCCGGCCATTGATCTGATCAATTTTGACATTGTGTTCGAGTATTTTATCGCTCATTTCGGCCACATGGCTAGTGTAGCTCCCACTCTCACGGACCTTATCATGGAAAAGATGAAGCTCGATGAGAACTTCACTTAATTTGCCAATAGATGGAGAGCTATGGCTTCTAGCTCTGGGATTGCCATCCCGGAATCCCAAGTCATCACTATTCTAGTCAATAACACAACCCCTCAGCTCCGCGCTATTTTGATGCTTAGTGAATTTCACACGTTCACTCAACTCTACAAACGAGCTCATGTTGTCCAAGCTCAACTCAAGAATTCCTCTCTTCCATTCTTTCTTGATGATTGCAATGTCCCAACATCAGAAGGGGCAAGTTCCAATGATCATAGCAATGCCTTCCATCAGTCTTTTAATCTCACCAACCATGAGGTTGCCACTGCATGCCACGGGGCACCGGTGAAGGGGCAAGGGAATGCCCCTAATTCTTTTCCTTTCTATCAATCATCTCATGTTCCACCCTACACTCAGGAAAGGTTAGCCATGGTTAGGGGCAATCAAGAGTCTAAGTTAACGAAAAGAGGTCAACATTGGCAATATGATGAGGAAGAAGTGGTGAATGACCAACCCATAGTGAGCTCGGACACAGGACACATGATTGGCCATGGACAAGGGGCAAGACCTTTGGTCTTGATCCGACCTAAGAGTGAACCACCCCAACAAAGCCAAGACACACCTCCTTCTACTCCAATTCCACCTGAAGGGGCAAGACCCTTAGTCCTCATTCTGCCTAAGGGCTCATCTATTCAGCAGCAACATCAAGGTGTCTCTTCTCCACTCATGGTGGACGATCATTCAACTCTATCCACTTCTCCCCACGACACTTCGTGGGAAGAGCTACTATCATTTTTTGATTTAACCAAACCAGCGCCAACCCCAACCATGCTGCCAACTCAGTTTGAGTCAACCCCTATTGTTGATGAGTCTTTTGCGTCCCCTACCCCAATTGATCTAGCTCCGATTCAGTTTCCCCAACATGAAACCATCCATTTTGATGAATCAAATGCTGGATTTGCTCTCCCAAATCAAGAGGTTATTCTCACTTTCCAATCAAGCTCTCTACATATCCCTAGCCCCAAGATTGCTCCTCCTTTACAAATTTTGGCCGACATCTCCACGGTGTTGGACCTGGCCACGCTCATGTCATCAAAGGACAAGGAGCCCATTATCTCCACTCTGAATGTCCATCAATCTACTCCATCCTCTGGATCCTTAGAGTCACCCGTACCTAAGGAGAAGCCTCAAGATGTAGGATGGCACATAATGTCCAAGATGGGCTATACATATGGCGCAGGGTTAGGAAAGGAAGAACAAGGAATTAAAGAGCCGATTGAGGGAAATGGAACGTTTGAGAGATTTGGATTAGAGTGTCAACCAACCAAGATTAGCAAAGACAAATCAACAAGGTGGAATTTGCATGATCATTTTGTAAAGGAATCTTGTCCTTTGGAAGAGAGAATCGCCAATGTGGAAATATTGCATGAAGTTGAACATGTGAATCCAAAAGAAAAGCTAGATGATATAGACATAGAGGATTTGGGTTTATCAAAGCTATTCTCTGAAGAATCATTGTCCCACTCGATAACCCAAGAAGAAATCCATGAAGCAAAAGGAGAATCGACTCTGTTAGTCCTCCTCTCTTTCCTACTCCTCTTGTTCACGTCATTCAAAAGTGATTCCATCTTCGAAGCTGGTCAATTCCAAAAACAAAAGCCTCAAGCTGTCATTGAGAAGCCCACTCTAGGGACAAAACTCTCAAATCGTGATTCCCCAGCTCAGGAACCGTCATCCTCCTTCTTTAATCACACACCTCCAATCAACAGCCATGCCAGGGGCACTTGCCTTGTACATAATAGGTCAGATTTAGAAGAGACCAAACCTTTAGCTACACAACACAAGAAGGTTAGGGGCACCCAAATTCCCTACAAACTTTGGTCAGGTCTAGTTGAAAGTTATAACTTGTTAACTAAGATTTTAATGTTTAGTTTAATGAATTCAATAAATTTGCTACAAGATGAGGAACGTTCTAACCCGCCTCCAATGGTCGAACAAATTCAAGGCAAAGAACCCATTAATCCTAGCAGGTATAGGGGCCGTGTCCACGGCTGCGTACTTGCTTCCCATTCACTTGAACCATGTTTCCAGCCAACCAAGAAGGTGGCCTGCTCTTCTTGTTCCATCCAGCAGTCCCCAGAGTGCCCAGATGATATCGTCCGCTCTGTAGGAACCCTTGTACATAGTTTATAATCTGAAATCTAAAAAAAATGGAAAATTCATACCCAAAAATCCAACAAAAAAAATTCAGGAATCAAAGAAAATCAACAGTCTAGCAGCTACCATGCATTTCACTTTCCATCCCATCATGTATGTTAAGGTTAGGTTACATTAAAGCCTTGATGGTTTAAGACTTTGATCTACCGGAATCGAGGAGAATTCCATCTAGCTAAGTCGCTAATGCTCTAAGGGGCAAGTGTTGGCCCAGAAAACAATGTACGCGGATAAGAAGGGGGATTGAATTGTCCCCCACACGAAATTACAGATTTTAAACAATATGCGAAATTAGTGAGATTGATGAAGGACAAGTTGAACAGAAATAAATCTAGTTCACTCAATCTCTCCTAGCACACTCGAATGTGTTGGAACAAGAAAAATGAACAAGCAAGCAACCACAGGACACGGGGATTTTAAGGTGGTTCGGGACCACGACGGGCTCCCTACATCCACCCCTCACCGAACTGGTGAGGCTTCACTTGCTTCACAACGAAGCACACGGAGAATATACTCCAACACACACGGAGACTTCGTCTCCACAACGATCCAACAGCGGGATCAATCCACACACACACACCGCAACACTCGCAGCAAGATATGATCACAACCGTACGCAGAAGGTTCACCACACACAAAGTTAAAGTTCAGAAATAAATGCTATGTTCAATACATGCTCATAGACAAAGAGTAAATGACTGGAATAGATGGGAAAAGAGTGAAGAAATGAATCCCCATATGTAGAAAGGGCTGAAAACGATCTTCTTTGGTTCCCGGTTCGGAGGGAGGTCGGATGACGGTGATTCAAGCTTCCTCTTGATCCTCTTGTCGATCCGCTCTTCTTTCTCTTCTTCCACAATCTACAGAAATGCTTTGTTGGAGATGAAATCCACCTTGCAATAGCTCCTCCTTCCTTTTCCCCCTTTCTTCACCTACAAGATAAGAGAAAGATAGCACATTAGGGTTCTCTCTTGTCAAATTCGGAGTTCACAATGATATATATAGAGGGGTGGGGAAAAGACACATAAAACCCTCCCAAAGTGTGTTAGAAACACCTAAACATGATTAGTAACTAATGGGGGGTGTTTTGGTAAAGTTTATAAAGGTTTTCAATAGGTTTTAATCGAGTTCGCAAAACCCGTGCCGGAATGGGTCGACCCTATGGGTCGACCCCTGGACAACCAGAGGACGAACAGAAGCAAAACAAAGACCCAGAACCCAGAGGTCGACCCATGGGGTCGACCCATGCAGTGTGGGTCGACCCCATGGGTCGACCCCTGCACACTGGGTCACTAAAATGTCCCATGGGTCGACCCATGCCAGAAGTGGTTTGGAAAAACACTGCAAACCCTATTCAAATCAAACAAAACAAATGGTTAGATGTTACCATCATCCACTTGACATGAGAGGGTTTAAAAACCATCCTTGAACCTGTAAAAACACAAACATCAAGTTAGTTTATGTATCAAAAATTGAGTTCTCCTTAACTTGATTCTTCCACATAAAACTCCATATCTATACACATTCAAATGCACATTGCAACAAGTAAATGGAATTGTAAAACATGAACCACCATCTTTGGCATCATTCCATCACAAGAACATCAAAAGACATTTCAAAACACATGCTCTTCCAAACACATAAAGTTTTGAAATCATTTAACCACATGATAAATATTTGCTCCACAAACACACAATCTTTTGTTATCATCAAAACCAAGGTCAAAAATAATGTGAGAATGCAACACCCAACAATCTCCCCCTTTTTGATGATGACAAAATATTATGGCAATCTACACATTTTTCTCCCCCTTTGGCATAATCAAAAATGGGGAATACAAAAGCTAGAGCAAAAAGTATGAAAACTAACCATGTCAAAGAAACATGATATATGCACAAAAACTTCTGAACTTCCAAACAGATGTGAACATTATGTGCACTTTTACTCCCCCTTTGTCTTCAACAAAAATAGATTGACAAAAGGGTTATTTAAGCTGATATGAACATGTATGATCTAATGATGCATCTATGGGAGCTAAAATATGACATGACTTATGCAGGCAAGCAGACAAGCAAGCAATATTAGAGTCAAGCAAACAAATATTTATATTACTCCCCCTCAGTGGGGTAAGAGGATAACAACTGAACAGTTCATTCTAAACCGAAATGTGAGACATGAAGCATAATCAAAAAAGATAGTGCATGCATATGCTCGAGGTACTACATAGACCATGATAAGAATAAATTCAAGATATACAGTCATCACAATAATACCCAAAATTAAAATTTGTGTAAATGAGCAATTAACTTTAAAATTATATGGATATGAACAGAATTTCTAGAAAACACTAGAGGGTTATTTCCTTCCTACACTTCCATTTTGATCCTCGACTTTTGGTAGCTTCACACAACCCCTTTTTGTATGCTTTTCTTTTATTGGATTTCACCGTTCGACGCGAGTCACCTCATGTGTCTCAATGGAGTTTCCCGGCTATTATGATTCATCATGCAATGTGAATTTTTGTTTCACCTTTCGACGCGAGTTTCCTCATTTATTTTAGTGGAGATTCCCGGCTACTTGGTTAGACAATCCACTTATTGAAGCTTGTGGGGTAGGTAGCTTTTTCCTCACGTTTCTCTTAATTTTCATGTAGAAATTTGTTTCCCTTGAAGTGTTAAAAGGAATTTTTGAAATCCTTATCAATCAAAGTCATATGCATCATTTTTGAACAAAGTATGTGGGTACTTATTTTGAATGTAGAAAGTGAATTTGCCTAGACATAGTTATGACTCCCCCTAAATGTATGCACAGTTAGAAATAAGTCCTCCTCCTTTGTATATGTCATGGTTCATAAAAGATCAAGAACACTGTAATTTATTTATCAAGGAGGTGAGGTCTTAGAAGATTTTCATGAAAATGGTTATCTAGAGATATATACGTGCAAGCAAGCAAGGATTTTGGAAATTACTTCAAGCAATATGATTTTTGGTACGGAGCAGAGTACATAGGTCCGAAGACCATCTCACGCATAGTGAAAGCTTCCGGATGGATGTAATCCACCCTTCCACATCTCACCATTTGAGATACCGAACAATCATTGCAATTAAGCATAGAAGTGTATAAAGTATATGCAAGTATATGCATGAATTGAAAAGATGGTGAGAGTTTATTTCTATTCAAAAATAGGCAAGTATATGTGCAAGTGTATGCAAGGACTGAATTGTTATTAGCAAAAGGAAGTAAAAGTGTGTATCAAAGACTCTATGAACAAGACACTAATCTAAACTGCAAATTCTTCTATATCACAACCAAAATCAACAAAAGGTAGTTGCATGATCAAGGTGGATCGAATGACGAGATCCAACCAAGTTTATACCTGAATTTTTTAACGCAAGATTTCAGAACTTGAGCTCTCTTACCTTTGCCTTGAGAAGCCATTATTTACCAACATCTTCTTGGTCTCAAGGCACCCCTACAAAGTAGAATTTTGATTTCAAAGTTTTGGGTACCCAAGCCATCTTGGGTCCCGAGGGGTTAGTTCTAGCATGACCAAAATATATTTTATTTTTCCTTTCAAACCACTCATCATCGGCCCTCATCAAGTCACACACATACATAGAGTGGCCGAACATACCACAGTAAAAACATATGACATTTGACTTTCTAAAATGACTGCTATGCATATATGATCTATCAACATATGAGTTCATGCATGAGTCAACATGAGTATAGCCATATGAACTACATTATTTTTGAAATCTATTTTTCACAACGAAATTTTTCTTTGTGGGTGAGTGTCCCACAACTCTCTTCTCATTCCTAGCATTTTCATTGCTAGTTTCACCATATTCAGACAGTTTCTGTTTTCCTTTCAATTCTTTTTCAACAAGACCTTTCAATTTATGCAATTCATCTTGCATGGTATTGAAGTTGGTTTCAATGTCTTTATTAGATTTTTCACATTCACACAGTCTTGCTTTAAGCTCATCCAACTCCTTTACCAATTGTTCATTTTCAGTTTTTAGATTTTTCACATCTTCATAAGCTTGTTGTTTTTCAATCTCTAGGCATGAAATATCATCCTCAAAAAGAGAAACTTTAGACAACAACATTTCATTTTCATCTTTCATGTTCTCAAGTTCTAACTCAAGCAAACTACATTTAGTGTATGAAGCTGAACTAGAATGTAAAACATCATGAAACTTCTTTTTTAGATTTTTATTTTCATGTTTCAACTTCTTACACTTTTCATACATTCCAGCATAAGCTATTTCCCATTCTTCACAAGTAAGATTTTCGTTATCAGAATTTACCTCGGTGCCGTTTTCCTCATCGGCCATTAGACATAAATTCTGGACCACCTCGTCCAGCTCATCATCCTTCTCGGATTTGGACTCGCTCTTGTCCTCATCACTCCAAATCGCCTTCATGGCCTTGGGCTTCTTCACTTTTTCTTTCTTCAGTTCCTTTTGAAAACTTGGACATTTGCTTCTCATATGGCCGACTTTTCCACACTCATAGCATCTAATCTCCCTTTTGTTCCTCAATGCTTTCTTTGGAATCTTTCCAAGAGAAGTGTCATCTTGTCTAGCCTTTCTGAACAATTTTCTAGCTTTACTAGTGATGACATTCACAAGTTCTTCCTCACTGCTATTTAGACTTGACCCTTCATCGCTTTCTTCAGAAGATTTTGAGTGAGCCTCAAAAGCCACTGATTTCTTTTTGCCCTTCTCTTCCTATCTCCTCTCAATGCTGATTTCATAGGTCATCAAGGACCCAATCAACTCATCCAGCTTGAGTGTAGTGAGATCTTTAGAGTCTTCTATCACGGTCACTTTTGTATTCCATTGTGGTGACAAGGACCGCAACACCTTCCTTACTAGCTCTTGATTCGTATAATCTTTTCCTAGTGCCTTCAACCCATTGGAGATCTCCATAAGCCTAGCAAACATGTCCGAGATGGTCTCATGCGGCTTCATCATGAAGATCTCATATTCTCGGACCAATATATTTGCTTTTGTCTCCTTTACTTCCGACGTTCCTTCGTATATGAGTCGGAGCTTCTCCCACATTTCCTGCGCAGAGGAACACATAGATATATGTGAATATTCATTCGGATGAACAACACATTGCACTATATTCATAGCCCTGAAATTTTCACATGAATGTAATATGCTCCTCATTCCAACTATCCTCATTATCGGGCAATTTATGAGGACCTTTACTAATGACTTTCCAGCTATTGTAATCATGTGCTCGCAAAAACACTATCATTCTATTTTTCCAATGGGGGTAATTTGTGCCATCAAAGAATGGTGGCCTATGTATAGAATGTCCCTCAGGAATCATTCCCCTACTATCCATTGCTAAACAATCTTTCCTCCTCAACCGTGAGATTAAATAAAATCAGAGGCCTAGCTCTGATACCAATTGTTGGCCCAGAAAATAATGTACGCGGACAAGAAGGGGGGGTTGAATTGTCCCCCACACGAAATTACAGATTTTAAACAATATGCGAAATTAGTGAGATTGATGAAGGACAAGTTGAACAGAAATAAATCTAGTTCACTCAATCTCTCCGAGCACACTCGAATGTGTTGGAACAAGAAAAATGAACAAGCAAGCAACCACAGGACACGGGGATTTTAAGGTGGTTCGGGACCACGACGGACTCCCTACGTTCACCCCTCACCGAACCGGTGAGGCTTCACTTGCTTTACAATGAAGCACACGGAGAATATACTCCAACACACACGGAGACTTCGTCTCCACAACGATCCAACAGCGGGATCAATCCACACACACACACCGCAACACTCGCGACAAGATATGATCACAACCGTACGCAGACGGTTCACCACACACAGAGTTAAAGTTCAGAAATAAATGATATGTTCAATACATGCTCATAGATGAAGAGTAAATGACTGGAATAGATGGGAAAAGAGTGAAGAAATGAATCCCCATATGTAGAAAGGGCTGAAAACGATCTTCTTTGGTTCCCGGTTCGGAGGGAGGTCGGATGACGGTGATTCAAGCTTCCTCTTGATCCTCTCATCAATCCGCTCTTCTTTCTCTTCTTCCACAATCTCCAGAAATGCTTTGTTGGAGATGAAATCCACCTTGCAATAGCTCCTCCTTCCTTTTCCTCCTTTCTTCACCTACAAGATAAGAGAAAGATAGCACATTAGGGTTCTCTCTTGTCAAATTCGGAGTTCACAATGATATATATAGAGGGGTGGGGAAAATACACATAAAACCCTCCCAAAGTGTGTTAGAAACACCTAAACATGATTAGTAACTAATGGGGGGTGTTTTGGTAAAGTTTAGAAAGGTTTTCAATAGGTTTTAATCGGGTTCGCAAAACCTGTGCCGGAATGGGTCGACCCCTGGACAACCAGAGGACGAACAGAAGCAAAACAAAGACCCAGAACCCAGGGGTCGACCCATGGGGTCGACCCATGCAGTGTGGGTCGACCCCATGGGTCGACCCCTGCACACTGGGTCACTAAAATGTGTTCTTTCCATACATAACACTTGGGGGTCGACCCCATGGGTCGACCCATGCCAGAAGTGGTTTGGAAAAACACTGCAAACCCTATTCAAATCAAACAAAACAAATGGTTAGATGTTACCATCATCCACTTGACATGAGAGGGTTTAAAAACCATCCTTGAACCTTTAAAAACACAAACATCAAGTTAGTTTATGTATCAAAAATTGAGTTCTCCTTAACTTGATTCTTCCACATAAAACTCCATATCTATACACACTCAAATGCACATTGCAACAAGTAAATGGAATTGTAAAACATGAACCACCATCTTTGGCATCATTCCATCACAAGAACATCAAAAGACATTTCAAAACACATGCTCTTCCAAACACATAAAGTTTTGAAATCATTTAACCACATGATAAATATTTGCTCCACAAACACACAATATTTTGTTATCATCAAAACCAAGGTCAAAAATAATGTGGGAATGCAACACCCAACAGCAAGCAACATGCACACACTCACATGCTTTCAAAATACGGCAACGGCCTGAAACGGGTGACTATCCCGAAGATTTCTAGAAGACTCCAAAATCCTCCTTTTCCTCTTTTCTTGACCGATCAAGACAGTCGGCGCTCTTAAGGCATTGAGCTCAGCAGCTGAAACATGATGCCCTCAAGTGAGAATAGGACTCACATTCTCTGTAAAATGAGACCATAGCACGTGAAGAGGGCAGTGTCCCCGCAGGCAAACAAGCAAAAATCAAAGTCAAAAAGGGAGCAAAATTCCCAAAATTCTCAAAATTTCGAGTGAAAGAATGAAAAAAAAGAAGAAAAATCCCAAAGGGGAACAAATGAAAAGGCCTGGTTGTGACCGTGCCTGGTCAAGATAAAGAAAGCCCTACAAGTCAAGTCCAAATTCAAGGGGCAACGCAACAAGCACAAAGTTCTGAAGGTGGTCCGAAATCACCGAAAGGGTGGAGTGAACTAAGCTCGCTCGTAGCTCATCGTTTTAACGGCTTGGCCGATCCTCTTGTGAAGTTTATCTCCTACATTCTTTTTGATTTTGAGGACTCGGAATCTGATGGAAACTCTGAAGGATATAACTCTGTTAACGGCTTGTAGCCATCTTTTCAAAAACACACTATATGATTGTCTACCCCGAAAGAACAAAAGCTTCTGCTACAAAGAAATCTCCATGTTTTTGGTATGTCAATGTTCTCGTCTCCATTAGTGTTTTCTTTCATCAACCTCGAGCTTAGGTTAATGCATGTGCGTCACCTGTCGGTGCGACGACGTCTGATTCCGGGTCAGCGTCGCCCGGTTGACCATTAAGGTTCCAAGGTGTTCCATCATATACCATCTAGAGTTGTGAGGAAATAGACCCGGGTCGAGCAAATCTTTTACCTCAAACACTTTTTGGGTGTATCTCTACGGTCAGAAGCAACTGGGAGCCTAAGCTTGGCATAACGGTATTATCATCAGGATAAGTCTTAACCGACGAGACCATCATTCGAGGAGTCTAGAGGCCCAAATCAACCTAGATGTGCGCTCAGGATACCTGGGACGTTGTAGAAAGAGCCTATCCTTTCTTCATTGTTGTGATGTCTCATGGGCCATTGCCAGACGTTGGCCAAAAAAATCTAAATATGTCAAAAATTCACAAAAATCAAAATATTTAATTCAAAACAAAAAATCAAAATATGTGAAAATCACAAAAAAAAATGGAGAGGCATCTCCTTGAAACATGTATCTCATCCACTACCACACCATCTCCTTTCCCTCATCACTACCGCACAACTGCGAACCCCAAAGGCTACTCCCCTTTCTTCATTCCATCCCACCAGGGGATTTATACCTGCACTGCTACCAACACCCAAACTAGGGGCAAATTGCACTCCCATCTGGCTATCCAAGCTAGCCAAACCCATGGCTACCTTGTCGGGAGGTAGAGCATTCCTCATTCCTTTGTTTTCCATGAATCTTAATGGTAAATCAAACTCCGCTAGCTCGGCACTTCAACTTGAGTCCTAAGCAAATGAAACCTTCATATCACTTGATTTTCAGCAGATGCCTGGTTGCATTACCAACACCTTTTTTCTTACTCTTTCTACTCTATATCCCCCTGATTGGGCAAACGTCCTACTTCTGTCAGTGGGTCCAAGATGGACTTTGGCTATGGAGCTTGAATTATCCTTTTGTTAGTCTTCCTCTAACCAGACACTTTGCTGGAGTTAATTGATGTGCTATGTGAAGTTAGCATAGACTCCCATCATCGGGAGTGATCACCTCTGGGGACGTATTTACACCCTAGTGACCATCCCCGCGGAATTCAATTATGTCCATTAGGCTCGCTGTAAAGCCGAAGGATGATGCTTGCTTTCCCATTCCCCTTAGTGAATGCTTCCTCTTTGAATGCTTATTTGTTTATGAACTCCACTGATGTGTGTTTATGCAGCTGCAAGTCACATAACATTGGGGTTCACTCTTCATCGTCTTCTCCTACTATTATATATACTATATTATATAGAACCCGGAGGCTAATAACTTCGGGCACATAAATTCTGAGTTCCTCTCTAACAAAAACAATGAGGGGTTTATGTTCCCTAAGTTATTCGACGGCCGTTTGGTTTCATGATTGACCTCGGGATGACGGACTCGTCGGACTCTCGACTGATGTCTTTCTCGGAGCCAGACAATAATACCTCTGGATATGCATTAGATAGGTTATTTCCCTTTTAAACCCAGCATGCATCATATAGGTCACTTTTAGTCCCACCATCAACCAAAAAAAAAAAGCAAACAAAAATGCACTCAACAAGCATGGCATGCATTCATGCAGCAAGAAATAAACAAGGGTCGAGAGAAGGGTTTGCCATTGATGTGCCCTGGACTCTATCCCTCTTTTGTCAATCATCCAAGTTCTTCAATTCCGTCACTTTTTTGTTGTTGACTATCTTATTCTACTCCGATTCGACAAGTCGAGAGTATGTTTTGCATGCGATCGTCATGAGTATTCTGAGATCTGAAGATCGTTTTCCCCTTATCCTGATTTTGTTACTCACTCCTATTTTAGGTGTCTTGTATCTCCTTGAGCTGGATTGTGATCGTCTCCTCAAGTCCCGCAGCGCCATGCTAGGGGGTCCCATGCGACCGTAGATATAAGCCCTCTTAGATTACTTTTCCTTCCTTCCTCTCCTTTTGAATGACCTCTCTTATCCCATTATGCTTGTCCATTCTTTTGTGAAACTCAATCTCAACTCAAGAATCTCCTTGGGCGGGATGTCCTTATTAGGCTTGTTTCTTTGCCGAAACACCCATTTATCAGTCCGCCGGGCTCCCCTGCAAAGCGGGCGTTCTGGAGGGACATTTGTAGATGCCTAATTTTGGACATCCCGCGGACCCTTGTCTAGCCATCATAGAAGTGATACCCTTTTCCTTGGTTGATTGAGAGTGTGGAACCTCATCCTTGTTTAGGTAGGCTCCACCCTGTCCCTTCACGATTTTTTTGAGGCTCTATACACATTCCATGCCCTGATCCCTGGGCGGCCAAGGTACTGGCCGCCCAGAACCCAGAGTGGCAACAGAGATGGCCGCCCAGCCCATTCCAGGGTGGCCAGAAGCCTGGCCGCCCACCATCCTAGGTGGCCAGACTGTTGGCCGCCCAACTCCTCCAAGGTGGCCAGACTCCTGGCCGCCCTCACCCTCAAGAAGGCCATCGACCTGGCTGCCCAGCTCCTTTGAACGGTCAGAACCTTGGCCGCCTCCTGTTAACTGCAGTCAAACCCACGTTTCTGCCCACTCCGGGCATGTCCTCCACAATCGTTCCCCACTCAGGGGGGTTCGAGACCCAAGTAGCCCCACACGTAATCCATATTTTCAAATGTTTTTTGGAGGGAGATGGCCCGCACATACAAAACCCATTCCGAACCATCTCACGAGGGGGGGTGGAACACTTCATGAGAGGGGTTGGACATTTTCTCACGGGGATGTTGGACATTTTGGAAGGAGGAGAGGCTAGTAGTTTGGAACCCAGAGAGAGAGAGTAGTGAGCACGAGAGCGTCTTCCCCGACCCTCCCCTAGCAGCAGAACCTGAAGTTGGAGAGCTCTGCGACCGAAGAGCCCAGGTGCAGGGGGCGACCATCGACATGGCCACCCACCCCCTCTGAATGGCCACACATGTGGCCGCCCTCTGTTTTGTTGATGGGCAAACCCCGTCATTCTTCCTTATTCTCCATTTTGCTATACTTCATTCCATTTTACTGTATTCATGCATAATAGATCTTCCTAGATCCCTTTTTAAAGAGGTTTTTCAACCCAAAACATAGGGAAGGTGGATGGTCGAAAGTCTCGGCCATCCCCCTTTCCGCCCCCCTTCCCGGTACGATCACCACCATTTGCATGTTTCCCTTTTAGTTTGAGCATATTCTGCACTTCTACAGTCTAATGGTTTCTTTGTTTGCTGGTTAATTTGTAGGGACTTCATCGCCGACTCGCAGAGCTCCGCGTTCTTGGCCGGCCGAGAGCGAGGACAGAAGAACCCACCATCTCCCCACTCCTAAGGCATCCATGATCATCACTCCTGTGAGGCCCAGCTATAGGTCTCTGGCGATCACATCATTTCTTCATTTCTAACCTGTGCACTGTAGGTTTGCAGCAGCATAGTTCGGGAGGACACACGCGTGTACGCCGTACGCGGACGCCACTCCTTCCGGCACCTAAAACAGGTTCTGAAGACAAATCAAAAAGTCAGTGAAGTCAATTGAAGCTTTAACAGAACCAGTCAGAAAGAGAAGCCACGGTTAAAGCAATCAGGTCGATGCATATTGGTCGTTCAAGCAAAGCAGATTGGTGCAGTGATAAGTGTTATATTTCATATCATAAGTTGCATCACATTCATCACTTTTGAGCATTTAATGAGTATAGTTGTGCATTAATATAAACAAGTCTCATTCTCAGCATTATTTGAGTCTGCATGTATTTTATCATCTTTTTGAGCCAAAATGATCATGTGAGAAATATTTAAGAAATTACATAATTATTTAAAAGTCATTTTGAGATGAATTATATTGATATTTTCTAAATTTTTAGGAAATAGTGATCGGATGGTCAGACGCCATTTTTAAAGAATTTTCTGAAAATAAGAATTAGCAATTGACCAAAAGGGCGTTAATTTATTTTGCTGGAAAAAAGAAAATAAGAAAATAAAGAATTCGCGACTGAGTATGGAGGCGCACATTCATTTATGAAAATAGAAAAAAGAGAAAAGCTGAAAAATAGAAAGAATGTGCGACCACTCACAAAGGCGCTATTTCTTTTGGAAAAGAATCTGCGACTGTTCAAGAGGGCGCCTATTCATTTATACGAAAAAATCAAAGAAAAATGAAGGAAAATGAAAAAAGAATTAGCGACTTTCTGCAAAGTCGTCATTTCAAGGATTTATGAAAAAAAGAAAAATATCAAAAAGAGGAAATACAAGAATGAGCGACCTATTGCAGATGCTATTTTAATTTGCGCCCAGAGCGCCAGTCACCATTTTCGCAAGAGTTTGTAGCAGAAACGGGAAGGTCTCTTTGAAACTATCTTGCTACTATTTAATGTTATCCGTCCTTCTACCTAACCATGTGTGAGGTGGTCTTTAGACCAAGTCCTCCACCTGGTACCATGGGTCAAGTGTATGTCTTGAGTCTTGCATATTTTTTTGCCATCAATATGTTCATGAGCATGGGTCATCGAACTCCTCATATATTTTTCATTGCATATGTTGCATTCAGAATTCAGTCATACAGTGCATAAAGTCAGGGGGAGTCAGTCAAGGTAATCCTTGTATTTCATGCATATTTGTTTAGATTAAGTCCCATGCATGGTCTTCATGTCATATATGATGGTTCAATGCATTTAGTTAGGGAGAGTCAATGCATATGCATACATGTGTTAAGTGCAGCAACTCAAAATTTTTTATATGCATTTATATGTAATATATATATATATAATGAAAGATGAAAATAAAATAAATAATTTTTTAAGTGTAGAATATATAAACGCGAATCCTATCCCACGTGTTAACACGAACGGCGAGATTCGTGACACGATTCTGAGAAGGTGAAGACGTCGGTACCGTAGCAGTACTATAGCATCCGATTTAAGAGAGAATTATTAGCTTTAATCTAATCCTAACTACTGGATGAGGTCATTCTTACATCATTGAATAAATGAGGTCATTAATTATGTCATTCACATGGTGAAATGAAGTTGGTGTAATAGTAACAAGGTTGGTGTAATAGTGTCAATGTTGGTATAATTGTAACAAGGTTGGTGGAATAGGGAAAGTAGGTGGGAGATTTTGGCCTATAAATAGGGCTGAGCTCTTCCCTACTCAAAGCACAAATCTCTTGGGAGGAATTGCTGGTTGGAGAGAGGCAAAAAGCTCGAAGTTGGAAAAGTGTTCGAAAGTGTTCTTCGTTCTTAAATTTCTTCTTCTTTGATCTTCAACGAGGTAGGTTTTCTCTCAGGCGAAAACTTAATTAGATCTCCATATATGTTTCTTTGCATGAGTATTTCGATTCTACGTAAATTTTTCATGATCATGTATTTATGACTTATTTTAAGATTTAAAGTTCAAAAATGGGAGTTTTCATTATCATAACGAGTTTCAATAACGTGGATCGCATATAGACCATGATTTGAACACGGTAACTACGCTCAATTTACCTCGTTTATGTGTGTTATTTTAAAACTTAAATTTTAAATTTTAAAATCATATTTTTAACTTAAGAATAATATTAACAAAGAAATGATTAGGTGAATGAACTCGTAAAGCTATCGTTAATTGTTCAAATAACTATGCTCTAATTTTCGTAGAATTTCTATACATGATTGACCCTATCTATTTTATCTAAGCTCCATCTGAAAGCTTGACATCTTCTTTTCAACTTCTCTTATTATGCAACAGGAAGAGCACGGGAGTCGCGTCCCACGCGACGGAAGTGGTAAGATTATATGGTATTCCTTCATCTATAATTTCTGATAGATATCCTAGATTTACTTCTCACTTTTGGAAGAGATTACAATCTTCACTGGGAACGAGATTAAATTTTAGTGCAGCTTTTTACTCTCAGACAGATGGTCAGATAGAAAGAACTAATCAAATCATAGAGAACATGCTTAGAGCGTGCATGATAGATTTTGGTGGTACTTGGCATGAACATTTACCATTGATTGAGTTCTCCTACAATAATAGCTACCAATCAAGTATTCAAATGGCACCTTTTGAAGCTTTATATGGCAGAAGCTGTAGATCACCCATATGTTGGGATGAGATTGGCGAGAAACAGTTAGTAGCTCCTGACATGATTCAAGATACTACTCAAAATATCCAGATGATTAGGGACCGACTAAAAATTATCCAATCCCGACAAAAGAGTTATGCTGACAATAGAAGAAGAGATTTAGAATTTCAAATCGGTGACTATGTCTTCTTGAAGGTATCACCTACTCGAGGAATCCAAAGATTCGGAGTCAAAGGAAAGTTTAAGTCCGATATTTATTGGTCCTTTTGAGATCCTTGATAGAGTTGGAGAAGTAGCATATAGACTAACTTTACCCCCAAAGTTGGCAGGAGTGCATGATGTTTTTCATGTGTCAATGCTGAGGAGGTATGTCTATGATCCTTCACATGTGATCCAACTGTAAGGATCAAGGCCGGGATTACGAAGAACGCAGCGGAAACAAGAAATTAAAATTTTAACCCGGCCGCGTTGATCGCTCCAGTGTGATTCCCGATGATGAACTACAACTACGGGATTTGATTTTACCTTTGTGATACTCAGATCGCAGCGAAGTGGAAACAATCCCTCGTGGCAGTAATTAGCCGCGCAAGTGAACGGCCTCTAGTGGTATCCACACGGGCATGAATGGTGGAATCTCCTCGTCGCAACGCCCCACAAACGAACTCCTCAGCCACACCTTCACAATCTCTACACTAGAGATGAGAGGAAGAAGAGAGAGGAGAGAGGGGGGCGCCCCTCCCAAGGAGGAGAGAGAAGGAGACGGCCCAGGAAACCCTAGATGCTTGGCCCAGGGTTTTTCCTATCGTAATTATTTATAGACTTCTCGGTCTTTCACAAAAACCTTCAACAGTCTACTATTGCGAATATACTTCCACCATCCATAACCCTTATGTGTGTGACCCTCTAGGCCCAGTGTCAATCTGGTTTTAGGCCCAATAAGCTTAAGAACTCCTTCTTAGCTTTTCCACATTATTAATTAATATGGAATTAATTATTTAATCATCTCATGACTTAAATAATTAATTAATCATCTTATGATAAATAATCATCTCATGATTATTCTTCTAAAGGGCTTTCAGGCCACGGTAAGCACCAAGCAACACTCCGTAATCCCAGAAGATAAAGGGGGTTTATAAAACCACTCTGGGACCTTTCCGTCAACAGTTACCATACAGCTATAGTCCTCCATTCATACCCAATACCCATGGTCATAATTAAGGGTATGGTCATACTGTCAAACCCTTCTTATCTATGACCTGATGAACGTACTCAAAGTCCCAATGGAAAACTCATTTTTCATTGAACTATCTACCTTGGCCAAGGATTTAACCGAGTACTGTTCATAAGGTATTCTCTCTCATGCTATATCTGAGAGTGAATGATCCACTGTTGTCACTCAATTTCCTTCGCAAGTATTTCGCTGTATCCGAATACCTAAGCATCCAGGACTTATGGATAAAGTCCCTTTGTCATGAATCAAAATACAGAAGTCCTCATGCAAGGTATCTTTGGTGATTCATGTCAAAGGACCAACTGTGTAACTACAACTGAAGAATCTCTTGGTTGACAGTTAGATATAATTACCATCCAGAGATTCCTGATCGGATCAGTTCAGTGAACCCTATTCTTATAATGGGCACCTGCACATATATCTTAGTGTCTCCACGCCAGTGACTGTGAGATCAGTCACCCTCATCATATGAGAGGATATCATGTGCACTGGTCTATCCAGATTCTTTGATGTCCTATCTCAAAGATCCTATGACCATGAACATTTAGAACACATGCATCTAGAAGGTTGATCTCACTATCATAATCTCATTATGATTCAGCCTTCATAGCCTGCGTTCAAGGACTTCATTACATCAAGTGGTAATACGTATAATTAAATAAGACATAATGAAGAAATTGCCATAAATACAAATGAGAATATATAAGAAGTGATGCCATCACTTCATAAGTAATTGGCTTGCAGGGCATACACTTCTTTCATTCTCCCACTTGCACTAAAGACAATCACCTCCTGCTTGATCTCCATCAGCCTTAGGTGATACTCAACTATATCTTGAGTCAACAGCTTAGTTAGTGGATCTGTAATGTTATTAGCAGAAGAAAACAATTTCTAGGTAGCATCTCCATTTTATTTATAATATTTCTAATCAGGTGGAACCATTGTAGAAAGTACGACGACTTCTGATGAGACCATGGTTCCAAAGCAAGAGCTATAACCCTCTCGTTATCGGATAACAAGGGTACCTGATCAGTGACACTAGGGATAACTCCCTACATGATGATGAACTATTTCATTTACATAATGTTGAATCGTTATTTATTGTCTTTTTGGAACTCTTCCAACTGACCGTCGAAACACCTTCCCCACTCACCAGGAACATATCCTTAATTCTTCTCAAGAATATAAGAATACATTTCACAGCATTTCAATGCTGCTCACCTGGATCTGTCTGATACATGCTCTTAACACTTAGAGCATTCGATATATCAGACCTCGTACATAGTATATTAGACATGATAAATCTTTATGCCTAAAGCACAATGAATGTTACTCATGTGTTACCTCTACACAGAAGAGTTAGAAAACATCTTCTCAGAGAGGTAAAATTCACATCTCATCAACATGAGATATCTAGGTATCATTCCTTGTCAAACCCTTTGACAATACCACCTATGTACGATAACAGAGTTAAGTTAAGCATCCTTCCTTGATCTATCTACATAGACCCAAGTTTCCAGTGTAAAGGATGCTTCTCCCAAGTATTTCATGGAGAAGTACTTAGACAACGCAACTTAACCTAAGACAACTTAACTACTTCATTCCCAATGAGTAGTTTGTTATCTACACACAGAATCAAAATTGTAACTATACTCCCACTTATCCTCTTGAACACACAAGACTCTCCTTCATTCCTAATGAAGCCATAAGATTTGATCACCATATCAAACCTCATGTTTTAGCTGCGGGAAGCTTTTCTTTAGTCCATGAAAGGACCTTTGAAGCCAGCATACCATATTTGGTCATCCCTTGGAGGTGATATCTGTCTGGTTGTAACATGTACACTTCCTCATTTAGACTTCTTATAAAGAACACCATTTCACATCCATATGCCAAATCTTATAACCATGGTATACATCAATGGTAAGTAAAATCTCAATGGATTCAAACATGGCAACTGGCGAGAATATTTCATCATAGTCAACACCTTGGCTTTGACGATACTTCTTTCACCACCAAGCATACCATGTAGGTATCAACCTATCCATCTTCTCCAATTTTCTTCTCAAAAATCCACTTGTATCCGATGGGTACACTACCTTCGGGTGGATTTACCAAGTTCATAACTTGGATGGAGTACATGGAATCCATATTTGATTTTATGGCCTTCTTGCCATTTTCCCGGAGTCAATAACACGTATTGTCTCCTCATAGGTCAGGGGATCACTATCCTCATTTTATAGTACCTTATTATTCAAACCAGAGATATGTCCAACATACCTTCTTAGTTCTATAGGTACTCGGCCAGACCTATGAACAACTTGTGTGTCAACCTGAATAGGTTCCTAAGTTGACCTTATGCTTTGTAGTTCTAGAACTCCTTTCTAGATCTACAATGCTCCCACTATTCTCACCAACTCTAGATACTTGCAACGTTTGCAATATCTGAACCAATTTATCTCCTAAATCACCATGACCTTGTGGTAGCACAACAAATCAAAGTGACTTAGTCAAGTTGGTCCATCAATACACAGAAAATATAGATTAGTGTTATAGCCCTTGTGGTAGCACAACAAAGCTACAACATTTGTCTAACTCTCTTAAAGGCATCATTATGCCATAGATTTAGACTAACCCTCAAGTCAAATGAGTCTTGTGGTAGCACAACAAAGCCGTTTGAAATAAGGATCAACCTTAGGTCTATAATTATGATGGTGGGGTACATGGAGTGTTCTTAACAACATACATTTAGTGGGGTAGCCTAAAACCTTAACACGCTTAAGGTCAGCCTCCCTTTCCATATCTCATATGGTATGGAAGACATAGATTTAAACGGAACCTTATTCAACATATGAATAGTGGCCTTTAGGGGATGACTCCCTAGAGAGACAAGGGTAACTCAGCAAAGCTTATTATGGACCTTCTACACCCTGTTGTGTCCCTATTATTTTGATGATGTCTCACACTATAAATCATTTCTTTATCTCAAGATAATCTCATGTTTCATCATGTAAGTGAATGGATTACACAGTAAGGGAATGTCCTGTTCAATTGAACAATTTGACCAAATGAATTTTAGTGTTGCCTGAGTCATAATGTCTTGATGGTTTCAACACTATGAACCTTTGTGAACAAAAATGTTTCTCTGTGTTAATGTAAATCCTCGAGCCACTTCAGTTAATTTTGGGAGTTGTTTTCGTGCCACTTGAGCCACACTTCGTGTTGTTTCCCCTCACTAACACGAAAAGATTTCATGTCGTCTGAGCTTACAACACTTCGTGTTGATTTCCATGCTTGACAGGAAAACTTGTATGAGGTAATACTTCGTGTTGTTCTATCCTTGTCATCTATGTCTTCGAGTCCTAGTCTCGGTTGTTTAACTTCGTGTCGTGTCTCCCTCTGTCTTCGTGTCGTGTTACTGAAGCAGCTCGAATAGTTCTGACGAACTCCGAGTCGCTTCTCTGTGAACCTCGTGTCGTTTCTCTCTGTCCTTTAGTTGCTCATCTCGTGTCATCTTTTATGTCTGCTTGTTTAATTTCGTGTCACTTACTGTTGTTCCTCGAGTCGTTCTTTTTCTTAGTGTCACTGCTTCATCACGTGTCGTGATAGCCGTGTCACTCTTCTGTCTTCGTGCTATTTTTCTCTTTAGACTTCGTGTCCTTCTCGCCTTGACCACACTCCGTGTCAATTCCTGTGTTTCGTCTTCGTGTTGTTTTCAACTCGTGTCGGTTTCTGTTTTCATCTTCGTGTTGTCTTCAACTCGTGACGGTTTCTGTTATTTGTCTTCGTGTCGTGGTCAGCCCGTGTCGCCTCGTCTTCGAGTCGTTCATTCGAGCTATTTTGTGCTCGAGTTGTTTTTCTTATGTTTTCAAGTGTTGTTTCACTTCGTGTCGTCTTTTGTTGCCGTTTGTTAGTTCGTGTTGTTTCGTTCTAACCTCGTCCAGGTTTCTTCTAAATCGCGTGTTCTTCTATTGTTTCACTCCGTGATATTTTCTTCTCACCTCGTGCTATCCTGATCTGACCTCGTGTCACCTTCCTTGATTGTGTCAGTCTTGTCCATTGTATCTCGTGTCGTTCTTTTCTTATCTCGTGTAGTAGTCACGTCGTGTTGTTATCATATACCTCATGCAGCTTTAGTTTTAGTGGCCATACAGCGTGTTAATGGTTTTTATCTCCTTACAGGTACGAGGAAGAATATTCCCAAATAAATGGGCTGCACGTGATCCAAGACAAGAGGAACCAACCCAATGAGGACACGTGGCAGGAAGGTTCTGGATCGAGCGTGGGAAGCACACGCATGTTGTGCCCTATCCACCTGCTGCCGCTATAAATAGAAACCTTCGCCCACCGATGAAGGTAGATCAGAGCCAAGAAAGAAAAGGCAGAATTACAGAGAGCTCGATCCAGCAGTGAAGAGAAAGAAAAAGAGAGATAGCAGTGAAGAGAAAGAAAAAGAGAGATAGCAGTGAAGAGAGAAAGAGAGTTTGCAGTATCTGGTTTTTGAAATTGCTTCCCAGGAAGCTACATTTGTATTAACTCTCAGTATCGAATGTTTTCTCGATCAGTCTTTAGTTTCTTTTCTGATTTTCTTTATGTGTTCTTCGTCTAATTCTGATCTGTTCCCCTCCGGTATGTGGAGGAAGGGAGTCTAACTCCGGTTTCCCTCTGGGTTGCAGAGGAAGAGAGATCGCTGATCTCTGGTGTTGCTAGTGACGGGTTGTCATTAGCAGGTTCCCTCCGGTGTGTGGAGGAAGGGAGAGGCACTCTCCGGTTCTGTTCGTGCTGGGTGCTAGAACAGGTTTCAAGCTCTGCGGGTGGCAGAACTTGGTTGAGGGATTTGTCTCCCTTGGGTTTTCAAGCTGTTTGGCAGCAAGTTGTTCGCAGACTGAGTCTGCTGTGCTCTAGCAGTGGCTAGTGGAATCCTCACTCTAGTTGGAGTGAGGGGTGGATGTAGATTGCTGACTGCAGTCGAACCACCTAAAAAACCGGTTGTCTTCTCTGTGGTTTGCGGTCTTTATCAGCGCTCTCTATCTGTTTGTCACTTCGACTATTTGTTTGCTCAGCTCTTCATCATCATTCTCTTATTCGATCTTGAGTGGTATCTGCATTTGCAATTCTTTGTGTGCTAGTTTAGAAGGGGCATAAGCGGTAGATTTATTTTCTTGCCTAAGTTTTGCAAATTGGGAGTGATCTATTCATCCCCCCCCTTCTATATCACTCTTGCTGCGCTAACATTTGGTATCAGAGCAGGTTTACGCCATGTGGACGAACAATCAAGCAAATGGCAGTGGTCCTAGAACCTTCATGGCCGAAGGTCAATCCATTAGTCGCCCTCCTTATTTCGATGGTAATAACTATCTGTTTTGGAAGAACAGGATGGAAGTGTTTATCAGGGCTCAGAGTCATAAACTGTGGAGAGTAATCACGGTGGGGCCATATGATCTGCCACCAAACGAGGACGCTTGGACAGATGACCATGTAAAGCTCTCCTCACTCAACTGGACGGCGCTGAATATCATCCAGTGTGCTGTTCATCCAGAGGAGTATGCCCGTATCTCTGCCTACAAAACTGCCAAGCGAATGTGGGATGAGCTGCAATTGATCTATGAAGGTACAGCTCAAGTGAAAGCCTCGAAGGTAAACCTCTACACTTCTAAGTATGAAATGTTTAAGATGAATGCAGATGAGAATATAACCGAAATGTATGCCAGGTTATCCTTGATCACTAACACTCTTAAAGGGCTAGGGAAGGATCTTGCTGAGGCAGATATAGTCAGGAAAATTCTTAGATCTTTATCCCCGGCATGGCACACTAAGGCCATTGTGATTGAGGAGTCAAAAGATTTGACTGTCTTAACTGTGAATGAACTCATAGGATCCCTGATGACCTATGAGATGAACTTCCAAGGAGGTGGAGAAGGAAGTGAGAGGAAGGGTAAAAATGTAGCTCTAAGAGCTTCCCGCAACAAGGGTAGTAACAGTGGGAGCAGCAGCAGTACCCCCGAGTCTGAGTCCGAGCTTGAAGGTTTATCAGATCTCGACCAGGAGGAGCAGGCTATGCTCACTCGTCAGTTCAGAAAGTTTCTGAGGACAAAGGGAAAGACCTTTAGGAAGAAGAACCCACACTCTTTTAACAAGAATGCTGAGTTTACCAATTACAGGGATAGAAATCCTAAGAAACTGACTTGTTTTAACTGTAACAAACAGGGACACATGAAAGGCGAATGCCCAGAACTCCAGAAGAAAGGTCCCTATTTTCAGAAGAAAAACATAAAGGTGCAGAAGAAGAAGAAGCCACAGGCAATGGTCTGCACATGGAGCGAGGAAGAAGAAGACCCAGAAGAAGCTTCCTCAGAAGAATATGAAGATGGAATTTGCCTTATGGCAAACAGTGAAGAGGAGGTAATAAACGTTTTTGAAAATTTCTCAATTGATGACTGGGAGGATGCTTATGGTGACTTGCTAGATAAATTTAATTCACTTAGCAAAGAGCACAGAGTTCTGAAAAGAAAATTTAACACAAATATTGAAGAACAAACTCTGGTCTGTGAGGAAAATGCAAAGCTAAAAGAACAACTAGAAGAAATGACCTCACAAAGGAAAGAGAATGATAAGCTTAAGGGAGAAATTCAGGAAAGTCAAAAACAGCTCAATGAATTCAAAACTAAAATTGAAGAAAGCATGAGTGAAATCAGAATGAATTCAGAGAAATATGAAGCTGTGAAGAAAGTAAATGCTGAACTCCTAAAGAATTCTGAGTTTCTTCAAAAGGAGCTGGAAGACAAACAGAAAGTCTTAGAAAAGTTTGTCCAAGGAAAGACTAGCCTAGATGCTATACTAGGGACTAGGGTCAATTTCAATAAGGAAGGTCTAGGCTATGACCCAACCAACAAGAGACCCTTGCAATTCAAGACCATCACCTTCTGTCCAGAGAAGGGAAAAGAAAAGCTGGACACACCATCCAGCTCAAACAGCTCTAAGGAAACTCAAAGTCCTAAAGAAAACACAAAAACCAGTACTGGACAACCATTTAAGATTGGAATGAACTTTATGAAAAATAACATTAAGTCCATTCACCAGAACACAAATGGTAGCTGGACCAAGAAAACAAATCAGAATAAAAGCTGGAATTATAACAATCAGATGGGTCCAAACAAGACCTACTGGAGGAATAACTTTCATGGTCAAAGATATGCCAATCAACAAGCCTACAGGAAATTTCCTAGGAATAGGAAGACCAATGAAAGGAATAGAACTCACTTCTCCAGTTCAGCTGGATTGAACTTTAAAAAACCAGAAAGGAAGGTGCCAGAGAAAACCATGCTGAAACAAATCTGGATACCTAAACACTTGATCAGAGATTTAAACAATGTCCTTGGACCCAACTCATCTTGGGTTCCAAATCACTCTGCTTGATATACTTGTGTAGGTCGGCCTGGCAGCTGAAGACAACAAGTGGTACCTCGACAGTGGCTGCTCCAGGCATATGACAGGAGACCGATCCAAGTTCAGCAAGATAGAGATGAAGCCAGGAGGTCTGGTCAAGTTTGGAGGAAAGAACAAAGGTAAAATTATTGGAGTTGGCACAGTAGGTAAGTCTTCCACAAATTCCATTGAAAAAGTATTACTTGTGGAAGGGCTACAACACAACCTGATTAGCATTAGCCAATTATGTGACAGGGGTCACAGGGTTGTATTTGATGATAGTTCATGTAAAATCCTTGAAACAAATTCTGACATGGTTAAATTTGTAGCCAACAGGATTAATAATGTCTACATTGTAGACTTAGATGAGAAATCTGAATCCACTATTTGCTTATCTGCCAATTCTGAAAATGATGCCTTTGAATGGCATAGACGTCTAGGTCATGCTAGCTTTTCAACTTTAAATAAATTGGTCAAGCATGATTTAGTTAGAGGCATGCCTAGAATTAAATTCAACTCTATATCAAAAGCATGTGATGCCTGTGCTCTAGGCAAACAGACCAGAAATTCTTTCAAATTAAGATCTGAGCCATTGTCTTCTAGACCAATGGAACTTCTTCATATGGATCTTTTCGGTCCAACTAGAACTCAGAGTCTTAATGGTAACAGGTTTGGCTATGTCATCATAGATGACTTCTCCAGATATTCATGGATATTTTTCTTAGCAAATAAGAGTGATGCATTTCAAAAGTTTAATCTGTTTTTCAATAAGGTCAAACAAGAAGGGAAGTACAAGGTTAGTTCTATTCAATCTGACCATGGAGGTGAGTTTGAAAATTCCATGTTTACTGATCTTTGTGACAAAGAAGGACTAACTCACAGGTTTTCCTCTCCCAGGACACCTGAACAGAATGGGATCGTGGAGAGAAGAAATAGAACAGTGGTGGAAATGGCCCGAACCATGTTGATTGAAAGTAAGTTACCTAGAAGGTTTTGGGCAGAAGCGGCCAATACAGCAACCTACATAATCAACAGGGCCATGGTAAGACCCATACACAAGAAAACACCCTATGAGCTTCTAAAAGGTAAGAAACCAAACTTGTTTCATTTCAGAATTTTTGGAGCAAAATATTTTATTCATAACAATGATAAGAAAGACTTAGACAAGTTTGAAGCCAAGAGTTCACCTGGAATATTCTTGGGTTACTCTGAAGTGTCAAGGGCATATAGGGTATTTAATGTATCAGATCAGAAAGTGGAAGAATCTCCACACATTCTTTTTAGTGAAAAGAAAGATGTTTCTAATGTTGAAAATCTTGACAGGGACTCCAATCATGGTGGAGATTTTCTGGAAAACCAACAAGAAGAAGAGAAGACTCAGCAGAATGGAGAAACAAATTCCCCAAATCAGGAAGGTCCAAGAGAAACAGGTGAGTCTTCAACAAATATTAGATTCCTTAAAGACCATCCTTTAGATAATGTCATAGGCAATCCTGAAGAACCTCTTCGGACGAGGTCTCATTTTAGAAATGTGAATAATGATGACTTAATTGCTTTGGTCTCACAAATTGAACCCAAATCAGTAGAAGAGGCCTTAGCTGATCAAGCTTGGGTCAATGCTATGAGTGAGGAATTAGGTCAGTTTGAAAGGAATAATGTCTGGGAGCTTGTCCCAAGACCAGATGGTATAAATATTATAGGAACCAAGTGGGTGTTCAAAAATAAGATGAATGAAGATGGAATCATCTCGAGGAATAAGGCCAGACTAGTAGCCAAAGGCTACTGTCAGGAATTCGGTGTAGACTTTGATGAATCCTATGCACCAGTTGCTAGGATGGAAGCTATAAGATTGTTGCTTGCCTTTGCATGCTCAAAGAACATTAAACTCCAACAAATGGATGTTAAAAGTGCTTTTTTAAATGGAGTTATTAAAGAAGAAGTTTTTGTTGAACAACCTCCTGGATTTCAATTTTCTCCTCAACCTAACCAAGTTTTCAGGTTAAACAAAGCCTTGTATGGTCTAAAGCAGGCTCCAAGAGCTTGGTATGAAAGATTATCTGAATTTCTGATCAGCAAGGGCTACAAAAGAGGTAAAGTTGATCAGACTTTATTTACCAAGGGCATGAATAAAGATCTCATCATAGTTCAGGTATATGTAGATGACATTGTATTTGGATCAACTAGGCATGAACTATGTGATGAATTTTCTACCATGATGTCTGCTGAATTTGAAATGAGCTTGGTTGGAGAACTAAAATATTTTCTTGGATTGCAGGTACAGCAGCTAGAAGATGGGTGCTTCATCAACCAAACCAAATACACAATGGAACTGTTCAAAAGGTTTGGCATGGAAAACTTAAAGCACATTACTACACCCATGGGCACCAATACATCATTGGATGCAGATGAGACAGGTAAAGAAGTAAATGCCAAACTTTATAGAGGTATGATTGGATCACTTCTTTACTTGACAGCCTCTAGACCTGATATACAATTCAGTGTAGGAATGTGTGCAAGGTATCAGTCTAGACCCACTGAACTACACTTAGCTGCAGTTAAAAGAATCTTCAGATATTTGTCAGCTAGTCACTCTCTTGGTTTATGGTTTCCTGCATCTCGCACATTGAATCTAGTAGCATACACAGATGCTGACTATGTAGGCTATAAACTAGATAGGAAAAGCACAAGTGGCCATTGTGAATTCTTGGGTGGGTGTTTAGTATCTTGGGGCTCCAAGAAACAACATTCTGTGGCCCTCTCCACTGTAGAAGATGAATATGTGACTGCAGGGAGTTGTGAAACACAAGTTATATGGATTAAACACCAGCTTCAGGACTACCAAGTAGACCTGGGGTGTACACCTATTTACTGTGATAATACGAGTGCCATCAATCTTGCTAAAAATCCTGTTTTACATTCTCGAACCAAACACATAGAGATAAGACATCATTTTATAAGAGATGAGGTGTCTAAGAATAATTTTGAACTGATTCATGTAGGGACAGATAATCAGATTGCTGATATTTTCACAAAACCTCTGGATAATGAAAAATTCACTACATTGAGAAGAGAATTAGGCTTATACAAAGTGTCTTAATTTTGGAGTCTGTTCCTGTTGTGAGGGGGAGTTTTGTCTATCTGTTGTTTAGCCTTCTTACATGCTGGTTTAAGGGGGAGTTCAGAATGCTTACTGGTTAGCTTTCAGGAATGCTCTAAATAAAGGAAAGTCTTGAGATTTTGCTGAAATGTTTTATTGAGGAATGCTATATCTTAGGGGGAGCTGAGTTGTAATGTGAGAAGAGAAGTTCTTTGACAGATTCAAAAGGGCTGTCCAGATGTGTACCTTTGCTGGTCTTGCATGACTGATTTAGTGTGGTTCTCTCAGAAAGTAGAGTGTCACTTATCTCTTAAGTCTATAAGTCAGTGACTCTAATCTCCAGGTCAGAATCTTTCCTTTGGTACTCCTTCAGAGATCTGGACTAATTGCATAAAGTATATCTTCCTACATTGTCATTGATTATGGTTCAGGCCAAAAAACATGTATGTCTTGATATCTGACCCAATCAACTTGAAATCTAGACTTCAAGACTCAATTCAAGAAAAGTCCTTTTTGGTATTGTCTTCAATCATTCTATCTCTTTAACTCAAGGGCTTAACTGAACAAACATGTTCTGTTTTGATCACTGAGAAACTGGGAGCTTCATCAATGAAATGAATATTTCTCCCAAGTCATGAGGTGTCAAATGCTTAAAATAAATGAAAAGTCATGACAGAGCAATGGTGGCTTGCTGGTGAGTAACTGGGGACTCTGGCCTCTAATCAAGGTGTTTCCTCATGTCAAAAGCCACAGTTACTAACTCTGTTCCTTAATAAAAAAAAGGGGAAGGAAGTAATGAGGTACTCACTCTGAGTAACTGGGGATTCAGGCCTCTGATCAAGGTGTCTCCCTAATGTCAAAGGAAGTGAACTACCAACTTACTCATTGATCTTCTTGAATATCATCTCCAACAAAAATTCCTTGTTGTTATGCAACTAATGGATTGCTTGTCCTCAATACCTTGAGAACACCTCTCTGATTTAGTCTCTTGCTGTCTAGTGGAATAGTTGAATGATCAGCTATTTTTGGCCATACTTGTCAACTCCTGCTCTAAATCATCCACTATGTATGATGATAAACTTGTCTATCATTCCACTTCTCTATTGTGTACTGAAATCTAAAGAATCTTGTCTTGAGATTAGAAACTCACTTATTCTCTTAAGACCTACTCGTGACTTTCTGCACTATGCAGTTACTGCCCTGAGTCCTCATGTTTCCAGCACTGTCACACATTCTGTATTTTTTTTGCTGATGTCAAAGGGGGAGAGAAGTTTGCAATGTCTACAATTTTAGTGAGAAGTTCTGCAATGTTCTGCAATATCAGTGAGTCTTGGTTTTGTCTTGAGCTTTGGGGGAGTCATGTTGCTTCATGCTGATATGTTTATGAGTTGTGGGGGAAATGAGAGTGTGTTGTAGGGAATGTTTAATTCATTTGCATGAGCATGCCTTGAATTTAATCTGTTGTTGAAGCTGATATTGATTTCATGTTAAATCTTGATAAACCTTGATATTGCCTGATTCATAGTGTTGCCATCATCAAAAAGGGGGAGATTGTTGTGTCCCTATGATTTTGATGATGTCTCACACTATAAATCATTTCTTTATCTCAAGATAATCTCATGTTTCATCATGTAAGTGAATGGATTACACAGTAAGGGAATGTCCTGTTCAATTGAACAATTTGACCAAATGAATTTTAGTGTTGCCTGAGTCATAATGTCTTGATGGTTTCAACACTATGAACCTTTGTGAACAAAAATGTTTCTCTGTGTTAATGTAAATCCTCGAGCCACTTCAGTTAATTTTGGGAGTTGTTTTCGTGCCACTTGAGCCACACTTCGTGTTGTTTCCCCTCACTAACACGAAAAGATTTCGTGTCGTCTGAGCTTACAACACTTCGTGTTGATTTCCATGCTTGACAGGAAAACTTGTATGAGGTAATACTTCGTGTTGTTCTATCCTTGTCATCTATGTCTTCGAGTCCTAGTCTCGGTTGTTTAACTTCGTGCCGTGTCTCCCTCTGTCTTCGTGTCGTGTTACTGAAGCAGCTCGAATAGTTCTGACAAACTCCGAGTCACTTCTCTGTGAACCTCATGTCGTTTCTCTCTGTCCTTTAGTTGCTCATCTCGTGTCATCTTTTATGTCTGCTTGTTTAATTTCGTGTCACTTACTGTTGTTCCTCGAGTCGTTCTTTTTCTTAGTGTCACTGCTTCATCACGTGTCGTGATAGCCATGTCACTCTTCTGTCTTCGTGCTGTTTTTCTCTTTAGACTTCGTGTCCTTCTCGCCTTGACCACACTCCGTGTCAATTCCTGTGTTTCATCTTCGTGTTGTTTTCAACTCGTGTCAGTTTCTGTTTTCATCTTCGTGTTGTCTTCAACTCGTGACGGTTTCTGTTATTTGTCTTCGTGTCGTGGTCAGCCCGTGTCGCCTCGTCTTCGAGTCGTTCATTCGAGCTATTTTGTGCTCGAGTTGTTTTTCTTATGTTTTCAAGTGTTGTTTCACTTCGTGTCATCTTTTGTTGTCGTTTGTTAGTTCGTGTTGTTTCGTTCTAACCTCGTCCAGGTTTCTTCTAAATCGCGTGTTCTTCTATTGTTTCACTCCGTGATATTTTCTTCTCACCTCGTGCTATCCTGATCTGACCTCGTGTCACCTTCCTTGATTGTGTCAGTCTTGTCCATTGTATCTCGTGTCGTTCTTTTCTTATCTCGTGTAGTTTGACCTCATGCAGCTTTAGTTTTAGTGGCCATACAGCGTGTTAATGGTTTTTATCTCCTTACAGGTACGAGGAAGAATATTGCCAAATAAATGGGCTGCACGTGATCCAAGACAAGAGGAACCAACCCAATGAGGACACATGGCAGGAAGGTTCTGGATCGAGCGTGGGAAGCACACGCATGTTGTGCCCTATCCACCTGCTGCCGCTATAAATAGAAACCTTCGCCCACCGATGAAGGTAGATCAGAGCCAAGAAAGAAAAGGCAGAATTACAGAGAACTCGATCCAGCAGTGAAGAGAAAGAAAAAGAGAGATAGCAGTGAAGAGAAAGAAAAAGAGAGATAGCAGTGAAGAGAGAAAGAGAGTTTGCAGTATCTGGTTTTTGAAATTGCTTCCCAGGAAGCTACATTTGTATTAACTCTCAGTATCGAATGTTTTCTCGATCAGTCTTTAGTTTCTTTTCTGATTTTCTTTATGTGTTCTTCGTCTAATTCTGATCTGTTCCCCTCCGGTATGTGGAGGAAGGGAGTCTAACTCCGGTTTCCCTCTGGGTTGCAGAGGAAGAGAGATCGCTTATCTCTGGTGTTGCTAGTGACGGGTTGTCATTAGCAGGTTCCCTCCAGTGTGTGGAGGAAGGGAGAGGCACTCTCCGGTTCTGTTCGTGCTGGGTGCTAGAACAGGTTTCAAGCTCTGCGGGTGGCAGAACTTGGTTGAGGGATTTGTCTCCCTTGGGTTTTCAAGCTGTTTGGCAGCAAGTTGTTCGCAGACTGAGTCTGCTGTGCTCTAGCAGTGGCTAGTGGAATCCTCACTCTAGTTGGAGTGAGGGGTGGATGTAGATTGCTGACTGCAGTCGAACCACCTAAAAAACCGGTTGTCTTCTCTATGGTTTGCGGTCTTTATCAGCGCTCTCTATCTGTTTGTCACTTCGACTATTTGTTTGCTCAGCTCTTCATCATCATTCTCTTATTCGATCTTGAGTGGTATCTGCATTTGCAATTCTTTGTGTGCTAGTTTAGAAGGGGCATAAGCGGTAGATTTATTTTCTTGCCTAAGTTTTTCAAATTGGGAGTGATCTATTCATCCCCCCCCTTCTATATCACTCTTGCTGCGCTAACACACCCCACAATTGAGGTGAGAACAAGGAAGTGTCCACCAGGATAATACACCAATATCCTTAAGGTATAGTGTGATGTATGCACCAGAGTATTTTTTTCTCCTCGATCCGATCAAAGAGTTTTAATATCCCTATCAATTTATTTTTCCACTTCACTCTTAAACTCTAAAATTTCTCAAATACTAAATATTTGTACTTCATCAAGTACTCATATCAAAGCATAGAGAAACCGTTAGTGAAAGTAGTGAAGTAAGAAAATCCTCCTCTGGCCTAGGTGGAAATAAATCCACATTCATCATAATGAATGAGTTCAAACAACTCCATGGCTCTTTCTCCATTTCTCCTAAATGGAGAATTGGTCATCTTACCCATGAGGTATAATTCACACATTGTAAATGATTCACAATCAACTGGATTAAAATATCCATTTTATACAATATGTGAGCCTTTCTTCACTAAGATGACCCAGCCCTTAGTGCCAAAGATAGGCTTGATTTATATCAATCATCTTCCTATTTGGAAGCATAACCACACAAAACTCAGGAGCACCAGTGTTTAGAATGAATAGATATTACATAAACTCTCACTGGCAAACTCTTTACCATTCAAGAATATTACACAACTATTGTTCCAAAGCTAACATCAAAACCACGAGGGTTTAAAGTAGAATTGAAATTAACGTTCTTGATAAAGGGAGAAATATAATAAAATTTATCAATTCTAAATAGCTCCTGAAGGCATCTCGAGGTCAGTAGTCTCTATTGAAATGGTAGCAACTTTTGCTCCACTTTCAATACGTAGAGTACCCTTGACCTTGATTAAGTGCCTTCTTCTTATCAATATCTGAAGCTTCACCAAGCTTCTGCTTTGCCATCCCTACAAGATTCAACTTGCAATTCTTCTTCCACTAGCCATCTCCATGGTAATGGAAGCTCCAACTCTAGTCTCTCATAGTCTCATCTCTCTTGGTAGCCTTAGCCAGCGGTAACTACCACTTAGCATTATCTTTCTTAAAGACTTGCTAAGTCCTCCTCTTATTTTAGTCTTACTAACAAACATAAGGAGGTCCAGGCAAGAACTCATCAAGAACATAGACTATTTTCCTTTCGAGTCATGAGAACTATTCTCAACTTTATGAGCCAGTCACAAAATTTTGATTCAGTGCATCTTAGTTGACATCTAATATGCCACAACATTTTATGTGATTCGACATTATTAATCTAAAAGGAGATGCTCAATGTAACATTACAAACATTCAATTAAAATACGGTCTTTTATTTTAATTTAGAACTCCCACTAATTTTCAACGACTTTACATAACCCCCATTATGTAAAGATGGGAAACTCCGCCAATTTCCTAGTGGGGACTAGAATCCCATTAACATTATAGTAGTGGTCTTGTGGTAGCACAACAAACCACCCTATACTTAATGAGTAGGCAACTCTTGCCAATTGTAATGTCTTGCAATTTCTAGTCTTATTCGGCTTCCAGAACACTTGTGATCTTGTGGTAGCACAACAAACCACAAAGTCTGGTTAGGTTACACCCATTATTATGTGGTGAGCATGGATTTGTGATGCAGCCCTTGTGGTAGCACAACAAAGCTACACCAGTCCTCCACCCCACACATGGCATAAGCATGCCGTAGTTTAGGTCACTGACCCCTTACTGGGTCGGTCTTGTGGTAGCACAACAAACCTTCCTAGGTTTAAGATCAACTCACCCAAACTCTAATAATGGAAGGCCACGTGGGTCATTCTTAATGCCTTACGTTTACAACCTAATATTGATCGAAGGGGGGATTTATCAATTTTATTTGGTCTCATCAAATAGTGGTATATAATATATATATCGCATATACATATTTATCGTATCTTATAGAAATAGATTCGAAATCCAATCTAAAATAGATGAATAAGAAACACATGCTATGGGTGAGTATGGACAGCTTATCGTGACCTCACTAGAGCCAGATAGTTAGTCACCAACCCCTAATATCATCACATGACAAACCATACACATCACATGCATATCGGGCCTTAGATGGATCTTGGCGGCATACAACTTGCAGCTCGATCAAATGGCACCTCCTGTTGATGGATCATCCTCGTCCTCACGTACACGCCTCCGCTAAATCTTCAAATATATTAACATGTACAAAACTAATGCCAACTAGCCAAATATTACATTTAATATAAAAGAAGATGCCTTATGGTGAGTACATAACCGAGAGAGAGAGAGAGAGAGAGAGAGATAATAAACTTTCAAAGTAGTTTTCCTGCCAGTTCGCCGTTCATCCTCTTCGGAGCGTCCCCCTCCCTGACGGCCATGGCCGGCGTGGCGGGGGTTTCACTTTCTCCTTTGGAGCTATCGACGACAGCCTCCTCTTCCTCCCAAATAGATCCTCGTTGAACCTTCGCGCAGGCGTTGATGGAGCCCAAGCAGCGGCCAAGGATAGCTATTCCGGTTAAGGAACCAGCCTTCACTGACCAGGGCGAGCCAGCCGTGTTCTTCACTAAGGCGGATGTACAGGCATCAGTTCGTTTCCTCTCTTTCTCCATAGTGGCCAAATGTGCATACGGTCAGCCTTCCTTTTCTGATATTAAAAGCAATCTGACGCAGCGATTGAAGCTATCTGTAGATTTTGTAATTAGCAAACTGAATCCAAGACATCTGCTTCTTCGGTTTGACTGTGAATCAGATTTCTTGAAGCTTCTGATTCAGAAAATTTTATACATTAGAGGATTTTTGTTTTGATTTTTTCGATAGGCATTAGATTTTACTTTCGATGCTGATCCACCGACGGTGCCGGTTTGGATTGGCTTCCCTGCTTTACTGGCTAACGTGTACCATGAAGAATGTCTTCAGTCTATAGCTGGAAATTTTGGAGCTGTACTGCGAATCCATGATAGATCTCTGGCATTAACTGATACATCAGAGGCATTGGTTTGTGTTGAGATGGACTTATCAGCTCCAAGAAGGGAGCGGTTATGGATAGACATGGATGGAATCGGCTACTGGCAACCGGGCAGCTACAACCACGTCCCTGCTCTTTGCTCATTCTGTCATAAGCTTGGACACTCAGTGGAAGGTTGCAAGAAGAAACAGGGAAGGATGACCCGGTCTCAGTCGGTTAAAGGACCAGATCCAAGGAACATCAGATAGGCCTTTAGACCTAGGACGGTCGGTCCTCCGGCTGTTCGACATAATGTGGCATTGGACAATAAGTTCGAGATTTTGCAACATGCTGTAGAGCTATTGGAGGTGCAACAAGCTGAATGTGTAACTGATAACATTGTTCAGGATGTGGAGTGCCTGGAGGGGGGAATATTCTGGCCCCGACTTACCACAGCCAAGTATAGTGGAAGCATTTTCTTCTCATCCCAAGCCTGACCTTGGTGATTCTGGTGGGCAGCAAAGTATAACTCAGCGGGACATAGAAGATTCTGAGTTGCCAGTCAGGGAGGGGGATTGTATGCTTCCAGTATTAAATGAGTTTGTTGACAGTGGTGTTGCTGATAGTTGTGTGCTTAATGATCTTCCTGTGGGGAAGGCAATGATTGAAACAGAGGCTTCTGCTGTGGTTGATACAACCTTTGGTGAGAAGGCGATGGATAATGTGCGATTGCAAGAGCTGCTAAAGACTAGTATGCAGGTTACGGATAAAGCTTATCTAGATAATGAATTAATGCAATCTAATGTTCATGTGAAGGGTGGAGAGTTAGCCAGAAGGCATCAAGATGGTGGGATAATAACCAGATCTAAAGCTAGATCGATGGAAGATGTTATTTGGGAACCTCAATGATTATACCTACATTAATTTGGAATATCCGTGGAGTGGGAAACTTTGGTTCCCGAAGAAGCTTGAAATATATAGTGCAGTCGAATAAGGTCAGTTTAGTGGCCATTAGTGAACCAATGTTAAATATAAATAAAGCTCCTCCCTTGGGAAGATACCTCAAGCTTGGGGGTTTTGCTGGCAATAGCTCTTTAGATCCAAAGATTTGGGTTTTCTGGCATGACAATTATAATTTGGAGGTAATCGCTTCCTCCCCTCAATATATTACTCTTGGTTTGAAGGTGGACAATTCTTTTCGTACATATTATTCATTTGTATATGCCTCCTGTGACTCCCACCAAAGACAATCCTTATACAGTGATCTAGTCATGTTTGCTTCTTCAATTTCAATTCCTTGGCTGATAGGGGGGACTTTAACTATGTTCTTCATCCATCTGAGAAGGTGGGTGGTGGCATGCCGGCTCTTGCAGCCATGTCTGATTTTAATACCTGCTTATGTTCTGCTGGCTTGATTGATGCTGGCTTCATAGGGCCTGCTATGACCTGGACAAATAATAGAGTTGGCTCTGCTAACATTAGGGCAAGGCTAGACCGTATATTAGTGAATAGATATTGCCATTCAATTTCTCCTCAGCTAACTGTCAAGCATCTTCCTAGAGGTCCTTCAGACCATGATCCTTGGCTTCTCCTAATGGACAACATGACCACAAGTCCTGGTCGATTTATTTTTCAGAAGATGTGGTGTACACATGCATCATTTAAACAGCTGGTCGCTGATGTCTGGCAGCAAGTTCAAGTAAGTCATCCTAATGCCTTGGTAAGACTTTTTGTCAAGTTGAAGACAGTCAAGGACTCTTTGCGGAAATGGAACAAAGAAATTTTTGGGGATATTAATTCTAATATAAGTATTGTAGTAACTAATGTTGAACTCAAGCAAGGTCTGTATGATTATGACCCTTCTTCTGAAAATAAAGAAAGGCTTAATGCTGCTAATGCTAGTCTCCGTCAAGCTCAGCTTAGAGAAGAAATTTTTTGGAACCAAAAATCCCGGGTTGACTGGATTGAGAGTGGGGATAGAAATACCTCCTTTTATCATGCGGTTGCTCAAAGTAATAGAAGGAGAAATGTTATCAGAAGACTCAAAGTTGGGGATTTAGAAGAATGGTGTACAGATCAGGAAAATCTAAGGCTTCATGCTAAGGACTATTTCAAGAACTTATTCTCTTCTGAGGAGCATCTTGCGGACCCTGAAATATTGGCACATATTCCACATATTATCACTGAGGCTCAGAATCTAGCCTTATGTTTAATCACAGACCCTTCAGAGGTCCGCACAGCAGTCTGGTCACTCAAAGGCTCCAGTTGTGGCGACCCGGATTTCCGGATACCAGGTATACCCGGTAGGACTACCGAATACACGTGATACCACTTGGAACCCGTGAGGCCTCCCAAGAGCGGTAAAGCTCCGAAGGGAAAAAGGATTGTCATGTAGTACATTGAACTGACAGATATAGCAGCAATCAATTAAATTTCATTAGATCGGTTTGCTAAAGTAGCAGAACTAAAATTACATTTTAATTAACATATTTTAAACAATTATATACCAGAGTCAAGTCCAAAGCTAAAGACAGCAGTCTAGCAGTACAGTCGACAGAAAGAAAAGACGTACCAAGATGTCCGGGGAAGCCCGACGGAGGTACCAGCTGGCAGCTACAACTCGAACTCCAGGATCCACGGAAGTAGAACGAACACATCACCCCACCTGAAAAGCAGGGGTGAGCCTCGTGTCACTGGCTCAGTAGGGGTCACGCGGATCCCCACTGAAAAACACGCAGTAACACGGAACAACAGCAAGAAACAACACTAGAAAGCTGTAAAAGAAAAGGAAGCAGGAGTAGGGAACAGGTAAGGACGAGGGGAATAACCCGAACAGGCAAGCAGGCCTAGAAAGGGAAAGAGGAGTAAGGAGCAACGAGGAAAAAGGGGAAAAACCACACACAAACGCCCCAACCTACACATACAACAGGCATGCAAATGAAAGTCTAAAAAAGACCTAGATAGGCACAGACCTCGAGTACAGCCACGGAAAGGCCAACCCGGACAGGTCACAACACAGGAAGAGCACGGGAGTCATGCGCCATGAGATGGAAAACCCCCGCACCGAGAGAACAGCCAGATGCATCCACTGACGTCTTACACTGCACCAGAACACCCACCACAAGTGTCCCGACCACCCGCCAAGCACGACCAACACGGACAAGGCCGAGTCGTAGACCCACGTGGAAACACAGGTACAAGTGCTAGTCAGGGTTACGCCCCTCGACGTCAGACCTCAGCCCCTGACCACGTGTGCACACACCGGCTCCTGCCTAGATCCAGGCCTCTAGCTAGTTTTCTCCCCCCGTAGGATGCTACGGTAACCGCAGGAGCCGACGGAAACTAGCTTACAAATCGTATATCAGGGTCACCTTTCGACTGCTGCACGTCTAGGGCGACGCAAGGAAGAAGCTCGAAACGCGGCGCTGAAGTACAGACAGTCGAACATGCACTGTCACCCGTACCTCAAACACCAAAGGCAGCACAGGAAACTGCCGACAGACTCAGAAACGTAGTCTTAGCCTTCATAGGAGCATCGATCGATGTCCACGGGGAAAGCGACCAGACCACGAGAGCGACAGACATCACCCTAACATAGACAGACACACACACAGACACGCCACAAAACAACCCCTAACGTCACCTAAGACAGACCCACAACACACGACCACACACCAAAAAGTCCAACGGCCATCACGGCCACAACAGGACTGTAACAGCCTAGCACAGGCACGTTACACGGGCCTGACGCACCAGGGCGGGCGCGTCAGAGACAACAGGCACAAAGATACAATGCGAGACACGTAACGCACCAGGGCAGGCGTGTTACAACGGCCTAACGCACGAGCGCAGACGCCTTACGCCCACCTAACGTGTGAGGACAGGCGTGTTATGCCAACCGACCCAAAACTGAAACTCGGACAAACAGCACGTAACGGTCCACGACGGACGCGTTACAGCACTGTGATGCAAGGGGGCAGGGCCGTTAGAGACAGTTGACACAGCCACCCAACACAACTAAAACAGAGTGTAACGGCCTGGGGCAGGCGCGTTACACAAACCTGACGCACAAGTGCTGGCGCGTGAGGGGGACCGACTCACCCAAAATGCTAGACGACAAAACAGGTGTGACGCATCACCCCGGACGCGTCAGAGAGCTGTGACGCGCCTCCCCTGGGCCGTCACACTCCCAAAATCACGAAGAACTAAAAATGCCCAGACGCTGTGACGGTCTGTCGTAAGGCCGTCAGAGACATGTGACGGTCTCTGAAACGACCGCTACACCGGTCACGGCGGGAAAATAGTGGAAACGCCAAATCGGGCCGTTCCACGCCCCATTCACGCTGAAGCGCAGGGGAAACAGATCTAGACGACGAAAAACAACTCTAGGAGGCTCAAAAGCCCACATGCAAGCCCTAAAACGAGAGATCGGGGCGATTTAGACAAATCAACCCTAAATGGGTCACCGAGGTTCCCGGACTCCTACCGGCCTCGAATGACAACCGATGGACACGAAACTTACGTGAATGGGATCCAGACATCCCAACAGTCAGTTTGACACTAACCACATCACAAATGGCTGTCGTTTTTGGGCGAACCTTGAAAACCCCAAAAACTACGGTTTTCACTAAACCAGCCCGATCTCCCCCGATCGAGCACCAAACAACGCACAGAAGCAGGGAAAACGTGTAGAAGGAAGTGGCGGTCCATCTCCCTACCTCCACCGAAGAAATCGTGCCCCGAAGGGACTAAACCATGTCAAAAACCACTGAATCACGAACGACGCCCACTCAGAATCCACCGAGGGATCGCGCCCACCACGCTCCATCTGCTGCTCCTTCCCGCGAACCGATCAGTCGAGCACGTCCACGCCTCAGCCAGCTCCGCAACGGTGCGCGCCCCGCGTCGAACGGACCAGAGATGGGAGAGAACGGAGTGAGATAGCGTGAAGTTGAAAATGAGCAGGAGAGATAGTGGAATTGAATTTATAGAAAGAAATTAGGAAATTTTCCTAATTTCTGAAAAATCCGATTTTTGGCCCGGTCTCAGAAAAATACACAAAAATAGTCAAAACGACCGGCTCAAAGAGCACATCGTCGTTGTAGCGTCCACGAGTCGATGAAGTGAGAGATAAACTCACCGCAGGGTTCCGTAACTAGTACGAGAGAAAAACCCACATGGATCGTAAAACTCAACTCGGGAGCTACAAAAGCGATCCGAAACTCTCCGAAAAGGATCTGAAAGACCCAATAAAGATCCGGGACATTACATCCTCCCCTCCTTTAAGAAATTTCATCCTCAAAATTTAAGGACTAGCAAGGGTAAGCAGGGAAGAACAACCTGACAACACAACCACAAAACAACCTAATGCCAGCTGAAGACTGTACTGGACTTAGCGACTCTGAAAACTGTATACCTGAGATTCCCATGTACTTCACACAACAACGCTCTGATACCAACTGTGGCGACCCGAATTTCCGGATACCAGGTATACCCGGTAGGACTACCGAATACACGTGATACCACTTGGAACCCGCGAGGCCTCCCAAGAGCGGTAAAGCTCCGAAGGGAAAAAGGATTGTCATGTAGTACATTGAACTGACAGATATAGCAGCAATCAATTAAATTTCATTAGATCGGTTTGCTAAAGTAGCAGAACTAAAATTACATTTTAATTAACATATTTTAAACAATTATATACCAGAGTCAAGTACAAAGCTAAAGACAGCAGTCTAGCAGTACAGTCGACAGAAAGAAAAGACGTACCAAGAAGTCGGGGGAAGCCCGACGGAGGTACCAGCTGGTAGCTACAACTCGAACTCCAGGATCCATGGAAGCAGAACGAACACATCACCCCACTTGAAAAGCAGGGGTGAGCCTCATGTCACTTGCTCAATAGGGGTCACGCGGATCCCCACTGAAAAACACGCAGTAACACGGAACAACAGCAAGAAATAACACTAGAAAGCTGTAAAAGAAAAGGAAGCAGGAGTAGGGAACAGGTAAGGACGAGGGGAATAACCCGAACAGGCAAGCAGGCCTAGAAAGGGAAAGAGTAAGGAGCAACGAGGAAAAAGGGGAAAAACCACACACAAACGCCCCAACCTACACATACAACAGGCATGCAAAAGAAAGTCTAGAAAAGACCTAGACAGGCACAGACCTCAAGTACAGCCACGGAAAGGCCAACCCGGACAGGTCACAACACAGGAAGAGAACGGGAGTCGCGTGCCACGCGACGAAAAACCCCCGCACCCCGGAGAACGGCCAGATGCGTCCACTGACGTCTTACACTGCACCAGAACACCCACCATAAGTGTCCCGACCACCCGCCAAGCACGACCAACACGGACAAGGCCGAGTCGTAGACCCACGTGGAAACACAGGTACAAGTGCTAGTCAGGGTTACGCCCCTCGACGTCAGACCTCAGCCCCTGACCACGTGTGCACACACCGGCTCCTGCCTAGATCCAGGCCTCTAGCTAGTTTTCTCCCCCCGTAGGATGCTACGGTAACCGCAGGAGCCGACGGAAACTAGCTTACAAATCGTATATCAGGGTCACCTTTCGACTGATGCACGTCTAGGGCGACGCAAGGAAGAAGCTCGAAACGTGGCGCTGAAGTACAGACAGTCGAACATGCACTGTCACCCGTACCTCAAACACCAAAGGCAGCACAGGAAACTGCCGACAGACTCGGAAACGTAGTCTTAGCCTTCATAGGAGCATCGACCGATGTCCACGGGGAAAGCGGCCAGACCACGGGAGCGACAGACATCACCCTAACATAGACAGACACACACATAGACACGCCACAAAACAACCCCTAACGTCACCTAAGACAGACCCACAACACACGACCACACACCAAAAAGGCCAACGGCCATCACGGCCACAACAGGACTGTAACGGCCTAGCACAGGCGCGTTACACGGGCCTGACGCACCAGGGCGGGCGCGTCAGAGACAACAGGCACAAAGATACAATGCGAGCCACGTAACGCACCAGGGCAGGCGCATTACAACGGCCTAACCCACGAGCGCAGACGCGTTACGCCCACCTAACGCGTGAGGACAGGTGCATTACACCAACCGACCCAAAACTGAAACTCGGACAAACAGCACGTAACGGTCCACGGCGGACGCGTTACAACACTGTGACGCAAGGGGGCAGGGCCGTTAGAGACAGCCGACACAGCCACCCAACACAACTAAAACAGAGTGTAACGGCCTGGGGCAGGCGCGTTACACAAACCTGACGCACAAGGGCGGGCGCGTCAGGGGGACCGACTCACCCAAAACGCTAGACGACAAACAGGCGTGACGCATCACCCCGGACGCGTCAGAGAGCAGTGACGCGCCTCCCCTGGGCCGTCACACTCCCAAAATCATGAAGAACTAAAAACGCCCAGACGCTGTGATGGTCTGTCGTAGGGCCGTCAGAGACATGTGACGGTCTCTGAAACGACCGCTACACCGGTCACGGCGGGAAAATAGTGGAAATGCCAAATCGGGCTGTTCCACGCCCCATTCACGCCGAAGCGTAGGGGAAACAGATCTAGACAACGAAAAATAACTCTAGGAGGCTCAAAATCCCACATGCAAGCCCTAAAACGAGAGATCGGGGCGATTTAGACAAATCGACCCTAAATGGGTCACCGAGGTTCCCAGACTCCTACCGGCCTCGAATGACAATCGATGGACACGAAACTTACGTGAATGGGATCCAGACATCCCAACGGTCAGTTTGACACTAACCACATCACAAATGGTTGCCGTTTTCCGGCGAACCCTGTAAACCCCAAAAACTACGGTTTTCACTAAACCGACCCGATCTCCCTAGATCGAGCACCAAACAATGCATAGAAGCAGGGAAAACGTGCAGAAGGAAGTGGCGGTCCATCTCCCTACCTCCACCGAGAAAAACCGTGCCCCGAAGGGACTAAACCATGCTGAAAACCACCGAATCACGAACGACGCCCACTCGGAATCCACCAAGGGATCACGCCCACCACGCTCCATCCGCTGCTCATTCCCGCGAACCGATCACTCGAGCACGTCCACGCCTCAGCCAGCTCCGCAACGGTGCCCGCCCCGCGCCGAACGGACCAGAGACAGGAGAGAACGGAGTGAGATAGCGTGAAGTTGAAAATGAGCAGGAGAGATAGTGGAATTGAATTTATAGAAAGAAATTAGGAAATTTTCCTAATTTTTGAAAAATCTGATTTTTGGCCCGGTCTCAGAAAAATACACAAAAATAGTCAAAACGACCGGCTCGAAGAGCACATCATCGCTGTAGCGTCCACGAGTCGATGAAGTGAGAGATAAACTCACTGCAGGGTTCCGTAACTAGTACGAGAGAAAAACCCACACAGATCGTAAAACTCAACTCGGGAGCTACAAAAGCGATCCAAAACTCTCCGAAAAGGATCCGAAAGACCCAATAAAGAGTCGGGACATTACACCAGTTCTTCTGGTCCTAATGGATTTTCTGGAGAGTTCTTTACAACAGTCTGGGACACTGTTGGGCAAGATGTTACAGAAGCAGTGTGTGCCTTTTTCGAAGGTTTCCCTCTTCCTAAGGGAATATCTTCCTCTCTAATTACTCTCATCCCCAAGGTTCAGGAACCAAGGTCATTCAATGATTTTTGACCTATTAGTCTATGTAACTTCACATATAAGATCATCTCCAAGATTATTTCTGAAAGGTTGGCTCCTCTCTTGCCCAACATTATTTCAGTGGAGCAAGGGGCTTTTGTGAAAGGGCGTTTTATTTTGGACAATGTGTCCTTGGCTCGGCAACTTATGATAGATATAAATAGAAAAGTCAGGGGGCATAATGTGATAGTCAAGCTGGACATGGCTAAAGCATATGATAGGATGGAGTGGGACTTCATCCTAGTAGTCATGAGAAAGTTTGGTTTTAATACCAGGTTTACTTCTTTAATTGGCATGCTTCTATACAACTGCTGGTTTTCATTAAATTTCAATGGGGTTGCATCATGTTTTTTTAAGTCCACCAGAGGCATCAGGCTAGGGCCTATAGCTCCATATCTGTTTATAATGGCCTCAGAGGCTCTAAGTAGAGGCCTCTCTGCCCTATTCCAATCTGGGGGTCTTAAGGGTTATAAGGGGCCTAGAATGTCTATGCAGATTTCCCACCTTCTCTACGCAGATGATACCTTGGTCTTCTTGAATGCTAGCAGGCGAAATATGGTGGCCTTCCAACAATTCATCAGCAGGTATGAGCATTGCTCGGGGTAAAAAGTTAATGCAGCAAAGAGTTATTTTATTCTATCAGCCAAAGCCCCCATCTCTTTAAGACAATCTATTCGGACACTCACTAGATATAAGCATCAGATTGCTGGAATTAGCTACCTTGGAATCCCAGTTAAAAAGGGTAGATATCTATGCTACGATTTCAAATTTTTGATAGAAAGGATACATATCAAGTTAGAAGGTTGGCAGTCCAAATTGCTTTCACAAGTTGGCAGAGCAGTTTTAATTGACTCAGTATTGAAAAGTATGACAGTTTATCTTGCTTCAGCCTGCTTTTTACCAAAGAAGATAATTAGGTTCATTGACAGTCAATGTGCAACCTTCTTCCGGCAAGGGGATAATGGCACCAACCGCAGGCATTGGGTTGCCTGGTCTGAAATTCAGAGGCCTCGGTTAGAGGGAGGTCTGGGAATCAAGGATCTTCAGTGGGTTCAGACTTCTTTTGCTGTAAAAATGCTATGGAACATAGTCCATGGGTCTTCACTTTGGTCTATGTATGCTCAACATAGATTCATCAACTCCCACCATGCAAACAGTGCTAAACCATTCCCAGCAGGTATGCCTCTAGCAGTGTTTAGGCATGCTAGAGATATTCTAATAGCAAACAACAGGTGGTTTGTAGGTAATGGAGCTACAGCTGATTTTCTGAGGGACAATTGGACCGGGAATGGCCCTGCAGTAGGTGCTGATAGGGCCAGTGATAGGGACAGTGGGGCATCTATCCCAATGGCTTCAGATAGAGAGGTGCTCAGGGACAATCAACATGAGGCCTGGGGTTTTCTCAGAAATAACTTCCATATTCCTAATATTCATCTCAGTAATGAGGCAGATATCTGTGTATGGATAGGTACTGCTAAAGGGAATTTCTCTGTCAAGTCAACCTGCAACATGATTCGAACTAAAGGAGTTTCAAGACCAGCCTGGGCTAAGCTGTGGCATTCAGCCATAATTTTAAGGGTTGCTCTAATTACCTGGAAGTTAATTTGTCGGGCTGTTTCAGTTGATAGCAGGGTTATTGACTGTGGAATTCAGATGGCTTCCATGTGTAGCTGTTGCTCCTCCCCTAAGTATGAAGATCTGAATCATGTCTTCATAAATGGAGAGCTTGCTTCTGAACTATGGGGTTGGGTACACCCCTTGGTGAGCAATAAAGTCTGGTTAAGTGATCAAATCACTACTCGATGTTAAAATCTACTAATTGCTACCAGGATGCAATCTGCTTTTAGCTTTATTGGGATGTATTCAGTAGTTCTTATGCTATGGGAAATATGGAAGCAGAGATGTGCCTCTAGATATGAAGGGGTTTCCCTCAACATTACATCCATTAAAAGGAACATACTTTCCTCAGTTACCTTAGCCCTGGATAAACTAAGCTTTCACAAGCCATTATCCTCAACTCAATCCAGATGCTTGGCTTCTTTTCAGTTATTTCCCCGGGTACAACCAAAATAGCCTATTTTGATTATCTGCAGCTTGGCCAAGCATGGGCATACACTGCATGTTGATGGGGCTTCGAAAGGTAATCCTGGCAGATGTGGAGGAGGCGGCTGTATAAGGGATTCTTCTGGTGGCCTGGTAGTTGGTTTTGCCTTTAACTATGGAAATGGCAGCAGTCTGTTGGCCGAAGCAAGAGCCTTGCAAGATGGATTGGCAATTGCGAAGCAAGGAGGAATTAACCTGATGGTAGTTTATTCAGACTGTGCCCTTCTTGTTGATGCATGTCGGAGTGGAATAGCTCCCAGCTGGGTGGTTTATCTTTGGTGGAAGAGGACCATGGCTCTTCTCCAAGAAAGTGGATGCTTGCTTCACCATACTTTCAGAGAGGGGAATCAAGTTGCTGATTCTCTGGCCTCATATGCATGTAGTACCCCTGTAAATAATGTCTTTACCCAAGTAGTGGTTCTCCCACGATTAACCAAGGGCGCATTTAGAATGGACAGGGCTGGGATGCCTGCCTTTCGTTTTCCTTAGTTCTACTGATTGTTTTGCACCTCTTCTAATTCTTCAGCTCCTATTGGTTTCTTTGGGCTAAAACATTGTTAGCCCTTTGTAATCCCATGGGAATGCCCCGCAGCTGATGTAACTTCTTCGTCCAATCAATAAAAATTTAGGGCCACAGGTATAGCCTGGGGGAGTGAGAACACTTTCCCTCTTTGAGGGAGGGTGCACTCGACAAGTGTCTAACCTGTCCAGTCGGTTCTTGGCCAAAAAAAAAAGAGTACATAACTGAGAGGGAGGTAGAATTTATAGCACGGAATTTTAGAGAGAGGAAGGAGGCACGTAGGCCCCATAAAACAGTCCATCAACATAAATAAACCATTCACCATTCATCACATGAATGAAATAATCATATCTAAGCGCTATCCATATTCACCCAATCATCGCACCCATGGCATGTTCAAACAAAATTTTATTTTCTCAAAATAAAATAATTTTTGCCTTAAAACATGGGTTTCAATCAAAATAAGAATTTTGATTATTTTGAAAAATAGATTTAATCAAATTAAATCTAGCATCCAAGGTGGAATTTCAATTATGTAATTTTCGCATAATTTTCTGGGATTTTATAATTACTTAAATAGAATAATTCTATTTAAAATTGCAATAATAGAACAATTCTATTATAAAAATAAATTTCCTAAATTTATCATCACAAGAAAATTAGGAAACTTATTAAAATTGAAATTTCTGAAATTTCTAATTTTAAGTCATGGCATTCTGGGCTCTTAAAGGGGGCAATTGGATTTAAATCTCATTTAAATTCAAAATAGAACAATTCTATTTTAAAATTGTAGAAATAGAATAATTCTATTTAAAAATAAATTTCTTATACTAATCATCACATGAAAATATAAGAAATTATTACAATAGGAAATTTCAAAAATTTCCCGCTGCTTAATGAGGCAACCCGGGCTTAGAACCGAGGAGACTGGATTTAAAAACTTATTTAAATCCAAAATACAGCTTCGGTGGCGCAATGCGCCAAGGCTCATGTTCACAATCCACCTGGGCACAGCCGCGGTCCACTGCTATCCACGCTAGACCTTGGCACATTGTGTCATCGTCTTCTCCCCTTTGCAGAACCCTAGCGCCCCCTTTCTTCGTCGAACCAGCCGCCGCCGCCACCTAGGGCGCCCCCCCCCCTTCCGGCCACGGCCAACCACCGGACGGCACCAGTGCCGTTGTGGGACCGCAGGCAACCGTCTGGCGGGGTCGCCGGTGGCAGTCGCCGCCCCACGTCACCACAGAAAGGGGGTTCTCAACCCAGGGCAGTCGCGCGAATGGGAGGGGTTCGGGGCTGATCGCGGTGGTCCGACAGACCCTACAGGGGTCTCGATCGACGGCCAGGTAGGAGGGCTACCCCCCGCGACCATCGCGCTGGCCATAGGCCAGCCCTATAGGCCCGTCGTCCCCTCCTCCATCTCCGGTAAGGGCCTTTCGCACACGAGCAAGGAGGGAGTCATGCAGGGGATCTCCAGCTCATGGAGTGGCTGCCGATGCCAGCGGCATCACCGTCAACAAACCCCATCGATCCTGCCTCCGTCCCAAGCAATATGATCCCATCTCCATGGGCATCGACCCCATCTCATGGGGTGCTCCATAGCCATGAAAAATCATGGGAAATAGATGTAAAAATTACAAAAAAAAAAATCCTAGAACACGAGAGAATTACGAGCGATCAACCTGTCTCTGATACCACTGTAAGGATCAAGGCTGGGATTACGAAGAACGCAGCGGAAACAAGAAATTAAAATTTTAACCCGGCCGTGTTGATTGCTCCAGTGTGATTCCCGATGATGAACTACAACTACGGGATTTGATTTTACCTCTGCGATACTCAGATCGCAGCGAAGTGGAAACAATCCCTCGTGGTGATAATTAGCCGCGCAAGTGAACGGCCTCTAGCGGTATCCACACGGGCATGAATGGTGGAATCTCCTCGTCGCAACGCCCCACGAACGAACTCCTCAGCCACACCTTCACAATCTCTACACTAGAGATGAGAGGAAGAGGAGAGATGAGAGAGGGGGCGCCCCTCCCAAGGAGGAGAGAGAAGGAAACGGCCCGGGAAACCCTAGATGCTTGGCCCAGGGTTTTTCCCATCGCAATTATTTATAGACTTCTCGATCTTTCACAAAAACCTTCAACAGTCTAATATTGTGAATATACTTCCACCATCCATAACCCTTATGTGTGTGACCCTCTAGGCCCAGTGTCAGTCTGGTTTTAGGCCCAATAAGTTTAAGAACTCCTTCTTAGCTTTTTCACATTATTAATTAACATGGAATTGATTATTTAATCATCTCATGACTTAAATAATTAATTAATCATCTTATGATAAATAATCATCTCATGATTATTCTTCTGATGGACTTTCAGGCCACGGTAAGCACCAAGCAACACTCCGTAACCCCAGAAGATAAAGGGGGTTCATAAAACCACTCTGGGACCTTTCCGTCAACAGTTACCACACAGCTATAGTCATCCATTCATACCCAATGCTCATGGTCATAATTAAGGGTATGCTCATATTGTCAAACCCTTCTTATCTATGACCTGATGAACGTACTCAAAGTCCCAATGGAAAACTCATTTTCCATTGAACTATCTACCTTGGCCAAGGATTTAACCGAGTACTATTCATAAGGCATTCTTTCCCATGCTATATCTGAGGGTGAATGATCCACTGTTATCACTCAATTTCCTTCGCAAGTATTCCGCTGTATCCGAATACCTAAGCATCCAGGACTTATGGATAAAGTCCCTTTGCCATGAATCAAAATAAAGAAGTCCTCCTGTAAGGTATCTTTGGTGACTCATGTCAAAGGACCAACTATGTAACTGCAACTGAAGAATCTCTTGGTTGACAGTTAGATATAATTACCATCCAGAGATTCCTGATCGGATCACTTCAGTGAACCCTATTCTTGTAATGGGCACCTGCACATATATCTTAGTGTCTCCACACCAGTGACTGTGAGATCAGTCACCCTCATCATATGAGAGGATATCATGTGCACTGGTCTATCCGGATTCTTTGATGTCCTATCTCAAAGATCCTATGACCATGAACATTTAGAACACATGCATCTAGAAGGTTGATCTCACTATCATAATCTCATTATGATTCAGCCTTCATAGCCTGCGTTCAAGGACTTCATTACATCAAGTGGTAATACGTATAATTAAATAAGACATAATGAAGAAATTGCCATAAATACGAATGAGAATATATAAGAAGTGATGTCATCACTTCAGAAGTAATTGGCTTGTAGGGCATACACTTCTTTCACCAACATGATGATCTGGTACTGCAAAAGGATTTAACTTATGAAGATAAACCTATCAAGATACTGTTGTGCCCCTTAGGCACAAGCATGTGCTATGTGTTTTGATGATAGCAATGCTATTTTATTTTGGTGATAGCAACACAGTGTGTAATTTGGATATTGTTCTGATAGCAACATGAACATGAATGATTTTGATATGATGATGGCATGTTGATTTGAATGCTTGAGTCTGTGGAGATTGCATGAGTGTGCCATGTTTGATATCCTTGATGGGTCGACTCCCTCAGACTGTCCATCTTATTTAGTGTCTCATGCAGCGTCAACGCTGTGAGTGTGTCTCAAGTCTGCAGTGTCAACGCTGTGAGTGTGTCTCAAGTCTGCAGCGTCAATGCTGTGAGTGTGTCTCAAGTCTGTAGCGTCAACGCTGTGAGTGTGTACACAGCATTCTCAAGTCTGCAGCGTCAACTCTATAAGTCTATACAGTGGTTCAGCAAGTGTGTACATCGCTTAGTGTAAGCATGGCGAAGTCCAAAGTCTATACATTGCTGCTTTGCATTGGACTTAAAGTCCATACATTGACAAGCCTGTACAATGGCTGCAGCATGCTCGCATAAGTATATACATTGCATCTTAGCATGTTTGCACAGCACACCATCAAGTCTGGACATTGGTTGCACTCAGAGTCTATTCACTACTTCATGCGTTGCATTCTAAGTCTAGACAACATTGCACGATGAGTCTTCATATTCAAAGTATGTACATTGGTCTTCACCTAAAGTCCACACATTGGCCTTCAGGATTGGAAAGTCTATACATCGTGAAGTCTTCACACTGGCCTTTGAATCATGTCTGTACATTGTCAGTGTATCATATGAAGTCTGTACAGCCATTGCCTTCATATAGGAAGTCTGTACATCCTACTGCACTGTAGCTTTCACGGAACCAAGTCTATACACTGCTGCACATTGTGTTTTATCGAAGTCTGCACATTGCTGAATGATCTGCAAGTCTGTACACTGGTCGAGCATTCAAGTCTGAACATTGGCCAAGTCTACACATCGGCACTGTAGCTTGCTTAGCTCAAGTCTATACATCCGTTTACACAGCACATGAACTCTATACATTGCACTGTTCATGCACGGCACAGCAAGTCTACACAACGTCCGTCTCATTTAGCGCCTAAGGCAAGTCTATACACTGAAAATTGAAGTGTGTACATTGAGCGTCTCAATGAGCGTCTCATGTAAGTCCATACATTGGACTGTAGCATGCATTTGTCAATGGCATCTAAGTCTGTACAGTGGACTGTCTTCCTTAGCGTCTTGATCTTCCAAGTCTATACAGGCTTCTGGTTTACAAAGTCTGTACATTGGTCTCAGACTTCAAAGTCTATACAGTTGATGTTTTCCCATTGCTTCAAGTCTATACAGACGTTCTTTTAGAAAGTCTATACATCGGTCTTCACCTCAAGTCTGTACAGTCCTTTGTTGACAAGTCTTCACATCGTGAAGTCTATACACTCAACTCCTTCACATCTTGCAAAGTTTGTACATTGCATTCATCAGTCGTGAAGTCTATACATCGCTTGCCTTCATTCGAGTCTCATGAAGTATGTACATCGTGCATCAGTTCTAAAGTCTATACACTGTCTTCAGATGATGACAACAATGAAGAACAGGGTCGACGCTGGAAGTTCAATGCATCCACGCTTCAATTAAAGAGGATTTTAGAGCTTCACTTGGCTGTGTCAACTCCATGCTACAGCAACGTCGACGCAGTAGTTAATGAGGCAGAGTCCATAGCTCACTGGAATACTGCAGTGCGTCAACGCCATTGCAAGATAGCGTCCACGCAGCAATTGAGTCTGATATACATTCAGCTCTGGAACACCACTGTGTCAACGCTATGGATTAGCAGCGTCGACGCAGCACGGTTATCTGCCGAAGACCTTGATCACTGGATTGCCGATGCGTTAACGCAGCTGGCTGATGGAGTCAACGCATCAGACTTGAGTTTCGTAGGAAGAAGATATCAGAAGGCTGCGTCAACTCCTTGGAGCAAGAGGGTTGACGCCATCTAATTCCAGTTGCTGAGCACGTTAAGGTGATCCCACCTTCAGTCATCAACTGCCACATCAGTCACAAGCGGATAAGCTTTCGTACCTTCCACCACTCCATTGGTGTCTGGCACGTGATCCAAAGAGCTGAGATGCTAACACGTGGCAAAGTTGATTGGGCGGGAGCTGTGGAGACGACACGCCCTAGCTGCTGCTACTGCTGATATAAACAGAAGGCTTCATCTTCGGATGAAGATGATTGAGATTCAAGAGGCGAAGCTTGAGTAGAGAATGCTGTAGCAGCAGAGAGCCACCACGATCCAGATAGAGAGAAGAAAAAGAGAGAAGAAGCAGAAGAGAAAGAAGAAAAGGAAAGAGATAGGGAGCTCGAGCAGAGTGTGAAAAGAAGAAGAAGGAAGAGAGAGAGAAGAGAAGATCAGAGAAGATCGTTCCTACTGGAAGTTGGATCAGATCCACTCCAGTCAGCTCTTTAAGAGCCACATTATGCTTCATTGTTTACAGCCTTCCGATTGCTGTTTGTTTCCCATTTTCGTTTTCCTTTCATACATTTCTTCAAGCTGTTAGTCAGCGGGTTTTGCAGAGGTGCTGCCTCTGGACGGCTAAGCTGTATTGCCCAGCGGTTTGCAGTGGAGGATTCCACTGAACAGCAAGCTGTGTTGCTCAGCGGGGCGAGGAGGATTCCTCGGACGGCAAGCTGTGTTGCCCAGCTGTTCAAGCTGTGAGTCAGCAGGAAGCCACACTCGAGTTGAGTGTGGGGTGGATGTAGGTCTGCTGGACCGAACCACCTAAAAACCCTCTTGCATTGTGGTTTGTTTTGTTCTATTTGTGCTTCCGCTAGATGAATGCATAGGGGCGCTCAACTGTTTGCTTATAGGTTTAGTAGATGAGTGTTCTAATTTATCTTGTTAGCATTCCAATTTTTAAGTGAGCGAAATCTTATTTTGGGTGAAAATTTTTAATTGGGCGAATTTTTAAAGGGCTATATTCATTCACCCCCCCCTCTGAATACTGCACCGAACCCAACACTTGGTATCAGAGCGGGTCTCTGATCTATCAGATCTAACAATCTGCAGAGGATCCTGCGAGTTTTGGTGCATTTCAGAGTGGATCTCTTGTGCTCGTTGTTTTGCTTCACTGTCTTAGTGCTTTACTTTGCTTATTTGATTTTGCTGCATTTCATGTCATTTGTCTTACTGCGCTGAATCTGTCTGCCACTTGTTCAAATGGGTCATCCTCCGGTTTATGATGGTTCTAACTTTGAAAGTTGGCTAGGAGGCCTAGCTGTGTACATAGACTCAATTGGTCCACATTTGTGGAGTCTTATATCTAAAGGCCCACACCGTTTACCTAAAGATCAGACCAATTGGTCTAGTGAGGACAGCTCTAAGAATCACGATAATACCATAGTTTTTAATATCTTGAGAGCTGTAGTTAATACTGATATGTATCCTTTTGTTCTCAGGTGCAATTCTGGAAAAGAGATATATGACAAAGTTATCTCTGCGCATAACCAACAGAATGATAGCTGTTTGATGGCCAACCAGGAAAATGAAGATTCTTCATCCGAGGTAAGCTCTGAATCTGGAGAACTTTCAATTGATGACCTATGGAATATAAATGAGAAACTTAATAATAGATGTGAACAATTGAAATCTGAGAATAAAAGATTGAAAAAGAAATGTGATCAGATAACTTTGAAAGTTCCTTGTAAAAATTGTCCAGATCTGAAACAATCTTATGATGCATGTATGTTAGATGTTCAGAATTTTCAGGAACAAAATGGTTCTCTAAAAATTAAAAATCAAACATGTCTGGACAAGGTATCAGAACTTGAGAATCAGCTGAATGAGAAGAAAAATGAACATCTAAAAAGCATGTAAGAACTGACTCAAGTTAATTCTGAATTGGATAAACTGAAACTTAAGAATGAAGAATTTCAAAAGAAAATTGAAAATCTTATGGGTAGAATAAATGAAATCAATGGAAAGGCTTCACATTCTTCTTCTGCTGAATTAAACTGTGATATGTGCTCAGCTCTAAGAGAACGAAATGAGGATCTTTATAGTGAGAATGAATGGCTGAACAAACAAATAGTCTCACTTAAAGAGGATCACAAAAACTTGGTTGCTGAGAAAATTAAAGTGGAGGAAAGAGAAGAAGAGCTAGTTGAAAAGCTGGAGCTGATCTCTGGAAGTCGAAAATATAATGAAGGAGTCATGAAGCTGTCTGAAGAAAACAAAGAATTGAGGGAACAAAACAAAAAATTGATGGTTTTAAATACTGTTTTCTCACAGAGGTTTCTGACTATAGAAAAGGAGAAATCGATTTTTAAAGAAGCTCAACCTCAAAATTTTGAGAAGGAAAACACTGAACTGAAAGCTGAAATTGAAAAATTAAAATGTTTAAACACTGGCTTGTCTGAAAGACTCCTTACCACAGAAAAGGGAAAAGCTGTCTGTGATGATGAATTAAAAATCTAGAACAACTTGGAACAAGAAATTGAGAAGTACAAAACTGCAAACAAAGTTTTAAGCGAATGTGTAAATTGCAGTGAACAGGAGATAGCCAGTTATGAGCTTCACATTGCTAGCTTGGAAGATAAAATTCATAATCTGGAAACTTTAGCAATTGAGTCTGCTAAGAGTGAAAGAAAAATAAAAACTGTTGTGAAAAGTGAGGATAAGGATTTAAAGGGGGGAACAAATTGCACTTCTAATGTCAAGAACATCACTAAAAGCCAGCTATACAACACCTTTGTGCAAGGTTCAGATGTAGCTAGTACTTCAATGCAATCCCCAAAACAAAATGAAAATCTGAAATCATCTTCATCTGTATTTCAATTCAAAGCCCAGAAAAATGAAAAGCAAACAAAAATTGTGAAAGGGGGCAATAAATTGAAAAAGAATGGTCAATTGAATAAAGTCAAAATCGTCCCTACATGTGATGTGAATTCTGCTAGCAGTATGGAGTCTGATAGACTGACACATGTCACTCACTATTCATCCACTCACTCACATGCATCAGAGAAGAAATTATCATGCTATTATTGTGGCAAGAAAGGGCATATCATGGATGATTGCAGAATACTAAAAGAAGATGAGCATGCTAGTAAAACAGTGCATTCAAGGAAATCTTTTGATAGAAACCATGCCACTAAGAAATCTAATGCATCCTGTTATTATTGTGGTAGGCGTGGTCATTTAATGAATGCATGTTTCAAACTGAAAGAAGATAACAATGTGAATTCTAGATCTTTTGCACATGCTCATGACCCACATAGACACAGATCTACTTCAGGCCAGCATACTATCTGTTTCACTTGCAACAAGCCTGGGCATAAGGCAAATGAATGCTGGTCAAGAAATCACAGGGGCAAAAATGAATCAAATAGCAAGCATCTTAGATGCTTTGAATGTGGTAAGTATGGGCATGCAGTCAAGGACTGCTGGTTTGCTCAGGGAAATCATTTTAATTCTAAACTTGTAAGATTCCCTCCAAACAAAAATTCCTTGGGCAGAAATAAAGCTGGTCTTAAAGAAAAGACTCTTGTTTGTTATGAATATGGAAAACCTAGCCACCGAGCTTCTGAATGCTGGTGGGCAGGTAATAGTAAATCAAAAATTCATGCTTACAACAGAAAAATCCATGCTCAGTTTCATAGGTCCCATGTTGCTGTAGATATGCATCATAGGACCAGAAAATCTGTTGGTTCATGTCATTATTATGGAAATTTTGGACATTCTATGTCTGATTGCTCTCTAATGGAATTTGATGACAATATTGCTAAGAAATTATTTAGAACACCTGATAGGGGTAATTCAGGACCCAAGACCTCTTGGGTTCCTGCAGGATCAACTTGACTTTATCTTGAAGGTGTGCCTTGGAAGCTGATGACTAAAGGGGTTTATGATCCAAGGCACTCAACAGAAAACCCCAGGATTCTATATTTCAGGTCCGTTCTGAACTTTGCTTTAAATTCATCATCTGAATTTGTGAGTATGAAAAATGTGAATTCCATGTTGATGTGCTCGTTTTATGTCTGATGATCTCTTAATGCTTAGCTGATCAGTCTGCATTCCAGACTCAGCTATTGAATTCAATTCTGCATATCTGATGCTCTTCTCTTGCTATATGTTGAACTGAATTTGAATGCTTCTTTAGTGTATACAGTTGATGCACTATATAGACTTTGTGTAAATGCATGTGTTTTGTGTCAGTGCAATGCATACTTGTTGTTGAATGCATACTTGGACTGAGTGTGAACAGTTCATTTAGTGTACACAGTCAATGCATGTGTCTTATGTCTGCATACATCATTTGCATGACTGTCATTGATGCTGTTCAATGCATGTAGGACTGCTCTATGTTGCATTGTCCTTATTAACCCTGGTATATCAAATGGTATGTTACTAAAAGGCAGGGAAATCTACTCGGAGGTTCCTACCATGTGTGAGATGGTCTTTGAGACCAGGTCCTCCGCCTAGTACCATGGGTCATGTCTTCATGTAGATCAGTGTACTGCCATCATATTTTTGAAAAATCTGAAAAAGGATAAAAATGTTCATTACTTAGATGCATAAACCTGAATTGATTGCATACTTGTCTCATGTATCCTTGGTGCATAGTCTGCATGTAGAACAGTATGTTGCATAGCATATCTCTTGCATCATGATGTCAGGGGGAGCTGAGATTTCTGTTCATTACATTGATTCCTTTTCACTTCTCACTGTCCCCACTCAATTAATTCATATCTTTTGACATCAGATGCTATTGGACCATAATGCTTATTGCTATCTTTTCCCTATCATTTTCACTGAACAACAGTTCTGTATCTGGTTTAGTACATTGAGTTGTGAGTATTTCAATTGTTCTTTTATAAGAATCACTCTTACAAATTGAAAAGAACTAAAGATTTAACCTTTATAAATTGGAGAGTTAAGTGTCTGCACTTCAGAATTTGAGATAAAAGAAAACTTTTATAGCTCTTAATCTTTGTCTCATGGCTAAAATAGAAAAAGTTTTTTGTAATGCCTAAATGTGTTGAACTGGAAATGTCTAGAACAGGTGAATAAGAGTATGTAATGATTTCTTAAACAATCACTCTAAAAGAAATAAGGGCAGCAGTAAATAAGATCACAAATGTAAAGAACTGAACATTGTGACAGAGTAATGTTTGATTGCACTGAGAAACTATGAACTCCTCCAAAGAAGCAGGAAAATTCACATGTCATGAAGTGCTTTAGACTATCTCTATTCATAGGATCAAATCTATAGGGGGAGTCCTCACCAAGTAACTGGGGGTACTGGCCTCTGATCAAGGTGTGCCCTTAATGTCAAAAGTGAAGACTATTCCTTGTAGGTCTTGATCTGAAATAGGTCTTGTAGTTTATGCCTAGTAACTAGGGGTACCTGCCTCTGATCAAGGTGTACACCTAATGTCAACAGTATAAATGCCACAGGTCTATTCACTTAGTTCAGTTTCTGAAAATTCAAAAGTGAAATACAAACTGCTGTAACCCTTTGAAAATCAAAAGTCAATGAGTGAAAATTGTTTTTATTAATACATATTCAAGTTACATTTCTTGAATTTCTTTGTTTAATCACAAAAGGGTATTATTTCAGACTTATCTATTAATACCATGTGCCCTAGATTCATTGCTATAAACGGAGTCTATAAACTCTTTTTCAAGGGTCAGGTGTTTTACTCTAGATTTATCACTGTTAAACCTGAATTTTTGTCAAAATTGAATGTTGCTGATTCTTATACTTTAACTACTGTTTATAATCAGGCTTGTTTTCTGAACCAATGATTCAGCTGTTGTCTATTGACCCTCCTACCTTCTCTACCTTTACCTATCTGTTCATATTCCTTCTCAAAGGGGGAGCAATTATTTAGGGGGAGAACCAGTTCAGAGAAAGTCATACCTTCAGGGGGAGTTTATTGCACTATGGTAATTTGCATGCATAATGCACTTTGCACTCATGTTCATACTGTTTTTCACTTTTTGATTATGTCAAAGGGGGAGAAAATTTTTGTGTGTGACTCACTATCACAGTGTGTTGCCATCATCAAAAGGGGGGAGAATGTTGTGCCCCTTAGGCACAAGCATGTGCTATGTGTTTTGATGATAGCAATGCTGTTTTGTTTTGATGATAGTAACACAGTGTGTGATTTGGATATTGTTCTGATAGCAACATGAACATGAATGATTTTGATATGATGATGGCATGTTGATTTGAATGCTTGAGTCTGTGGAGATTGCATGAGTGTGCCATGTTTGATATCCTTGATGGGTCGACTCCCTCAGACTATCCATCTTATTTAGTGTCTCATGCAGCGTCAACGCTGTGAGTGTGTCTCAAGTCTGCAGCATCAACGTTGTGAGTGTGCCTCAAGTCTGCAGCGTCAACGCTGTGAGTGTGTACACAGCATTCTCAAGTCTGCAGTGTCAACTCTATAAGTCTATACAGTGGTTCAGCAAGTGTGTACATCGCTTAGTGTAAGCATGGTGAAGTCCAAAGTCTATACATTGCTGCTTTGCATTGGACTTAAAGTCCATACATTGACAAGCCTGTACAATGGATGCAGCATGCTCGCAAAAGTCTATACATTGCATCTTAGCATGTTTGCACAGCACACCATCAAGTCTGGACATTGGTTGCACTCAGAGTCTATTCACTGCTTCATGCGTTGCATTCTAAGTCTAGACAGCATTGCACGATGAGTCTTCATATTCAAAGTATGTACATTGGTCTTCACCTGAAGTCCACACATTGGCCTTCAGGATTGGAAAGTCTATACATCGTGAAGTCTTCACACTGGCCTTTGAATCATGTCTGTACATTGTCAGTGTATCATATGAAGTCTGTACAGCCATTGCCTTCATATAGGAAGTCTGTACATCCTACTGCATTGTAGCTTTCACGGAACCAAGTCTATACACTGCTGAACATTGTGTTTTATCAAAGTCTGCACATTGCTGAATGATCTGCAAGTCTGTACACTGGTCGAGCATTCAAGTCTGAACATTGGCCAAGTCTACACATCGGCACTGTAGCTTGCTTAGCTCAAGTCTATACATCTGTTTGCACAGCACATGAACTCTATACATTGCACTGTTCATGCACGGCACAGCAAGTCTGCACAACGTCCGTCTCATTTAGCGTCTAAGGCAAGTCTATACACTGGAAATTGAAGTGTGTACATTGAGCGTCTCAATGAGCGTCTCATGTAAGTCCATACATTGGACTGTAGCATGCATTTGTCAATGGCATCTAAGTCTGTACAGTGGACTGTCTTCCTTAGCGTCTTGATCTTCCAAGTCTATACAGGCTTCTGGTTTACAAAGTCTGTACATTGATCTCAGACTTCAAAGTCTATACAGTTGATGTTTTCCCATTGCTTCAAGTCTATACAGATGTTCTTTTAGAAAGTCTATACATCAGTCTTCACCTCAAGTCTATACAGTCTTTTGTTGACAAGTCTTCACATCGTGAATTCTATACACTTAACTCCTTCACATCTTGCAAAGTTTGTACATTGCATTCATCAGTCGTGAAGTCTATACATCGCTTGCCTTCATTCGAGTCTCATGAAGTATGTATATCGTGCATCAGTTCTAAAGTCTATACACTGTCTTCAGATGATGACAACAATGAAGAACAGGGTCGACGCTGGAAGTTCAATGCGTCCACGCTTCAGTTGAAGAGGATTTCAGAGCTTCACCTGGCTACGTCAACTCCATGCTACAGCAGCGTCGACGCAGTAGTTAATGAGGTAGAGTCCATAGCTCACTGGAATACTGCAGTGCGTCAACGCCATTGCAAGACAGCGTCCACGCAGCAATTGAGTCTGATATACATTCAGCTATGGAACACCACTGCGTCAACGCTATGGATTAGCAGCGTCGACGCAGCACGGTTATCTGCCGAAGACCTTGATCACTGGATTGCCGATGCGTTAACGCAGCTGGCTGATGGAGTCAATGCATCAGACTTGAGTTTCGTAGGAAGAAGATATCAGAAGGTTGCGTCAACTCCTTGGAGCAAGAGGGTTGGCGCCATCTAATTCCAGTTGCTGAGCACGTTAAGGTGATCCCACCTTCAGTCATCAACTGCCACATCAGTCACAAGCGGATAAGCTTTCGTACCTTCCACCATTCCATTGGTGTCTGGCACGTGATCCAAGGAGCTGAGATGCTAACACGTGGCAAAGTCGATTGGGCGGGAGCTGTGGAGACCACACGCCCTAGCTGCTACTGCTGCTGATATAAATAGAAGGCTTCATCTTCGGATGAAGATGATCGAGATTCAAGAGGCAAAGCTTGAGCAGAGAATGCTGTAGCAGTAGAGAGCCACCACGATCCAGATAGAGAGAAGAAAAAGAGAGAAGAAGCAGAAGAGAAAGAAGAAAAGGAAAGAGATAGGGAGCTCGAGCAGAGTGTGAAAAGAAGAAGAAGGAAGAGAGAGAGAAGAGAAGATCAGAGAAGATCGTTCCTACCGGAAGTTGGATCAGATCCACTCCAGTCAGCTCTTTAAGAGCCACATTGTGCTTCATTATTTACAGCCTTCCGATTGCTGTTTGTTTTCCATTTTCGTTTTCCTTTCATACATTTCTTCAAGCTGTTAGTCAGCGGGTTTTGCAGAGGTGCTGTCTCTGGACGGCTAAGCTGTATTGCCCAGCGGTTTACAGTGGAGGATTCCACTGGACAGCAAGCTGTGTTGCTCAGTGGGGCGAGGAGGATTCCTCGGACGGCAAGCTGTGTTGCCCAGCAGTTGTATGGCAAGTTGTGATGCCCAGCTGTTCAAGCTGTGAGTCAGCAGGAAGCCACACTCGAGTTGAGTGTGGGGTGAATGTAGGTCTGCTGGACCGAACCACCTAAAAACCCTCTTACATTGTGGTTTGTTTTGTTCTATTTGTGCTTCCGCTAGATGAATGCATAGGGGCGCTCAACTGTTTGCTTATAGGTTCAGTAGATGAGTGTTCTAATTTGTCTTGTTAGCATTCTAGTTTTTAAGTGAGCGAAATCTTATTTTGGGTGAAGATTTTTAATTGGGCGAATTTTTAAAGGGCTATATTCATTCACCCCCCCCCCTCTGAATACTGCACCGAACCCAACAGATACTAGACCGAAAATTACATCAACTAAGGAATATAGCAATTCCAATGGTTAAAATCCAATGGAGCCGTTATGGACAAGAGGAAGCCACTTGAGAATTGGAGGATGCGATTAAGAAGAAGTATCCAGAATTATTTTCAGGTTAGTATTGTTAGAACCTCTCTTATTTTGTAATGAATCATGTAAATTTGGAGGACCATATTCTTTTTAAGTGGGAGAGGATGTAGCAACTCGAAAAATTTTATATGCATTTATATGTAATATATATATATATATATATATAATGAAAGATGAAAATAAAATAAATAATTTTTTAAGTGTAGAATATATAAACGTATATACTATCCCACGTGTTAACACGAACGGCGAGATTCGCGACACGATTCTGAGAAGGCGAAGACGTCAGTACCGTAGCAGTACTATAGCATCCGATTTAAGAGAGAATTATTAGCTTTAATCTAATCCTAACTAATGGATGAGGTCATTCTTACATCATTGAATAAATGAGCTCATTGATTATGTCATTCACATAGTGGAATGAAGTTGGTGTAATAGTAACAAGGTTGGTGTAATAGTGTCAAGGTTGGTGTAATAGTAACAAGGTTGGTGGAATAGGGAAAGTAGGTGGGAGATTTTAGACTATAAATAGGGCTGGGCTCTTCCCTACTCAAAGCACAAATCTCTTGGGAGGAATTGCTGGTTGGAGAGAGGCAGAAAGCTCGAAGTTGGAGGAGTGTTCGAAAGTATTCTTCGTTCTTAAATTTCTTCTTCTTTGATCTTCAACGATGTAGGTTTTCTCTCAAGCGAAAACTTAATTAGATCTCCATGTATGTTTCTTTGCATGAGTATTTCGATTCTACGTAAATTTTTCATAATCATGTATTTATGACTTATTTTAAGATTTAAAGTTCAAAAATGGGAGTTTTCATTATCATAATGAGTTTCAATAACGTGGATTACATATAGACCATGATTTGAATACGGTAACTACGCTCGATTTATCTCATTTATGTGCGTTATTTCAAAACTTAAATTTTGAATTTTAAAATCATGGTTTTGCCTTAAGAATATTATTAACAAAGAAATGACTAGGTGAATGAATTCGTAAAGCTATCATTAATTGTTCAAATAACTATACTCTAATTTCTGTAGAATTTCTATACAGGATCGACCCTATCTATTTTATCTAAGCTCCATCTGAAAGCTTGACATCTTCTTTCAACTTCTCTTATTATGCAATTGGAAGCTTGACATCTTTTTACAATATCTTTTCCTTCATTAAAATTCTTTCAAAAATGAACATGTTAGAATATATAAGAATGATTTCCGTTCGATTTATGTGTTTTCGTGTCTCCGAAAAATCGTGTAGCTAGCAAGTTTACCAAGAAGAACCGGTGTCTAAGGCGAGAGGTCCACGGGCAAACGCTTTAAGTGGATAAGTGGTTACTTAATTAGGACCTCGTGAATACGATGGGAGCCTCCCACTGTCCCACCTCTTACCTGGCCGCGTTTTCTTTAGTTTTTTGCTAATTACCCGACTAAGAAAAACTTGATCTAAACTTATTTTACAAGAATTTTCACGAGAATTGATCGCGCCTTCACCGGCAATTCATTCTCTTTATTGTCTTAATGTCATTAAACATGATGCCTTAAATCATCCTTGAACTTCTCTTATAAACTTCATTTACTCTTCATACTACTTGTCCTTAAAATAGAAATTTTGCTAGATCTGTACTTTAGCCATAAACTATCATTTGGGAGTATGGGAGCTAAGTGCCATGCGGGGCAAAGTGCTACGTTATGGGAGTCACCTCTTAAGGTCGGAATGGCGTAAAGTGCTACATAATGGGAGCCATCTCTTGAGCCTGTAGGGGCCACCTCTAGAGTCCTTCATAACTAAATGACTAGTTATGCGCTATACTACGCTTCTTAAACTTTTCTTGAAACTCGAATTGGCCATAATTATAAATGAATTGTTCTAGAAATTACATGAGACTTTGGTCCACCTAATACTCAATGCCTGGCAAACATGGGGGCTCTGATCTAGTCCTAGGCGAGTAAAGCCTGAAAGTACGTGTGCCCGAGGGAGTTGAATGATCAGGTGTGGCATTGCACCAATTGACATGCAAGATTAAACTAGGCAATTCACTTATTACATGCTTGACCCGTCATATGCTTGACTTCCTATACGTGACATGTTTGACCAGAATGGTTAATATCCTTGTTACATGGCCATATTTACAATTCTATACTTGTTATTGATCCTCATATTTACACTTGAGTTCTACAATATCTACTCTTGAAATTCTTTACTTCATGATCTTGTTCTCTAATTGTTGTTTGTTTTATTACTTATTTTATTCGAGAGCATATAGATGATCCAAAATGTTAATTACTTAAGGTGACCTGGTAAAGAGATATAAGTCATACTGAGCTTTCTAGCTCACTCTGTGTATTGTTGTTAATTTTTAGAAAATCCTGAAGATGACGGGAATGGGCTGGAGTGATGAGAGTGATGATAGTTTTTAATAAATTTCTTATCTGAGTCTGTCTACGTATAAATGAATGTATCGAGTTTGAATAGTATTGTAAGTCTTTGAAGGATATTTGTTGGAAATGTCAAATTATGCAATAAAGATGTGATTTTGTCCATTTGTTGTTCATACTCATCATCTGAGTCTTTTGATCGACCTGCTCGTATAACTGTTCACGCCTTGATAATTCCGCCTTGTTCGGGACGTGACATTAAGTGCTTATCATTCATGTGTCAATAGGATTGATTGACATAAATGTACATACATAGAGGGAGTTCCTACATTTCATTGTTTACTCATGTGCATTTGTTATCATACATATACTGATTTTAGAATTGATTGCATATCATTCATATTAAAAATACCAAAAAGATTAATTGAGTGCATACAGTCAGGGGGAGCATATGTCATGTATTGGATTGGTTGGTTGAATATTTGCTTATCTGCCTCAAATTCTTTCATTGTCTATTTCGGTCAACCAAATTAATTTTTCGGTCAACAGATGCTTCTATCTTCAGTTTATCATCAGCTATTCTCTGTGATTCACATTCTTCGTTGATATCTATGATTGATATTTCTGTCACTACATTCTTAAGCTGGTCTGACTGAAATCACTTCACATTTGCTGAACCTTGAACACACATGTCATGTTCTCAGCTTAAAGCTTTCAAGTTGCTCTCATACTTGATGTATATCCATTATTACACATCTCTTTAACAATTTCTGTCACCTCGGTTACATGCATGAACTTCAAGTGTTTCTCACATATAATGCATGTTCCTGTTGATGATTCTATTGAAAATTGGTTGCTCTTAAACTTCTTTGACCTGAGAATTGAGAAGATTTCAATCCGTGTACCTTGATCATAAATCTGAAAATCCTGTTACCTAGGAATCTTCCATTATACAGAATTATAAATGTCTAAAAAGATCAAATTAGTTTAAGTTTAATGTATTCATTGAGTTTGGTCATGAATATCTTAAAAATATTGAGTCAAATTTAATAAACTTTAATCAGCTGCTTCATGTTATACCATGTAAAACTCTCTAAAATCTGAGAATTCTGAAAACATGACTCTCTTTGGTTGAGATACAAGCAATCAGTACTGTTTTTAAACATCTAAATATTTTTAAAAGTTCCTAAAGGTAAATGTATGTCAGAGCAATGATCATGGTCACTGAGCAATGACCATGGTCACTATGTCAGAGCAATGACCATGTTCTACGTTCTACATCAGTGTCACCTTGCCTCATGTTTTGGGCTTCGTTTCATTTCTTCCTCTATTGAGCTTTATTGGGCCTTGCCCACATGTTGTACTTCGGGCTCCTCCCTTCCCTAGCAGGGTGCCCCCCCTCCCCTTGGACCTTCGTTGTCCCCTATATCCTCTCCCACTCTTCTTTCCCTTCTTACTTACTATATATATAATTTTCTTATAAGGTGGCCGGGGTCGTGTATCTCCCCTTGCCCCTTGCAATTATGACCTTAGTTAAAAAAAAAAATAGACTGTGTCATGAAGTACCATAGTTATCTCTATTGAAAATTATTACAAATCAATGAAACATATGGCAGAGCAATGACATAGTGAGTGGTGAGTAACTGGGTCACTTCACCTACGACGTGCTGTGTCTCATGTCAAAAGCCATTCTATTATCATCTCTATTCAGTATGAAGTATGGCAGTTAGTCATTCCAATTGCTTAGGGATACTGGCGCCTAAACAACGTGTATCCTCTAGCTACAAGGTGTGTACTAAACTCAATTGCTCCTAAATTTTGATGTGAAAATTGATGTTGAACAGTAGAAGAAATTTGAAAAATAGTTGAAAAAGAAAATTACTGAACCTAAGGAGCAAAATCTGAAATTTTCATGATTGTTTAATCTCAATACTAATGAATGTAACTCCTAAAGTAGTCATTGAAATAGAATGAGTAGGATGAAGGAAGGTTAAACAAGATATTCAATATGAGGGCTTGGTTCATTTTTATTAAAATTTGATTTCAGATATGAGTATAGAACTTTATTCACAAACTGTGTATACATCATATTTAAACCATTCTGGTCAATAAGATTCAGTTCATAAGCTCTTATAATGGAAGACTCTGAAAAATCTGCATTCTTAAATTTATGAAATTGGTATCTCATTGAAAACCTTCTTGAATAAATTCTCATATGCAATTTCTATTGAAAATCTTTGTAATCAGTTTCCATTGTCTACTGAATTCCTCTAATCAGAATGCTCATGTCATCTGTTCAATCTCACTATAATTCAATTCAATATCTGATTCTGCTCACTATTCTTGATGTAATCTGTCATGACCAGAAACTGTCCATAATTGTCCCTGTGCTTTTGCTGATATTATTATCTTCATCCCTTATACATCCACTCCAATAACTCTACTCTGTCAAAGGAGGAGAGTGCTTCTGATTTCAAAGGGGGTCTGATCTAGGTTAAGTGCTCTTTTATTCAAAGGGAGAATACTTGAAAGAGAATCATTTTACATCTCCTGTCCCTGTACTTCAATTCCACTTTTTCATGTCTAGGGGAAGAATAGGCTTCTTTTGCCGCCTGCACAATTCATGACTAAGCATTTAACTCCACTGAGTATATCAAACTATCTTCTCTTCTTTCGATGATGTCAAAGGGGGAGATGAGTTTGATATGAGTCATCTGTGACATGAGTCTGAGCATAACATAATGATTAGAGTCTGAGCATACTGAGTGATGACTCATAGTGTTGCCATCATCAAAAAGAGGGAGAATGTTGTATCCCTGTGATTTTGATGATGTCAAACACTATCATGAGTCTGTGTGTGAATGTGGTTTTGATGAAGTCATAGATGAAGTCATATGTGTTGATGTTGCATTGGTTTTGATGTATTTGTTGAAGTCATCATGAACTCATCATATATAGAAGTATGTATGTTGAACTCTGTAAGAACATGTTCTGAAGACAAATCAAAAAGTCAGTGAAGTCAATTGAAGTTTTAACAGAACCAGTCAGAAAGAGAAGCCACGGTTAAAGCAATCAGGTCGATGCACATTGGTCGTTCAAGCAAGACAGGTTGGTGTAGCGGCCACGGTTAAAGCAAATAGGTCGAAGCAGCAGCATCAGTCTTCACAAGTAAGGTCGATGCATGTTTGCAGTCTGATCTAGAAGGTCAATGCACATATGCATTTTGGACTAATAAGGTCGATGTAGAAGAAGCGCTTCCTACAAGTAAGGTCTGTTGAACCCCGTAGATGATTTATTTTGATTAATGAGTTTTGATGGTGACCAAATTCTATGTGAGCCATGACTGTGTTTTGGAACTGATAAAATGTATGAAAGATTCATATATATGAGGTTTGTGGATTGGTTGAATTCTCTTCGCTCAATGCTAACCCAGTTATGAGAAGTTTAATTCATATCACTAATGGTTGTTGATCACTTGAAATGAGTTTGCCCAATGAGGACTTATCATGTGGTTACATATTAACAATAAATGGTTAAGTTCTCTTCCAAGGCAAGAGGTTTAACTTTGAATCTTTAATATTCTTTAGTTCAACTAAAAGCAATTGAGTTGATGTGTTTTTGCAGGTTTGTAGATGGTTTGAATGGGGTTATATCACAAGGGATCAAGGTGAGATCGATTCAAGCTATTTTTCATACAAACAATCAAGGTTTCTGGGCTTACAGGAATGGTGTCGACCCTGGGGGTCGACCCCTCTTGTGCAGAGTTCTGTCTGCACACTTTAACAGAACTCAGTGAAAAGAGGGTCGACCCCTAGGGTCGACCCCCTTTGTGAATTGTTCTGTTTTTGGCTGGGTGATGTCTGATCTTGTTTGAAGGGTAAGGTGTTGGCCTAGAGAGATGGTGGACAAGAAGGGGGGTTGAATTGTCCCATTTACCGAGATGGCGGATTTTAAAAACTTTCTTAACTAATCACAACGGAAGTAAAGCTTACAGCGTTGATTAACTAAAACTCAGGTGAGATTACAATGTTCTCTCAAACTTTCCGATCTCACACGGATAGTTAATGCAACTAATCACATAAATTAAGCTCAACACAGATAATGGAGGTAGCAGTGTGTGACAGTGTAGTGAATTAAAAACCTGTATAATGGACCTGTGAATGAAGATAGAGGAAATGACAATCACACAGGCAATCACACAAGACACAAGGATTTTTAGGTGGTTCGGGACCACGACGGGCTCCCTACGTCCACCCCTCACCCAACCGGGTGAGGCTTTACTCCACGCTATGAAACGTAGCAACACGGGGACGAACCTCAACCACACACACTGCTTCCGCAGCAATATCCACACGGGGACAAGCGCCAAAACGCTGCCACTGCAGCACACACACACACACAACGACGGGGAACATGCCCCGGACACTTAGACCACACGGAGATGCAGCTCCGTCCACACACACAATGATATTCATAGTTTAACAAACGCAAAGGATATACAATAACCACATGAAATTGATCTATGATCAAATAAAGAGAGTGGAAATGAATGACTAGGAAATCTCCCTCAAATCTATAATGAAGCCCATAGATAGGTGCGCTGCACACTTATGTTCATGACGTGGAAGCCAGCCAACACCATAGGAGTCGGCCTGGTAGAGTGTGTAGCAGTGACGTTCACGCAGGTTCCGAACTGCAGAAACTTGCTCATGGCGTCCTCCCTTTCTTCCTCTTCCTTCAAGGTGCACAGCACCTCTTCCTTGTTAACAAAGTCCCTTGCAAAAGGATGGAATGTGTTAGCTCTCCTCTATTTCAGAAGATAGAAATCGCAGCATTATATGGGGCAGAATATTGCTAAACAAGGGATCAAGATATGATCTCAAGGGCATCCAGGTATAAAACGGAGCATGAAAAACATCTCAAATAGACAAGGGATAGATATAGAGATTTTCCTCTTTTTGCAAACTCCTTTGATCTCCAGGTTGATGTGAGCCGTTGCTTGCGATGAAGACGTCTTCAGATTCGTCGCTTTATTCCGCTTGCACCTCTCTTCATCAACGAGCTTCGAATCTTGACGGAAATACATCAGATATGGCGTAGAAGTCCTCTCCAGCTCCTTCCTTTCTCACCTGCACGAAGAACATAAATGTTAGCCGTTGGAGTTCTCTCCTACGAATGGAGATGTTAGCTTCTATATACTCAAGGCAAGGAAGCATAAAAGACATAAAACCCCATGCTAAAACCCTCTCAAAACCACACCCAACCAAGGGTAGAAACCCTAAGGGTATATGGGTAAAAAGCCAAGGCCATCGGATATAATGGGGAGTTCGAAAACAATCTGGAAATCACGATCCGGACGAACCAGAGGAAGTGTCGACTCATAGGGTCGACACTTTTCTCAAGCCATTCTATCCCGATGAAGAAATCAAGACACGGGGCAAAAGTGTCGACTCACTGGGTCGACATTTTTCCAACGTGTTCTGTTTTCAACAAAAGAAAACACCCAGATGAAAAGTGTCGACTCATAGAGTCGACACTTTCTGTCTGGACTTATAAACTAATATAGCGAACAGAACGAACTTACACAAGTGTCGACTCTATGAGTCGACACTTTTACTGACATATCTGAAAACTTAGTTAAATACAGTTGAAACCCCAGAAACATGATATATGAATTAAACCCAATCTACTCACATGTAAATACATTCAAAATTGAATTCTTACCATGATAACAAAGATTTATGGGCAAATTTACACCTGCACTTTCAACCAACTCAAATTCATGAGAGTTAAGCCAAGGTGATTCAAGAAATCATATTCAACCCAATTGAAGACATGACTTTGCCAATGGAGTGTCATGGATTAAAGGTATGAGACCTGTCATTTAATCTTGGTTTCAAGCATAGGAATGGGAAAACAATGAAGGCAAAGTACAAGGGTAGAAACTTACCATGGAGTCGAAGGAATTGATAGCAATATAGAATCTGCACATCCTGAAAGTTCAGATTCAAGTCAATTCAATTTGATAAGAACAATTATCTTGCATTCTATCATCCACATACATCCATCCCAATTAAGCCATTAACTTGCAAACCAGAAAATTTCTCTATACATGTAACAGCACTTTGGAATTCAATTCATACCAAAACCATGGAGAACCATGAAAAACACTTCATTGACAGTCTTGACAAACAATTCAATTAAGCCATTAACTTGCAATCCAGAAAATTTCTCCATACATGTAACAGCACTTTGGAATTCAATTCAAACCAAAACCATGGAGAACCATTCAACACTATTCAAATACAGTCTAGTGGCATGAATAAAGAGGATTATGAACCATCATTTAAACTTGTTCAAACAAGATTCATAAAAAAGCATGTTTAGCACAAGGCCACTTCAACCACATTTAAGGTTACCAAAACTGTCAAGTTCAAGGACACAAAATTCAGTCTGAAACTTTCAAGTTCAGTCCAGTGATCCCCATTTCAGACATTTTCAAGGGCACGGCAACCATCACGTTCAGGGACACAAGATTCAGAAATCAGTTCAATTGAATTCAGACTCATAGCAAGCAAAGTCCAGTTTCAATGTAGTTCAATCAGACATTAGCCACCATTAGATGGCTATTCAGTTCAAGGCCAAACCAACCAGTAAATCATTCATTTCTTAAAGCATGAAGTGCATTCAAGTTCAGTTTTACAATCTCAAGCACAGTTGAAATCAATTTGAAACTTCTTGATTTTCTCAATTATTTAGGGGCAATTGATACCAAACTGAAAACATCAAGTTAATCATGAAAAAGGAGAACTAGGCTCAAGGAGCCATGGGTCGACCCATCCCAAGGAGAATGGAAAACTGCCTTAGCAGTCTACTATAATCAAATGAACTAACCAACAGAATATCTTGCAGGAGCAGTCAGAGAACAAATACCCAACAGTCTCATGCACAGCACGCATGAGTCAACATCAGAAATGTATTCATGAAGGACCATTGAAATTCAACCCAATAGTCTCATGCACAGCACGCATGAGTCAATATCAGAAATGTATTCATGAAGGACCATTGAAATTCAACCTGCAAAACAAGATATCATCATGTTAGCTTGTTTATCATGAAGACGCCATTAACATAAAATACACAATATATTGGAATCATCAAAACCATTGTCAAAGACAACGAAGGGGCGCACCAGAACCCAACAATCTCCCCCTTTTTTATGATGATAATATATTGTGGCTATTCAAATCTCTCTCTCTCTCTCCCCCTTTGACATTATCAAAAAGTGGGGGACTAAGGAGAACTGTGAAGTTTTCAAGAACGAATGAGACAATAGACGGCACGAACCCAGCAATTAACCTCCCATGAAGGGAAGGTGTGGAGACCAAAATCAAGCAGGAATTTGAAATTTTATGTGCAATTAGTAGATGTATGAAATAAGTGTAAATGTTCAATTTTTGTAAGTTTTTGCTATTTGTGTGACTAATTATACACAAGTAGTATAAAGAAACTATATGCAGAATCTGAAAACTGAGTTATGCACAAAGTGGATTATGCTTAAAAAGCACATTATTCTTCCCAATTGTCAAGAACAAAAATCAACTGACAATGGGTTATTTAGCTTGTTATTTACAAGTATAACCTATAGATGCAAACTATAGAATGAAGTATGATATGATCAAGACGGATCAAGCAGTCGGGCACTCAAGCATGCATAACAAGTTATAGACTTATGCAAGTCCCTTCGGGACGGGTGTAAGGATAATGCAATTGATTATAGAACATGATGTGCATGAGCAATACTAAGAAGGTCGTGCTTACATAAATAAAGTACTACATTAACCATGAAAGATGACTGATTCATAAAGGACATTCAAGCAATCAAACCCAAGATGCATATGTGAAGATTGAGCAATGAAGTTCAAGTCAATATGAAAAATTAGATTTTCTAAAGAACACTAAAAAGAACTTATCATCCATACACTTTCATACACAATGCTCGAATATTGGTAGCTACGTATGACCCCAATTTTTAATTACTAAAAATGGTATGACTAACCTTTTGACACGAGTTGTATCCTTTGTCTCAGGGAAACTTCCCGGTTACTCAGTTTCATCACTTATCTTAACTGTGGATTTTATCACTTTTCGACGCGAGTTGTATCCTTTATCTCAGGGACACTTCCCGGCTACTCGGTGGTAAATCACACTTATTTTAAATGTGGATTAGTTTCTCCTTTCGACGCAAGTTTCCTCCTTTATTCCAGGGGAGATTTTCGGCTACTCGAATCCACGTTCCACTTATACGACTTTTGATGGGGTGAACAGTTCTTTCCTCACGAGACATGTGATTTCCATGTAGATAATCAATAGTCCTCAAAAGTGTAGAGTAGAAAATAGTAATCCTTATTAGATTGAATTATTATCTTCAAAAGGTACATTTTATGTGGGTGGTTGTATTGAATGTAAAAGATGAATTAACCTTATCACAGTAATGTCTCCCCCTAAATGTACGCACGGTTATAAAAAAAATCCCCCCCTTAATATATGACATGTAACAAACATGTCTAAATCAATGCAATTTTATTTAGCAAGGGATGAGTCATAGAAGGAGTCAAAAAGTGGTTGTATAAAGTATATATATACATTCAACCAGAGATTTTCCAATGACTTCAAGCAGCTTGATTATCGATACTTGGCGGAGAACGTAGGTCCGAAGACCACCTCACGCATAGTGAAAGCTTCTGGCTGGGTAAAATCCAACCTTCCACTAACATCATTTTATATACCGAATAACTATGGCATTCAAGCACAGAAGATGCAATGATATGTAAGTGTATGGCATGTAACCGAGCATATGATCAAACGACTTCCTTAGTAACATGTATGCAAATATGTGTATGATATGTGCATGAAAGTAAGATATGCACCCTGTGTATGCATAAGTGAACTATGTATGCACATGAGAACTGTTTATTTACAAAAATTGATTAAAGTATGAAAACTTATATGTGTCAAACTGAAGGATTCAAGAACTGAATTAGTTATTTACAAGATGTAAAACGAGAGTATGCAAAGCTAACTTCATCCCAATCATGTAACCTGAAAGATCTCAACACTTCAGAAGTTCTTAATCAATAGAGCAGAATGCAACTATTTGAATTCAATCATTTTCCATAAGGCTCAAATTTTACCTTCTCAGATTTTTCAAAATGAACCTAAGTAAAATGATCTTCAAAACAAACCATTTTCTTTCTCGCCTTGAGAAACGTTTATTTGTCAACATTCCTTGGCCTCAAGGCGCCCCTGCAAAACAGATTCTCATTTTGGTGATTTGGGTATGCAAGCTATCTTGGGTCCCGAGGGGTTAGTTCTAACATGAGCAAAATTAGTCTTCTTATTTTTCCTTTCATATCATTTATCATCGGCCCTCATCATGGAACAATTGTCCATTGAATGTCCATTCAGGCCATAGTAAAAATAATGAGAAGATTTTCTTTTCAAAAACTAATTGTCATCATTTTTCATTAGAAAGCAATTATCTATCATGTGTCCACGTTCACCACAATAATAACATGAAAATTTCTTTTTGAGAAACCATTCATCATCATTTTTCTTTGTGAAATAATTTTCAAAAATATGACCATATAATCCACAGTAATAGCAATGAGCATTGAAGTTTTTCTTCATAGGTTTTTCAGAATTCTTAGAATCATCAACCATGTTCATTCTAGACTTAGAAGCTTCATCATCATCAAACTTCATTAAAGAGCAGTCGTACATGTCATGACCTAGGTTCCCGCAGTAATAACATGAAATATTCTTCTTTTACTTGTTGTATGATTATGTTTAACAAATGAAGTTGTTCATGCACACAAGAACAATCAGCAGCATTTTTCTATTTTTGATTTCTTTTATCACATAAGGATAAGGATTCATTTAAGCTCTTGATTTCATTTTCTAGATTCAAGATATGCAGTTCAGAATTAGCAATCTCTTCTTCACATGACGTAATTTTCTCATTCAACAAAGAGTTAACAGTTTTGTAACTTGCGACATCCTGTTCTAAAACATGAGGATTTTCAAGATCATCAACAACATGTTTTCCTTTTTCAAACATGTGGAGTTTATCAACCAATAAACTATTTTGATTTTTCAATTTCTGAATCTCTTCAGCAAGTTTTTCATTTTGATAACTCACATTTTCATCAACCATTTTATTCATGGTTTCATTGCATTCAAATTTATCATTCACGTTCTTAAAGCTTTCTATTTCATGTCTTAGCTCCCTTAACCAATCAGATTTGTCAACAGACATACATTTTTCCTTTTCAAGGACAAGTAATTTTTCAGACATTGCTTTGTTTAGACGCTTTAACGCTTCATTCTCCTTAGCAAGTTCAGCGCATTTTTCACATGAAGGATTATCGACACAAGAGTTCTCTATTTTCTTTTTCAATTTCTTGTTTTTAGATTTTAATGACTTGTATCTATCAAACAGTTCATCATATGCATTCATCAACTCATCATAGCTAAGTTCATCTTCTTCCTCGGAATCGGAGTTTACCTTAGAGCTTTCCTCGCTTTGGAGATCATTGCCGTTGTTTACCGCGAGACACTCATCAACATTATTTTCTTGTGCTTCACTTAGCCCATCCCCGATTTCTTTGGCTGTCTTGCAAGATAAAATAAATGGAAATTATTTAGTGTCCAAGGCAGCCTTAAGGGCATTCAAGATAAACAAATTATCGAAATTCATTTTCTTATGTTCATCAGTCCACCTTAATTCATTTTTGGGTAAGACATGTGGACCATGAGAGATTAATTTCATGAGTTTCGGATCAAAGCTAGTAATCCAAACACAAAATTTTCCTAGCCATGAAGCATAATCAAAACCATCAAAGACACGAATCAAATTCATGCAAGCCGTCATAAGGTGATCTTTTCTCCTAGACCGTGAGGTCCGCTAACGAAGATCAGAGACTGGGCTCTGATACCAATTGTTAGCCCAGAGAGATGGTGGACAAGAAGGGGGGTTGAATTGTCCCCTTTACCGAGATGGTGGATTTTAAAAACTTTCTTAACTAATTACAACGGAAGTAAAGCTTACATCGTTGATTAACTAAAACTCAGGTGAGATTACAATGTTCTCTCAAACTTTCCGATCTCACACGGATAGTTAATGCAACTAATCACAAAATTTAAGCTCAACACAGATAACGGAGGTAGCAGTGTGTGACAGTGTAGTGAATTAAAAACCTGTATAATGGACCTATGAATGAAGATAGAGGAAATGACAAACACACAGGCAATCACACAAGACACAAGAATTTTTAGGTGGTTCGGGACCACGACGGGCTCCCTACGTTCACCCCTCACCCAACCGGGTGAGGCTTCACTCCACGCTACGAAACGTAGCAACACGGGGACGAACCCCAACCACACACACTGCTTCCGCAGTAATATCCACATGGGGACAAGCCCCAAAACACTGCCACTTCAGCACACACACACACAACGACGGGGAACACGCCCCGGACACTTAGACCACACGGAGACGCAGCTCCGTCCACACACACGATGATATTCAAAGTTTAACAAACACAAAGGATATACAATAACCACACGAAATTGATCTATGATCAAATAAAGAGAGTGGAAATGAATGACTAGGAAATCTCCCTCAAATCTACAATGAATCCCATAGATAGGTGTGCTGGACACTTATGTTCACGACGTGGAAGCCAGCCAACACCGTAGGAGTCGCCCTGGTAGAGTGTATAGCAGTGACGTTCACGCAGGTTCCGAACTACAGAAACTTGCTAATGGCGTCCTCCCTTTCTTCCTCTTCCTTCAAGGTGCACAGCACCTCTTCCTTGTTAACAAAGTCCCTTGCAAAAGGATGGAATGTGTTAGCTCTCCTCTATTTCAGAAGATAGAAATCGCAGCATTATATGGGGCAGAATATTGCTAAACAAGGGATCAAGATATGATCTCAAGGGCATCCAGGTATAAAACGGAGCATGAAAAACATCTCAAATAGACAAGGGACAGATATAGAGATTTTCCCCTTTTTGCAAACTCCTTTGATCTCCAGGTTGATGTGAGCCATTTCTTGCGATGAAGACGTCTTCAGATTCGTCGCTTCATTCCGCTTGCAACTCTCTTCATCAACGAGCTTCGAATCTTGATGGAAATAGATCAGATATGGCATGGAAGTCCTCTCCAGCTCCTTCCTTTCTCATCTGCACGAAGAACACAAATGTTAGCCGCTGGAGTTCTCTCCTACGAATGGAGATGTTAGCTTCTATATACTCAAGGCAAGGAAGCATAAAAGACATAAAACCACATGCTAAAACCCTCTCAAACCCACACCTAACCAAGGGTAGAAACCCTAAGGGTATATGGGTAAAAAGCCAAGGCCATCAGATCATATAATGGGGAGTTCGAAAACAATCCGGAAATCACAATCCGGACGAACCAGAGAAAGTGTCGACTCATAGGGTCGACACTTTTCTCAAGCCATTCTATCCCGATGAAGAAATCAGGACACGGGGCAAAAGTGTCGACTCACTGGGTCAACACTTTTTCCAACGTGTTCTGTTTTCAACAAAACAAAACACCCAGAATGAAAAGTGTCTTGACTTATAAACCAATATAGCAAACAGAATGAACTTACACAAGTGTCGACTCTATGAGTCGACACTTTTACTGACAGATCTGAAAACTTAGTTAAATATAGTTGAAACCCCAGAAACATGATATATGAATTAAACCCAATCTACTCACATGTAAATACATTCAAAATTGAATTCTTACCATGATAACAAAGATTTATGGGCAAATTTACACCTGCACTTTCAACCAACTCAAATTCATGAGAGTTAAGCCAAGGTGATTCAAGAAATCATATTCAACACAATTGAAGGCATGACTTAGCCAATGGAGTGTCATGGATTAAAGGTATGAGACCTATCATTTAATCTTGGTTTCAAGCATAGGAATGGGAAAACAATGAAGGCAAAGTACAAGGGTTGAAACTTACCATGGAGTCGAAGGAATTGATAGCAATATAGAATCTGCACATCCTGAAAGTTCAGATTCAAGTCAATGCAATTTGATAAGAACAATTATCTTGCATTTTATCATCCACATGCATCCATCCCAATTAAGCCATTAACTTGCAATCCAGAAAATTTCTCCATACATGTAACAGCACTTTGGAATTCAATTCAAACCAAAACCATGGAGAACCATTCAACACTATTCAAATATAGTCTAGTGGCATGAATAAAGAGGATTATGAACCATCATTTAAACTTGTTCAAACAAGATTCATAAAAAAGCATGTTTAGCACAAGGCCACTTCAACCACATTTAAGGTTACCAAAACTGTCAAGTTCAAGGACACAAAATTCAGTCCGAAAGTTCCAAGTTCAGTCCAGTGATCCCCATTTCAGACATTTTCAAGGGCACGGCAACCATCACGTTCCGGGACACAAGATTCATAAATCAGTTCAATTGAATTCAGACTCATAGCAAGCAAAGTCCAGTTTCAATGTAGTTCAATCAGACATTAGCCACCATTAGATGGCTATTCAGTTCAAGGCCAAACCAACCAATAAATCATTCATTTCTTAAAGCATGAAGCGCATTCAAGTTCAGTTTTACAATCTCAAGCACAGTTGAAATCAATTTGAAACTCCTTGATTTTCTCAGTTATTTAGGGGCAATTGATACCAAACTGAAAACATCAAGTTAATCATGAAAAAGGAGAACTAGGCTCAAGGAGCCAGGGGTCGACCCATGGGGTCGACCCATCCCAAGGAGAATGGAAAACTACCTTAGCAGTCTAATGTAATCAAATGAACTAACCAACAGAATATCATGCAGGAGCAGTCAGAGAACCAATACCCAACAGTCTCATGCACAGCACGCATGAGTCAACATCAGAAATGTATTCATGGAGGACCATTGACATTCAACATGCAAAACAAGATATCATCATGTTAGCTTGTTTATCATGAAGACGCCATTAAACATAAAACACACAATATATTGGAATCATCAAAACCATTGTCAAAGACAACGAAGGGGCGCACCAGAACCCAACATAAGGGAGTCAACCCTGGGGGTCGACCCCTTCCAGATCGGGGTTTTTTCCGACCCCATGGAACCCGGCTCGCAATCCTTTTATGGCTGTCCTTTTGGGATCGAAATGGTCATATCTGAGGACAAATATTCCTCATCCGTGTCCTTTAGCCTGACCTATAAATATATCAATGATTGGGAACCCTAAAAAGTGAGAGGATCATTCTATCATCTTTTTCGCCCCTTTTTCTGTGTAGGGAAGGAAAGCTCTGGGAACCTCACCATCTCCCACGATTTGAGCTTGAAAGAGGATCTTTCAATCCGATTTCATCCTCCACACGTGAGCTGAAGGTGTTGCATCCTGTTCAAGGGAGATAGAAGGTGAATCCTTATCATCCTTCAACTGGGTTCAGGAGGAATCCTGAGTTTGGCTCCTGGCTGCTGTTCTAGCGAAGCTTTCTTGAAAAGAAAGGGGGATTCTCAACCTCCAGATTATTTATACTTGCATATTCTTACATCCTTTCAGTTTTGAGCATATCTTATAAATCTTCCTTCATATACCTTGAGGAAAATAGTGTGTGGGTACTGCGATCTGTGCAGCCGCGTGTGTGGTTGGTTGCATCTTGCAACATGTGTGTGGGGCTGTGTGTTCACAGCGTGTGTGTGTGGTTCAATTCACTTCATAGTGGATTATCAATCCTCACACAGTGAGGAGTGGACGTAGGGGGTACATTTGTGAACCCGAACCACCTAAAATCCGGTGTCCAGTGTGTTTGTGTTGATTGTGTTGCTTACTTATCATGTGGGCTTTTTGTGTGAGTTGAGTGTTATCTCGCTATTATATTGTGAACACGTTCTTCAAATCGTTCTTCACTTCGTGTGAGCTGTTGCGTCTTGTGAGGGAGAGTTTCTTTAGTGGGGTTTACTTCATATCCATCTAAAGTTTTTTTTTAGTTCTAAAGAATCTTTTTAGTCAATCAATTCACCCCTCCCCTCTTGATTGCCAGACATCAAGGTCGATGCACCCTGCAAGTAAGGTCGATGCACCAGTGTTAGCTAATGACACTAAGGTCGATGCAGATCAACGTTTCAAGACCAACAGGTCGGTGCACATTATGCATAGGTCAATGTCACCAAGAACTATATGCTAGAAGTTGCTTCATTAAGGTCGATGCTTGTGAGTCAGCGATAGCAACATAAGGTCGGTGCACCTTGTGCATCTGTTGAAAGATTATGTCGGTGCACTCAAGAAAAGGTCTGAGCACTCGCTAGAACAGGTCGATGCAGCAATTCAACCAGTGCGGGGATAGGTCAGGGCAGAATCACAATCTTCTGTCTGGTCAGAGATAGGCCGATGCATCTTGTATCTACACAAGTATAAGGTCGATGCAACAGAAGTAATTGATGGCCTCCAGTGAACCTCAGTCTACAGCTGCATGCAAGTACATTCTAATCAAGCTAGATGAAGTTAGATGCAATCTTACAAGCTGGATTAGCATGATAAGGCATCTGAAAAGCTATGATCAGTGGCCCTTGCCAAGAAATGTCAAATTGGTGAGGACACCAGAGCCAGAGTTCGGCTCGACTCAGCGAGCCGCCGATATCGGACATATAGCATGACTCTGTCGACGTCGACATCTTTGTGGCTGGAGGACAGTTTGGAGTCTCCAACTGAGCTTTGATATTTTAGTACGTATTTTGGTACGTATTTGATTCTATTTGGTGTGCATTTGGTATGTATTTGGGTTGTATTTGGTTTGTATTTATATTGTGGGTTTAATATTGAGTCAATGGGAGAATATTGACCAAGTATTTGTATTTTGGGTTTATTGTGGTCCAAGGGATAATAATATGATCCAAGGGGGAATAAACTACCAAGCCTCCTTTGTTGACTTGGAGAGAGGGGCACCCCCCTCTCTTGTCCCCTTGTGGGGATTAGTTTAATCCCCTTTTATCTCCCTTCCCCATTATGCCCCCTTGACTAAGGGTATCTTAGGTCATTTATCTAGGTCTAGGGTTTAGTATATAGTCTGTCTTGTATCATTTTGGTGGAATTCATGAATAAATATATGAGAAAATTGCCAGGGGTGCCCCCCCACTCTCTCTTGTTCTTCTTGTTCTTCCTCTTCCTTGTAGCAGCAAGATCTGGGTGTGAAGACCTTCTTTGGGAGTGATTCTCACATCTATCTCCTCCTCTGGATGTGACGTCCAGCCACCGCCACCGCCGCCTCCGTTCGTGCCGCCATCAAGCCACCGCAACCACCACTCCGACCCGCTGTCCAAGATTCTGAATTCCATATCTAAAGCTCAAATATCATGTCGGTTCACCTAATACAGTCGTCTGATCGACCTCAAATTTTGAGGGCGTCTTCCCCCCATCGTCCTTAACCCCCAGTTAAATTTTCACTCCGATCAGAGCCCGTTTGCCCCTCCTCGCAGTCAGTTATCTCCACCCCTCACAATCTTCCAATTTACAGAGCTGCGGGATAGTCACCTAGTGATCTATTTTTCCCCACCTCCCAAACCATGTCATAAAAATACCAAAATATTTGTGTGTCATCCTCACGCCCCCCCTCTCTTCCATAAAATCCCCAAGCCCTAAATCCACCATCTCCCCCATGTTCAAAATTCGTTCTCAGGCAAAACCCGATCTGCCCTGTGAGATCTATCTTCCGAGCTAGAAACAGTTGACGTGTTGCAGAGGTTTTCATTTTCAATCCAACCGTTGGATGGGCCTGAGTTTCCAATATGTCTAATCCATCTGAGTGCTCTTCGCAACAGCACTAACTTCGCCCCGATCCGACACCTTATCTGGTCGTGGCGGCCGTTTTTGTGGGAGCGCGCAGTTCTGCCCCGAACCAGGCCAGCAAGAAGGGCGACCGTAGAAATCCACAATAAAATACGCCGGAGAAGATTCGGCAACGGCCACTCCCAGGGGTTAACCAAGGACCCTCTACCATCGTCCCAGTGAACCGCCACTTTCAGAAGCTCTTCAGAGGTCGACGTCCCTTTGGACGTCCTTGTTCACTATCCTGCCGGCCAGCAATTCGCAGAACCGGAGCCGCTGCCCGCAACCGCCCTGAACCCACCGCCTTGCTGCCCGCCAACCCAAGTTCAGTGCTCTCGGCGTTATTGTGTAGCCCTTTACCTCCCTACGTGGAGTGGGCAATAAAAATCACTACTGTAATTAAATTTTATTACTGAACCGGGAGTTACGGAACTTGGCCGGGACGTCTTCCCCACGCCCCGAGCTTGGAGGTACACTCGCCACCCTCTTTGTCGTATTTGCTTATTTTGTATAAGTTCTATTTGCCGATGTATGTGAGTAGTTTATTTCTTAGCTAGTTAAATTTAGTCACCACTATGAGTTGTGAGTGCGAGACCCATCCCGTGACTCATTCCGAGCACGAGAGTGAGCTGACCACCTGAGACACAATGCCGGTTTCTCAACCATGTAGTTCGACATGTTTCCCTCGCTGGGGACGATCGTGAGCGAGTACTTCTTATTTGGGGGCACGCTTGCCTCTTCAGGAACCATGTAGGGTGCCGAACCAGTTGTGTCGTTGCTGGTCGCGTCGTCTTTGGGTCCCGTCGTCACTTAGAGTCCCAGGTTCGCAACAAGTCCGAGTCGACTCTCATTATCATCCCGCATCAAATTGCTATCAGAGAGGGTTGAGTCTAGAGTAGTCTCCATAGCACGGTCTTAGTCTAGGTTGTCTTGTCCTAGGTTGCATGTCATTCTTTTATTCGAAATATCACAAGGTGTTACCGGAATGATGGGTTACGCCTATCGGGAAGGTAGCATCCTTGCGTGAGAGGATCTTCGGATCCCTATCTCCGTCATGTTCCGGATATGGGTTGAGTCTAGGTTTGTATTCGAGTCCACATTCTACCCCTTTGCATCACCATTTAGAGTCGTGTCTAGGTCCTTGAGTTTTAGCCCCTTGTTCCCTAGAGTCTTGCATTAGTTTGCATTAAAAAAAGGGGGTCTCTTGCATTTTGTTCCAATGCATGCCCACTCATAGGGGAACCAATTTCCATCATTTGCATCTATGGCTAGCCCCTGTGCCCAAGTCCCAAGGCATCCCTCCTTGGTTAAAACTATGCACACCCTCATGGATAGGATAGACAGGTTTGACCGAGACACACAGGAACATTTTTGCTGTGCAGAGGGTAGGCTTAAAGCCATGAAGGATAGGATGGATGCTTCCGACCAATCTGTCCAAGGTATGGTCAGACGAGTCACCACCCTAGAGAAAGTCCCGGTCAGTCTTGTCCAAGGCAACAAGCCCGTGTCTGGGTATATTAGGGACTTTGATGAGTACCTGTTGGGATGTAGAGTTGGAAAGGAGAGCACCACGACCACATTGCACTTCCAGAAAGGTTTGCGGCTTCACTACCATTTTGAATTGTTTTGCCGCAACGTGACCACTCTAGAACATGCTTACCAGGTCGCTATAGAGGTTGAGCCATTCGAGTGAAGGTTTGAGTCTACCCTACGGCAAGCATCTACCTTTCAGCAGGGTGCCGAGCCGGTGGGACGGCCACAGGAGCCCATGAGGCAAGATACCCCTGCCCCAAGGCCTCACCCGCACCTATCGGGAAATCCTCCCCCTCGCTCACAGCCCCCTTCACATGCTCCACACCAGCCAGCTACCCCCACAATTCACTCACCATCATCCTTAGATCCCCATTCTAAGTCGTTCCTACCACGTGAGGGCCATTTGGTCATTGAAGAACCCCTAGCTAGCTGCTTAAGGAAGGGCCTAAGTCTGGATGCTCCGATCCCTTACTACCCAACCATGGAACCAGCACTCCCAGTAGTACCCCTTAACTCCTTTCACACCACTTTGCAGTCCTTCTGCTTTGTGAAAAATGTGAAGGACTTTCTTAGGAGTTTAGATTGTCAATGGGAGTTGACGTGTATGTTGGCCTTAGGGTCTGCCCAACCCAATAGTCATAGCTTCATGCACCCTACTTTGGGGTCTATTACCTCGGTGTACACCATAGGTCATATCACCTCCGAGGTCCTTTTGTTCTTTCCCATACTCGATGAGCTCGACTTTGTCCCCTCTTATGGTATTACTATCCTGAGGGAAGAACCTTGCCTTCCTCATGAGCCCCTTGCCCCATCTATCAGAGTGCCTGAAGGTGAGCATCTGCACCTTGGCGAATGTCGAACATGGGCAAGTATAGTGAAGGGACCTGTCAGGAGGGTTCAACATTTCTTTGACCCATTCGATCCCCTCCCTAGTGAGCCTCTCGACCCATATTATTCACTACACTTTGTCAAAGAGGTCCACTATCAAACCCCTTCCACACCCCAAAGCATGGAAGGAAAGGAACACCAGTCTCTCTCTCATGCTTCGTCATGTCCACCATCATATAGGGGTAATGTCGTGAGTAAGTTTGGACATGCTGGTTTCCCAGAGTCTACCACATTTAGTAAGATACATGTGCATGATAGGTACAACTTTGGATGTCTAGGTTCTCCTCATGTTGTCCAGTCAGGCAGGCGTCATGGACATGTTAGGTCCATGTTTGGATGTTCAGGACCACCCCTGCATTCGCATAGGTATGAGTCCCCACAGCTATTTCAGAGTCTGCATCATGATCATCCCCTTGAGTCCAGCAACGCACGGTACAAAAAATTAGCTGATGCCCATAGGCACCACCGAGAGTTTCAGGAGGGCGAGTACGTCATGATCAGGGTCAGGCCTGAACGGTTCCCTCAAGAATCGTGAAGAAGTTACAAGCTCAAGGTGCCGGTCCTTTTCGAGTAGGGAAACGAGTTGGTTCAAATGCATATGTTGTAGATTTGCCAAAGAGCTACGGGATCAGCTCCACTTTCAACATCTCGGACCTAGTCGCTTATAGGGACCCTGCGGTGACACCTAGTGAGCCATTTGGGCCGTCTCCACCCCTTGAGAGTGACACCATCCCAGAGCGTCCACCTCCAGCATTATTACCTCAGCAGCGTGAGCAGATAGAGCATATACTGGATGAGCAGGTAATGACTACTCGAGGTGGGATATACCAGTGCTACTTGGTGCAATGGAGGGGACGGCCTACGTCCGATGACACTTGGATCACCCGAGCCGAGCTACAAAGGATAGATCCAGATCTGCTGGATCGATACCCGAGTGACCCGGACCCCTACTCGACGGGGTCGAGCTTCTCCCACCCGGGGAGAATTGGTGAGGACACCAGAGCCAGAGTTCGGCTCGACTCAGCGAGCCGCCGATACCGGACACGTAGCACGACACGGTTGATGCCGACATCTTTGTAGCTGGGGGACAGTCTGGAGTCTCCAACTGAGCTTTGATATTTTAGTACGTATTTTGGTACGTATTTGGTTGTATTTGGTGTGTATTTGGTGTGTATTTGGGTTGTATTTGATTTGTATTTATATTATGGGTTTAATATTGAGTCAATGGGAGAATATTGACCAAGTATTTGTATTTTGGGTTTATTATGGTCCAAGGGATAATAATATGGTCCAAGGGGGAATAAACTACCAAGCTTCCTTTGTTGACTTGGATAGAAGGACGTCCCCCTCTCTTGTCCCCTTGTGGGGATTAGTTTAATCCCCTTTTATCTCCCTTCCCCATTATGCCCCCTTGACCAAGGGTATCTTAAGCCATTTTTCTAGGTTTAGGGTTTAGTATATAGTCTCTCTTGTATCATTTTAGTGGAATTAATGAAGAAATATATGAGAAAATTGCCAAGGGCGCCCCCCCCTCTCTCTTGTTCTTCCTCTTCCTTGCAGCAGCAAGATCTGGGTGTGAAACCCTTCTTTGGGAGTGATTCCCACATCTATATCCTCCTCTGGATGCGACGTCCAACCATCGTCGCCGCCGCCTCCGTTCGTGCCGCCATCAAGCCACCACAACCACCACTCCGGCCTACTATCTAGGATTCTGAATTCTAGATCTGAAGCTCAAAGATCAGGTTAGTTCTCCCAATCCAGCCGTCTGATCGACCTCAAATTTTGAGGGAGTCTTCCCCACATCGTCCTTAACTCCTAGTTAAATTATCACTCCGATCAGAGCCCGTTTGCCCCTCCTCCCAGTCAGTTATCTCCACCCCTCACAATCTGCCAGTTTGCAGAGCTGCGGGATAGTCTACTAGTGATCTATTTTTCCTCACCTCCCAAACCACGTCATAAAAATCCCAAAATATTTGTGTGTCATCCTCACCCCCCCTTCTCTTCCATAAAATCCCCAAGCCCTAAATCCACCATATCCCCCACGGTCAAAATTCGTTCTCAGGCAGAACCCGATCTGCCCTGTGAGATCTATCTTCTGAGCCAGAAATAGTTGACGTGTTGCAGATATTTTCATTTTCAATCCAACCGTTGGATGGGACTGAGTTTCTAGTATGTCTAAGCCCCTTGAGTGCTCTTCGCAATGGCGCTAACTTCGCCCCGATCCGACAACGGATCTGGTCGTGGCGACCATTTTTGTGGGAGCGCGAAGTTCTGCCCCAAACCAGGCCAGCAAGAAGGGCGACCGTAGAAATCCACAATAAAATACGCCGGAGAAGATTCATCAACGGCCGCTCCCAGGGGTCGACCAGGGACCCTCTGCCATCGTCTCGGTGAACCGCCGCCTTCAGAAGCTCTCCGGAGGTCGACGTCCCTTTGGACGTCCTTGTTCGCTATCCTGTCGGCCGACAATTCGCAAAACCGGAGCCGCTGCCCGCAACCGCCCGGAACCCGCCGCCTTGCTGCCTGCCAACCCAAGTTCGGTGCTCCCGGTGTTATTGTGTAGCCCTTTACCTCCCTGCATGGAGTGGGTAATAAAAATCACTGCTGTAATTAAATGTTATTACTGTACCGGGAGTTACGGAACTTGGCCGGGACATCTTCCCCACGCCCTGAGCGTGGAGGTACACTCGCCACCCTCTTTGTCATATTTGCTTATTTAGTATAAGTTCTATTTGCCGCTGCATGTGACTAGTTTATTTCCTAGCTAGTTAAATTTAGTCACCGCTGTGAGTTGTGAGTGCGAGACCCGTCCCGTGACTCATTCCGAGCACGAGAGTGAGTTGACCACCCGAGACTCAATGCCGGTTTCTCAACCGTGCAGTTCGACACGTTTCCCTCGCTGGGGACGATCATGAGCGAGTACTTCTTGTTTGGGGGCACGCTTGCCTCTTCAGGAACCACGTAGGATGTCGAACCAGTCGTGTCATTGTTGGTCTCGTCGTCTTTGGGTCACGTCGTCACCTAGATTCCTAAGTTCGCAACAAGTCTGAGTCGAGTCTCATTATCGTCCCGCATCACAAATCCAATGAAGAAGAAGAAGTGGTTAATGAAATGCCTCAGTGACCATAACCCAATTGCATCAACCCCATAGTTCATGCATGCTTGAACTTAGAAGTCAGTTAGCTTAACAAGTGTTGACTTCTCCAACTAAAGTCATTAAGAGTCATTATTAGAAGCACAAGGGTTTCAGCAGCCAAGTCTTATGATCAGCAGCAGCAACAAGATCGTTCAATCAATAGCAGTTCAACAAAGAAGAGATGAAAAGGTCAACAGACCTTTAGTAGCTTAAAGCACGTGACTGGGAGTATGATATCATGTGAGCTCGATCCTAGGAAGAGCAGGCGAATGACACGTGATCCCAAGAACAGCAGGCGAGTAGCACGTGAACCCATGTGAGTAATGATGGGCACATGATCCAAGGCAAACAATCTAGCAGAAAGGATCTGCCACGTGGAAAGCCTCTCACCTCTACCTGACACGTGGACTCTTGGATCAAAGCACCTTCCAGAATTCCTTTGGCGGGAGTGTTCCCTCCACATGCTCTCGATGAAATCTTGTGGGGACCACAAGAATCACGCCAATGGAAAGAGGATGGAATAAAAACTCTTTATTCAAAAAGCATCGTTGGAGCCCATGTTCTATAAATAGTGGGACGTCTTCTTCCGAAAGAAGAGAGCTGTAGTAGAGGAAAAAGAAAAAGAGAGAGAGAGAGAAGTTTAGAGAAACAGGAAGAGAAGAGAAAGAACAAGAGAAAGAGAGAGAGAAAGAGCTGCAGTATAGGAAAAAGAAAAGAGAGAGAGAGAGAAGTTCAGAGAAACAGGAGGAGAGGAGAAAGAACAAGAGAAAGAGAGAGAGAAAGAGCTCGTGAGAAGGAGCAGAAGAAGATAAAGATCTGAGAGAGTGAGAGCCTGCTCGTGAGAAATGAAGTGCATCCAGAGATCAAATTGAAGATCTGCTTGTGTTTCGACTCGTGGATCAGATCCAGAGTCATCTTGCTCTTCGGAGCTACATTGTTTTCATTATTTTTACTTTGTTCTTTTGTTACTTTCTTCGTTACATTTAGCAAGCTGTGAGGCTCAACAGTAAAGATTGATTCCTTGGGATAGCAAGCTGTAAGGCTCAGCTGTAAGAGGATTTGTTCCTCTAATTAGCAAAGCTGTAAGGCTCAGTGGATAGCAAGCTATGTTGCTCAGCGGTGTAAGCAAGCTGTGATGCTCAACGGTTCAAGATGTGAGTCAGCAGAAGTCTCACTCAGGTTTGAGTGGGGGATGGACGTAGGTCTGTGGGTAGTAGACCGAACCATCTAAAATTCTCAGTGCACTGTGGTTTGTTAATGTGTGATTGTCCTATTCCATATTCTCTATCACCTTCACAGGATGTGCTAGCTTATTAGATTGAGTACTACATGTTCGATATTAGTTTGCTTCATTCATTCGTTTTAAGATATGATTTCTGTTCTTCTTTGAAGGTCTCATGTTGAATATATCTGTTCAAATATTGATCTAATCTGCTGTGAGATTTGCTTTGATCTTGTGTGATGCATTACATCCGTATGCGTGCTTGATATGCATTTGATTATGTATCGGACAGAAACTTGGCTTAGTATAAGAGCTTTTCACTCCTATACTCATTAACTGTTCGATGTTGTCTCTGGATGAACCAAGTTAGTAGCACAGTCTGTTAGTTATTTTTATTTGTTCTTTTTTATTGTACTTAAAAGTTTAACTCCGCAAAAGTTTTTTTTACGAGGATCCATTCACCCCCCCTCTGAATCTCAGCCGTGTGGATATCTGATAGCACCACTATCCTAACACTATTCTCCCTAGCGCTTGAAAAGAGTTGTGCACGGGGACGTTTGGCACGATCCGCTCAGGGATCACTTTGGCATTGCGGCCATTCAGGTAAACTCTGATGCCTCCGATCAAAACATATGTGCCGGTATTAAAGACCCAGCCCCTGACAGCAGTAACATTCTTTTGGCTCCATCTTCGGTGGGATGTGGCCCTCTTGCTAGTGGAGCCCGTGTCAAAACAAACATGGTGGAGAAGACAGCCCATGATCTTGACCGACGCGCGATCAGCAGTAATTGTCGATGACCCGGTAGCAGCAAGTTTGGTGGTAGAAGTCCCCGTGGTGGGGATGTGGGCTTCGACGGTATTAGGCCCCTTGGTCTCCAGTAGATGGACGAAGGCCACCCCCAAGAAGTTGGGGAAGCCCACCACGGGAGGGAAGTTCCCGAATTTCGTTGGCACCACCAGGTAGCCATCGTTGGCATGGCTTGCGACGACTAACGGTCCGAAGCTGACGGCCATCACAATCGTCGAAGTATGACCCCTGCAATTGCAAGTAAAACAGTTTAGAATTTCAGGAGGAGGCCGTAGGGCCCCTGATCCCGGCGAAGAGATGAAGGGAAGTTAAGTCCCACCGGACGTGCCAGACTTGTGGATGCACTTTCGGGATCTCTTTTTATTTATTCATTTATTCGTTTGTTTATTCGTTTATTCGGTTTATTTGGTGCGTGGGCGTGCTAGTCACAAAGTGATGATTCATTTGGGCTTCGAAGAAGCCACTGGTGCGTGCCGTCTGACTGATCAGACGATAGTGAGTTTCGTGTCAGGACAAAAATCCGTTGTGATGTAAAGGTCACGACGTTAATTACATCCCCTCGGAGAGGGAAAAACTCTTGATTGATCGCCAGGAAAAGGGGCCCTACGGCCTGAAATTAATGTTATTGAAATGAGATAAAGAAATCTCGAAGTGCGATAAACTGCCCTCGGATCAGGGTATGACCGTTTAAATCATGTTGGTCGCCCATCAACCCTTTCATGTTCAGACGGAAGTTCGTGTTGAAACACCGCAAACACACGTAATAAATATCGAGACAGATGTATTCCGGGATATAGTAAGTTTGATGTCTGCAGCAATGGAGGAATTCAGCTAGATCCCGGTCAAACGGTTCAAATTCAGCGGGTTATTGGCCTGGTGCGAAGTCAAGCTGTGACCATAATGGGGGTAACCCCCGGGGTCGAGCATACCTCGCAAGGGCATCTTTGATATTCCCTTCTCATAGGGTCAAGGGAGAGGAACCTCGGATAAACGCCATTTGATTTCTTAACGAGGATGGTTTTTAGGTTCATCATTTTTGTTGATATCTATGGTTTATCCTTCATTCTTTTATTGTTGCTTTGTTGATTTTGCTTATGTTGATTTTTGTTGTTTGTGTTTCATTACTATTTTTTTTTGTTGAAATGGGGGGTTCGGTCGACCGAAGATTCAGTTCGGTCGACCGAATCTCACAGAAATGGGAGCCTGGTGGAGGAGTCGACCCCAGGGCACACGAGGTCGACTCCACCGCCGATCGGTCAACCGAACTACTGGGATCGGCCGACCAAACCAACGGATAGACCTACTCTTATATTCTTATTGTTATTCTTCTTTTGCTTGTTCATTACCCTTTCACGGCATTATTCCTTCTACTGGATTATCATTTCTTATTTTGATGTTGTTGAAACTTGTTTAATAAGGGCGGAGTCGACGCGGGGAATGCCTGCGTCGACGCAGCACGACGGGGAATCGGCCTTGAAAGCCAAGGAAGCACTGCGTCGACGTAGGGGAGATGCCCGCGTCGACGCGGCACTGCCAGGGAGAGTAGCCTGAGGCTAGACAATCAGCTACGTCGACGCAAGAAGGTTACTTGGGTCAACTCCCCACACAACAAGGGGAGAAATTCAAGGGCCAGGGGGGACTGCGTCGACGAAGGAACTGCCTGCGTCGACGCAGCCCTCCTCGCTACTTCATTTGGTCATTTGGCTTCGTGAGGGTCTATTCCCTTTCTTGTTATGAGTGTTTTATTACTTCAAAAAAAATTTATAAGACATCATGCAGGAATCATTATGCAACTGCACACTTGTTCTCTTCTCTTTTTTTTAGAGCAGACTGAACTACTCATGCACAGGGGACCCCAAACCAAGGTGCGGTGATTGGGGGGGTCGACCCTCGCAGCAGCAGAATTCTGTCCTGTCTGAAAATAAAGTGAACATGCAGTTGCCCATTGATTTTTATCTGTGTCTTGGTTCTTCATGTGCTTCTTTTTCTTAGTCCAGCCTTTCTTTTGTGTTTTTTTTTACCTTTATCATTCTCCTCTTTGGCCATTTTTATGAAATCAGAGCCAATTGTGCATCTTCTGTTTATGTGTTCATCTTTATGAGTAACCCCCGAAATTATGTTTATAATTGGATGAATTTCTTCATTTCATCAGTCCATTTTTTTGTTTCCTCATTCATTCCCTTTGTTTTATTAGTCCAAATTTCTGGCAAAAATTCGACAGCATCTCCTCTAGAATGGGAGTCTCGGGGGAGGGGGGTTAATTGGGTACGCGTCCATGGAAGGAATCCGAGACGGCCCCAAAATAAAGGTACGCATGGAAGCGGCAACATCTGTAGTGTCTCCCGGATGGGTCTCCGACACAAAGGATGCGCACGGAAGCGGCAACATCCGTAGTGTCTCCCGTGTGGGTCCCCAGAGGGAATGAATGGGTGGAAGCAAAGCATACGTGATTTGGAAACCCAGGTTCGACGAGAACGAATACACGGATGAAAATTTTTTGAAGCAGGGCTGAGGGATTTTGAAATAGATTGGGGAGGAGCCCGAAGGAGCCCAAACGGGCGTGGATTCTGAATCATACTCGTGGGGCGATATAAACTCGGAACCTCTCCTTGAAGGCCATTGTGTGCGCCTCTCCCATTTAAAAAAAAGTGAGAAGGGAATTTTTATAAGGTGTTCAATCGGGAGTCAACCCATATTACTCACCCCCTTGGCATCATGACCATGGAGATGGTCAAATCCCAAAATGGGGTTTTGAGTGGGAATGAAGATCATTACAGGAGGGAAATTAAATGGACTCCTGGTGGTTGGCAACCCAGAGTCATATCCATGTATGTGGATAAACCTCGGGCCGGTGGCCACTGGCACAACATCTACCCCGTCATTGAACGGTATATCACAATCAGTGGGCGATCAATCTACCTATTGAGAGAGCAAAAATATAACAAGGCAAAGAAGGTATATCATATATATGTAGGGATATATATATCTATTGGAGGAGAGGACACCATGCTTGTATCCTCACAAGGATTATAACAAGGGCCCTGTATCCGGGAATGAAAGGATGTATACATATATATACATATACTGGATAAGAGGGCATCCGGCTCATATCATCAAAAGATCAGGGGCAAAGGCCCTGCATTTCGTTCACTCTTATGCAAAGCAAATTACATCAAAGGAGACCAACATCGTTTAACATGAAACGAGAAACAAGCAGAAAATACAAGAGGGAGACCCACCCTTGTTTACAGACGTATCTCTCATACTCTCCTTCTCTCCCCTGACTCTCTTTTCTCTCTTTCTCTCCTATAGTTGAGGCTTCAGGGATTTAGAACTGGAAGATGCAGAGGAGGCCCGGAGCGAGGGAGCCCAGTAGAGAGATCGACCAGAGAGATAGGCCAACCAACCCATTGGCTTCGCAGGGGCCCTTCTTATAGGGATGCATGGACCCCGTTCAGAGATGACTTCCGCTCCCTCTTTCTTGTTTCTCCTGCCGTGGCCGTCGTTGCTGCTATTGGTTGTTGCTGCTGCAGCCGTTGTTTCTTTGCAGGGGCACGGCAGAGCAAGAGAGGGGATTTCCAACCGCAGAGTGGCCGTGCACTTGCCTTCGCCGTTGGTGGATCGAGGCTTTGCCGGAAATGCCCTGCGCACCGTTGTCTTCTCAGGAGGAGGCTTGCGAGCATTGAATGTTTAGGACAGGTGAGCAGGGCATCCATTCGAGTCGGTGCGAAGGCCCGTCGGGTGTTGCGGTGGCCTGCTGGTCGACACCCTGGCCTATCGGTTGTTGCAGTGGCCTGCTGGACAAAGCGCGACGGGCTTTGTGTGAGGCGAAGAAAAAGCACGGGAGGAGGGAGACACAGAGGGAGAGACACAGACACATGTGTGGGATTTTCCTTCTATTTTCCTTTTAAAAAAAAACCCCCCTCCTTTTCCTCTTTGGCCCCTCCTTTCCTTGGTTTTATGTATCTATCTCTCCACATTTGGCCCATCCCCTTTTTATTTTAGTTGGCCCTTTTTCATGTTTGGGCCTTCTTTCCCCCTTTTTCTTTTCTAATTTTTTTTCTCTATCTTTTTGTCGCGTGCCTACTTTCCTCTTCTTCATTGCCTCTGTTTGGTTTGGCGAAGCTTAGAGTTCTTGCTAATAAATTTTAGGTGTCCACAGCGGTGCACAAGGGATGAATATAAAAGGAGATGCACCGTGGGTGCAAAAGGGAGGTGGCACACGCGGGAAAGGGTAATCAAAGAAAAATAAAGGTGTCCCACCGTGATCGTCAATTTGTAGATCTTAGAAATTAATCCACAAAGAAGTATTAAAAATTAATTAAAAAAGAATATGAGAAAGGGAGAAAAGTGAAAAGGGGGAGAAAAGGGGGATGTATAACGTGATCGCCAGAGACGCGTGGGCCTCAAAAGATATTAACAATAAAGAACATGGGAGGGATTGCGAAGAATACCTTTGAAAACACGGGGACATGTGAGGTCCACTTTCTCTTCCAATCGGTCGGCCGATGAAGAGAGTTCTTCTTTAAGATTGCCCTTGCAAAACAAAACAAACACCAATAAAGAGAATACGAGTTAGAAACAAGGTGAGTGTAGCATCAAGTTCTTAGTAGAATAAACATGAAAAGTGACACACCTTGTTGGTGTTGGCCTTTAAACCCCTATGCAAAGGGTAAGGAAAATAATGATGAATGAAGAAAGGGAGGGTGCAAGTGTTGCACAATTGGAGGATCTTTTTTTAAAATGATTTATTATTTCAAAAGAAGGAAACCATGCATACAGTATCACCGGGGAATACCCCTGTTCTACAAATGGTTAGACAAACCACAAACTACAGCTAATGAGAATATCTAAGGCTCGACATCCCTGCCTTATCCAAAACCATAGCGCCTCTCATCGGCAGAGGCAGCTCCGCTGGAGTCTAGCATGAGTGGCTAGGGAGTCCGCCACCATGATCCCTTCCCTATGCACGTGATGCATTAGAGAATTGCCCAGGAGTTTAAGAATTTTCCGCCACCACACCAGCACCTCCCAGCTGGGTGCCTTCTTGGTTTGAATTGCCTGAACCAGGAGTGCGGAATCTGAACAAATGGCCGATAATCTGAACCCGTATCGGGCAGCTATGTGAAGCCCATCATACAACGCCCTAGTCTCATCAATTAGGCTATTCCCCAGCCCATAGAAGAAAGCGAATCTAATGTGGAAATTGCCATAGGTGTCCCTGATGCAGCCTCCACCTCCGTATATACATGGGCTACCTTTCGAAGCACCATCCACATGCAGAGTAAAAAATTTCTTAGCCAGTGTCCATATAACTACCAAAGGTATTTTGATCTTCACCCGGGGCCTTAGGTTATACTGTTGTAATATATTGGCTTCCTCTGCTAAAATTGGCTTAGAGAATGCCATATTGTCCAAAGCATGTTGAATCCGCACGCATATACTCCGCTGGAGTCTCTCTGGACTCACTATTTTTCCTTCAAACTGCACCGCGCATCTAGCCATCCATATTTCCCATACCATGAGCAAAAAGGCATATAAACCCACAAATTGAAAGGCAGACTTGGTATTAGCATTGGAGACAATGCTTCAGCACCGTGTAGTGATGTGGTTGCTGAGACTCCTTCTATTGCCAATCAAGAGGACCAGCCAACGCCACATAGCTTTTGCCAGATCACCAGTGATGAAAAGGTGATTGAGGTCTTCATGATTAGATTATCTACAACAGTCACACTTTGAGACAATAGAAATCCCGCAGTCCATTACCTTGCTATCAACCTGCACAATTGGAGGATCTCAACGTGGTTGAGATGAGAGTAAAAATAAATAGATGAAAGGAGATAGAAAATAATAAGATGATGAGATAATAAAATGATGCATGCAATGCTAACAAATTATTAAATAAGAGAGAGATGAGAAAGAATGGGCTTATTAGTTTATTCTCTAATCGGGGGCTTCAAATCTTCAACGTTTTTCAATGGAGGGGAGCTCCAACGTGTATGGCTTTGAGCTTAGAAGACTCCCCGTTGCTCCCAATCCAGTAGCACCTCCCCTAAGAATCAAAACTCAGCCTTAAACACAAGAGAGAGGGGGGTACTCTTTATAGGAGATAAATTCATGGGTTTAATTATATGAAAAATAGGAAATCAAGTTTTATTGGGATTCGGAAGGAGATATTCAATTTCCAAGTGTCCTCTCAACCTTAGGAAGCCTTGGGAACCATTTCTCAAGTGGAAAAGAAGCTCAAAATGAGAGAAGGAAGGGCTGCTGTGAAATTTAGAATTCTGCAGGAATTTGCGTCCACCACAGTGGGCGCCAATTAAATTGACGTCAAGAGGGAAGTCGCAATTCTAAGCTATTTTTTGAAAGATTAGAAAATTTCAAAATTAGAAGAAAATTCGCATCCACCAAGGCTGGCACGAATTAGGAATTTTACAAATTTTGGTCGGAATTAAAATATCAAAAATAGGCAAGGAAATATGCATCCGAGTGTCTGGACGCGTCTGTAAGAACATGTCAAGCCTTACAGACGCCATTTCTTGATTATTTTGGAAAGTCAGAAATTATCAAAAATTTGAAAGGTAAATCGAGTCCATCTAGACAGACGTGAATTCGAAACTTTGACAAATTTGGTAATTATTTAAAAGGCCAAAATAAGGAAAGGGAATTAACGTCAAGGAGATGGACGCCAATTAAAGAATTGGCGACTTTGTAGAGAGGCGTTAATTCTTTATGAAAATGAAGTTTGGCACAAAATGGGGAAAGAAGGAATTCGCGTCGACTGTGGCAGACGCGAATAAAATACGCGTCGACTGTGGAGGACACGGTTTTAAAAATTAACACCTTTTTACGAAGGCGTTAATTCAAGAATTAACATGAATAAAGGAATACATGTCCACCTTACCATACGCATTCTTTTTTTTTATTGAAACCAACCAACAGTTAATACACCAGTCGAATGCACCCCACCCTCAAAGAGGGGGAATGGACTCATTCCTCCAGGTATTAGCTGAGGTTTTTTGTTTTATAAATGGTAAGGCGGATTACAGTAGCATAGGAGCTAACCCCATTTATTCTAGAGGACTCCTAAGTCCCTCTGAGTAAAGAGAAACCAAAAAAGAATTACAGCAGGTGGGAGAAAAAGGCCAAAGCCCCGAGTCCATGAAGAAAAAAATCAGAAGACTCTAATACCGGGGATCCCTGCTGCATCCATCCTCAATTCACCCTTTGTCAGCCTAGGCAGATCTCTTGTAGAGGTAAATATTTTGTTATATGAGATGTTGCATGCATAAGAAGCCAAGGAATCGGCTACCCGATTGCCTTCACGAAAAGTGTGCAGTAGACCGCAACCATAATCTTGGACAAGAGAAAGGATTTGCCTCCACCATGGAAGTATCATCCAACTAGGGGAATTACCCTGATTAAGAGCATCAACAAGGATCCTGCAGTCTGAGTAAATCACTGCCAACCCAAGACCATTCCACTTAGCCAGCATGAGTCCATCGTGTAGAGCTCGGGCTTCTGCTAGCAGACTGTAACCAGTGCCATAGTGGAAAGCAAATCCTATAATACATTTGCCATTTTGATTTCTGACACAGCCACCACCACCACACTGACCTGGATTTCCCTTGGAGGCTCCATCTACATGAAGAGTGAAATTCCAAGGAGCTAGTCTACAGAAAACTAGAATGGGCTGCTTTAATTCCACCCGGAGAAAAAGCTGAAACAGAGCCAAGCTGCTACGCTGAGCAGGGGATAGAGGCATGCTAAACCTCAACTTCTCCAGAGAATGAGCAATTAAGGATATAGTATTCCTTTTAATAGAATCTAATCTAATAGTCATGCCTTCAAACCTAGAGGCACACCTGTGCTTCCAAATCTCCCATAACATCAGGATTACTGCATATGTACCAACAAAGCTAAAAGCTGAATTACGATTGGAAGAATTTAAGAGATTCCAGCACCTCGTTGTAATTTGATCATTGAGAACTACCTCTTTATTAAGGAGGGGCAGTACCCAGGCCCAGAGATCTGAGGCTAACTCACCTGAGATGAATAGGTGGTTAAGGTCTTCTTGACTACAAGAGCTACAGCAGTTGCATTTTGACACCAATGGAACTCCACAGTCCACCACTCTACTATCCACAGGAACTGCCCGGTGAATTAACTTCCAAACGAAGAGGGTGGCTCTAGGTGAAAAAACTGGGTGCCAGAGCTTAGCCCATGCTGGTCTGGAGAGGCCTTTAGTGCGAACAATATTGCAGACAGATTTTACAGAGAAAGAGCCTTTTAATGTACCTATCCACACACAGCTATCTTTCCTGTTGCTGAGATAAATTCTTGGGATATGGAAATCATTCCTAATAAAGTCCTTAGCAGCATGCTGATTTACACTTAAGACTTCACTAACAGATGCCAAAGGAATACCTGAAAGCCCTCTGTTACCGCCAGCAATAGGAATATTAATAACAGGGCCAGAACCAGTCCAATTGTCCCTCAGGAAATCTGCATCTGTCCCATCACCAACTATCCATCTACTGTTGGAGAGAATAATCTCTTTAGCTTTCCTAAAAACAGCCAGAGGCATGCCTGCTGGAAATGGCTTATAACAGTCAGCAAAATGTAATTTGATGAATCTGCACCTGGCATATGAAGACCAAAGAGAAGTTCCATGGAGGATATTCCACAAAGATTTAGTAGCCATGGCTATTTGAATCCACTGTAAGTCACGAACACCCAGACCTCCTTCTTGCTTGGGCTTTTGAATAACAGACCAGGCAATCCAATGCCTATATTTAGTATCCTTTCCTCCCTGCCAAAATAAATTGGCACAAAGCTTATTAATGAAGTTTATGACCTTTTTTGGAATAAAGCAGACCGAGGCCAAGTAGACTGGCAGACTGTATAAGACTGAATTTATGAGAACCACTCTGCCAGCTTGAGAAAGAAGCTTTGATTTCCAGCCCTCCAATTTCTGCTGAACTCTGTCAATTAGAGATGAGAAGTCTGAGCAAAGGTATCTACCCTTCTTGATTGGAAGTCTAAGATATATAATACTAGAAGAATGAAATTTATATCCAGTGATACCTCGGATAGTCTGCCTTAAGGAAATTGGAGCTTTGTCAGCAAGAATAAAACTGCTCTTAGAAGTATTAACTTTCTGTCCTGAGCAGGCTTCATAACTTTTGATGAATTTTTGGAAAAGCTCTACATTTTGCTTACTAGCATTCAAGAAAACCATAGTATCATCCGCATAAAGGAGATGAGAAACCTCCAGGGACTGTCTTGGACCTTTATAGCCTTTTAATTTCCCAGATTGGAAAAGGGTAGAGAGGCCTCTACTAAGAACCTTCGAAGCAATGACAAACAAATATGGGGCAATTGGATCCCCCTGCCTGATTCCCCTGCTGGATTTGAAGAAACCAGAGATGGAACCATTGAAATTAACAGAAAACCAACAGTTGTATAATAGCATGCCAATGTAGGAGGTAAATTTGGTACTGAATCCAAATTTCCTTAGGACTGCCAAGATAAAATCTGATGGAGGCATCATCCACAATTCCCTTTGGCTAGGGTCTTCTTCACACTCCGGCATCGTTTGAGTTCGGGCCTCTCTCTATAAAGGCCCACTTATCCTTTTTATGCTATTTACTTAAGTCATTTGATGTAATTTTCAGTTTATTTGAGTCATGTCCCTAGGTCTTGCATTTATTTTCCTAAGTATTGAGTGTCATTAGATTGTGTAATGTGCTATTGGGCCCAATTTTTCGGGCTTGGCCCATGAGCCCCCCCTACCCCTTCGGTTATTTGTTATTGAGTCTTTTGTAAGGGACTTATTGTAAAATGTGGGTTTCCTATATATAGGGCCCCATTTCCTTCATTTGGAGGTAATGAATGATTCAATACAAAAGATTTCCATTTGAGTGTTCAAACTTAGTTCTAGTGGAGTGAATCCTATAGTTGGGTGAGAAGCCCTAGGGGAGTGATTCCCCACCCCATCTCTCTCTCTATCCCTCTTTCTCTCTCCTTGGTTCGCCCCATTCCTCTCTCCTCCCCTCTCCAACCACCTCCAACCCCCACCTACCCCATTAAAGCCACTCCACTTCCCATAGCCACCATTACTCCACTTCCCCCTAGTTCCAAGGAGATTCCTCCCCATTCCAACACCACCCTCCACATTCCAACACCACCTTCCCCATTCCAACATAATCACCCCTCTTCCCCACACAATCCCCCAACTTCCAAAGCCATTTTGAATTTGAAACTCCTTCCCTCCAAGCTTGGGCCGCCCCCATCTCCTCCCCCTTAGGCCATATTCGCCCCCTTCCCCTCCATGCCCACCATTCACTTGCAACCCACCCCCATACTCCCTTGCTGAAACCTGCACCCTCCCCTTCTTCCTCCACCTCCCCTCCACCATTAGACACCCTCTACATCACCCCCATTCTTCCCTTTCCACCATATACTTCCTTCTTCTACTACTTTCAAGGTCAAATGAAGGCTTTGTCAAAGTTGCTGCTTGCAGTCCAGATGATGCTGAAGAACCAATAGCTTGCAGAAGCCACCACGACCTCCTCCCAGTGAATCTGAAAGCTCAAGAGGCATCCACAGAAACGTCTCCCTGTCTCCTTCACAACAGAAGTGGTTTCGTCTTCATCCGAGTTGTGTTCTGCTCGGGAGCTCCGTTCTCCCACGACTGCTCAGAACTACCTCTGTTGAAGCCCTGAACCTGAGTAGAAGCTCTGCCACAACTAACCCCTGAGGAATCAGTTCGAAAGCTCTTCTACAAAGTTCTTCTCCTTCCTGTCTAATATCAAAATCAAGAAGCGGAATCCCGTTCGGCATCCGGTAGCAGAAGTTATCATTTTCTCCCTCAGCTCCGTCGTCCTGCTACCCACAGTCTGCATCGACCAGTCTCCACTGTTCTGTGTACCCTAGTCTTCTCCGACATCGGTTGTCTTCCCCGTTAGTTTTGCTCCGAAGAGGACTCGTCCACGATTCCAACGACTCTAACGGCGCTTGATTCTGAGGTCGGGAGCTGCCGGGGCGTTCTCTACAATTTGCTGTTAGAAGTCTGCAACTGCAGGTCCGAGAATCTAAAGCTCTGTTCAAACCTCCATCCCAGTCAGCAGCGGCTCCAGAAGAAATTAAAGAAATTCTGAGGCATTCCCTTCCCAGCTACGAAGATTTCCTCACTAGTCTCATCATCAGAGAAATTCCTGAGCGAGTTCTACAGCAGCAACACCGACTACCTGTCCCTGTTCGGAGAGAGCAGACAGAACCGGTGACTTCATCGTTCAATGCTTTTAACCCTAGTTTCCCCTCCTCGCTTGGCCGGCTGAAGGCCCCTCCCTGTGCGGAGGTAATTTTGGTTGTAATATCCCTTAACCCCCACCCCAAGATCCCCCTCCTGCGAGAGGTGTAGTGTTGTAACTTATTTGGGCAGGTCAAGCTACCCCGATGCGGCGTGTGGGGATCCACTCGCCTCCCCGCTCGCCCTCGTCTCCGACCGGGATCGGTTTCTTCAAACCGGTCGAGTAAGTGCTCAAACCTTCACTCCATTTAGTGCTTGTCTTTCAATATTAGTTCTTAATTCCGCTGGTTATGCGAGTGAGAGCCCGATCCTCAAGCCCCGTTGTCTTGAGTGATCACCGTGGGAGAAGTGCAACCGGTGCCTTTGACACTTTGTCGGCCCCCTTGAATTGGGCATCCATACCCATTGGGAATCCCATCTTGGCCTTGCTGGCCCTCTACCAGCAAGGGCCCAACCCCTCAACCTCACCTTGGCATTGCCAAGTTACCCCGGGCTTGGGTGAGTGTCGATAGAGCGGTGGCCCAATTCGGCCCATTTGAATGCGATTGTGCTTGCTTGCATTAGGTCCGAGGTTGTGTCACATCAATTGGTATCAGAGCAAGTCATTGACTTGTCTCTATCAAGTCTAAGTCCTAGGACCATTGCATTATGTGTCCAACATCTTTGGCCCCTTGTCTTGCATGTCCACCCGTAGTGGTACTAGTTACCGATCCGATCCTTCATCTTCAAATCCACCCATGGATCCCCATCCTCAACTCAATCAAGATGCTCCTAGGGAGGAACCTCAAGGTCAAATGAGTAGGATAGATGCTGCCCTCACCAACATTCTTGCCCAACTTGAGTCCCTTACCACTCGAATTGCTCGGCTTGAAGAGCATGAGTTCCACCCAAGGGACAATGAGCCTAGAGTCCACCCTCCACATGTTGAGCCTCCTAGGGAAGACCCTCATCCAAGGAATAATGAGCCAAGAGTTCATCCACCATATGGTGAGTTGCATAGGAATGAGTTCCACCCAAGGAACAATGACCCAAGAGTCCACCCTCCACATATTGAGCTTCATAGGGATGAGTTCCATCCTAGGAACCATGGACCAAGAGCCTATCATCCACATGCTGAAATTTATAGGGAGGACTTGGATCATGACCCTTACCATGACCATGAGAGACCCCGACACCATCCAATTCATGAAAGGCGTCCACGGGACGACCCGGATGACCCTCTCTTAAGGATGATTAAAGTAGAGGTCCCAAACTTTGATGGTTCCCATGAACCAAGTGTCTACTTAGAGTGGGAAACCGCCATGGACCAATACTTTGAATGGTACCCTATGTCCGACCAAAGGAGGGTAAGGTTGGCCAAAATGCATCTCATCAAATTAGTCAAAACTTATTGGTTAAACCAAGAGGGTCTAAGAAGGATTAGGCGGGGAGAGCCTATTGATACTTGGGAGGGTATGAAGAATCAACTTAGGAACAAATACCTTCCCCAATCCTACCATCAAATGCTCTTAGATGAATGGCAAAGTCTCACCCAAGAAGGGAAGACCGTGGTTGAATACATTGAGAAGTTTGACTCCTATCTTTTGAAGTGTGGAGTTCATGAAGACCCGGCCGTTACCTTGTCTCGCTTTAGGAATGGACTTCAAAGTCACATCAAGAGATAGCTTTTTATGAGAGATGTTGATAACCTTGAGATAGCTTATCAAATAGCTAGGGATGTAGAAAGATTCTCTAGGATCCATCCATTTGCTACTCCCCGACCGGTCGATCTTAAAAACATGGGACCACGGCCCATTCCGGCCACTCCCATGAAAGCCCATAATCCAAGTGGGACCTCAGGGTTGGCCAAGGGTCTTCATCTCATCACTAGGAAAGAACTTGAAGAGAAGATAGTTCAAGGAGCACCACTATGTGCGGTGGTCATTTGCCTAGGAGAACCCACTTCCACCAATCCACATCCCATAGAAATTCAACAACTCCTAGAAGAATTCCATGATGTGTTCCCAACGGAGCTCCCGGACCAACTCCCTCCCATGCGGGATGTGCAACATGCAATTGATCTAGTCCCGGGGGCCACTCTCCCGAACCTTCCTCATTATCACCTCAATCCCACGGAACATGCCGAACTTCGGAGGCAAATAGAGGAACTCATTAGGAAGGGCTTCATTCGCATTAGCAAAAGCCCATGTGCCGTCCCGACCCTTCTAACTCCCAAGAAGGATGGGTCATGGTGAATGTGTGTGGATAGTAGGGCCATTAACAAAATCACCGTCAAGTATAGGTTTCCCATCTCTAGGCTTGATGACATGCTTGATATGTTAGCCGGAGCCACCATTTTCTCCAAAATTGACCTTAAGAGTGGCTATCACTAAGTTAGGATAAGACCCGGGGATGAGTGGAAAACGGCTTTCAAAACCAAAGATGGTCTCTTTGAATGGTTAGTCATGCCTTTTGGGCTTTCAAATGCCCCAAGTACTTTCATGCGTCTTATTACGGAGGTCCTTAGGCCATTCATTGTGATCTTTCTAGTGGTCTACTTTGATGATATACTCATCTATAGTCAATCCCAAGAGGCCCACCTTGACCACCTTAGGCAAGTTTGTACCATCCTTCGACAAGAGAGCCTATTTGCCAACTTAGGAAAGTGCCACTTCATGACCACCTCCCTCACCTTCCTAGGATTTGTGGTGTCCACCAAAGGCATCTCCATGGATCCCGACAAGGTCCAAGCTATTATTGATTGGCCGGAACCCCACACCCTTCATGAGGTCCAAAGTTTCCATAGATTGGCAACATTCTATAGGAGGTTTATTCGTGGATTTAGCACTATCACTGGCCCAATCACCGATTGTCTCAAGAAGGGGACTTTTGTATGGACCAAATCAGCCTCTAAAGCCTTCCAAGAACTTAAGGAGAGGTTGACCCAAGCCCCGGTCCTATGCCTTCCCGATTTCTCTAAAGTCTTTGAAGTCACATGTGATGCATCCGGGATAGGGATAGGAGGGATCCTTAGTCAAGAGGGACACCCGGTAGCCTTCTTTAGTGAGAAGCTATGTGATGCTAGGACTAGATACTCCACTTATGACAAAGAGTTCTATGCCGTGGTGCAGTCCCTCCGACGTTGGAGGCACTACTTGTTACCCAAAGAATTTGTCATCTTTTCTGACCATGAGGCCCTCAAATACCTCAACTCCCAACAAAAGCTAAATGCCCGACATGCCCGATAGGTTGAGTTCATCCAATCCTACACTTTTGTCATCAAACACAAAGCCGGGAGTGAGAATCGAGCAGCGGATGCCCTTAGTAGGAAAGTTTCCTTGTTATCCACTATCCAAATGGAAGTGAGCGGATTTGATAGGATCAAGGATGAGTACCCTAGCTGCCCCGACTTTGGGCACATCTTCACTACCTTGACCACCCATTCTAGCAAGGAACATGAGGGGTTTATCTTAGAGGATGGGTTCCTCTTCAAGGGACCCAAGCTTTGCATTCCACGGACCTCACTCCGAGATTTCTTGGTTTGGGAATTACATGCGGGAGGGTTAGCCGGTCATTTTGGGGTTTACAAGACCATTGCTCTAGTTGAGGGTCAGTTTTATTGGCCAAGTCTCAAGAGAGATGTAGGCAAAATAGTGGGTCAATGTCGCACATGTGCTTCGGCCAAACAGGTGAAGCAAAACACTGGCCTATACACCCCACTCCCCATTCCCGACCGACCATGGCAAGACTTGAGCATGGACTTTGTGCTAGGATTACCCAAGACTCAAAAAAGGCATGACTCCATCTATGTGGTGGTTGATAGATTTTCCAAAATGGCCCATTTCATCCTATGCTCCAAAACCTCCGATGCCTCCCATGTGGCTCGATTGTTCTTTGATGAGGTAGTCCGTCTCCACGGGCTACCTAAGACCATAGTCTCCGATAGGGATGTCAAATTCACTAGCTATTTTTAGAAAACTCTTTGGCACATGATGGGTACCCTCCTCAAATTCTCCACTGCCTACCACCCCCAAACAGATGGCCAAACAGAAGTTGTCAATCGGAGTCTAGGGAACCTTCTTAGGTGTCTTGTTGAGGATCGCCCCGGAAATTGGGATCTCATCTTACCCCAGACCGAATTTGCATATAACAACTCCATCAATAAGTCCATAGGGATGAGTCCATTTGAAGCCGTGCATGGATACAAACCAAGAAAGCCTTCCGATCTCATTCCCCTCCCCCAGCATACTAGAGTGTCCATTTCAGCTGAGTCTTTTGCACAACATATTAGAGAATTACATGAAGAAATTCGCAAGCACATCAGCAAAAAGAATGAGGCTTATAAAAGGTTGGCCGACTCTCATCGGCGTCACCAAGAATTCCATGTGGGTGACTTTGTGATGGTAAGGACGGAGAGGCTCTCCCCGGGAGCCAACTCTAAACTGAGGCCACGTGGGGCTGGTCCCTTCCAGATCTTGAGGCGCATTGGTGCAAATGCCTACGAGTTAGATCTCCCTGGGGAGTATGGAATAAGTCCCACATTCAATGTCGCCGACCTAGTGCCATATAAGGGACCCACGGTGGTACCTAGTGAGGAGATTGAGCCTACTTCTTCCATTGAGAGAGCACCCACCCGTGAGGAGAGGCCACCAACCAAAAGAGCCCAGCGTGAACAAATTGAACAAATATTGGATGTACAAGTCACTACCACTCGGAGCAAGGTATATGAGCGCTATCTCGTCAGGGGGAAGGATCGGCCTCCTTCGGAGGATTCTTGGGTGAGTCGGGAGGATCTCCAGCGGTTGGATCCGAACCTCCTCGAGCAGTACCACAGCCGGATGGACCCCTACTCGATAGAGTCGAGCTCTTCACAGCCCAGGGGATTTGATGGAGGCATCATCCACAATTCCCTTTGGCTAGGGTCTTCTTCACACTCCGGCATCGTTTGAGTTCGGGCCTCTCTCTATAAAGGCCCACTTATCCTTTTTATGCTATTTACTTGAGTCATTTGATGTAATTTTTAGTTTATTTGAGTCATGTCCCTAGGTCTTGCATTTATTTTCCTAAGTATTGAGTGTCATTAGATTGTGTAATGTGCTATTGGGCCCAATTCTTCGGGCTTGGCCCATGAGCCCCCCTACCCCTTCGGTTATTTGTTATTGAGTCTTTTGTAAGGGACTTATTGTAAAATGTGGGTTTCCTATATATAGGGCCCCATTTCCTTCATTTGGAGGTAATGAATGATTCAATACAAAAGATTTCCATTTGAGTGTTCAAACTTAGTTCTAGTGGAGTGAATCCTATAGTTGGGTGAGAAGCTCTTGGGGAGTGATTCCCCACCCCATCTCTCTCTCTATCCCTCTTTCTCTCTCCTTGGTTCACCCCATTCCTCTCTCCTCCCCTCTCCAACCACCTCCAACCCCCACCTACCCCATTAAAGCCACTCCACTTCCCATAGCCACCATTACTCCACTTCCCCCTAGTTCCAAGGAGATTCCTCCCCATTCCAACACCACCCTCCACATTCCAACACCACCTTCCCCATTCCAACACAATCACCCCTCTTCCCCACACAATCCCCCAACTTCCAAAGCCATTTTGAATTTGAAACCCCTTCCCTCCAAGCTTGGGCCGCCCCCATCTCCTCCCCCTTAGGCCATATTCGCCCCCTTCCCCTCCATGCCCACCATTCACTTGCAACCCACCCCCATACTCCCTTGCTGAAACCTGCACTCTCCCCTTCTTCCTCCACCTCCCCTCCACCATTAGACAGCCTCTACATCACCCCCATTCTTCCCTTTCCACCATATACTTCCTTCTTCTACTACTTTCTAGGTCAAATGAAGGCTTTGTCAAAGTTACTGCTTGCAGTCCAGATGATGCTGAAGAACCAGTATCTTGCAGAAGCCACCACGACCTCCTCCCAGCGAATCTGAAGGCCCAAGAGGCATCCACAGAAGCGTCTCCCTGTCTCCTTCGCAACAGAGGTGGTTTCGTCTTCATCCGAGCTGTGTGCTGCTCGGGAGCTCCGTTCTCCCACGACTGCTCAGAACTGCCTCTGTTGAAGCCCTGAACCTGAGTAGAAGCTCTGCCACGACTAACCCCTAAGGAATCAGTTCAAAAGCTCTTCTACAAAGTTCTTCTCCTTCATGTCTGCTATCAGAATCAAGAAGCAGAATCCCGTTCGGCATCCGGTAGCAGAAGTTATCATTTTCTCCCTCAGCTCCGTCGTCCTGCTACCCACAGTCTGCATCGACCAGTCGCCATTGTTCTGTGTACCCTAGTCTTATCCGACATTGGTTGGCTTCCCCGTCAGTTTTGCTGCGAAGAGGACTCGTCCAAGATTCCAACGACTCCGACGGCGCTTGATTCTGAGGTCGGGAGCTGCCGGGGCGTTCTCTGCAATTTGCTATTAGAAGTCTGCAACTGCAGGTCCGAGAATCTGAAGCTCTGTTCAAACCTCCATCCCTGTCAGCAGCGGCTCCAGAAGAAATTAAAGAAATTCTGAGGCATTCCCTTCCCAGCTAAGAAGATTTCCTCACCAGCCTCATCATCAGCGAAATTCCTGAGCGAGTTCTACAGCAGCAACACCGACTACCTGTCCCTGTTCGAAGAGAGCAGGCAGAACCGGTGACTTCATCGTTCAATGCTTTTAACCCTAGTTTCCCCTCCCCGCTTGGCCGGCTGAAGGCCCCTCCCTGTGTGGAGGTAATTTTGGTTGTAATATCCTTTAACCCCCACCCCAAGATCCCCCTCCTGCGAGAGGTGTAGTGTTGTAACTTATTTGGGCAGGTCAAGCTACCCCGACGCGGCGTGTGGGGATCCACTCGCCTCCCCGCTCGCCCTCGTCTCCGACCGGGACCGGTTTCTTCAAACCGGTCGAGTAAGTGCTCAAACCTTCACTCCATTTAGTACTTGTCTTTCAATATTAGTTCTTAATTCCGCTGGTTATGCGAGTGAGAGCCCGATCCTCAAGCCCCGTTGTCTTGAGTGATCACCGTGGGAGAAGTGCAACCGGTGCCTTTGGCACTTTGTCGGCCCCCTTGAATTGGGCATCCATACCCATTGGGAATCCCATCTTGGCCTTGCTGGCCCTCTACCAGCAAGGGCCCAACCCCTCAACCTCACCTTGGCATTGCCAAGTTACCCCGGGCTTGGGTGAGTGTCGATAGAGTGGTGGCCCAATTCGGCCCATTTGAATGCGATTGTGCTTGCTTGCATTAGGTCCGAGGTTGTGTCACATCAAAATCCCATTCCATCCTGTCGTATGCTTTGGCCATATCTATCTTGAGGATAGCATTCTGCCCTCTAACCTTCATATTAATGTCCACCATAAGTTGGCGAGCTAAAGCCACATTATCAAGGATGAACCTACCCTTCATAAAAGCCCCCTGTTCAATGGAGATCAAACTGGGGAGCAAAGGAACCAACCTGTCGGCCAGAATTTTCGAGACAATTTTATATGAAAATTTGCACAAACTTATTGGTCTGAAATCATTGAAGGACCGAGGCTCTTGAACTTTAGGGACAAGAGTTATTAAAGAGGATGTAATTCCCCTGGGGAGGGGAAACCCTTTAAAGAAGGCGTTAATTCAGAATAAATATGAATTTTGGTAGAGAAATGAGTAGAAAATGAATACGCGTCCGTCCCCCCAGACGCGACTTTGAAAAGTGGCGCCTGCCTAGGAAGGCATTAAATCTTGAAAGAATTGACGACTTAGACGTTGTCGTTGATTCAAGAATTGGCGCTCATTGTGTTGGGCACTAATTCTTTTGAGAAGAATTAGCGTCCAAGGGTCTGACTCTAATTCAAAACAGCCCTGAAAAATTAGAGAAAAATCTATTAAAAATCAAGAAAAATAGGGGAAAATGTTGGAAAGTTGAAGAAAGCTGATTAATCAAGAAATATGAAAAAAGTCACTCAAATAAGTCGATTTGAGGGTTAAATTGGGGCATCGCAATACGATAGGAGATGTGCTCAAGGTGATGTCAATTTTGGTGTGTCAACACCCTCCCCTCCCCTCCCCTCCTGAATGTGCCCCCCTCCGTCTCCCGAACCCCTCGCCACCACTCGCTCCACTGTACCCCCCTCCCCTCCCCACCGGATCGGCCCCCCCTCCCTTTCCCAAACACACACCCACATTATAATAAATAGTAAATGCAAATAATAAATTTAAACACACACCCACATAATAATAATAAATAATAACTTTAAATCCAATTAAATAAACTAAAATCAAACAATATATTTTCAAAAAATATATTTTACTGACCGTTTATTGGCAGAAATTCATCGAAAAGATAGAACGAAGTCTGTTGCCATCCCCAACCCACCCCCCTCCCCTAGCCGTCGGCCACCGCAAAAACCCCCCTCCCCTTATCCAACCGATGCCCCCTCACCTATTGACGCCCCCTCTCTTGAACCCCCATGCCCTCCCCACAGTGTGCCCCTCCCCTCCACTCCCGTTCGCCACCTACCCCCTCCCCTCCCATGCCCTCCCCAACCGACCCACCGTCCCCGCGCCACCGGCCGTCGCCTGCCTCGAAAACCCCCTTCCCATGCCCTCCCCAATCGACCCCCCCTACCCTCGCCGTCGGCCGTCGCGAAAACCACCCTCCCGTTCGCCACCGACTCCCCTCCCCTACCCTCCCCAACTGACCCCCCGTCCCCTCACCACCGGCTGTCGGCCGCTACCCATCGTGGAAACCCCCCTCCCCAACCGACACGCATCCCCTCTCCTCCCCCATCGACGCCCCCTCCCACCCCCAGCGATAACAAACAAAGGGGAAAAAAGATAGAGGGTGAGGGGGAACTTACCGGCAGTGATCGGCTACGCTCCGACGATGACGGACACCACGACCCACGGTGGGTGGCTATCGAGGGGACGATGAGGATGGTGAGGGAGAGTGTTCTCGACGGCAAGGATTGTTAGGGTGCTAGTCACGGATTCAAAGGGGGGGTGAATGAATCCCCGTTAAAAATCTTGCGGAATTTAAATCTTAGAAGGGTTAATCAAATAAAAAGAACTTCAGACAGACAGTAATCAAATGATTTCAACAACTGTCAATCGAGCAAAGATAGAACACCATCTACCAAGTACTTGATGGAGGTGTGATCTAGGATCCCTCACGCAAGGTATGGCATTCCAGATTGGCGTGACCAAACCTTCTAGCCATAGCTTTTGATATACTTGGTATGGAGGTACTCACAATTCGTTCAGATAAAAGTGAAAGAGAAATCAAATGCTCACTGCAATCTTTTATTCACAATAGAATCTCATGGCAGAGATCCTTAAAAACTAACCAGATGAACTCAGCAACCGGTGCCTAAGACTCAGCTAAGCGCACACAGATAAACTCATAAAACATGATCGCTGTGCTCATTCATCCTGTGAAAAGGGGAAAGAGGAAATAGAAATGACAAAAGCATAAAACCCACTACACAGAGGTTTTAGATGGTTCGGTCTGCTACCATAGACCTACGTCCATCCCCCACTCAAATCCGAGTGAGGCTTACTGTTGACACACAGCTTAAGACCGCTGATCCACAGGTTCGGGGATAGAAATCCCTACAATCGCTGAGCAACACAGCTTGCTATCCGCTGAGCATTACAGCTTGGCTATCCATTGAGCGTTACAGCTTGGCTATCCACTAAGCAATCACAGCTTGCTGTCCGAGGATTCCTCCTCGCCCACTGAGCAATACAGCTTAGCTCCGTTGATACATAGCTTGTTTGAAAATAGAAGAAAGCAAAGAGCAAACTCAAAAGAAAACGCAAAACGAAATAGCTCACGTAGGAGCAAAAACCAGTTTTAGATCTAATCCAAGAACTGAAGATAACTCAGGGCCTCAACCCCAAACTTCCTCTCTATCTCTCTTCCTCACTCCCTTTCTCATTCTCTGCCCATTCTCTCTTTTCTTCCTCAGACTTTTTCAAATTCCGATACTCTATTTTTGTTCTCCTTATTCTTCTTCCTCTTTCAGCAGACTCTCTCTCTCTCTTTCCATGAACTATATCTTAGACCCATCTCATGAGCTCTGGCTCCTCTCTGGACTCTTCTTCTTTTCTGCCTCTACTCTCTTTTCTTCTGGTTGCCCCCTTCTTCGTCTGTCGCTCTATATTCTTCTCTACCGCTCACTCAATTTTTGTCTTCTATATATCTTGAATTCGTTCGCAGGAGAAGCTTTTATATAACCTTAGATTTAGGTCCCACGAGCTCATGCCTTGGGCGTGTGGGAAAGATGTTTCCCGCTCAAAGATTCCAACTGGAGTACGCTACTGGGAATCCACGTGTCAGACTCTGAGGATAAGCAGTCCACGTGGCTGAATCTTCAGACCTGACATCGCCTAGGATCACGTGCCTGTGAGATAGAAACTTCAGCCACGTGACTGACTCCAGCACTTCAGGTGTTCGATCCTGGTTGCTTTAGACCTTTCAGTCTTAAGTCCCTGTCAACAAGATAAAAGGCATTTAATCAAACACCTTATTATCATAAGTAATTCAGAGATATGTTTATTATGCATGGTTTATAAAGATGATCATAAAATAATAAAACCATGGAGATCAGATGATCATGTGATAAGTCAGAAGATCATGATCACTAATGCATAATACTTCATGTGCTTAGACCTGACAGTTTATGCTACATGATGAACCTGTTAGATTAATAACAACACCTGCATCGACCTTATACAGATATATGCAGAACATGCATAGACCTCATTATGCATATGTGAAAACATGCACAGACTTAGTTACGTGATATGCAAACATGCACAGAACTGGTAAACATATGTGCATAGACCTTAATAGCAAATGAACTGATTTGCACAGACCTCATTCATGCTATCGTGCAAATGTGCACAGACTATTCAATGCAACATGCACCGACCTTACTGGGTCACTAGCATCGACCCTCATGCATTGGTTTTATATCTGCACCGACCAGCCATGACATGCCCAACACATGTGCATCGACCTTATATGCACAACAGTGCCATGTGCATCGACCTTTTAAACTAAACACACACATATGCACCGACCTTATGTACAGACCAACAAAACATGCACCGACCTGAATGAAGGTGTGAACAGGATATGCATCGACCTTCATTTGCTATAAACAGTGATGTGCATCGACCTTCATGGCACATGAGAACAAATAAGCGTCGACCTTATAATGCATGAAGGCAAAACTAGCATCAACCTTATATGCTGGTTGAACAAAGTATGCACTGACCTTTATATGCAGACCAACAGAATGTCAATCGACCTTAGTATAACTAAGGTCTGAATATGCATCGACTCTATATGACAGGCTAGTAATATACACAGACCTTCTATATGCATGAACAGTAATGTGCATCGACCCTATATGACTAACGTGAAATGTGCATCGACCTTCTACATGCACAATGCAAAATGTGCATCGACCTAGTGAGCATATAAACAATGCATGCATCGACCTTATGTAGCGAAGTAAACGTGTGCACAACCCGTTCGATGAAATGCATATGCACACATTTGTTCCTATATTCTTCACTCAGTGTACACCGACCTTAGTCATGCACACTGCAAACGTGCACCGACTTCATTCATGCAGGATGCCAATGTACACCGACCTTAGTCAGTAATGCTTTTAAACATGGATCGACCTACGTATGCAACATATATGCATGTACACCGACTTTGAACAGTATGTGCACCGACCTTACTAGCAAATTTAGAATAGTTGCACCGACCAGAATATGTAATAGTGAGTATGTGAACAAGGCAGATGTGCACCGACGTTTCCTGATAAGAAAAAGGACTATGCACTGACCTTCCAATATATCACAGCTAACTGGCGTTGACCTTTTGTCACCTTTTTGAATAGTTGGTAGCGTTGACTTTTTGTCCTTCCTTCTTAACAATATTGACTGTCTTTCATTTCCTGACTTTGAGTCATTCTCAGAACATCTGTCAGAACCTATTCTGAAACTATATCATCAAGGTTATATATATATATGAGACATAATATTTGTCATCATCAAAACTTCAAAATCACTGGGACATAACAATCTCCCCATTTTTGATGATGGCAATATTATGAGTCATTGCACTAAATTCAACATGATGATCAAACCAATATGAAATAATCATACTCACAAAATGACAGATGAAATATGCATACTCACATAATGACAAATAATGACAAATGACTCACAAATTCTCCCCCTTTGACAACATCAAAAAGATATGACACAAATTCTCCCCCTTTTACAAAAGGATGTTGGTACAAGATGACTCTCCCTGAACAGATACTTTCATTTTTGACAGCACAGCAGAAGTAAAATAAGATTGATCAGCAAACCACAGGGACATTCAGACAATCAGATTGGACAATCTATTCTCCCCCTTGGACTGGACCAAGGGATGAGAGTGGAATCAAATCATCAGGCATACAGAAGTGAAATATATATGAGTTCAGCAAAAGAGATCATATAGAGTGCACATAGTGATCGGTCAATATGAAACGATAACAGATATGGAGCTGAATGTGCAAATAGGTTGAGACTTGAGCACATGAGCAAATTGAACCTATGATATGTAGCAGAACCAGAACAAGAACAAAAGAAGTCACACTGAGCTCCAAAAAATTTTTAGAGAAGATTTTCAATGAGTTATCAAAGTCATAATTCCAAAGTTAAAGATATTTCAGATTCTTCCACTATAGAGTCTTATAACATAATCTTTATTGAACAACCTGGTTTAAAAGTGATGTATTCAAGGTTTGTTCATAAATTCTGTACTCATATCTGAGAATCAATCTTTTTAATAATAGTGAACCAAGCCTTCATATTAACATCTAGTTTAAACCTCCCTTCATTTTAATCAATCAATTTCAATGACCCCTCTAGGAGTTACAAGCAGTAGTATTGAGGTTAAACAATCATAAATGCATCTGATTTTGTCTTCATTTCTGAAATTTTCTGAAGTAATTATTTTTCAGAGCAGAATTTCTTTTAATATCAATTGTTGGTCACATTTTTCAAGAGCAATCGAGTTTTAGTGCACACTTTATAACTAGAGGATACATGTTGTTTAGACGCCAGTATCCCTCAGCACTTAGTATGACATACTGTCATGCTTCACACTGAACAGAGATAACTAAGGCACTTCATGACATAGATTTACTCCATTTGTTTGATGAAGAACTTAATTTCTCGATGCAGCTTATCCATTGCTCTGCCTTAATTCTACAGATATTGCAATAATTTTCTAGCAGAGTTTACTATAGTACATCATGACACAGTCCTTTGGACATGGTTTCTCAGTAACCATAGTCATTGCTCTGACTAACTTTTATCCTTTTGACATTTTCAAATTTTCAGATGTTTAAAGATAATACTTACTACATGTATCTCTACCAGAGTTAGCCATGAGCTTAGAATTTTCAAATTCCTGAAGATCTTACATGATATAACATGAACTTCCTGGTTAAAGTTTTTTAAAATATTCAATTCAGATATTTTCAAGATGTTCAAATCAAAACTCAAGAAATACATAAGACTTAAACTAGCTGAGTATTTCAGACATTCATAGTTCCATATAATGAAAGATTCCTAGTACAAATGTTTTCAGATTTATGATCAAGATATGCTCATTAAAATCTTCATGAGTTTCTAACATAATTGTTCCAGCAACAGTCAATGATTCCAAATTAAGAGCATCAAGAACAGAAGATCTGATAACAAAGATTAGTCAAAGAAGAATTACATCAATCAGAAAGATTTTCAAGGAATGGCAATCAGATCAAGTGACACTACAAAATAGAATTTCTGATAATCAGCTCCTCCTTAGCAAATGCAATGCAGTAAATTCTTGAATGATGGGAAAGGTTAACTCAAAGAAATCCAGAATGACAGTGTTTGTAGAGAATCATCATTCAGAGTTTAGATGTTGAGAATAAAATTGGAGCTTCGGTTGACCAGAAAGGGAAATGTTGGTCGACTGATCTAGACAGAAATGCAACAAAATGTTCCCCTTGATTTGTGCAATCAATCAATCTTTTTGGTATTTTCTGTATGACTGATATGCAATGAAATATGTATGTATATGCATGCTAAATGCATTAAGCCATCGTATATGACATGGAAGTGCATCACTAATATAGTGCAGTCCTATATGTAGTGCAAATTTTTCAGACATGTATGACCAAGATTTATTCTGATTGACTCCCCCTGAATTTATGCACTATATCACTGAATTCTAAGTACAACAAATGCAAGAATCATTATGCAAGAAGATTTAATGCATTCTCTTAGACTACCCTATGTGCAATATGACCCATGGTATCGGGCAGAGGACTTGGTCTAACGACCACCTCACACATAGTAAGAACTTCCAAGCAAATTACATCTGCCCTTTAGTAACTTACCATTTGATATACCATAATGGTCATGTAAAACAATGCAATGCAAAAACAGTCCTATGTGCATCTTAAATTGACAATATGCTACACATATGAACATGTGAATATATGTGTATGTCATGTAAACATATGAGCATTTCATGCACGAGTTGACATTCAGGCATCAAATGCAGTCAATTCAGATTTTTAGAAGTGCAATTTATTATCATTCCAATACTTAGACAAACAATTCAGCATATACACATGAATATTCATAGTATGCAAATGATGACATGTATGCATGAACAGATCAAACATGATATGTAGTTATCTAACCACACTTATGGAAAATTCAGATAACCGAACCTGTGAAGACCAGAGATGGGGTTAATCATATTCGGAGTCCTTGGCTTATTACCCTTTTTATTTTTTAGCCCCAAGGCACTCCTGCAAACTCAGAACCTCATTTTGCATATTAAGGTACCCAAGAATTCTTGGGTCTTCCATGGTCAGTAGCACCTCTGAATGGTGCTCTCCATAATTTTTGAGCATGAGAATCATTAAATTTCATCATGAAACAGTTAGACATTGAATGTCCAAACTGACCACAGTAATAACAAGAATTCTGACTATTTTTCATGTTCACATGAGAATTGAATTTATGTGCATGAACATGATTACTTCTGTTTTTCACATGCAAGTTCAATCTTTTATGATTAGCCAGCCAATAGTCAGCAGCCATGTGGCCTGGCTTTCTACAATTAAAACATGCAGGAAATTTTTCTTTAAGAGCATGTTTATTTCTATCAGAAGCATTTTGATATGCAGGTGACTTAACAGATTTCAAATTATCATATATCCCATGATCATGCCAACAGTGCTTGACTGTATGGCCATTCTTACCACAACTAAAACAAGAAAGAGAATTTCTTCTTTCAACAGCAGACCAACAATGATTAGCCCTATGGCCAACTTTCCACACTTGAAGCACACAACATGTTGGTTTATTAAAGCAGATTTATTCTTATCAAGGACACACCGGTGGACGTGATTAACATGAGAATGGAATTTATTCTTACCTTTAGCTGACCAGCACTGAGCAGCAACATGTCCTATTTTCTCATAGTGAAAATAATGTATTTTTCCCTTTTTAACAATAGGATGTTTTCTGTCATGAAAATTCCTAGCATGCATTCTATCATCTTGTTTCATGACAAAGCACTCATTTATGAAATGTCCATGCTTACCACAGTAATGACAAGAACCATTAAATTTGTTAGAAGCATGATGCTTTTTCACATGAGAATTTTTAGAATATAAGTTATTGAATTTCCTGATCGGTGGTTGCTACTGATTTTTCTTAGTTTTCTGATTTTTATTTTCTCTTTGAAAATTTTGAGAAGCAGTTTGATGTGGGGAATTATTTGAAGTGCTAGCTCCTTCTGACTTCGCACAAAGGTGGAATATAGTTGATTCCTTATGACATTTTTGTTTCCAGAAACATAGCTACTCCCATTTCTTTGAGTGTTCACTTCATCTCCCTTTTTTTTTTACTTTTAGCAAATTTAGACAATGAAATATTCAAATCATGAATTTTATTTTGGAGTGAAGAAATGAGCGATTCTGAAGTTGTTGCTTTATCATTCAATATAGCATTGATGGTTTTATAGCTATCAATTTTCTACATTAATGCACTCACTCTTTTAGACTTATCATCAGATGAGCACTTTCCCTTTTCTAAGGTCAAAAGCCTTTCAGACATTACAGTATTTAAAACCATCAGTTTTTCGTTCTAATCTTTCATATTACCATTTTCTTCCATCAAAGTTTCTTCAGATTATTCAACTTCCTTTCTCTGTTTAAGTAATAATTCATTTTCTTCTTTTAGGGACACAATCAGATTTCTCTGCATTTCATCATCAGAATTAAGATCTTCAATCGATTCCTTTAGAAAGACACATTCATCACATTTAGATTCATTTGAACATGAGTTTTCAGCTTTCAGTTCTTCAACATCAACATGATCAGATTTATTCAGTGAGTTCAGTTTTTCTTTTGAATCCTCCTCATTCTTTTCAACCTCTTTTATTCTATTAGACAGATTTTCATTTTCTTCTCTTAAGGAGTCAATTAACTCCTCTTGCCATTTCAGATCAGACTGAATACTGGCATTCAACTTTTTAACAGACAAACATTTATCACAAGGGTTGTCAGTTTTCTTAGCTTTAGCCCTAAGGTGTTCATTCTCATATTTTAAGGATTCAATTTCAGCTAACATGATCTTTTTCATTTTCTTCTTTTCAGATTTGACAATTTTATACTTATCTAACAATCCATCGTACAGAGTCATTAAATCCTCAAAAGTAATTTCCACTGAGTCAGAGCTTACCTGTGAAGAAGTCTCTTCCTGTTGATCACTACTGTGATCACCTCCTCTGGCCATCAAACATTTCTGTTCCTCGTTCTTCTCATGAATTGCTATTACCTTGTCCAAGATTTCTTTTCCAGATATATATCTGAAAATGAAAGAGAATATGTCAATTTTAACTACAGCCTTCAAAATATTAAGAACTGTGATATTATCATGGTTCTTTAGTCTGTCCTCATTAAACCACTTGATCTGATCATGAGGTATTTGATGTGGGCCTTTAGATAGAAGACTCCATAAATTAGAATCAATGGAGTTCACATAAATGCATAGGCCTCCTAGCCAAGTACTAAAATTTGAACCATCGAATACATGAGGATGAGCCATTGAGAAACAATTGAACATATTTAGAACAATATGCAAGCGATGAATAAGCACCAAATTGAGCAGTAAGCAGAAAGTAATAAAGCACCCAAAATTAGCAGGATCCTCTGCAGATCGTTGGATCTGGAAAGTCAAAGACCCGCTCTGATACCAATTGTTGGGGTGCTAGTCACGGATTCAGAGGGGGGGTGAATGAATCTCCGTTAAAAATCTTGCGGAATTTACATCTTAGAAGGGTTAATCAAATAAAAAGAACTTCAGATAGACAGTAATCAAATGATTTCACCAACTGTCATTCGAGTGAAGATAGAACACCATCTACCAAGTACTTGACGGAGGTGTGATCTAGGATCCTTCACGCAAGATATGGCATTCTAGATTGGCGTGACCAAACCTTCTAGCCATAGCTTTTGATATACTTGGTATGGAGGTACTCACAATTCGTTCAGATAAAAGTGAAAGAGAAATCAAATGCTCACTGAAATCTTTTATTCACAATAGAATCTCACGGCAGAGATCTTTAAAAACTAACCAGATGAACTCAGCAATCGGTGCCTAAGACAGCTAAGCGCACAGAGATAAACTCATAAAACATGATCGATGTGCTCATTCATCCTATGAAAAGGGGAAAGAGGAAATGGAAATGACAAAAGTATAAAACCCACTACGCAGAGGTTTTAGATGGTTCGGTCTGCTACCACAAACCTACGCCCATCCCCCACTCAAACCCGAGTGAGGCTTACTGCTGACACACAACTTAAGACCGCTGATCATCAGCTTTAGGGATAGAAATCCCTACAACAGTTGAGCAACACAGCTTGCTATCCGCTGAGCATTACAGCTTGGCTATCCGCTGAGCGTTACAACTTGGCTATCCGCTGAGCAATCACAGCTTGCTGTCCGAGGATTTCTCCTCGCCAGCTGAGCAATACAGCTTAGCTCCGCTGATACACAGCTTGTTTGAAAATAGAAGAAAGCAAAGAGCAAACTCAAAAGAAAACGCAAAACAAAATAGCTCACGCAAGAGCAAAAACCAGTTCTGGATCTGATCCAAGAACTGAAGATAACTCATGGCCTCAACCACAAACTTCCTCTCTATCTCTCTCCCTCACTCCCTTTCTCATTCTCTGCCCATTCTCTCTTTTCTTCCTCAGACTTCTCCAAGTTCTGATACTCTATTTTTCTTCTCCTTCTTCTTCTTCCTCTTTCAGCAGACTCTCTCTCTCTCTCTCTCTTTCTCTGAACTCTATCTTAGACCCGTCTCACGAGCTCTGGCTCCTCTCTCGACTCTTCTTCTTTTCTGCCTCTGCTCTCTTTTCTTCTGGTTGCCCCCTTCTTCCTCTGTCGCTCTATATTCTTCTCTACCGCTCACTCATTTTTTCTCTTCTATATATCTTGAATTCGTTCGTAGGAGAAGCTTTTATAGAACCTCAGATTTGGGTCCCATGAGCTCACGCCTTGGGTGTGTGGGAAAGATGTTTCCCGCTCAAAGATTCCAACTGGAGTACGCTATTGGGAATCCACGTGTCAGACTCTGAGGATAAGCTGTCCACGTGGCTGAATCTTCAGACCTGACATCGCCTAGGATCACGTGCCTGTGAGATAGAAACTTCAGCCACGTGACTGACTCCAGCACTTCAGGTGTTCGATCCTGGTTGCTTTAGACCTTTCAGTCTTAAGTCCCTGTCAACAAGATAAAAGGCATTTAATCAAACACCTTATTATCATAAGTAATTCAGAGATATGTTTATTATGCATGGTTTATAAAGATGATCATAAAATAATAAAACCATGGAGATCAGATGATCATGTGATAAGTCAGAAGATCATGAACACTAATGCATAATACTTCATGTGCTTAGACCTGACAGTTTATGCTACATGATGAACCTGTTAGATTAATAACAACACCTACATCGACCTTATACAGATATATGCAGAACATGCACAGACCTCATTATGCATATGTGAAAACATGCACAGACTTAGTTACGTGATATTCAAACATGCACAAACCCGGTAAACAGATGTGCATAGACCTTAATAGCATATGAATTGATGTGCACAGACCTCATGCATGCTATCGTGCAAATGTGCACAGACTATTCAATGCAACATGCACCGACCTTATTGGGTCACTAGCATCGACCCTCATGCATTGGTTTTATATCTGCACCAACCAGCCAGGACATGCCCAACACATGTGCATCGACCTTATATGCACAACAATGCCATGTGCATCGACCTTTTAAACTAAACACACACATATGCACCGACCTTATGTACAGACCAACAAAACATGCACCGACCTGAATGAAGGTGTGAACAGGATATGCATCGACCTTCATTTGCTATGAACAGTGATGTGCATCGACCTTCATGGCGCATGAGAACAAATAAGCGTCGACCTTATAATGCATGAAGGCAAAACAAGCATCGACCTTATATGCTGGTTGAACAAAGTATGTACTGACCTTTGTATGTAGACCAACAGAATGTGCATCGACCTTAGTATAACTAAGGCCTGAATGTGCATCGACTCTATATGACATAATAGTAATATGCACAGACCTTCTATATGCGTGAACAATTATGTGCATCGACCCTATATGACTAACGTGAAATGTGCATCGACCTTCTACATGCACATTGCAAAATGTGCATCGACCTTGTGAGCATATAAACAGTGCATGCATCGACCTTATGTAGCGAAGTAAACGTGTGCATAACCCGTTCGATGAAATGCATATGCACACATTTGTTCCTATATTCTTCACTTAGTGTACACCGACCTTAATCATGCACACTGCAAACATGCACCGACTTCATTCATGCAGGATGCCAATGTACACCGACCTTAGTCAGTAATGCTTTTAAACATGCACTGACCTGCGTATGCAACATATATGCATGTACACCGACTTTGAACAGTATGTGCACCGACCTTACTAGCAAATTTAGAATAGTTGCACCGACCTGAATATGTAACAGTGAGTATGTGAACAAGGCAGATGTGCACTGACGTTTCCTGATAAGAAAAAGGACTATGCACTGACCTTCCAATATATCACAGCTAACTGGCATTGACCTTTTGTCACCTTTTTAAATAGTCAGTAGCGTTGACTTTTTGTCATTCCTTCTTAACAATATTGACTGTCTTTCATTTCATGACTTTGAGTCATTCTCAGAACATCTGTCAGAAACTGTTCTGAAACTATATCGTCAAGGTTATATATATATATATATATATATATATATATATATATATATATAATGAGACATTATATTTGTCCTCATCAAAACTTCAAAACCATAGGGACATAACAAGGATGGCGATAGCGAGGACGGCTCCGACGGCGACGGCGAGGACAGTGATGGCGGTCTCTCATCGGCAGGGAGAGAGTGGAAAGAGAGAGTGAGAGGGAGAGACACAATGAGTGTGAGCGCGAGAGACTGAGTGGAGGGGGAGGCCTAAGTCGTCGTGGGGAAGGGGAAGAACTTCCGATTGATTTTCAACGGAAATAAGTTCCATCGAAAAATTCGTCTGAATTTCTAATTTATGGCGCCAATTTTTGCCAATTTTCTGATGTAAAGTTTTCCGTCTGAATATCCGTCAAAAATTTTGACAGATATTCTCGCATATCTTTATTTGTCAGAAATACCGATGGGATTTCCGACATAATTTAATTTGTCATAATTTCTGATGGATATTCCGACGGAAAATCATCCGTCGAAAAATTCTGTCGCTAATACCACCTATTATTGTAGTGTACAATCTTAAACTGTAAGAAGCCTTCTAAAGAATTAAATCAGAGTAATGCAGAAGGCCTGAAGAAATCAGCAGAGAAAGAAAATCAAGAAGACTGCAACTGTTGATTTGCTTCTCACAAAGCTTGAGCAGGAAGAAGAGTTGCAGACGATTGACTTACTTTTCTCAACTCTTGTAATGTGAAAATCTGGCTAGAGATTGCTCGACTAAGTTCATTATGCAGATCTTTCTATGAATTGTTTATTTATAGTTTGCTCAAATATGATGCCGTTAGACATATTTCTGAGACCGTTAGACACGAAATAGTTAACGTTAGACTCTATAATATATTCGCTAGACACAAACATATGATCATTAGTCACAAATATCAATGGACATTAGTCTTCTAATATATTCATTCGAAATATGCGTTCTTAAAGTTTTTGTGTAACGACCCGAGATTCGAACACCGGGAAGGCCCGATAACCCGAATCTCGAACCGCCACCCACGAGCCCGAAGACTCGAAAGGGTTAAAAGGGATGGTGTGGAGATACATAAGAATCTAAAATAATTGTAGAACTACACAGATAATAAATAATGACATTAAATAAATTTCATGGTCCACAAAATAATAGCAGTCTAAAATATAACAATAGTCCACAACTAGTACAGTCCAAGGAGAAATGTACAACTACACGGGGCATACCCCGGAACTGGCAACTGGCAACTAACCCTGGGCACCTGAACCACGGGGAGCCTCGGAAGCGCTCCCCTGAAGTCGCGTCTCACCTGAAACACGGAAAACACGCAGGGAATGAGCCTCAAAACAGAAGGCTCAGCATGGATCATCCGGTCCCCACCTCACAAACCGAGAAACTACGCGGAAAGTAATTGCAAGCTACCACTATGGCTAGTACCGAATGCACGACATGAAAATCGAGACACTCGTTAAAACGCAAGAGAAACCCAAGAGTCGCTACCACACGAAGACAGGAGTACCAACCCACTAGAAGCAAGGCCGGATGCGTCCACTGATAACTTAAACCGCGCTTCGGGTGTCTCCCTCTGGTCCTGCGGGAACTGAGACACCGTACAAGTAACCACAGAACAAGTGACTACCTGGGGTCGCGCTCGTTAGCACGGGTCCAACCGCCCCCAACCACGTGTGCACACACAAACCATGCATCCCAGGTCTGGCCCTCTGACTGGTTTTCCCCTCAACCGGACTCTGGCTGCAAGACGTGGGGCCCGACGGAAACCAGTCTAAAAATCATCTCTCAGGGTAACCTCGCCACCACTCCCTGGTGGGACCACTCATGTGTCGGAAGGCTACGACTAGTTGAGGGTCACTGAAAGGGTAGACTCTCTTGTCAACCGAAAACAATGTCTAAACCGGACAAAGTATACGGGCCGCTCCTCGTACCGACACCGATTCACGGTGACACAAGCCGAGAGCACCACCTCCCGGGATCCCACGGCACCCTAACGTGTGGCCCCCCACATGATGCCCAGCATCAGTCAGACCACAGGTCAGCATGTGGATCGAGGTCCACTCACCCGGGACTCGAATCGATAAAACATAACTCGGGTTGGACATGAACCGCTGGCGGTCCACCTTTGGGCCGCCGCAAGAGCTAGAGGTTCAACATTGTGCCGCCACATGGATTGTAGCGGTTCAACAATAGGCCGCCACACCCTGGGTCACAAAGAACAAGCGGTCCTATATAGGGCCACCAAAAGACATGAGGCGGACGTACCCTCGACCGCCAGACCCAAAAGCCTCCAATGGTCAAAAACCAACGGTCAAAATGCCTCGAAGGCCATGCCGGCCAACTGGGCTTAGCGGTCGGACCTTTGGCCGCCACCTGGGCTCTGGCGGCTCATCGTGAGGCCGCCAAGCCCAGCCTGATGCGGGACGAACCACGGACATGACTCTGAATGGATATGCGATCCTCGGACTCTAGGTGAGCTCGTGATTGTCCCTTAACAAGGGAAGCGTCGGACGTGCACGGTTGAGAAACCGACAGTGAGCTAGGGTGGTCGGCTCTCTCTTGTGTCCGGATCGGATCACGGGACGGTAACGCTCTCTCTCGCAGCAGCGGTGATATAAATATAAAGCGAGCTAATTACCCTATCATGCTCTCTAGCAGTGGCATATAAAGCATATATGATATAAAGCAAAATGACAAGTGTATGATCGAATACGATACCTCCACGCGCTCAGCGTGGAGAAGACGGACCCAGCCGAAACTTGTACTCCTAGAACAATAATACACGATTGTTACAGCAGTGAATCACTGCCCACTCCACGCAGGGAGGTAAAGGGCCACACAAGTGGGTTCGGGAGGACCGATTTCGGGTTGACGGGCGGCTTCTCGCGTAGCTTCGGTAGCACACGTACTCGCGACCGTGGGGCCCACGTGCTGGTCGGAGGGGCCGTGTGGGACCGGGTGACACCGCTGTAGTGGGGACGCTTGGGGAAGCGCTCCCCGGGATGGCGGAACTCTGGTTCGCCGGCCGGAGACCGGGCGGCTCCGATCGCCACCGGTCGGAAAAGCTTCCCACGGATCTGCACTTGCTATTTTCAGACGCGCGACCCGGCGAGATCAGCCGCTGCGACCAATCCCGATGTCAGATCGGGGCACAGAAGCTACCGTTGGAAAGCTCTCTTGAAATCCTTCAATCTGGGCCCAGAGGGATCGACTGGATCTGCTCGGATCTAGACTTTGCTGAATTTTGAAGTTTCTATTGTACAGTACCTGAACTCTCAGATCAGCAGGTGAGTTGTCTGAGAACCGCCGTTGACCGTGACGTAGACGTCCGATTCAGCTCCTAAGCTCTTCACCAAAGTTGTAGAGGTTTGAACAAGGAAAACGGCAATAATTCTTGTGGAAGGATTGGTGGAGGCTACGATTTATTATAGATTTTGGACTGACTGGTGGTCGGATTTGGAAACAGACTGATAGAACTGTAGATGGTTCGGAAAGGGAATTTCTAAAAATATGAAATGAGCTTTAAAAATTCCACGAAACATTGGTGGTAGAGAGGAAGGAGGACAGAACTCCCAGTAAAATTGGAGGCTCTACAAAAAATCAAAACAATGTCCAGATATGGGAAACTCAGGGTTGCTGTCACTGTAGATAGAATCCTGGCAGATCTGGGATGACCTGAAGACCGAAAATGGGAAAATAGAAAAAGGAGGAGTTTTGGCTTGAATGTTTTTGTGAAGATAGGGGTTCGAGAGGGGAACGACGCCTGAAAATTTCAGCTCTGGAGGAGGTGGGAGGTGGGAGCAGGAATTCGGGGAAGATGCTTCTGTCCTGGTTGGACAGAATACCGAAGACGATGGCGGTGGAGCGATGGCGGCACGACGGCGGCGGCGGCGATCACCGGAGATGAACCAGAAGGTAGAGGGGAGGGGATAAAAGGTAGATCCACTCTAGAATTGGGGTTGAGAAGGGAAGAACACCAGGAGAGAGGGAGAGGGGCGCAAGAAGCTCTAATGCACACAATGAATTTTCTTCTTTTCACTAATTTTCAAATGGAAAATACAAGTATTTATATGCTACTCTTCAAATCCAATCTCCACCATTGGATCTAGGGATGAGGAATGGATGATTAAGTGTGATCAACACACACAAAAATAAAATAATCCAAGTGGAATGGGGCGCCCCCTTGACTAGGTGAAAGGGTTGAATGGGTAGGTAGTCTACCTTGGAAAATTTTAACCACTTGTCTCACATGTGGTCAATTGGCATTCCAACCTTCTAGATGGCCACCTAGGATGGTTGACCAGCCCCACAAGGATGACATGGATCAATGGGAAAGGGGTGAGGGCCCCCTAGCTGGACCTACTACATATTTGCACAAAAACCCACACAATCCAAGGGAATGACGCATTGACTTACAAAGCCTTACAATTGCGCATATGCTTTCCCATGGATATAAAAATAAACTAAAGGACATAAATGTAAAATAAAATGTACATGCTCGGCGTCGATTCCCATCAACTCTCCCCGGGTGGGAGGAACTCGACCCCGTCGAGTAAGAGGTGCGGCTGCTCGAGTACTTCGGCGGATCTGTCACCATGCCATGTAGCGCGGGTATGCGCCACTCCAAGTGACCATCACCTGCTCATTCCATATATACTCGATATGCACAAGCTGCTATGGGCTATAGGTGGACACTCCGAATGGGACACTCTCAAAAGGGGAGGTGGCGGCTCGAAGACTCACTAGGAATCACCGCTGAGTCCCTATAGGTGACTCGATCCGGGTGTAGATATAGAACCGATCCCAAACTCATCGAGCGAGTCCACTCGTCTCTCACTCATAAGAGACCGTCAATGAGCTTGCACAAGACACATGCAGACTCACAAAGCACTAACACACGTATGCAAACCACACAAACAATCGACTCAAAACACACCACACAAACAAGCCACACAAAGAAAACACACTGACTCATATACGACCCTAGACACACCTAATGTTAGTCCGACCCATGCAGGGGGACGGTGGACCCGGACACCCGAACGTATGCCATGCATGCATCTGACGTAACCGGTGGTTGACATCATGCGGAAATCCTAGACCTCCTAAAGTGGGCCATGCATGCATATTGGACTTAGATGTGGGAGGGCCAGGGGTTCCAAATGCACCGTCTTCCTTTCCCCTAGAGGATGGTGTATCTCGCAAGTGAATGGGCTTGGTGGATGTAGACGACCTGGCCCATGGGGAAGGAGTGTGGTAGTGGATTCCCTTGTAGAAATGAAGTATATAAGGTGGGTCATGGGGCCCACTAAGGAATGAGTCAAAGGGATCAAAGAAGGTATGACCCCTTGTGGTGGGTTGCCACAAGTCACGGTCCCACGTGTAGAAGTTTTGAAGGTGTGGATAGTCACCTTCTTGCATTGTGACGGGTGGGACGGGGATTGTAGGCAAGAAGTATGATTCCTCCCTCGGACAAAAGGGTATGAATTCGGGCTCGGCCGGTAAGGGGAGGAATAAGAGGACCTCCGTGGTGACACAACCCACGGTGCACTCGGAGGTAATAGACCCTAAGGCCGGATGAGTGAGACTTAGACTAGTGGGTTGGTCAAAGCCTCGGGCCAAAAGATACATCAACTTCCATTGTGAATCTAATCCCATGACAAGATCGTCCAACGTGTCAACATGGTGACTAGATCGAAATGTGGTATGGAAGGAATTGACCGGCACTAAAGGGAGGATGGGGTCCATAGGTGGGAAGGGATGTGGGACCAAACCATCCTTGAGCCAACTAAGAAGCGGCTCGGCTATGAAAAGCGTACCCGTTAGAAACACGGGTGGCTCGGGCTTGGGTGGCTCCAAATGAGAGGGTTCCGAAGCAAGTTCGGAAATAAAGGGTGGTGAGCATGGGTCCGTAGGCGGAGCAGACTGATACGAGTGGATGAGTGGTGACACGGAGATGGTCGGCCGAAGGATGTTGTGGAAGACGAACTTGCCGGGTAGGTGAGGTGGATATAAGGTGCAGGTCCTCCTATCCCGGTCAAAGATCGCTCTCCTCTCTTCCAACCAAGGTCGCCCTAACATAATGTATGGGCCTGTTAGCACACCAAGGTTGCACCATGCACCATCGCAGTAAAGAGTGGAGCCGATCATCCTTTCAAACTCGACAAAAGCAAAATCCCCATCGCGGATAATCTTACCCGCCTTGGAGAGGGACTCCACGATATCAAGAGAAACCAAATTATATGAATCCTCATGAGCGAAATGGAGTCTCGTTGTGGACCCATTGGGTAGAGTATCTTTAGTAAGGAGATGAGTGAAAGCTAATGGTCGGGCCATGAAGGCATTGGATTGGGCCACAAAGGATGTCCATTCGGACGCAAAGTCTTGGGGAACGGCCATGGGGGTGTCGGGTAGTGGACATGCAGGCACACAGACTAATGCAAACACAACTAATGCACCTAGACTTAACCAAAACTCGGCACGTGGCGGAGTTAATCGATCCGAAGATCACTCGCGCAAGTGTGCGGCCTTCCCGATAGGCGTAGCCTAACGTTCGGACAACACCTTTTGATATATCGGGTTATTGGGATGCAATGTAAAAAGACACACTTTTTTTTGTTTTAAAACAATGATGACTGTAAAATGACTAATGGCTAGATGTAAATGACACTTTTTTTTGACACCCTAGACTCAAACTCGCTCTGATACCAAATTGATGCAGGACGAACCACGGACACGACTCCGAATGGATATGCGATCCTCGGACTCTAGGTGAGCTCGTGATTGTCCCTTAACGAGGGAAGCGTCGGACGTGCGCGGTTGAGAAACCGGCAGTGAGCTAGGGTGGTCGGCTCTCTCTTGTGCCCGGATCGGGTCACGGGACGGCAACGCTCTCTCTCGTAGCAGCGGTGATATAAATATAAAGTAAGCTAATTACCCTATCATGCTCTCTAGCAGCGGCATATAAAGCATATATGAAATAAAGCAAAATGCCAAGTGTAGGAGCGAATACGATACCTCCACGCGCTTGGCGTGGGGAAGACGGACCCAGCCGAAACTCGTACTCCCGGAACAATAATACATGATTGTTACAACAGTGAATCACTACCCACTCCACGTAGGGAGGTAAAGGGCCACACAAGTGGGTCCGGGAGGACCGATTTCGGGTTGACGGACGGCTTCTCGCGTAGCTTCGGCAGCACATGTACTAGCGACCGTGGGGCCCACTTGCTGGTCGGAGGAGCCGTGTGGGACCGGGCGACACCGCTGTGGTGGGGATGCTTGGGGAAGTGCTCCCCAGGATGGCGGCATGTTGGTTCGCCGGCCGGAGACCGGGCGGCTCCGATCGGCACCGGTCGGAAAAGCTTCCCACGGATCTGCACTTGCTATTTTCAGACGCGCGACCCGGCGAGATCGGCCTCTGCGACCAATCCCGATGTCGGATCGGGGCACAGGAGCTATCGTTGGAAAGCTCTCTTGAAATCCTTCAATCGAGGCCTAGAGGGATTGACTGGATCTGCACGGATCTAGACTTTGCTGAATTTTGAAGTTTCTGTTGTATAGTACCCGAACTCTCATATCAGCATGTGAGTTGTCTGAGAACTGCCATTGACTGCGAGGTAGACGTTCGATTCAGCCCATGAGCTCTTCACCAAAGTTGTAGACGTTTGAACAAGGAAAACGGCAATAATTCTTGTGGAAGAATTGGTGGAGGCTACGATTTATTATGGATTTTGGACTGACTGGTGGTCGGATATGGAAATAGGCTGATAGAACTGTAGATGGTTCGGAAAGGGAATTTCTAAAAATATGAAATGAGCTTTTAAAGTTCCACGAAACATTGGTGGTAGAGAGGAAGGTGGACAGAACTCCCAGTAAAATTGGGGGCTCCAAGAAAAATCAAACCAAGGTCCGGATATGGGAAACTCAGGGTTGCTGTCACTATAGACAGAATCCTGGCAAATCTGGGATGACCTGAAGACCGAAAATGGGAAAATAGAAAAAGGAGGAATTTTGGCTTGAATTGTTTTGTGAAGATAGGGGTTCGAGAGGGGAACGACGTCTGAAAATTTCAGCTCTGGAGGAGGTGGGAGGTGGGAGCAGGAATTCGGGGAAGATGCTTCTATCCTGGTTGGACAGAATACCGAAGACGATGGCGGTGGAGCGATGGCGGCACGACGGCGGCGGCGGCGATCACCGGAGATGAACCAGAAGGTAGAGGGGAGGGGATAGAAGGTAGATCCACTCTAGAATTAGGGTTGAGAAGGGAAGAACACCAAGAAAGAGGGAGAGGGGCGCAAGAAGCTCCAATGCACACAATGAATTTTCTTCTTTTCACTAATTTTCAAATGGAAAATACAAGTATTTATATGCTACTCTTCAAATCCAATCTCCACCATTGGATCTAGGGATGGGGAATGGATGGCTGGGATTAAGTGTGATCAACACACAAAAAAATAAAATAATCCAAGTGGAATGGGGCGCCCCCTTGACTAGGTGAAAGGGTTGAATGGGTAGGTAACCTACCTTGAAAAATTTTAACCACTTGTCTCACATGCGGTCAATTGGCATTCCAACCTTCTAGATGGCCACCTAGGATGGTTGACCAGCCCCACAAGGATGACATGGATCAATGGGAAAGGGGTGAGGGCCCCCTAGCTGGACCTACTACATATTTGCACAAAAACCCACACAATCCAAGGGAATGACGCATTGACTTACAAAGCCTTACAATTGCGCATATGCTTTCCCATGAATATAAAAATAAACTAAAGGACATAAATATAAAATAAAATGTACATGTTCGGCGTCGATTCCCATCACAGCCCACACACGGAAAGATTGAAACGGTCGAACGGGGACCGCCTGAAGGAAGTGGCGGTCACTGGAAGGACCGCCACACTTCCGAAAAACCGAGAACGGTGGGAAAACCCCAAATTCACCATTCCACGCCCCATTCACCCCCGAGTGAAGGGGAAACAAAAGGGAAACTTGTTCCTAAGCCCCCAATGCATCTTTTGATGCCCACAAACCACAACAACATGCATTGAAACGCTAGATCGGACGCTCACACCCCAAAACATGATTTTCCCTTCCCATTTCAAAATAGCCCACACTCGACCTCATCTCGGCCTAGAAATCACGGGGAAGATAAATACCGAGCTAAGGATCGTCACCCTACCTTGGATTCGTCTGAAACGCGGTGGATCGCCGCCGGTCCTCAAAAACTCGCTTGAAACCCCCGTTCTTCCTCGAGCTCCCACGAACCATGCACCGCCACGATCACCTCGCCACCCGGCCGCCGTCACGCCGTCGTCCCACCGCCGTCTGCAGCCGGAGGGGAACACGTCGCCGCGTCCACGGGAGAGGGGGCCGGTCACGGCCGTGTGCTCACGGGAGAGAAAGAAGGAGGAATAAGAAGAAGAAAGAGAAAGAAGAAAAGAAAAAAAGAAATGGGGTTATATAGAAAATCCGGATTTTTAGAAAAATACGAAAAAATAGAAAAATATACCACCGCGATCGTTGGAACACACTGATCGCCGTGGTAGCATCCCTGAGTAGGTGAACGACTCGGTTTACCCGCTACGGGGTTCCGTAGGTCCTGTCAGGAAAAAAATATGGGAAACCGCGGAACACGTTTCGGGACCTCCGAAACTGATCCGAAATATACGGATCCGAACCCGAAAAATGTCCTAAAGATAATTTCGGGCAAAATGAGAACAAATTCTCCTAGAAAATAAATCCGAGACCCAAGAAGAAGGATCCGAAGGGTCCGGGATATTACAGCCCTCCCCCCTTAAACAAATTTCATCCTCGAAATTTAAAATAAAACACAGGGGAAGAAAAGAAAAGGGAAACTCACTCGAACAGGTAAGGGAACTGCTGACGCATCTCGTCCTCACGCTCCCAAGAAGCCTCACCACCAGAGTGCCGCTGCCACACCACCTTTACCAGAGGGATAACCTTGTTCCGCAGGTGCTGCTCTCGCCGATCCTCAATACGGATAGGGAACTCCGGTAGAGACAGATCAGGAGTCACCTCGGACCAAACATAATCCTCCAACACATGAGAAACATCGGGCATATACTTTCTCAACATCGAGACGTAGAACACATCATGCACCGCTGCAAACTCAGGAGGTAGCTGCAACCGATAAGCAACCTCGCCAATGCGCTCGACGATGAGAAAAGGACCAACATACCGAGGACTCAGCTTCCCACGCTGCCCAAACCGCATCACTCCCTTCATGGGAGAAACCCGCAAAAATTCTCGGTCACCGACCGCGAAACAGAGTGGCTACCTTCTCCGATTGGCATAACTCTTCTGCCGACTCTGCGCCGCCAACATGTTCTGACGGACCAGATGCACCACATCAATGCACTGCTGCACCAGCTCCGGTCCCGTCACAACACGCTCACCAACCTCCGACCAATCGAGTGGAGTCCGACATGGTCGCCCGTACAACGCCTCATAAGGAGCCATCCCAATGCTTGAATGATAGGCGTTGTTGTAGGCAAACTCCACCAATGGTAGATGGTGAATCCAACTCCCTTGCCATTTCAGGCAACATGATCTCAACATATCCACTAACGTCTGAATGGTCCTCTCTGACTGACCATCTGACTGAGGATGATATGCTGAGCTAAATGCCAACTCCGTGCCAAGGGCTCACTGGAAGCTCCTCCAGAATCCAGAAGTGAAACGCGGATCTCTATCTGACACAATGGAAATGGGAATTCCATGTAAAGGTGTGATCCGCTCCACATAAAGACGAGCCAACTTGGACACACTTCAACTGACTTTGATCGGTAGCAACCGAGCCACCTTCGTCAGCCTATCCACCAGCAACCAAATACTATCCTGCCCACTCGGAGTCCTCGACAATCCCACCACAAAATCCGTGGTCACGTGGTCCCATTTCCACGCGGGAATCTCCAATGGCTGAAGAGTACCTCCTGGTCGATGATGCTCCGCCTTCACCTGCTGACAGGTCAGGCATCTGGCCACATACTCGACAATATCTCTCTTCATGCTAGGCTACCAGAACTGCCTCTTCAAGTTCCGATACATCTTCGTTGCTCCCGGGTGCACAGTGTATCGACTCCCATGAGCCTCTAGTAACACCACACGCCTCACCTGCTCCTCGATCGGGACGTATAGCCTACCACGAAATCTCACAGCTCCGTCCTCGCTGAAATCCGCATCAGTCAAAGCCAAAATTCGGGACAACTTAGGGTCTGCACGCTGAGCATCTGTCACCTGACGACGAATAGCTGGTATGACAGTCAAGCTCGCGAGAACAGCTGACCCCGGCTCTTGGGGAACCTTGAGCCTAAACGACAAAGATGGCACTTGTTCCTAGAGCCTCCACTTCCTCATCATCATGGCGCTGACCATGACCTTCCTACTCAAGGCATCACCAACGACATTCATCATGCCCGGCTGATAAGACATGGTGAAGTCATAATCCTTCATATACTCCATCCATCGCCTCTGCCTGAGGTTAAGGTCCTTCTGTGTGAACACATACCTCAAACTCTGATGGTCTGTGAACATCTCGAACTTCTCACCGTACAGATAATGCCTCCAAATCCTCAATGTAAAAATCACAGTCGCTAACTCACGGTCATGGGTAGGGTAGTTCTCCTCATGTGACTTCAGCTGCCGAGATGCATAAGCCACAACTCTACCATGCTGCATCAGCACAGCACCCAACCCGACCCCGGAAGCATCTGTACACACCACAAAACCTCCCGATCTAGAAGGCAACACCAACACCGGTGCCGAGGTGAGCAACCTCCTAAGCTCCATCAAGCTCTGCTCACACTCACCAGTCCAGACAAACGGCACATCCTTTCGCGTAAGCCTGGTCATCGGGGCTGCAACACGAGTGAAATTCTGAATGAATCTCCTGTAATAGCCTGCAAGCCCCAAGAAACTCCGAATCTCCGTCACGGACCTTGGCCTCGGCCACTGCATCACTGTCTCGACCTTATCTAGATCCACGGAAATACCATCACCAGAAATCACGTGCCCCAAAAAGTGCACCTTGTGAAGCTAAAACTCACACTTGCTGAGTTTAGCATACAACTGGTGATCTCGCAAAGTCTGCAACACAATCCTCAAATGATATGCATGCTCATCTGCAGGATGCGAATAAACAAGGATGTCGTTCACAAACACGACCATGAATTGGTCCAGGTAGGGAGAGAACACCCTCTGCATCAAATCCATAAATACTGCGGGGGCATTGGTGAGCCCAAACGGCATCACTAGAAACTCATAATACCCATATCTCGAGCTGAACGTAGTCTTCTCCACGTCAGACTCTCGAATCCGTAACTGATAATAACCGGACCGCAAATAAATCTGCGAGAACACTCAAGAAGACTGAAGCTGGTCGAACAAGTCATCAATCTGCGGCAACGGATACTTGTTCTTAACGGTCACCTTATTCAGCTGCCGGTAGTCAATGCACATCCTCAGACTACCATCCTTCTTCTTCACGAACAACACTGGCGCACCCCAAGGGGAAAATCTAGGACGAATGTACCCCTTGGCAAGTAACTCCTGCAATTGCGCCCTCAACTCTCTCAACTCAGCGGGAGCCATACGGTAAGGAGCCTTCGACAAAGGTCCCATACCAGGCACAATCTCGATCACAAAATCAATCTCCCGCTGGGGAGGTAATCCAGGTAGGTCCTCGGGAAAAATATCGGGAAACTCTCACACCACCGGGATGTTCTCCACATCCGGCTCGGACTGGTCCACCGCGACCACAGAAGCGAGAAAACCCTGACAACCCGCATCAAGCAAACGACGAGCCCTAATAGCCGAAATAAGAAAGTGGGAAGAGGAAGACCTAATACCTTAGAAATAGAAGGTGGGTCCATGAAGTCGCCGGAAATAAACCCTCTTCGAGCCACAGTCCACCAAAGCATGATGTGCCTCGAGCCAATCCATGCCCAAAATCACATCAAAGTCCTAAAGTGGCAACGCATAAAGTATGGCCGGCAAACTCCACCCTTCAACCCACACAGGAACCTCATCGAAACAATACAGAGTGATCATAAAATCACCTGAAGGTAACTCCACTGCCAAATCATAGGACAACTGGGTCACCGGCTCCTCAATACTCAGCGTGAAATCCTCCGAAATAAACAAATGAGATGCGCCAGAATGAAACAAAACTCGAGCCGTACAACCCAAAATCCTAACGTTACCTTCCACGAGCTATGACGCCACTGTCTCTGCCCTGGTCATGTGTGTGATCTGGCCTCGGGACCTCTGCCGGCCACCCACACTCGCTGACCTGGGTAGCGGCGGATACTGCCCCTGCTGCTGCCTCTGCTGTTGGGGATACTGCTGCTGCGGCCTCTGAGGATAGTCACGTGCCATGTGCCCTGGCTGGTCACACCTGAAACAAATCACCGGCGCCGTGCACTGCCTGCATGGATGTGACTCGCCACACCGGGGACACGGTCCTCGTGATCCACCCACTGATCCCTAACGCTGAAAAGGAATCGGCTGCTGCACACTGCCCGAAGATGCTTGCCTCTAATCCTTGCGCTTCTTACCAAAACCCTTCTTGGGAAACTTCTTGACCTTGGAGCCAAAAGACGCAGATCCTGCCACTGATGCTTCCGATGTCGACGCTCCCGAACTACCCATAGTGTGCTGAAAAGTACTCTGCGGCTGGGTAGCCATGTGCTGACTACGGCCTGACTGGGACTGCCCCTGGCCTCCCTGTCCTCGGACCTTCTGCATATCCAGCTCCAAAGATGCCGCCACACGGGATGCTGTCTCCAGATCAGTAGCAGCGTTCGCCATCAAAAGGTGCCTCAACTCCTGCCTCAAACCCTGGACAAATTGCTCCGTCTTCACTCCCTCATGCTCCATGATATGGGGAGCATAACGGCCTAACTCCATAAACCGAGCCTGGTACTGCAACACTGACATGTCGCCCTGAACTAGCTCCAAGAACTGACGCATCTTCTACGTACCAACATAGGATGGGCAGTAAGTACGCTCGAAGACCGTAACAAAGTCCTTCCACACGATCTGCTGAAGTGAACGAGACTGAAAGGACGTCTTCCACTCTGAAGACCACCAATCTCGAGCCGTACCCTACAACTGGTTACAGGCCAACATCACCATGTCCTCCTCGGTACAGCGCATGGAACTGAACACTCTCTCCATCTCATCGAGCCATCTCTTGGCCACATCGAGATCTGACTGGCCATCCTAGTAGGGCGGATGAAACTGCAAAAAGTCCCTCACAGCACGACTGGGTCCACCCCTGGACGACGAGCCCTCACCAGCATCACCGACAAACTGCTAAGACATGAACTGAAACATGCTCCGAAAGAAATCCTCGGCCCCTGGAACTCTCGCTGCATCCCCTGCCTGGGTGGTAACTGGTGGCACTCTGCTATGCTCCTCCTGCTCCTCTGTCGACTCTCCCTGCTGAGAGCGAGTCCTCTGCCTCGGCGCCATACTCGCCTACTGCAAAAAGACAGAAGACGCAAAAAACAACAGAATCAATAAAACACACGATGCCCTAAGCCAGTGCCAATTGTACATCATCATTGTGGACTAGTGGACCACTGTAACTATTTACGATTCTCATATATATCCATAACCGTGCTCTGATACCAGCTGTAACGACCCGAGATCCGAACACCGGGAAGGCTCGATAACCCGAATCTCGAACCGCCACCCACGAGCCCGAAGACTCGGAAGGGTTAAAAGAGATGGTATGGAAATACACAAGAATCTAAAATAATTACAGAACTACACAGATAATAAATAATGACATTAAATAAATTACATGGTCCACAAAATAACAGCAGTCTAAAATATAATAGTAGTACACAACTAGTATAGTCCAAGGAGAAAAGTACAACTACACGGGACATACCCCGGAACTGGCAACTAACCCTGGGCACCTGAACCACGTGGAGCCTCGGAAGCGCTCCCCTGAAGTCACGTCTCACCTGAAACACGGAAAACACGCAGGGAATGAGCCTCAAAATAGAAGGCTCAGCAGGGATCATCTGGTCCCCACCTCGCAAACCGAGAAATTACGCGGAAAATAACTGCAAGCTACCACTATGGCTAGTACCGAATGCACGACATGAAAATCGAGACACTCGTTAAAACGCAAGAGAAACCCAAGAGTCGCTACCAGACGATGAGAGGAGTACCAACCCACTAGAAGCAAGGCCGGATGCATCCACTGACGACTTAAATCGCACCTCGGGTGTCTCCCTCCTGCCCAGCGGGAATTGAGACACCATACAAGTAACCACAGAACAAGTGACTAGCTGGGGTCACGCTCGTCAGCGCGGGTCCAACCACCCCCAACCACGTGTGCACACACAGACCATGCGTCCCAGGTCTGGTCCTCTGACTGGTTTTTCCCTCAGCCGGACTCTGGCTGCAAGCGTGGGGCCCGACGGAAACCAATCTAAAAATCGTCTCTCAGGATAGCCTCGCCACCACTCCCTGGTGGGATCACTCGCGTGTCGTAAGGCTACGACTAGTGGAGGGTCACTGAAAGGGTAGACTCTCTAGTCAACGGAAAACAACGTCTAAACCGGACAAAGTATAAGGGCCGCTCCTCGTACCGACACCGATTCACGATGACACAAGCTGAGAACACCACCTCCCCGGATCCCACGGCACCCTAACGTGTGGCCCCCACATGATGCCTAACATCAGTTAGATCACGGGTCAGCACGCGGATCGAGGTCCACTCACCTGGGACTCAAATCGGTAAAACATAACTCTGGTTGGACATGAACCGCTGGCGGTCCACCTTTGGGCCGCCGCAAGAGCTAGCGGTTCAACATTGAGCCACCACAGGGACTGTAGCGGTTCAACGATAGGTCGCCACACCCTGGGTCACAAAGAACAAGCGGTCCTATATAGGGCCGCCAAAAGACATGAGGCGGGCGTACCCTCGGCCGCCATACCCAAAAGCCTCCAACGGTCAAAAATCAACAGCCAAAATGCCCCGAAGGCCACGCCGGCCAACTGGGCTTAGCGGTCGGATCTTCGGCCGCCACCTGGGATCTGCGGCTCATCGTGGGGCCGCCAGGCCCAACCCATACACGGAAAGATTGAAACGGTCGAACGGGGACCGCTTGAAGGAAGTGGCGGTCACTGGAAGGACCGCCACACTTCCGGAAAATTGAGAACGGCGGGAAAACCCCAAATTCGCCATTCCACGCCCCATTCACCCCCGGGTGAAGGGGAAACAAAAGGGAAACTTGTTCCCAAGTCCCCAATGCATCTTTTGATGCCCACAAACCACAAAAACATGCATTGAAACGCTAGATCAGGCGCTCACGCCCCAAAACATGATTTCCCCTTCCCGGCTCAAAATAGCCCACACTCGACCTCGCCTCGGCCTAGAAATCACGGGGAAGATAAATACCAAGCTAAGGACCGTCACCTTAGCTCGGATTCGTCCAAAACGCGACGGATCGCCGTCGGTCCTCAAAAACTCACTTGAAACCCCCGTTCTTCCTCGAGCTCCCACAAACCACACACCGCCACGATCACCTCGCCGCCGCCGTCGCCGTCATGTCGTCGTCCCACCGTCGTCTACAGTCGGAGGGGAACAGGCCGTCGCGTCCACGGGAGAGGGGGCCGGTCACGGTCGTGCGCTCACGGGAGAGAAAGAAGGAGGAAGAAGAAGAAGAAAGAGAAATGAGAAAAGAAAAAGAAAAAGAAATGGGGTTATATAGTGGATTTTCTAAAAAATACGAAAAAATAGAAAAAAAATACCACCGCGATCGTTGGAACACGTTGATCGCCGTGGTACCATCTTTGAGTAGGTGAACGACTCAGTTTACCCGCTACGGGGTTCCGTATGTCCTGTCAGGAAAAAACATGGGAAACCGCGGAACACGTTCCGGGACCTCCGAAACTGATCCGAAACACACGGATCCGAACCCAAAAAATGTCCGAAAGATAATTCTGGATAAAATGAGAACAAATTCTCTAAGAAAATAAATCTGAGACCCAAGAAGAAGGATCTGAAGGGTCCGGGATATTACATTTTGTTTCTTCAACATATCTCCTTCTTCCTTATTAGTTGGTCAGACCGTAGAAAGATATATATATGTCGTGGTATCTTGAAGTCAGAGCACCTCTATGAGGTATATCTATTTTTCAATCTATTACTTCTGCAGAAAGTAATTTCAATATTTGAATATACATAGCAGATGGAACAATTTAAGTAGAATGTATTTCTTCCTTTGATTTGACTTTGAAACGTGTTTGTACACTCTGTGTCGACATACTTCTTTCTGTTTGCTTTTACCTAAAATAACAAAAAGAAAAACTCGACCTTTCGAGGTCGTGAGATGGACGTGATACGAGAAGGGAAGCCTTTGCATGACCAGCAATAAATGTAAGGAAGTTTTTGGATATCTTGCAATAAATATCTATATGTGTACATTAAATACTTTTAAAATTCAAATCCTGTTAAGATAATGATAGAAATTAAGATAGTCGATGTATTATACTGCACAATTAGTTCAACTATAAGGCATCGACTATGTTAACAAATAGTCATAGACAATTGCTGAGATAGCCGAATGAATGACTACATAGTTGAATAATGTATCGACTATGTCAGCTAAGTTTCCAGATAGTCAAACATATCGACTATGTGAGCATTTCTATGTAGTCACTAATTTGATTTAATAAGTTCTCAGATAGTCGAGTAAATCAACTATGTGAATGTTTCTAGATAGTTGTTGATTTGATTAGCTAAGTTCCCAGATAGTCGAGTGAATTGACTATGTGAACGTTTCTAGATAGTCACTGATTTGATCCGCTAAGTTCTCGAATAGTCGAGTGAATTGGCTATGTGAACTGCGTTTGATAGTTTTGTTTGAAGATCGGCTAAGTTCCCAGATAGTCAAAATGTATCAACTATGTGAACTTCACATGAAAGTTTCTCTTAAATTTACAACGACTATATCTGATAATTGCTTAAACTCAACTAAGGTCCGTAGATGATTTAAAACTAAGTGTTTCATGCACCGATTAAGTGAACCCAGTGCTTATGTTCTTGTCAAAATAACAACTATGTTTTTCATATATTCAAGTTTATCTATTTCAGTGCAAATTGTTGATTAGTTTTACTTTTTGTTTTGTTATTTGTTTTGTTATCACAAAAATTAGTTAATTTACAAGGGGTGCTTATAATTCAAGGCAATGCCAGCCTAACAGATGTTTCATTGATGTGATTGGCAATTGTTGATTTATGATATTCTAGATTGATGTATTTTTTGGACTACTTCACCATGTGGTGAAGAGATCCAACCGATTATTGTTTTGCGAACACTTTCTTGGTGAAGTTAGGACTCTCTACGCTGATATTTCTGCTGTCGGGCTAAAACTTCTAACTAAAGTCTTCGTAAGACTCCACGTTCTATGGATTCCCACATGAACATCAAGGTGGTTGTACCCTAAAAATCATAAAGACGCTGATGAAACTTTGTCTTACTGTTGAGACATGTTTCTACTGGCCTTGGAGACGCACTCTCTGACCAAGACACGATCTTTGTTCAATCTATTCTAAACGTGGTACCTACAAAGACCGTGTTTAGACCTCTGTCTCCTGTTCACAGAACTCTTAGAAACTACATTCATGTTGGAACGCAGTGCCTGACTAGACTGCGTCTGCTTGAACCCGACACTTTTAGGGACCGCGTTCAACCCAGTTCTGCCAATTCATGTTCTGACTATGCAGACATGATCTGACCAATGTTTTGCATGGTTTTATTGCGAAATCCGATTACTATCATTTTTGAAGGTTAGAACCTTATTCTTGACCTTAGATTTCTTGAAATCCTTGGAAATCATGAAATCTTACTAAGATTCTATACCTTGCTTACATAAGCTTTATCTTTGGAATTCGCTTGGCCATTAAAAATGTGGTTGTCTAGATTTTTATATGGGATATTTAATTCACAATCCCAATGCCCGACAATTATAGGGCTCGGTTTGGTCATAGGAGGAGCGTCTGAAAGTATTTGTACTGGCGGGAGTTGAATGACCTAGTGTGCTATTACACCACTAGATGCATGCTAGATTGATTTAAAACAATTCACTCAGGAATGAACAATTGATTGCTTGAGTTGTACATGTTGCCTTTGTGGGTTATTACTCGTGATATGGCCAATCCACTATTAGTACACTTGTTACATGCTCTTGAATACTTGCAAAGTTCTTTCCAGTATTGTACACTTCAATCTTACACTTGTCTCTTCTTTATTTTACTTGTGATCCCGTTGATTGTACCATTATATGTAATACCCTGAATTTTTAGATTTCCATCTAATAGGCATAGGATCTATGTTTCGTGAATATTTTAAGAGTCACGAATTTTTTTTTTATTTTTGGAGGAATCATCGAATTATTATAGAATTATTATTGAGTTTTTGGACTTAATTTAATTAAATTGATGGAGAATGGGCATATTGATGATTTCGCTTCTTTGGAGGGTTTTGGGCAACCCAAAAACCCCTTTTACGCCCCTTCCCTTCCTCCTCACTGATTCTCCTCCCTCCTCTTCCATTTCACCTCCGATTCCTTCCTCTCTCCCTCCGGCTGCAGACGACGGGTGGTGAGGAGGCGCGGCTGGGCTATGACAGCGGCGGAAGGTGGCTCGTGAGGGCGTGAACGAGGAGGCTCGTGTTGGAGGGTCGCGATTTCCAAGCTTCATTGATTTTCGACGCGGATCGGTAACGATCAGAGCGATCTTAGGTGGTAAAGCGACGTCTCAGGTAGGGGGATGGACCCTTCCATCTCCCTGTGTGTTTTCCCACTGATTCGTGTAGATCTGGGTGAGAATGAGCGGGTTTCGTTCTTGTTTTGGGAAAATCGTATGTTTCGGAGTGATCGATCATTTTGTTGATTTGATCGGCGATTCGTGGTCCATTGGGCGTGAATAGGTGTGCTAGGTGTCGGGGATCGATTCCCCATGCTTCCCTCTCGTAATGGGGCGAGTCGGGCATGGAACGGAGCCCTAAAAGGTCTTCCAGTTTGGCCATCGCCAGAATCGGTCGACCAATCTGGAGGTTTGGTTAACCAGTTCCTGGCAGAGAGAATGGCAGGGTGCGTAGGTTGGTTCGGTCGACCGAACATGGATTTCGGTTGACTGGCCTGGGGAAATGGTCGATCGACTGTAGGGAACGGTCGACCGATTCCTGTTCAGAATCTTTCTGGGAAATTCGGTCGACCGATCCCCTTCAGGCCAGTCGACCGACGTTCCCTGTAGGTCGACCGACCCCTAATAAAGGTTGACTGACCCATTGTAGAAATGAACTATTCGGCCCAGAAACTTCGGATTTTCATCCAGGAACTTGAATTGAAGTATTTATGGATAAAATAAATAAGAAATTAGTCGTGCAAACCCCGTGAGGGCCATCTCATGGTGGGATGCCTAATGACTTAGTTTAAAGCATGTGGGTATACCCCATGGCGGTGTGATTGGTTTATGGTTTCCAACATACTAACCTTGGCGGCCATGTGTCTGATGAATTAAGACTCGTGTTCCGTGCGACGAGCGTGGATCCATGACCGGTGACACGTCAGTGATTCCATAGCGGGTTTTTACCTTGAGTGACATTTTCCCACTAGTCGTAGCTTATCTGGACATGCAGGTGCCGACCCACTTGGGAGTGGTGGAGAGCTAGACTCGGGAGATACGGTTTGGGGCTGGTTTCCGTAGGGCCTCCCACTGTGGCGGCTCGAGTCCGGGTCGAGAGGAAAACTAGCTAGAGGGCCTGACGTAGTCCAGTCAGTCAGTGTGTGCATACGTGGTCGGGGACTACGGACGCGTGCTGACGAGCACGACCCCGACTAGACCCTTGTCTTGTGTTACTGTGTATGATGTCTCAGTTTTCGCGTGGGACGAGTAGGGAGACACCTGAGACTGTGGAGTAAGTCGTCAGTGGACGCATCTGACCTTACTTCTAGTGGGTAGTGCCCCTGTCACTCAAGTGTAGAGACCATAATCTTCTACCGTTGTGGTTTAGTGTTTTGGCCACCGAGGGTATCCTATTATACGAGATTGAATGTGGTTTGCGTAGAGTGGACGTGGTACACATGTGATGAGGTTATTTTCCTTTAATTGTTATTTACTGTCTTTCCTATTCTAGTTACTGTTCCGAATTGTTACTTATTATTCTGTGTATTTATGATTGTGAGATGGGGATCCGTGGGACCCCTATTGAGCTGATGAGATGGTGCTCACCCCCTTTTGTTTACATGTGAGGCGCGGCTTGCACGTTGTGCTTCTGAGGCTTCGCGTGAAGTTGGTGGTCAGAGTTAATACCAGTTTGTCAGAGGCGGGGTATGTCCCGTGGTCTTATACCTTTTTTAATTTATTGTACTTATGTATGGACATATAAATTTTGCACTGTATAACCGTTAAACCATGTAATTGTTTATTTCTAGCATTAATTATGTTAAGTATTATTTAGTTGCAATTATTTTAGATTCTTATACACTACCACACCGTCCCTTTAATCTGTCTGAGCCTCCGACTCGTGAGTGGCTGGTCAGGATCTAAAAGTATCTTAGTTTTTCTCGGTATTCGGATCTTGGGTCGTTACATTATATCTTCCTACTTATATTCCTACTATTTCATTTTACAAGTTCGAATTTGTTTCACGACGTTAGTGAATGCTCTGATTGACATGATTAATATAACTGTCGTGTTTCGATTTTTCACGTCAAGATGTGACAACAACTCTCCTTTGGCCCGAGCAGATGGTGACAGTCCCTCCTCTAGCCTAAGTAAATGGTAATGGTGTCCCCTTCCTACCTAGGCGCATGGAAGCTACCCCCTCCTTTGGCTTAGGCATGCGATAGTAGTGGCCCACCTCCTGTCTAAGCATGTAGAGGCATCCTCCTACTTGGGCACATGGTGGATCTCATTGCTTCTTGTCATTGGCATCAGGAGGAAGCATAAATGAGGACAAGCTACGGAAGTTGAGGAGGGTGAGGAAGAGGTAGAGCGTGAGCTTGACATTGTGGAGGGTGCAATGGAGCAACCTCATACGTCAGTGCCACACACCCAAGCACTTCTCCATCGTCAGCATTACTTCCTCCTCCTTCTCTCTTTCTTATTATACTGCTTCCCACTTGGTGGGACGGGGGATGACATAGATGGCGATGGAGAAGGGGAGGGGGATAACAAAGGGGGAAGGAAAGGTTGGGGGTGGTCTAGCAATCACCAATAGTCGTTGCACATCAACTGGGTCTATATGGTCCTCTTTGTGTCCACATGGGTATGTTGGATCTAGGTCATTTGTACCAAAGAATTTTGGATCTAGGTCTAGGCTTTGACTTTGCAGATTGAAGTCCTATCTAGATTCAGGTTGGATCCCACTCAAGATTTGGCCACTTTGTAGCCCTAGTATTAGGTAGAGTTAACGTTTCATATTCCACCATTAAAAAATTGTTATTTCAAATTTAGAAAATTAACAACAAAAGATTTTTAAGGCTTTTGGCATATATAAATGCATCACAAGTGAATTTGCACTAAAATATATCCTACATTTGTATTTACATGTATATTCTCCTTGCATGAATTAAATATCATGTATACTCTTGTCGTCACTTTTTTGTTAATAGACCGTTAAATTTTCTTAAAGAGTGACGAAGAAGGAGATACAGTTTTCTATGGATATTCTTATGGAAGTTTACTAAAATGACATACATGATATTAGATTCATGTAAGGAGATTATACGTGCAATTGCAAATGTTTAGGAAGATTTTCACATAAATTCACTTTTATCAGGGGCATACGTATAAAACTCTTTATTTTATGCGAGTGAAATACTGTGAGACATTACTTGATGATTATAACGAAGAAAAAGTGAAATTGAGCCAAGTCGTAGAGAATAATTTGTAAGCATTCAACTCTCCTGATTTGGGTTAAGGCGTGGGTGGGCCTTGCAAGTTTGTATCATCCATCGCCATTTTCGTCGTTAGAAAAATTAAGGCTAAAAAATAATTATAAGACGGCGGAAGATCGTGAAGAGTGATTTGATAGTTATAAAATCATATAAAAAATGAAATTAGGCCTAGTTGATGGGCGTAATACATATATAACAATGCACGAGTTGACGGGTTGGTTCCAGCAACCACATTCGCACTCCCCGGCCCCGACTTCTCCACCAGACGGTCCATACGAAATTCCAACAGCAGCCACGATGGCGACGTGACGCCGGCCTTTGGTTCCATCGAGAGCCTCCGGATCCCACCACGGGACATCCGCCGAGCATCACCGTGCACCCCGTCGAATACGGGCGGACTCCCATCCAAAGGACCACCACATCCCCTCAGCCGATGATCCAATCACAAACCACCACGCGGCCTTCCGACGCTCATTGTCAGAGTCCACAGCGCGAACCCAACCGTCACCAGCAAGCTTATCCAAAAACATTAACGTAGGGGTTGTTACGTAATTTCGCCCCGCTTCCGTATTCAGACAATGCCGGGAGACGGGAGTCTCTGGGGCGTGGCGAGCGGGACTCCTCTTTTTCAGAACCTTCTACTCCCTGGCATAATTCGCCTCTCCAATGGAGGTCGCCATATTCCCTTTGACGTGGGCCCCACCACTCTTGGGGCGCACTTCGCCAGTGCCGGGGCCTTCCCCTGCACGGTGGCACACGAAATAAAAAGGAGGCGCGGCACGGCGAAGCCGGAGACGCCTCCCTCGCTCCGCTTCCTCCTCGTCCTCCTCACCTCTCTCCCTCTTCTCCTTCCTTCGAGCCCGCTAGGGTTTCCCTCCTCCATCCCCTTGCGGCCCCCTCCGATCCTTCTGCAAGGCCGCCGTGGAGGTGTGGGCGGGGGCGGATGGTCCGTGCGCTCTCCCGCTCCGTCTCCTGATCCTGCCTCCGTAGCGAGTTCGCCGCCTTTCGTGGTCTCCTCTGGCCATGGCTTACCAGGGGAAGAAGCTCATCAACGATCCCAACGGTCCGTCGCCGCCGCCCCCCTCGATTCCCCTGCTCCTCGCTGCCGAATTCGTGCGGCATTGATGTTTTCGCTTCTCGAACCGTGCTTCTCTTTGCTGGATTTCGGTTTTGTTTGGTGTTTGACTTCACTCAGCCTGTGCATGTTGACTTGATCGTGCGAATTGGGATATGAAATGTGTGCTGCTGTAGTAATTGTGATTCGGACGTGTCAGTGATAGACGTAGGTTTCGTCGTTGTTAGCTTTTTTTTCGTGGTCTGAATGGGGTTAGTGTTTGGGGTGCTGCAGATGTGGTGACGGAGTTCATCGAGGGCTTGGTGGAGACCTATCCGGGCTTGCAGTATCTCGACGGTTTCCCACAGGTTGGCGTGCATGACTGTGTCATATGATCATCCATGCCTCTGTTAGCTCGCTATTTTTTTTTCTTCTGCTTATGCACCTGTTAAGTCGTGGCTTTGACATGCGGAATATATTGTGGGATTGCAGGTCAAAGTTGTTCTTCGTGCGGATGTGTGCGGTGCAACTTATGACAAGGTTGCGGTAATTTCTGGTGAGTTGATTATCTCCGCCATCTCCCGCATGGTTTCTCGAAGCTCATTGGGGTATCTTGATGTCCTCTTTGTAAATACATTACTGTGGCCGGTTGCTTGCTGAGCCTGGTACCAGTTTTGTGGAACCTACTATTATTTAGTCTTTCATTTTTGTAGAATTTTCAATGGACAAGAGGACTGAAATGCGTGGCTTTTCTTTTCTAAAATTTTGAGCCAACGATTGAACCAAGTTGGACGGTAATCTCTGTCAAAATTAAAATCACAAACACAACTACGATGAGACCCAGTTGCCTCCACAAGATGGATGAATATGGTGTTTGCAGTAGGCACAATGTTAGAAGAGTGAGTGAGTAAAATATGACATGGGTGACATCATTTGGCAACATCTTATCACTGTTGATTTTCTGATAAGAAGAACCTTATCACAGTTTATTCGAGACGGTGGAAATTGAAAAATAGGTGTTATTTGAATGTAAAACTACTATCACCTCAATCCTCTGTTAACTCCATTGGGAGAATCTGGTGTTTCTCAATCTCAGAATGATAAATGAGCCCAAGATGACAACGGAGAATCTTCACTTGGCAACACCCTTGGTTGTCATTTTCTGAAGTGAAAAATGAGTGGATGGAATCGGCTAGTTATTCCATATGGCATTGATAGAAATGAATCCCACATCTTGCTAAAGACAGTGCCTAGCATCCAACTATCACTGTCACCTTCTTCAAAACAGGGATCGTTTAAAAGGCCTGTTCCATACCATAGCTTGCTGGAAGGTATAGCACAGGACTTACCTTGAGGCAAAAATCAAAGTGGAAATAAGTGAAAAATAATATTAATAATTTTATATAGAAAAGAAGATTTGAACGAGGTAAAACTGCATGGAACAAAAATAAATCAACGGGGAAAAAGGAATAGTCATGTAAAAAAGTGGGCAACAAAGGGAGGTGTAAGGTACCATGAACAATGGATTCTATTGAGATAGTGAGAATACCACAATTTTAGGCACTTCGAACTCCATTTTTTTATATCTTGAGCTGTCTCATCTTGCAAGTCTCGTTGGTTCATATCTACTTTAATTATTTGGCTTATAATGTTTTTGGACTTTCCTCAGATATTGTCTCTCTTGTTTCTATATTGCACAGAGGTCCTGTTGTACATGTCCAGTTCACCTTAATTTATCCTCCCCCATCTTATCCTATGTAAGGGCTACCTGTGTAGTTAGAGAGAAGAGATGAGTGAGGTGACTAGGGGGCTTGCCTTAGCGCCAAATGCCTAGGTGAGTGCCTTTTATTTTAAGGTGACGTTTTCTCCCATAAATAACCATGAATGAATAAAATAGCAATAATAGGAACATAAAGAAAACAACCAAGATAATGATATGTAAGGCTATGGGAAATAATGGTCATTTTTAATATGTAAAGACCAATTTGGATAAAGCACTTATATAAGTAGTGGATGGTATTAGGAATCATCAAGAATAAGGTTTTTTTTTTTTTGGCTTCTTGAAGACCAAGAGTAAATCCACCCACCTGGGATCAAGCTCTAATCATTGGTAGCCTAAGCCGTGGACAGGCCAAACGTCAAGAATAAGAAAAATGTGGTAGCATGTGAGAGAAAAAGGGCACTAGACATTGCTAAAAGAGACGTGAGCAATTGGAATAATTACGAATAGGGAAAAACAGCACCACATAATTAAAAACTACAAGCATCTCAAATAGATGTCGTAGGCATGTGCCTGGGTCAGTGAGGCAAGCATGAGGTGAGGTAAGGCATTTTTGGCTTCCTCTCCTTGCTTTGTTGCCTAGGCGAGTGAAATGATTGCCTCTGATGACATAGTGGGCTACACCACGTCCTTCATTCTTTTCTAATGTTTTCATTTTTAATTTGTCTCTGAATATCTTCTCATTGTCACTTCACACAGATATTTTTTCTCTTGTTTCTTTTATTCAACACAGCTCCTGTTGTACATGTCCTGATCACCTCAATTTATCCTCTCTTATTTTATCCTATATAATGGCTATCGTGTCCTTTCTAATGTTTCTTTTTTATTTTGTTTTTAAATATATTCTAATTTGTCACATTCCTCAATTTGGTATCTTCCTGTTGTCATCATGCGCCTTGTTATATACCTATCCTTTAAAACTTGTGTTCAAGTCTAAGAGATCTATTATTATATAAAGTGCAGAAGCAAACATTCACTTCATCTACCTTTGGTTCTATTAAGAACTTTACAATTTGTATCCCCATCATTTCGGACAACTGATCCTAAATACTGAAATCTCTCATGTGAATTCCATGTCTTAAGGTATCAGCTATCCTCTTTATTTGATGGTTTGACATTAGAGTCACATTTCATATCTTCTATTTTTCTCCTTGCTAATGTTCAAATACTCTCTAAGATATCGGTCAAATTCCAATTTATCCTCCAATTAGCAAGGCATTTTTTGAGGACATTCTTCAATCAAGAAGATGTCATGCAAACAAGATGCACAAAAACTGCAAGGCAGATTCATTTAAATATTTATAGCCTTGTGAATCGTGAAATCGGGCACACAGTCAATAAATTTTTTTTGCCTAATCCTTACTCCTTAGACACCTCATCAGATCTAGCTGATCCCTGAGTGATGGGATAGAGCATATGTTAATCATGTTAATCGTGATGAGGACATATGATGGAAACTAACAATGTAATTGCTTGATGCTGTTAGGCTTTGAAGTAAATGATCTTTCATGCCTTATATCCTCTCTTGACATGTCCACAGATTGCTACATGCTCAGATCACTTGTGTGGCAGTGATGACTTGGATGTATCTGTTACTTTTGTGCACTAGATGACCATCTATGTAATTGTTTCTAGGTCCACTCATCAACTTTCTTTTTTGTTCTGCCCTCTGTTATGCGCAAATGGACATGCAACTGTCATCAATTTTTTGAAATAAGCTGGACTTGCTTATGTTACTTTCATCCTGGATCAGGGTTTGCAAAATTTTTACATAATTTAGAATAAACAGTGATCTTTTATGTTGGTTTCCTTCTCATTCTCTGTTGATTTCTTGACTGCAGCTGATCTTAAAATTATAGTTTCCCTTCTTGGTTCCCCTGCATGTTATTGACTGCAAGTACCTTGGCAATCTATTGGCTGTAATGATACTTGGATGTAAAACAGGGGGTGGAAGTGGCCATGAGCCTGCCCATGCTGGCTTTGTTGGGGCTGGAATGCTCACGGCTGCCATTTGTGGGGATGTTTTCACCTCTCCCCCTGTGGATTCCATTTTAGCTGTATGGTTGCACAAAACCTTCATACTCTTTTTTATTCTCAAATCCTTTTTATATTGTCTTAGATGAAGTAACTTGATACAACAGGGCATTAGGGCAGTGACAGGTCCAATGGGATGCCTTCTAATTGTCAAGGTATCGTAACATTACGTTTTGTAATTCTGCTGACATGTTTCCTTTAGTAGATTTGTCTCTTGTTGAATCGTTTTGAGGCTTCTTATGCTCCATTTTTTGCAAGTTCAAACCTTTTGCTGTGGGCATTTTCTTTTTTTTTTTGCTATTCTCTGGTAGTTTTACATGGCCAACGCTATTTGAACTGTGACAGAATTATACAGGTGATAGACTAAATTTTGGTTTGGCAGCTGAGCAAGCAAAGTCTGAAGGTTATAAAGTAGAGGTATACGTTGTTGTGTATCTATAAATTTTCTATAAAGTGCTGGTTCTTTTTGATCAACTGACTAGTAGATTTGTTATTTTCAGACGGTTATTGTTGGTGATGACTGTGCTCTCCCACCACCTCGTGGTATTGCTGGACGAAGGGGTCTGGCAGGGACCATTCTTGTCCATAAGGTGGGCCTTCTCCTAACATTCTTAATTCCTCAGTGGTGTGCACAAAGCCTGTTGTTTTCTTGCTTTTATGAAGTGGTGCAATCTCTAACAAGGTCTTTGTTGTTTATCATAGTTTTGTTCCTTGCCTAGTATGATAATGGAGAACTGAAAACAACATTTATTTGCATCATGTGATATCTTTGTCAAGAAACCCTTCTTCTTGGGTTCATTGGATTGCGGACAAATAACATGTGCTTAATTTTCCGAAGCAAATATAAACCCAAGAAGCATCATATGCAGTGTCATATGGACATTTGGCTTGGGTGTCAAACCCAATTTTTTTTTGTCAAGTCTTGATTCATATGGATAAAGATTTAAGCATACATGCATATAGAGGCTTGCACAATGGTTTCATACATATAATATTAATAGCCAATGATTTTTATCATAAATGCAAGACAACATTTCTCAAATAATTTGGCATTCCAAGAGTGTGACCTGGCAAAAGAACGCAGAATGGATCAGTAATGCTCACCAGATCCAGTTCGGCCTAATGCCACCCTCCGTCCACCCCTTCCTTGTCTTAACTGCTAAATGATTTTGTTTGCTTCCCTCAGTTCCTGCTTTCTTCTCCTTCCAGTCCACTTACTTGCACGTCATGTTACCTTGCATATTGACATGTTGAAGGGACAATCCATTAAGATGAGCAAGTAGGTGAGGGTGCTGAGATAAATTTGTCAATACAATGAGAATTAGTTTGCTGGACTATCTTTACACTTGAGGCTATATAGGTAGATGACTCGTTTGCAAGGTTTGCATTCAGATTGGGAACTGGCCAGTTCAAGAGTTTGGAGATCGGTTTCCACCGGGTCTCTCAAATACTTGTATATTAATAATGCGGGACGGGACACGAACCTGGGACTCTAGCTCGCGGACGTCCCAATACGAGGGAAACGCGTGGATCTGCGCGGTTGAGAAACCGGCAATGAGTCTCGGGTACTCGGCTCTTCCGTGCTCGGATCGAGTCACGGGACGGGTCACGCTCTCACTCTCGCAGCGGTGATTGAAATAATATAACGAGTTAGAACCTATCACATGCAAGCAGCGGCATATAGAAATATATACGAGTAAAGCAAATGCCAATTAGGAGGGTGGCGAGTGTACCTCCACGCTCCGGGCGTGGGGAAGACGACCCCGGCCAAGACCGTAACTCCCGGTACAGTAAATGTAATCAATTACAGAAGTGAATTTCTATGTTCACTCCACGCAGGGAGGTAAAGGGCTACAGTGGGGCTCAGGAGTAGCGGTCTCGGGTTGACGGACAGCAAGTCAGAAGGGCTCTCGGACTGTAGGTGGACTGCTGGTCCGACTCGGTACTGTTCCGACTCGTTGGACAGCAACCGAACTCGGCTTGTGGGACGGCGGCTTCCGGTCACCTTCTGATCACGGCGGCTGGCTGGGACGTCGGTGGAAGACCCCTCTTCGATCTCTGAACTCGGTGGCGGCTGAATCGACGCCGAAGTAATTTTACAAGAATTAACTTGCTGCTGCCTTTGTTGGCCTGTTCACGGAACAGGTTTGCGGGACCCGGCGAAAAGAATTGTTGTGCCCGGATCCGGAGGCGGATCGAGGCGAGATCGGTGCTGTTGGATAGAGGACTCAAAGGGCTACAACATATAATTATTTCAAGACCATCCAGCAAACGGATTGGAAATGAAAACGACGGTTCCCCAAGTATTTCTGCTGGCTCGGATTACAGACAATCAGGACAGAACATGATCTGTCTGAAAATGAATTTTGACCAAAATAAAAACGATGGATCTAGACTCTGGGAAAATTAATGGTGGAAGGGGGGGATGTGAGGATCACGTAGGAATTTTTTGGGGATGACTAAGGGGGCGGGAAAAATATAACAACAAGACATTGTCCCGTAGATTTGCAAACTGGCAGATTGTTGGGGGAAACCTTAATTACTGGGAAAAATAGTAAATGAAGGCGGAATGACACGAAATTCAAACTGGAGATGGGGGACGACAGGGGGGACAAAATCTCAAAATTTGGGGTCGAGCAGATCTATGGACTGGGAGATGGAATTTCGGCCCCTGCTTGCTGTCCAGAGGTGGACAGAACTCCGACGAGGTGGCGGTGGTGGTGCGATGGCGGCTCGATGGTGGCGGCGGTGCTGAGCTTCTCACTCAGAGAGGGGTTGATAGGGAGGCTTCACACCTTTGAAGATATGAGCTTTCACAGCTCCAAGGGGGGAGAGAGGAGAGAGAGGGGCTGCGCCCTTGGCTTCTTCTCCAAAAAAAATTGATTTTTCTTCATTTATTGTATGAAATGTGGAAATACAAGCTTATATAGATAAAAGACCTAAACTATCCCTAGATCTAGGGTTAGGGAGGGGAAAATGGGGGATAAGATATTAATCTCCCATGTGGTCAAATGACCATTAATAAAAAAATACAACATGAATTAAATACTATAAAAGAGGGGCGCCCCTTTGAAAAGGGGGTAAGAATTTTGAATTTTCTTCTTTTTTTATCCCCTTGGTCCAAGTCCTCCCATGGACCAAAGACCAGCCCATAGGGTCCATGATTCTAGGTGGATCAATGGGAAAGAGGGTGGGGGACCCTGCTGGACCTACTGGCTTTTTACAAAGAAACCCAAAGATTCCTAAAGACTAACATATTGGCTTATAATGTCATACAATTGCAAACCCAATTAACCCATGGATATAAATGCAAACAAAAGGATACAACTGCAAAAATAAAATGTTAGTGTCCGGTGTTGATTCTCATCAATTCTCTCCGGGTGGGAAGAATTCGACCCCGTCGAGTAAGGGGTGCGGCTGCTCGTGTGGCTCCTGCGGATCTGTCACCGTACCAGGTAGCGCGGAGTACGCTCCACTCCAAGTAATCGTCACCTGCTCACCCCGTATATATTCGATATGCACATGCTGCTTTGGGAATGAGGCTAGTAGTGGACATTCCGGGGTCTGGTCACTCTCAAAGGAAGGAGACGGCTCAATGACACACTAGGAATCACCGCTGGGTCCCTTTATGTGACTGGATCCGAGACATAGAATGGTAGAGCTGATCCCAAATTCCGGCAAGTCTACAACGTACGCATGAGATCCGACTTCCCTCACACTCGAAAGGGACTGACATCGCGAGCTGACGTGAGACTGACTCGACTTGACGCATGCAGACTCCTAACAAACTGTACAAAAGAAAACACACTTCTATGTTCTAGACAAACCTAATGCTATGCAGACCCATGCATATGCAATGGTGGACCAGGACATCCGAATGTGTGCCATGCATACACACGACGCAACCTAATATTGGTGGAATGGAATTCTAGACATCCTAACATGCACCATTCATGCACTGATGGCCCTTTGGATTTGGAAGGTTTGGGTGGGCTAGGAGAGCCGAATTCTCCTACTTCCGTACCCCAATGAACGGGCTCCTTGCGGAGTGTAGGTGGACTGGCCCGCGGGGTAGGGGTGTGATAGGGGACTTCCCTAACAAGGTGGAATGGTGGTGGTGGGTCATGAGGCTCACTAAGGAAGGGGTCGAAGGGATCAAAGAATGTGTGACCCCTCGATATGGGTTCTCTCATGACACGGTCTCAAGTTTGAAGGTGTAAATGATCACCTTCATTCATTGTGGTAGGTGGGACGACGGTCATATATAGTAGATATGGTTCCTCCCTCGGGAAAAGTGGAATGAAATCAGGTTCGGCCGGCATGGGTAAGAATAAAAGAACCTCCGTGATGACATGACCTACGGTGCACACGGAGGTAATGGACCCTAAAGCGGGATGGGTGAAACTACGACTTGGGAGTTGGTCGAAGCCTGGGGCCAACATGTACGTCAACTTCCATTGCCAGTCTAAACCCTTAATAAGGTCATCCAATGTATCAACATGGTGACAAGACCGGAATGTGGTATGGAATGAGTTGACCGGCACTAATGGTAGTGTAGGGTCTATGGATAGGTAGCAAGGCGGTTTGGGGACCAACCCTATCTTGAGCCAACTAAGTAGTGGCTCGACGATGAATAGCTTTCCCGTTAGAAACACGGGTGGCTCCAAATAAAGATCGGAAGGTAAAATAGGTGGCAAAGGAGCTCTAGGGGAAGGGTTCCCCGACTGTGGTGGGTGAGGTCGCGGGGCAGGAGCGACCTGCCTCGTGGGCTCATGTGGCCGTCCGATCGGCTCAGCACTCTGCTGAGAGGTAGATGCTCGCCGTAGGGCAGCATCAAACCTTGACTCGAAAGGCTCAACCTCTAGAGCGACCTGATAAGAATGCTCCAGAGTGGTCACGTCACGGCAAAGCAATTCAAATTGGTAGTGAAGCTGCAAACCTCTCCGGAACTGAAATGCGGTCGTGGTGCTCTTCTTTCCAACTCCACTTCCTAACCAGTACTCATCGAAGTCCCTAATGTACTCAAACACGGTCTTGTTGCCTTGGACGGGCCTGATCGGGACTTTCTCTTGCATTGGGGGGACTTGGGCGTAGGGGTTGGCCATATTTGCAAAGAGATGGGAATTGGTTCCCCTAGGAGTGGGCATGCATTGGAACAAAGTGCAAGAGGCTTTTTTTTTTTTTTTAATGCAAAACTAATGCAAGGACCTAGACACTCTACATGGTGATAAGGGGTAAAATGCGGACTCGAATACAAACATATACTCAACCAATATCTGGTACGTGGCGGAGGTTTGATCCGAAGATCGCACTCACGCAAGTGTGTCACCTTCCCAATAGGCGTAACCTATCGTTCCTGAGGCACCTTTTAATATACCGGGTAAAGGGTGCAATATGAAACCTTGGACCGACTACCCTAGACTCAACTCGCTCTGATACCAATTTGATGCGGGACAGGACACGAACCTGAGACTCTAGCACGCGAACGTCCCTATGCGAGGGAAACGCGTGGATCTGCGCAGTTGAGAAACCGACAACGAGTCTCGGGTATTCGGCTCTTCCGTGCTTGGATCGAGTCACGGGACGGGTCACGCTCTCTCACTCTCGCAGCGGTGATTGAAATAATATAACGAGCTAGAACCTATCACATGCAAGCAGCGGCATATAGAAATATATACGAGTAAAGCAAATGTCAATTAGGAGGGTGGCGAGTGTACCTCCATGCTCCGGACGTGGGGAAGACGATCCCGGTCAAAACCGTAACTCCCGGTACAGTAAATGTAATCAATTACAGAAGTGAATTTCTATGCCCACTCCACGCAGGGAGGTAAAGGGCTACAGTGGGGCCCAGGAGTAGCGGTCTCGGGTTGACGGGCAGCAAGCCGGAAGGGCTCTCGGACCGGAGGCGGGCTGCTGGTCCGACTCGGTACTGTTCCGACTCGCTGGACAGCAACCGAACTCGGCTTGTGGGACGGCGGCTTCTGGTCACCTTCTGATCACGGCGGCTGGTTGGGACGTCGGTGGAAGACCCCTCTTCGATCTCTGAACTCGGTGGCGGCTGAATCGACGCCGAAGTAATTTTGCAAAAAATAACTTGCTGCTGTCTTTGCTGGCCTGTTCACGGAACATGTTTGCGCGACCCGGCGAAAAGAATTGTTGTGTCCGGATCCGGAGGCGGATCAAGGTGAGATCGGCGCCGTTGGATAGAGGACTCAAAGGGCTACAACATATAATTATTTCAAGACCATCCAGCAAACGGATTGGAAATGAAAACGACTGTTCCCCAAGTATTTCTTCTGGCTCGGATTACAGACAGTCAGGACAGCACAAGATCTGCCTGAAAATGAATTTTGACCAAAATAAAAACGATGGATCTAGACTCTAGGAAATTTATGGGTGGTAGGGGGGGATGTGAGGATCACGTAGGGATTTTTTGGGATTTTTTGGGGATGGCTAAGGGGGCGGGAAAAATATAACGACAAGGCACTGTCCCGCAGAACTGCGAAGTGGCAGATTGCTGGGCGAAAATTTAATTACTGGGAAAAATAGTAAATGAAGGCGGAATGACACGAAATTTAAACTGGAGATGGGGGACGACAGGGGGAACAAAACCTCAAAATTTGGGGTCGAACAGATCTACGGACTGGGAGATAGAATTTCGGCCTCAGCTTGCTGTCCAGAGGTGGAAAGAACTCCGACGAGGCGGCGGTGGTGGTGCGATGGCGGCGGCGGCGGCGGTGCTGAGTTTCTCACTCAGAGAGGGGTTGATAGGGAGGCTTCACACCTTTGAAGATCTGAGCTTTCACAGCTCCAAGGGGGGAGAGAGGAGAGAGAGGGGCTGCGCCCTTGGCTTCTTCACCAAAAAAACTGATTTTTCTTCATTTATTGTATGAAATGTGGAAATACAAGCTTATATAGATAAAAGACCTAAACTATCCCTAGATCTAGGGTTAGGGAGGGGCAAATGGGGGATAAGATATTAATCTCCCATGTGGTCAAATGACCATTAATAAAAAAATACAACATGAATTAAATACTATAAAAGGGGGGCGCCCCTTTGAAAAGGGGGTAAGAATTTTGAATTTTCTTCTTTTTTTATCCCCTTGGTCCAAGTCCTCCCATGGACCAAAGACCAGCCCATAGGGCCCAGGATTCTAGGTGGATCAATGGGAAAGAGGGTGGGGGACCCTGCTGGACCTACTGACTTTTTACAAAGAAACCCAAAGATTCCTAAAGACTAACATATTGGCTTATAATGTCATACAATTGCAAACCCAATTAACCCATGGATATAAATGCAAACAAAAAGATACAAATGCAAAAATAAAATGTTAGTGCTTGAGGTTTAATTATAATCGCACCAAATCAAGTGAGATTTAAACCCTAGTCTCACTTAAACCCTAATTTCAAGCATTTTAGACCCTAATATCAAGGAGTTTTGAACCTTAATAGGAGCTGGAAAGCCTAATCTCACTTAAATTGATTCGTATGTTTTCTCCATTTATTGTTAAAAAATTACATTTTCCTTTTTTTTAAAGGACCTGGTCTGGTCCTGAAACTGGCTGAACCGGATAGGTGACCTATGATGCTGATCTGGTTCAAGTCCGTCTGATCCTGACCAGTCACTTCTGCAAACATGCTTGTTTTATAGGTAGTTTTATTGTGGATCATGTGGCTGTGATTATTTTGGTTAGATTTGTGCCTGAATCTAAGTTGAGTAGACAAAAAGGGGGAAGGTCCAGGTTGGCATGGACGGGATGATATGGATGGATTTAAAATAATTTTTTACCATACAACAAACATGTCTATGAGAAATGAACAGCTCATGACAAAATTGAGGGGTGGGCCTGAGTTATAAATTTTTAGAATTGTGTCATTCTTGGTAATTAGTTGTCACATTTTGTTGTTGGCCATGTCATTTTCGTTATGAACACCTGCTTTTTAAGTTCCTCCTCTATGAGTTTCAAGCACTTGGAGTGATACATAGGCTTTCCTTTCTATTTCCTTTTTTGGTGAACTTCTTTACCGGGCCTTTATGTTTTGTGGAGCTGAGTGCTAAGTTGTGAACAGGGCTATGCTGCTCACTTTCTAAGGTTTAAACATTTGTATCAACACAACGATTTCTTAAATGTTTTTTCACATGGTTCTCTCCTTTCACTTTTCATGAACTCCTTTACCCAGGTGTTCATGCTGTGGCAATGAGTGTTGGGTAGTGAAGAGAGCATATGCAGGTGAAGTGAAGTGGATAATATATCCTTATGAGTTATGATAATGATGCCAGGTAACTGTAAGACAATTCAAAATGAGGATATTAAGAATTGGGGGATTACTGTGTTTTAGAATATAAGAGAATTTGTTGAGATCTTTTAGTCATTTGTAGTATAGACAACATATAGTCACTACTAGCTATGGATTATAGGTATGCAAGTAGGAGAGTGGATTGAAGGAAACATGGATGAGTGGTAGGTCTGTTCATTATGGACTTATTGGCACTGTTTGAAAAACATGGATAGAAACTATTGAAGAGAAAAGGTTAGAGCTGTACACCAGAAAGTTGGGTTGAATTCATCTATTTAAGGCTTTTATCCCACAGCTGTGGTTTAGCATTCGGGTCGTAGTCTCTGATGAAACTTCAGGTTTTCTCCTTACATCAATTACCTCATGCACCATGTTACATTCCTATTTTAATCTAGTAATGAGACATTGATATCATTTTTTTGATTAATTACTTATCTGTGGAATTATTCTTGCTTGGCATTCAACACAACAATTTGTTTCATCCAATTATCTAATTTCATGTTTGGAAAATTGCCTACATTATCGTTGGGAACATGAAGATTAAATAGATAACCAATAACAAATTGCTCAAATTTCTCTGGCTATCTGTCACATCTACTACTGTACCTTAGATCAGTAAGATGGTACAATTTTTACACGATATTGATGATGACAACTGCTACATTGAGGTATGTCCCACTGCTGTAACTAGCTGTTGCAAGGATCTGTTGCTATTTCATCAAATTACCTACTTTGTGCATGTGTCCAGAGCTTGCCCCTGGACTCTGGGTTTAAGTTGGGGTTGACGTCCAGTTAGTTCGAATCCCATAGTTTCCAGGTTGGATGCATAGTTTCTGAGATGGAAGTCATGATAACCATTTTTGCTCGTATGCTACATGGTAAATTTATTCAGAAATACTTTGGACTGAACTGATAAGAAAATTGTTAGAGATTGTAGCATTGTTGTGAAGTATCAAATGAAAACCTCATGGACACACTAATCCTTATATTGGTATATGCCGCATTTGAGACACTAAGAATATTTACTTTCTTCATGATAGGTTGCTGGTGCAGCTGCTTCTGCTGGTCTTTCTCTTGCTGAGGTTGCTGCAGAAGCAAAACAAGCAGCTGAAATGGTGGGAACGATGGGAGTTGCTCTATCTGTTTGTACATTGCCAGGTCAGGTTACGTCAGATCGTTTAGGCCCAGGAAAGATGGAGCTTGGCCTTGGAATTGTGAGTTCTTGCTTGGTCTTTTTAACTCACACTCATGTGTTAGCTGCTTTCTTTAGCACAGTCTCGATGTAAACTTTTCTTAGAGGTGGATGGTACGATGATTCATGGACAAAGGTAGGTCATGAGAAAGGGAAGGAAGATGGAAGATTAAGTCCCCTACCCCCCTCTGTGAATGAGTGAAGGTTGCAAAATGAATAACCTCTCCTGCACTATCGTCCCACGTCATCAATAACATCATTTTTCAACAAATTCCCATATCTCCCTTCACTTCCAATCTTTTGCTCGTTCATTGCTGACACCAACATTTTCCGTGTCGATGCCATCCTCTGGCTAAATGTGCTAACAAAACATTTTGTTTATCAATTGACAAACCTGGACTACCATCTAAAACACAGCAAAACAAGAATGGCTAATGTCTCATCTTTATTCTGCTGGCTTCCATACCAACCTAGTTTGTAATGCCACACTCTTCCCTTAATTTCAGTGCATTCACTATGCTCAATCTTTAGCCACTGCTGATTGCATCCTAATGTAATCTTATACACTTTCCAGTAACACACCTGCAATTTGAACATTTCTGTTATTTTTTCATGTGGACCTTGCTATATGTCGCAAAAGCTTATGATATCCTCATTCTGCTGGGTTGTTCATTATGCTGGCAGCTCTGTCAGCCTTGATCCTCCTTAAAAACAGCGATCTGAATACTGTTTCTTTCTTGCTCAGCATGGAGAACCTGGTGCTGCAGTTACAGATCTCCAACCTGTTGATGTGGTGGTTTCTCATGTTCTCAAGCAGATTTTGTCAACGGTATGCCCCATCATGTTGCTGAATATAGCTTATTACCCTTTTCTCATTTATCATTCATGATTACATACTTTTTTGCATGGCAAATAATTATATAGTAGACACATACTCTTTCTTTGCACTATAGCATAATGATGGCCATTGCGATGTTGGACATGTGGAAATGTCAGTGGCAATCATTGACGATTGGGTTTTCATAGCGGTTCCTTGAGTGAGTGATCTTGACTAGAGGGAAATTATAATCTGGAAAGGAGTGGAAGGTATATGTTCTTCTTCTTCTCCTCCTCCTATGCCCACTGCTTCATTGGCACGAGGGTTGCGGGGTGAATGTAGGGGAGACAAAAATTGATGTGGAGTTACAAAACAAACTCCTAACTAAAAATATTTATTTATTAGTAATTATAGTTGAGGGCACCATTGGGCTATTCTAGCCCTGGATGTCTTTGTTACCCAAACTGATTGTTGTGTGTGGGCCAACATGAGTAGGCCGGGAAGCAAAAAGTGCCTCGGAGCACATGCTAGTGAAGAATTCTCTTTGGCGTCAATATGGGGACTTGTAAGAGTTAGTGCAACAAATAGGACGGCATAATATTCATATCCACGCACTCGAGGAAGTTCAACCCTCTGTCATGAGAGGGGGGGGGGGGCTTTCTAGTGTTCACCGGAGGTCTTTATGGGAGCAACCTGGCCGGTTCTCACCTGGCAGCTCTTCCGGGGTGGTCAGGAATTTGGATCTTTTGGTCTGCTACTGATGTGGAGGCGGGGGCCATCTCTAGCGCTCTTGTGCCTCGCCGGTAGTGAGCAGCGGGGTGCTTGTTCGACTGGGCAGGTCCTACAAGGATGCCTTGCAGAGCACTCCTTCCTGTCGGATTCTAGCCAACGAGGGGAACGGTTGTCTAGTAGTGGAGGCTCTGAGCTCGGAGACGATGCTGGGGCAGTTGTGCTGGTTGAGGCGTTGCCTCAAGGTGGAGGTGGTCTAAGAGGTAGCGGAAGCTGACCGGGTGCAGTTGATGCTGAACAACGGGGCCTACCGGTCATGGCTGGGAGGTGGTGTCGATAGGCGGTCGGACGTTCCTTGCGGTGGCCAGCATTGATGAGGATGCGACATCCTGGGCCAAGACGTCGACAATGGCGGCGGCAGAGGGTACCCTGCTCAAGTTGCAGACTTGGTCGCTCTTCACCGGCACCTACCCTAATCCTAGAGGATGCCAGCTCAGGCTTTGTTTCCTAGGGATGCCCCTCATCCTTTGTGATGGGGTGGGCGTCGAGGCTTTGGTCGGGAGGTCCGGGCACTTGGAGTAGGGCTTCGTTGGATTCTCCAGAGGATGAGCCCTTACTACTCTGGAGGTGGTGGTGTGGACGTCTAGGCCGGAGAAGGTCCCTGCTGTTATCACGTCGGAGATCGCCAGAGCGCTTTTTTGGTCCGGGTTTGCATCTTGTCGGAGCAACGACGCGTGCAGACGGCACCGCCATCTCGTGGCGGCCCCGTTGCTAGGTTAGGGCATCCACCTGGTGGGAGGCGGGAGGTAGGCGAAGGCTCGGGGGTACATGGCAATCACCCAACCCCCCATTCAAATTTTGAATGGGCGGGCCTGGGTAGGGACCGTAGTGGTTCGAGGGTTGGGCCGGGTGTGGCCATCGGTGGGCAGGTGGGCAGGGTGGTTCAAGTGGTCGGGCCGATAGAAGGTGGGCCTTCTTTCAGGGGCGTGGCCCAGTCAGTTGTGGATAGAAGCCCATGGCGGGTTGAGCCTCGGGTCAGCCCATACCCGTGACTTACCCGTTACGGGGAGTCACAGGCTTATTGGGCCTGATTGTTTTGTTAAGCATCATTTTCTCAACTTATTAGGGCGGCCCTCTAGCCCTCGTCTGTGGGCTCTGGAGAAGGTTATTGGCGGCGCGTCTTTGGCGGAGAAGTGCCGACAGGGTTGTTGCCGGCGGGACCAAGATGGCGGTGAGTCAGCTTATGCCGGTCACGGGGGCGCTTTGTGTTTGGCAAGGTGGCCCGACTACGCTTCCGGTGAAGCTCGGCCACGCAGGGGCGGTGTCATGTTCTCTCGCTGTGGGAGCCTACAGCAGGGGGTCCTCCTCCACTGCGGTGGCCGGTGAGGGGCCGGTTATTCCAGGGCTGCCCCGGTCGACGAGGTGCGGTTTGCTCATCTTGGCTACTAGGTGTCGCGATCTGGAGGAGGCGGCTACTGCCTTCAGTCTGGAGGGTGTGGAGTGCACTGGAGCAAAGATAGCGGCTGTCTGCAATCAGAGCTGTCGGCAGGCAGAGGCGTTGCCCCCCTTGTTGTGTGCTAGTGGGAAGCTCCGGGCCGCGAGTCCTATCTAGGATTTGCTTCCTGGGGATGAGCCCTTCCCTCTGGAGATGGAGTCAGACCTCTGTGTTGTTTCTATTGGGCCTCTGCCTGTGGAGGTAGAGCTACTGATGCTGGCTCATTAGTCTAGCCGGTATGTTCCTGTTGCTGTCCCGGATTGCTTCTTGTCTGGGCTAGAGCTGTTGGTGGTGGAGGAGGGAGGAGGGGGGGTAGGGGCATAGCTTGTAGGGGAGGAGCGGAGGTGCAGGAGTGTTGTGGGGATGGAGGAAGTGAGGGAGATGCTGGGAAATGTGGAAAAGATGATGGGGGAAGAGTTGAGGGAGGTGATGAATTTGGTGGGCATCTTGTGTGTGGCTGCAAAGAAAGATGTGAATTGGGTCTTTTCTAAAATCAGAAAGAGATGGAGTGCGAGTATTAGAGCCCAAGCCAAGGAGAGATTGGGGAGGAGAGGGACATCCCATGTTTTTAATGAGTATAGTCTCATGGAATGCGAGGGGGCTTGGGGGGGGGGGTGGAGAAGAATAGGGCAGTGAGGGAGCTGATCAAGAGATGTAAAATTGACATCCTTTGCATCCAAGAGATCAAGTGTGAGGGTGATGGTGTCGCTCTTATGAGGGAGATTGGAGGCGATAGGTTGTCTATAGGAGTTGCTTCTCCGGCGGTGGGCCGGTCGGGGGGGGGGGGGTTATTGTATTATGGAACCCTTATGAAGTGGAGGAGGTGAAGTTGGATAGGCAGGTGAGTAGGTGGACTATCTCTTTACACCTCAGGCAGTTGATAGATGGCTTCTCCTGGGACATCAGCGGGGTATATGACCCTTAGTCTAGGGAGGAGAGGAGAAACGGCTTCTGTGGGATGATGCTTCGCCATCACCTCTCCTTTGGTTGGCCGTGGTGTATTAGTGGGGACTTCAATGCTGTGGCAGCTCCTTGGGAGAGGACGGGAGACAGTTTATACTCAAGAGAGATGGAGGATTTCTCTGATTTCATCCAGGAGGCAGCCTTGATGGATCTTGGTATGGTGCATGGATGGTTCACTTGGTCCAACCTACGAGCAAATATTTCTTGCTCTCAGTTGGATAGGTTCTTGGTGTCTATTGATTGGGAGGATCACTTCCCACATGTGCAGGTGCTTCCACTGACGAGGTCTATTTCGGATCATAAACCTATCCTTCTGAAGACCAACCGTGTGTTTGACAGGCGTCACAGTTTCAGGCTTGAGAAGTATTGGTTCAGAGAGGCCATTTTTATAGAGACGGTCTCTAGTGCTTGGAGTGTTCAGGTTAGCACCACCTCTGCTATGGCCACTCTTGTGAAGAAGTTGCAACATTCTACGCAGATGCTCAAGGTATGGGTGCCAGATAAAACGTCCCCTGAGAGGGCGGCTAAGGACAGGATTCTTCAACAGATTGAGGGGTTGGATGTTCTGGAGGAGGCAGATCTTATGGATGAGGTGGATAGGGGTCTCAGGGACTCCCTGAGGGCACATTTTGATGAGATCCTCTCTAGGGAGGAGATCTATTGGAGGCAGAGATCGAGAGACATGTGGATTAAAGAAGGTGACAAGAACACTACTTATTTCCAACACATTGCTTCAGGGAGGAGGGCCAACACCATCAGTTGCATTAGGGTGGGTGACCACTCTTTCTCTGCTGAGGAGGATGTCTGGAAGCATGCCAGAGATTTTTATTCTAGGTTGTTCACAAAGGCATTGCTGGCCGCAGATTACAGATGACTTACTTCATTGTCTCTTCACTGAGGAGAGGATTGCTATCTCCCAGAGTTTCTCAGGGGAGGAGGTTCATCAGATAGTTTTTCACTTGCAGGGGATAGAGCTCCGGACCCAGATAGCTTCTCGTTGGTTTTCTTCTAGAAGTGCTGGGATGTTATCAAACATGATCTATTGGCCACGTTGAGGGAAGGGCTCACTTGGGGGGCATCAATAAACTTCTCTTGGTGCTTATTCCTAAGAAGCCAGGTGCACAGGAGTTTTGAGATCTCAGACCCATTAGTCTATTGAGTAGTTCTTTCAAGATTATCACTAAGGTGTTGGCAGGGAGGATAGTTGGGGTGATGGACAGGTTGATCAGCAGTTTCCAGGGAGCTTTCATCAGGGGTAGACACATCCAGGACAAATTCTTGGTGGCCCATGAATGCTTGCTTGCTATGAAGATGCAGAGGAAGAGAGGGGCAGTCCTGAAGCTAGATTTTGAGAAGGCCTTTGATAGGGTTAATTGGTAGTGCCTATTTGATGTGCCGGAGAAGATGGGTTTGAGGGAGAGATGGATTGGTTGGATTAGAGCCTGCATTTCTTTTGCCTCCTTTGCGATCCTTGTCAACGGGAAGTCATCGTTCCTTTTCTGCAGTGGGAGGGGGCTCTGTTAAGGGGACCATATGTCTCCTCTCCTCTTTGTGCTGGTGGTTAATGTCTGAGCAGGGTGTGGCAGAGGGTAGAGATAGTTGGCCTTGTCAGGGGGGTCCAGGTTGACAGAGGGGGCCTTTCTGTTTCTCACTTGCAGTATGCAGATGACACCATCTTGTTCCTAGCTAAGGGAGAGCAGCAGATTTACATGGTTAGGCTCTTGTTGGAGTTGCTGGAGGAGGTGATTGATCTTAAAGTCAACTTCAATAAGAGCTTGTTAATGGGGTTGAGTATGGACAAGTGGTGGCCTCTTCAGAGGGCGGCTTGTATTATGGGGTGTAAGATAGGGGATTTCCATATCTCATATCTGGGCCTGCCGCTCTCTCCATGTGCTCTTCATTTTGCAGATTGCTAGTTCCTGTTGTTCAGAGTATGAGTTCAGGTTGGTTGGATGGAAGGCAAGGTTGTTATCTTATGAGGGCAGACTTGTCTTGTGTAGAGCTGTGCTAGATAGTCTTCCGATCTATTTTCTCTATCTTCCGGATCCCAAAGACGGTGGTCAAGAAGATTGACTCTATTCATGGGAGGTTCTTTTGGCACGACAGTGGTGGGAGATACGGGAGGTGGCATGACATTGCTTGGGGGAGGGTGGCGGCAGGTAAGGAGGTGGGAGGGGTGGGGATTAAAGATGTGTAGAACTTCAATCTTGCCCTCGTGTGTAAGTGGTTATGGAGACTAGGGGAAGGGGAGGATGGGCTGTGGATATAGGTGGTACGGTAGAGATACTATGGCAGGAGACTTTGGGACCTGGGTCCTATCCCTCAACATAGGACCTCCCCTCTTTGGCACGGCATCTTGACTTGTAGGGACTTCATCTACTCCGGTGTTTGAGTCCATCTTGGTAAAGGTGACTAGACTCTTTTCTGGAAGGACAGATGATCTGAAGGCTTCACCTAGGCAAGGATGGCAGTATCGGTTTCAGTATCGGTTTCGGTCAGGACCAAAACCGAAACGTATCGGTTTCGATTTCAGTTTCGGCCGAAACCGGTTCAAATGAGTCAGAAAAGGCAAAAATTGTAGTGAGCAGGTCCGATTTCGGTTCGGTTTCGGTCCGAAACTGGATGGTTTCGGTCTGAAATCATTAAAAAAATCTTTTTTTTTTGGTATCGGATCTGCTACAGTGAGTAGGTCCGTTTCGCTATACCGAAACTGATACGTTTCGGCCGAAACGTATCGGTTTCGGCCGATACTGCCATCTATGCACCTAGGAGGCTTCCTTCCCCAATCTTTTTGCTGTCTCAGATGCCCCTTTGGGGTCGGTTTCCTAGGCGTTCAACTCCCACCTTTCTGGGGGTATTTGGACTCCGACCTTCAGGAGGGATCTCAGGGATGTTGAGTTGGAGCAGCTTCAGGGTTCTCTCTCTTTCTTCTCCCATTTCATCCTCTGCCTGGCAGAGAGGATGAATGGTCTTGGAGGTGGGGAAAGGATGATACCTTTTCGGTCAGCTCAGCCTACGCGATTATCTCTGACAGTTGTGTTCGTCATAGTCTCTTCTCTTAGGTCTAGAGACCGAAGAGTCCGTTGAAGGTGAAGTTTCTCACTTGGAGGATCTCTCATGGGAGACTACCTACTCAGGACAGAGTGAGCCGGTTCCTCTCGGGTGTCTAGTCGACTTGTTGCTTGTGCGGTGTGGGCATCGAGATCCTGGACCTCTGTTTGTAGGCTGTATCTATTCAAAGGGGGTGTGGGAAGAGCTTGCCAAGAGGACTCACAGCGGCTTCGGTCAGTACAACCAGGTGCACCACTTGATGGAGTATTGGGAAAGGCCACTTGATGGAGTATTGGGGAAGGCCTTGGGCCCTTAGAGACGATAGGACGGTGTGGTGGCTCATCTTCCATGCCACTCTATGGATGATTTGGGGCGAACGCAACTGTCGGATTTTTAGGAGGGAGTCGAGAGCTGTGGAGTTGGTTGCCTTTTTTGTTTCCGATAGAGTGAGGGAATGGGCTAAGCTCCTTTGGAATGTGAATTTTCTCAACTCACTTTTTTTTTGTTTTGTTGGGGGACCCTTTGTATAGGGTATTTTTTGTCTATACTTGTGATTCCCGTTTTGGGTACTTTTTGTCTATACTTGTAAATTCTGTTTTTCATTTAATACAATAGCGGTACCACCCACTTTCAAAAAAAAGTTAGTGCAACAAACAAAAGAAATATGCATGGAAGCACACATCAGGAATGTTATGTGATAGCAGTGGAAGGATAATCCCTTAAAATCTCAAACAAGCTTATATAGTCCTTTTGTTAAGTACAACTACATAGCGGAAGTACAGGATTAAGTACATAGTCCAAAACAACAAGGACACATTGTAAAAATAAAACCACAGTACAAGTAATAGTATTAGGGTGTTTTGACTCCAACTACGTGCTAACGTCTGCCTGCCTACTCAACTCCCACCACTCTACTCTGGGCCTCGTGACCTTGCCACTCAAGTAAACAAAAATAGTTAGAAGATGGTAGTGAGTTGCGAAACCCAAGTAGAGGTCAACTGAGGTGTTGTCTTGAGGCAAATCGATGGTAAACCACAAGGTACAACACTATAATGCAAAAAATAAAGCTCCTAATATGGTCAATAAGTTAGTCTATGCATGCCTTGTTTAATCAATCAAATAGAGGTGTTAGGCAAGGAGTGGACGAGGACTACAAAGAAGCCCGATTGAAGGGATAGATCGGGTAAAGTTCGAGAACTTAAGTTGTGGACATAGTTGTCAAGGCGACAAGGCGATCCAAGGCGTTCACGGGGTCCCTAAGTGCTTAGGCGACAAGGCGTCCGCTTAGGCGTCGCCTAGGCGACACTTCGACCACTAATTAAAAAATCTAAAATATATATCCTCTAATATATAAATCAAGAATAAAAAATATGAAAAAATACAAAAAATAAATTACATGAAGAAATTGCTGTAATTAAATTATGTGGCAATTATAGAAAATTAAATTGTATCAAAAAATTACAAAAAATTCAGAAGTAAATGCAAATGATTCAAAAGTAAATGTAAAAAATTCAGAAAAATTATAAAAGAATATAATAACATCAAGAAAATTATAAAAAAGAAAGAGTTAAATGTGTTAGAGTTTGGAGCCGGAACTCGCCCTCGTGCGCCCTCGCACGCGGATCGACCTGCGCGATCAGGTCGGAGGCTCAAGGGCAAGGATGGCTGTGTCGGTATCGGTTTCGGTTTCGGCCGGGTCCGAAACCAATTTAATACTATTTTTTTTTAAAGGATGGCATTTGGTTTCAGCTGAAACCCTTGTTCTGGTGTCGTTTCGGACCGGTTCGAAACCAAAACTTTTCGGCCGAAACGTTTCGGTTTCGGCCGAAACTGCCTTCCATGGTTAAGGGGGCAGCGCCCCTTGCGGCGATTTCCGGGGGCGGAGCCCCCGGAACAAAATTTATGTTTATAGCAGGGGCATTATTGTCTTTTGTACCCTGACTGTTAGGCACCCTAATCTCCTTATATATAAGGGCTGCGAACTCTCTCTTTGTATTGTATCTGGGTGTGTTTTATCGTAGTGAAAACCCTGCTGCGGCTGTGGATGTAGGAAGGCACATCGCTTCCGAACCACGTAAATCTTGGTGTTCTTGTGGCTTGATCTCTTCTTCCCCCTTTCTTCTTCCTCCTCTATTGTTTGTCCATCTCTACAGGTACTCTAATCTCTAACAAAATGTACATAACCAGTTATGTCGGATTCAGTTTGGACGGTCACGGTTGGCCCGCCTTGGTGCCTAGCCCGCCTAGGCGACCGCCCAGGTTGCCTTTTCCAGTGTCAACAAGGCGCTGCAGCGTCTTGCCCTTTCAAGAGCGCCTGGGCGCCCGCCTTGACAACTATGGTTGTGGATCTGACTTGAATTTAGTGAATGACTATCTGAGAAGTCCGCAATAAGGGATCCGCGATCCTTCATCCTGCCTTAGCTATTGGCCTGCAACAAAGTGCGAAGGTTGTCTAAATCCTCCGACGATCAAGTTAGCCAAGCTGAGAAGAAGCACAGTGGAAAGAAAAGTATGGAGAATCAGAATGAGAACTCTTGTGCATTCAACGAAAGGAGAGACAATGGTGAGAGGAGAGAGAAGCTCTGGCGCTACGCTCTCTGCTTCGGCTCTTCAGGATCCAGGAGATGGCAAGGAACTTGTTCCTTCGTCTGGTCGAAAGAGCTCACTTCAATCCACTCTTCATCGTCAGGTTTCTATAGCGGATGGCAAGGATCAGGGGAGGCACTCTTGCGATGGGGAGGAGAGGCGGGAACTCTCTTCCAGGCCACCGAACCACGCATCTGCAAGTCTCTCCAAAGCTCCTGAGTCGGCTACCCATCCTGCTTCTAAGGCGGCAGGTAGTAGACCATCTACAGGAGTCAGGGGTCGTTCACGATCTCGATCAAAACCTCCAGTTCGGGTTTCTTCACAACCCCAATCTTGGAGCAATCTCTTTAGAACTCCGGAGCAAACACAAGACCTCAAGTTGGAGTTCTTGAAGCCAGCTTCAATAGATAACAGGACGGTTGCTGTTTGTGAGCCGGAGGATTCAGAAGAATTGAAAGAGGTATGGTCTAAAGCTCTAGTAGGCTATGTCATTGGTCTGTCTACTTCATTCATTCCATTGCAAGCCTTCATTAAGAGTCGATGGAATCCAAATGGATTTCAGTTAAACATGTTAGACAATGGATTCTTCATATGTAAATTCGATCTTGAAGAAGATATGCAGCGCATTCAAGAAGGGTTCTGGACTATTAGGGGACATCCGATGATTCTACGTCGTTGGTCTCCAAAAATTAGCTTTGAGATAGACAGCTTGAAAAGCATTCCATTATGGATTACTCTGCATGATGTGCCTCTTCATCTCTGGACTAAAAAATTCTTTAGCCGGATTTGTAGTGTCATTGGAACTCCTCTCCACTTAGACAAACTTACAGCATCAAGGCAGCGCCTGGCCTTTGCTAGAGCTTGTGTTTTAGTGTCAGCAGAGAGTAAACTCCCAGATGAAGTTATCTTTAAGGATTTGGAAGGAAGGCAGCGAAAAATTGCTGTTACGTATCCTTGGAAGCCAGTTCCGTGCTCTGTTTGTAAATCGTTTGGTCATATGGAAGGTCTATGCATCTCTGGCAGTGGCTCAATTCGCAATGTGCATCAAGGTATTCCTTCATCAATTTTGAGGGAGAAGACTGATAACAAGTTATTAACTAAGGAAAGTCTCAGCAATAATCCAGCAAATAATGGAACAGCGTTAGAAGCTGTTACAGGGCAGAAGGGAGGGTGTAAGAATTCCGTCCATCTCAAGGAGCATCAGGTTATTTCCACTTCCAACCCGTTCAATTCTTTATCTAATCTTCCTGATCAGGTGGAGGAACAAGCACAAGTATCTGAACTGTCCGAGAATCACTCGGGAAAGTTAAAAGAGCCAGCATGTAATAAAGCATCCGAAAATGATGCTGCAGATGGAAGGTGTTTGTTAAACAAAAATTCAAATTCAAATTTGAATGAAGAGTCTTGTTCGGGTACTGAGATAACTGAAGCGGCTGAGAAGGAAGATGGTTTAGAATGGAATATCTATTCTCAGAAGGGTAAGTGCAAGGGAAATTCAAAGCCCAGGCGATCTTCTCGGATTCCCTCTTAATCTCTCTCTTCCATTTAATTATGTTCTTTATGAAGATTGTTAGTTGGAATGTTAGAGGGATCAATAAGTCAGGGAGGAGAGCACAATTAAAAACAATTCTTCAACAGTCTCAATGTGACATAGCTGTCTTGGTGGAGACTAAAATAAAGCCGAAGAAGGCAGACATTTTCAAACAGAGCATTTGGCCTGATGCTAGTTTTATTCATTCAAATGACTATAGAGGCAGAATATGGATTCTTAGTGACTCGAAAAAATTTCATATCCAGAAGATTGATGAGTCTGATCAGCTCATCCATGTAACTGTCACTGATACAGCAACAGATTCAACTTTTTACCTCACTGCAGTCTATGCTTCGAATCTGAATTCTGAAAGGAAAATTCTTTGGCAGGATTTAATCCATTTATCAAGCAATGCCAATAATTATCCCTGGATGGTTCTAGGTGATTTTAATACTGTTCGATACCCTTCTGAGAAAATGGGAGGTAATCTTATACCAGTAGCCATCCTAGAAGACTTTAACAAAATGATCACTTCTTCTAAGCTTCAGGATATCAAAACAATTGGGAATTTATTCTCTTGGAGTAACTGTTCCCTGCCTCCAAACATGATAGTAGCCAGATTGGATAGATGCCTTATCAATGATTCTTGGTTATCCAGTTTTCAGGACTCTTATGCAGAATACACTACTGAAATTTTTTCAGACCACTCTCAATTAAGAATCTTTTCGGAAAAAGAAACAAGTCTGGGAAAAAGCCTTTCAGGTTCTTTAATATGTGGATTCAACATCCAACATTTACTTCAGTTGTTCAGCAGGTTTGGAATGAGGAAATTACTGGGACACCACAATTCATTTTCTGGGAGAAACTCCGAAGGCTGAAGCAAGCTCTAAAATCATGGAATTCTAACTGTTTTGGTAATATTGAGGATAATTTGAAGAAGGCTAGCAGAGATCTGGAAATTGTTCAGCAAGAATTGAAGAAAGACCCAATGAACTGCAATCTAATTATGAAGGAAAAAGAATGCAAGGAAGCTTACTTCAAAGTCATGCAGGATGAAGAATCTTATGCTAGACAGAAATCAAGACAGCAATGGTTAGCATTGGGTAACTCGAACACCAAATTTTTCTATGCTGCTCTCAGAGGAAGAAGGTCCACCAACTGCATAAGGAAATGCAGACTTCAGGATGGAAGCTTCACAAATAATATGGAAGAGGTGAGCAGACATGCAGTAAACTTCTTCTTCAATCTTCTCAATCAGCACAACTCCACTGGAAATTGGAACTTTAGCCCCAGACAAAAACTGAATGAAACAGAAGCAAATTTTCTTGGTTCTCCTGTTTCGGATGAAGAAATTAAGCAATCAGTTTTTAATGCACCAAAGGATAAGAGTCCAGGGCTAGATGGCTTCCCAGCTGAGTTCTATCAGGCTACTTGGACTATTATTGGAGATACTTGGACTATTATTGGAGAAGATGTCCTGAAGGCAGTCAAAGATTTTTTTAATTCTAAAAAAATCCTCAAACAGCTGAATTGTACCTTTATATCCCTTATACCAAAGCAAGAAGGTGCTGAATCATTTGAGCAGTACAGGCCTATATCACTTTGCAACTTCTATTATAAAATCATTTCGAAGGTCCTGGCAAATAGAATTCAAGTGATACTTCCTAAAATTATTAGTGACAACCAGTCAGCCTTCATTAAAGGGTGAAGCATACAACACAATATCATGTTGGCCAATGACATTATCAGAAATCTACACTCAAAAGCAAAGGGAAATTTTATATGTATGAAAGCTGACCTTAAGAGAGCATTTGATTCAGTTAACAGGAACTTTCTCTATTACTTGATGGAGAAGATGGGTTTTCCAGCCACTTGTATTCAATGGATTGCAAACTGTTTAGACACTCCTGCCTTTTCAGTTCTGATCAATGGAACTCCTCAAGGCTTTTTTAAGAGCAGGAATGGGATTAGACAAGGAGATCCATTATCTCCTTATCTTTTCACTATCATTATGGAAGGATTCTCAAACTTGATAGATGAGGAAGTTGCCAGAGGGAATATTAAATGTCCATCTGCAGGGGAATTAAAAATATCACATATAACATTTGCTGATGACCTGGTTTTATTCCTGAAGGATGACCCAAGAACTCTATCTCATGTGGGACCATTGCTTAAGAACTTTGCCACTATGTCAGGTCTCTCCCTGAATTCTGAGAAAAGCAAAGTTTATATAGGAGGTAATATTCAGAATAAAGACCATGTAATCAGTCAGCTTGGAGTATCAGCCGGGGAACTACCAGTTCCACATCTTGGTCTGCCCCTTCTCTCTAAAGCTGTCAAAAAAGGAAATTGCCTTCCTATTATTGAAAAAATCAAGAGAAGGATTGATGCTTGGAAAAATAGGCTTCTCTCAAGATCAGGAAGATTGGAGCTTATCAGGTCTGTCTTATCTTCATATTCAACTTATTGGGCAGCTGCTTTCTTGCTTCCAGCTAGCCTAATAGAGGAAATTGACAGCATTCTGAGGAACTTCAATTGGCATGGACACTCTTCAAATTCAGCTGTTCATATGATATCCTGGAAACAGATCTGCAAACCCAAGATCGAGGGAGGACTTGGAATAAAAAATTTGAAGGAATGGAACCAAGCTTGTATGTGTAAACTATTATGGGACATCCTACAGAAAAAACAGTCCATTTGGTACACTTGGGTTAAACAAAAGTATCTAGCCCATAAGAACATTTGGGATTTCAGAATTAAGCCTTACTACTCTGCCGCTTGGAAGGGAATTCTGTTGGCTAGGAACTGGATCAGAAGTCACATTAACTACAAAATAGCTAATGGCCTGGACATTAGCTTGTGGTATGATCCATGGTTGAATGGAGACAGCATTTTCCAATTGTATGGGGACCATATCAGACAAGACTTGGAGCTGGACAAGAACACAAAGGTTGCACAGTTTATTTCTGAAGGACACTGGAATCTCCCGACTGCCATCTCTTCAGAAATGGCAGAACTATGGGATCTTGTCAACCAAGTCCAGATTCATAATGCTGAATCAGATTCTATTGAATGGAAGAACAATGTTCAAATCTTAAAGGCTGGCATCATTTGGCAAGAGATAAGACTAAAAGGGCAGGCCTTCTATTATCATGATTGGGTATGGAAAAACCCAACTTCTCAAGCTGCATCACTCACCACCTGGCAAGCAGTCCTAAACAAACTGCCTACAGCCGACAACCTGCAGAAGAAGGGACTTAATCTTCCAAGCATGTGCCCACTTTGTAAACAGGGAAGGGATGAGCTCAGCCATATCTTTTTTGACTGCTCTTACAGCAAATGGATTTGGAAAGAAATCCTAGACAGATTCGACTTACATAGACAGCCGAACAATGAATTGCACCAAGAACTGAACCAGTTGCAGGTCCAATTCCAGATTTCAGATCAACTACTAAAATTTGTCCGAATTCTTCTCCGAATAGCAATATGGAAAATCTGGAAAGAAAGGTGTATGAGAATTTTTGAGGATTGTACTAGCTCTAAAACAAGTCTTCTCATCAATATTATTGAAGATGCAAGAAGATGCATGGAAATGCAAAGGCAAAAGAGGCTAACAACAAGGGAAAAAAGAATTTTTAATAGATTTCTACTTATTCCTCATTAAGCTTTGAGTCCACATCCTGTGTGGTCCTTAGCTTTTCCATCTGCTTGGCAGAATTCTGATGTACAGTTCTTTAATACAAATACCATATTACTTACCAAAAAAAAAAAGAGAATCAGAAAGGAATTAATTGTCCTTACCTTTTGGGGGTGCGTGTGTATTTATATCATCATAATTGTGCAGACTGACTGAGTTTGATGGCTGCGATCACCAGAGGACGTTTCCCCATTGGGCTTCACGAAGAGTTGGGTTGTGGGTCCTGCCCAGAGGGCCTGCTGAGAAGTTGGGCCTACCATGGTGGCCCAGTTTGAGAAGTGGGTCCCACATCAAGCCCCACACGGAGCGTGTAGAACAAGGACGAGCTCGGCTGTGAACATGTCTTGCCACTGAGGACAAGAACTTCTGAAGGTGCCGGTGAAGACTAAGAAAAAGATATTCCTGAGAATTAATTATTGTATCGATTGCCTTAAAATTTCTCGAGTGTGAAATTACCAAAATAGCCTTGATGACAATTTGATCTCATCACAGGCCCTTCACTTTCGTTTCAAGTCGGGTAATGACCCGAAGACAAAATGACAGCACAATTAATGCTGAGATGCCACTTGTCACTTCTTGGTTGGTCTACGCCATCATTGTGAGAGTTAACGGTGGCTAACTCGAGGTTGTCACATTGTAATGATTACCCCAGGTTCTATTAATATGGTGGTAGGCCCCTTGAGGGCCCTCATTTGAGCCGAGCGGGACCGCGAATTTTTGACTAAGTGGCAGCATCCAGCATCTTCTTGTCTTCTCAGTTGTGGTCATGGCTTTGTGGAATCCTCGGCCACCCAATCTCGGATAGCCCTCCCGTGCAAGTTCATCATGCTTACTGTCACCGTCTCTTTTTATTTTGGTTATTCTCATGACTAGCCGGCTTTGGCGGACCGAGATGTGGAGATCATCCCGAGCAGTTTGGAAGATGACCATCCTACCTTGATTGCCACTGTCCCTTTCCGACAACGAAATCCCACAACAGTCGAGGTCACCTCAGGCCAAGCTGAGGAAGAGAGTGAGAGCTTGGAGAATGACACCGAGGTGGAGATGGCAATGTGGGAGGGGAAGAGGCCTAGGAGGACAATAATGCTGTGGAGTCAGAAGGTGAGGTTTAGGAGGGAGAGGATGAAGTAGAGGAGGAAGATGCCGAGCAGGTCAGTGGAGCCTCCAGCTCAGGAAGGAGACGGACCGAGAAGGTAGATGAGGCTGGGTCCACACTTTCCATGGCGGATGTCAAGGATACCTGCTGAAAAATAAAGTTGATTGGGAGATGGAAGCTTTTGTTATCAGGCATGCAGGCCAAGCTCAAGATAGGATATAGAACTTGGTCTGCATTTGTGTAGATATGCTCTGAGCAGAGTTTATGTTTTCTGTCAACCCATTCATAGTTTTGCTACTCTGCTTTTATGGAGTGCTACCATCTCAGCTCGTCCCCATTGCTTGGCAGGTAATTATTGGCTTTATTCTTGCTAATTATTTTGCACAGTTGCTGCCGAGCCTGACAGTTTTTCGATGTTGCTACCGTTTGAAGAGATACTCGTGAAATCGAGGGTTGAGACTGGCTATATTTTGCTGCTCAAAAGGGGATGTCAATTATTAGAAAGACCTTCCTCGATTCATAATTGGAAGAGTTTATTTCTCTTTGTTTCCCATAAGGGCGGTTGGCCGTTCCCTACTCATTGGACGGTCATGAATGCTGCCAAGAATGGCCCGTCGAGCACCACTCAAGAAGAAAGAACCATGGCTGCTACCCTCGTCAATGCAGAGCTGGTTGACATGACGTCATTGACGGAGTCCTTATTCTGAGATGCGGGGAGATTTCCATCTGAGCTTACCTTTCTAGGGTGTCTTTTAGCTTGGTTTTAACTTTTCTATTTGCTCAGCCATGCCTACTGAGAAAAGGCACATTAAGGTTGACTTTGCTCCATGGGAGGAATGTTTACTAAGGGGCCGTCAATAGTAGGTTCTTCCTCAAGGGTCGAGAAACATCCAAGGGTTGCGGGCGACGTGAAAACCGTCGACCAGGGTCAAGTTCAAGGATCTCGGGATCATGTGTAGAGACCTCCTTCCATTCCGATTCAATGCTATGTGCCTTCTCAAATTCGTTCTTGCTATACTCCTGTTGGTCACAGAATATTCTTTTAAAGAATTAGGTTTCTATAATTTTCTCACTGAGCCTTTTGATGAAAAGTGAAAATTTATAAAGATGCACATATAGGGGTTGTATGAATGGCCTGTGCAAGGTTTATTCCGTGGATGCACGTCATATCAGACGATTTGGGTTCGAGTGTTGGATCTTTTCCACTGACCGCAGTCAGTGTTAATTTACACCGGCATAACGTTCGAACACCCTTGATTAACTGTCAAATAAATCTTAAGGTTCTTTGCATAGGTTCTGACATTGAGGGTAGATTCACTTGCATGGCTCATAATTACATCTCATTCACCACCGAAAGATTTATAGAACTGGGGTTATGTCAAAGGCCTTACTAGGTTTAGGCAAAAACCCAATAATTTGGGAGTATGAATGCAACTTTGCAGAAGCCGTAGGCGTTTTCGAAGTGTCGGGAGTTTTTTTGGACTTCAGGGATATTTTGGTAATTTTTGATTTTCAGGGACATTTTGATTTACCAAGCCAGGGGATTTTCTGTAATTTTTCGGGTTGGAGGGAGACTGTTGTGTAATCTCTGACTTCCAAGGGCACTGAGGCAATTTCTGAAAGGTTACGAGGTTGTTTTGGTAATTTTATCATATCCGAGGCGGACTTAGGTTTAAGATGACACTTAGGTGCAAGGCTGAGCTAGCAAGATCCCTAAGTGAAAGAGCAACAATGGGCTTCATAGAAGGCGCATGCGTGTTGATGCTCAAAAGAGGGACATATATGCAATTTTCTAAAAGTCAGGACTTATCTGCAATTTTCCTGAGCATACACATGAGAGAAGGCAACTAAGTGCACTCATGATTCATGTAAGTAATTACAAGAGTTGTTGACGAATTGTCGGCTGTACACAAGAGGTCTCCGCCCTGATGTGGGACATGAGGGCATAGCCACAATTACGAAAAGTGGCAAGATAGAACTGCAGTTTATAAGACTTGGGTTTTTTTGCAATTCTCGGAGGGGCATTTCTGTAATTCTTAGTTATCTGGAGGAATTACGTAGTTTGGTTGTCCAGAATGCATGAAAAATTACAGACAGCCTCTAAGGACATAAATGTAAGACCCGAGGTATTTATAAAACATACCCTTGATGGGCCTTTACAAACAAACACAAATGAACTCTGGAGTGTTCTTCCTCTCTAATTGCTTCCTTTGCTTCGTCGTGTGTCTCTTCGTATGTGTCTATATGTATGTATGTTTGTATATGTCTCTCCTCCTTAGAACCAGGGGGTATTTATAGAAGGTGGGAAACTCACTTTGACAAAAAGAGGGGTTTTTGGATCCCATTCGAATAGAAAAGACATTTTTTGGACCCCACCTTGATAGAAAAGGCCAAATTTGGACCTTCAGTTGTCAAGGTGGGTCTTCCACTTTTTTTCTTTTTTTGCACGGCCCATTTGGACCCGATGGGGCCCGAGCGGGGTTAACAGACCCCGGTGGGGTCTATTTGACCATGTTGGGCCCAACGGGTTCAAATGGAGACCTTGGCCTGGACTCGGGCGGGGTCAACAGACCCCGGTGGGGTCCTGTTTGACCCCGCTGGGGCCGACAGGGTCCAGTGGACCAGTACGTGACCCCAGGCAGGGTCAATCATACCCGTCGGGGTCTGTTTGACCCCACTCGGGTCCAGCGGGGTCTGTTGGGCCTCGCGCAGGACCCAGCAGGGTCAACAGACCCTGTTGGGGTCTGCTTGACCCTACTGGGTCCCAACGGGGTCAACCAGACCCGCGAAGGTCCCAAGGGGGGTCAAAAAGTCCCGGGCGGCCTCTTTTCTGCTCCAATGGGGTTCTCCTATCGGTTCCTCCTTCTTGAACCCTGCTCTGGCCCGCTTTCTTGCCCTTGCTTGCAGCGGGATGCGTGGAGAGGAATACGGGAGGTCTTTGGCATTTGTTTGTGTTAGTTTTGTGCCGTCGACGACAAGGAGGGGGCGTGCTTCCATCTAGACCGCGTGATACATGGCGTTCGGTCTCTTCTACGAGTGCACGTAAGAATCTTCTTCATCTTTCTTTGCTACGACACACTTCATGGCTGAGCATGATCAGGTCAATGGACCCCGGTGTCGTGGAGATACTTCACGGCACGACGGTGTCAGCTTGAAGCCGTGCTGCGCCCGTTGATTAATCATGAGGGCAGCTCCTCGAAAATACTTCAAGAAAGTTTGGGGTGCAATAACTCGCAAATAGTTTCGTGGCCGAGAACTCCAATCTTGACCTTCTAGGGATTGCTCGTGAGCTTGTTTGAGGGGTCTGTTTGCCAGATATTGAGAAATCATTGGACGACCTCTTGACTATTGACCTCATTGGCGGGGCTTGCCGAGATGCAATCATGGCGGCCTGCCATTTGCATGTTTTGGACCATTGCCTTGATTAAGTGCATTGCCATATGAACAAGGCTTGAGAAGAGAGCCATTAGGCGAAGTAGGAGTGTGCCAAGTGCAAGGAGTAGGTCGGTACCTTGACATCTCAAATCGTGGAGTTGACTGAGAAGACTAGGAACCTTGAGGTGTCGAACAAGAAGTTGGAAGTGGTCGTTAGGTCAGTGAGGGAGGACACCGTGAAAGAGTGTAAGGGTTGGCTGCATTTGATGCTGACATAAGTGTGTATGGGTCTGACTTTTTTGATCTGGGTTTGCGGCCTGCAAAAAGACTGCTCAAGAGGCTAACTCGAGTCTCGAGTTGTCAGCCATTGAGCTTACGGACGAGCTATTGGCTAACCTCGCCACTGAAGTAGAAGCCGAAGAAGCAGCGGCCGGCAGCAACTGGGTTGCCATTTGAAAATCCATCAGCAAACAATTCGAGTAGCCATGATGTCCTCTCTCTTGACTGGTCGGATATTTTTTGGGATTTAAATCCGACCTATGACTTTGATGTAACTTTCTGGAGGTAATAGACAAACTTTTCAGCATTTACTTCTTACCTCATTGGGATCGACTTGAATAATCGAGCACTCGCCATGCAAACTGTGCGTTTACACGATCATGTATTTTAAGCAGAAAAATTTATCGCAGAGTTAGAGTAATTAATAACCTTGCTTGCGGGTGAGCAACCAAGGTGAACTTCTGGTCTATGCTAAGATTTTTGCAGCATTCTCTAAAATATGAGCTGTCGAATTACCAATATTTCTTGACAGACCAAACCTGCAGATAACAGACTTCTAGACAAAGTCCCAAGTCTTCTTGTTGGTCATTTTTGCCAGGGTCTCAGTCTCGACCCCTGTTGTGAAGTAGACTACTTCTGAGTAAGAACTTCCTTTGTCTAGTGGATGGTGGGAATGGTCCAACAATATCCATCCCCCATTGAGCAAAGGGACATGGGCTACTGTTGAACCGTAAATTTTTCAAAAAAAAAGGGTAGACCCCTCCTGGGCCAGGCAACACCGGAGGGGACACCCTCCGGTACCAGTGGACCGGAGGGGGGACCCCCTCCGGTTCTGCAACAGACCGGAGGGAACCCCCTCTGGTACAGTACAACTGGAGGGCCCCCCCCACCGGTCTTCATTTGTTTGCCCTGAAAAAGAAAAAAAGGAAGAACTGAAAGACAAAAAGAAAGAAAAAGGGATGGGAGGGAGACCCCCTCCCGTCACTGCACAACCAGAGGGGGCCCCTTGTGTCTCTGCGCAGTAGATAGGAAATCAAAAAAAAAAAATGAGGAGGTTTGACTGCTGAACTTCCACTGGAGGGGGTGGGGGAAGTTTGAACCGGAGGCATCATGCCTCCGGTTCACTGTGCATCAGCTATAAAAGGAATGGTAGGCAGAGGATGGATGAGGGGTTGGAGAGCTTCTCCGGAGGCCCAAGGGAGATGCGTTGCAGCGCACTCCCGTACAGCAAGGGAGCAGAGCAACAGCAGGTGCAGTCTTGGGCACATGCGTGCAGGCCTGCAGCAGATAAGGAGGAAGAGGGAAGGGATGTGGTCACCACATTTGAGTCCTCCCCGGGAGTTCTGGTCATCTCTTTTGAGAATAGTGATCCTAAGAGGTCTCTCACCTCTTGCTAATCATCAAAGACTGATAAAAAATGGGCTTGTTTCATTCAAAAGCAAAATCAAATGGGCTTACAAATTGAACAAAAATGATTGGGCTTATTGCATTCAAAGTCATTCAATGGTAAAATCAAGATGGCCTTACAAACTAAACATAAGTGATTGCAAGTCTTAGAAATTATCAAGGTTTCAAAAACTTTGATGGAAAACACTGGAAAGGTGAAAAATTACAGAAATATCCTCCGATGGCAGGAAAATTACAGAAATAACCCCGAAGGTGAAAAATTATAGAAATATCCTCCGATGGTGGGAAAATTTCAGAAATACCCTTGAAGGTGAAAAATTATAGAAATATCCTCCGATGGCGGAAAAATTTCAGAAATACCTTCGAAGGTGAAAAATTATAGAAATATCCTCCGATGGCGGAAAAATTGCAGAAATACCCCCGGAGGGTGAAAATTGCATAAATACCCCCGACGGTGGGAAAATTGCATAAATACCCCCGAGGGTAGAAAATTTGTTGAAATACCCCAGAGGGGGGGGGAAATTTCAGAAATACTCCCGATAGTGGGAAAATTATAGAAATATCCCCGGTGGCAGAAAAATTACGGAAATATCCCAGTGGTCAGAAAATTATAGAAATACCCCCGGTGGTAGAAAATTATAGAGATACCCCGATGGTTAGACAATTACAGAAATACCCTGATGATGGAAAAATTACAAAAATACCCCCAATGGTGGGAAAATGCAAAAGACTTGAAACATAAGAAAATTGTAGAAATACCACATTTGTGGGAAAGTTGCATGAAAGTCATTGTTCAGTTTAGAAATTGCACAAGTTCACGGTTTGTCTCAAAATCACTAAAGAATGCTCTTATTCCAGTTGGCGCCGTTTGCACGACTCGGTGGAGCGAGACCACGCCTCTTTCTTGAAGCGGTGTGCACTCTCTTGAGTTCGGCTTATGGCTAACCATCAAAGTCCATGTATTCATTTCATAGCCAAGAGCTATCATGTCCGGAAACTCAGAAATTGATGAAATTGTAAATAAACCCTGAAAGGTCAAGAAAACTTGTACTCGGAATATCCAAGAAGTCGAATGACGGGGTTATTTTCGAGAAGTCATGAAATGAAGACGAGGAATGTCTAAGAAGTCGTATGACAGGGATATTTTTGAGAAGTCATGAAATGAAGACGAGAAATACCCAAGAAGTCAAATGATAGGGTTATTTCCGAGAAATCAAGAAATGAAGATGAGGAATGCCTAAGAAGTCAAACGATAGGGCGATCTCCAAAAAAGTCAAGAAATGGCAGATATGATAGGGCGATCTCCAAAAAAGTCAAGAAATGAAGACGAGGAATGTCCAAGAAGTCGTATGACAGGATATTTCCGAGAAGTCATGAAATGAAGACGAGAAATTCCCAAGAAGTCAAATGACATGGTTATTTCCGAGAAATCAAGAAATGAAGATGAGGAATGCCCAATAAGTCAAACGATAGGGCAATCTCCAAAAAAGTCAAGAAATGACAGATATGCCCAGAAAGTCAAGAAGTGACGGGGCTATCTCCAAGAAGTCAAGAAATGGCAAATATGTCCAGGAAGTCAAGAAGTGACGGGGCTATCTCCAAGAAAGTAAGAAATTGCAAGAATATCCCAAAGTATGGGAAAATTGCAGAAATACTCTGATGGGGGAATTACAAGTATATCCCGTCTCAGGCGTGAATGTCCTTATGGACACCAAGCCAACTTAAGAGTCCAATCACAATTAAAAGAGTGATTATGACTATGAAGCAACTTCGAGGGACCGACAATGACCATCTTGGCGATCCAACGGTCCTCGTGATGGAATTCAAATTCAATCGTCCGGTCAGGGGACAAAAGTAAATACAACAATCCGAGCAGGACGAAAGCAAATTCAAAGATCCAAATGCAGATTGAAACAAATTCAAAGGCTCTGGTTGCGATCGGATGTTATCCTGAAGACCCGATTACACAATCGGGACTATATGTAAAGGTCTTGAAAGACCGATCGTAATTCAAATCACATATGTTCAAAGAAATAAAGTCTTCAAAGTTTCTTTGCAAGAGTATGAACCCGTAATGGGAGATCATCAAGATCATTTATGTCACTACGAATAGAGGCAAAATGCATTCTTTGACAGTTAATCAAAGGTGTTCGGACTTGTTCCGATGTAAATTAACACCGACTCTGGTTGGTGGGGAAAAGTCCTGTGCACGAACCTTAAATCGTTTGATAAATCTAAAACATGAAATAAAGAAATGCAAATAACATGCTGATGATACCCAAAACCGCCCAAATTTTAATTCATCGTCAGCGTGCCCGCATTTTTATTTATTTTTTGCGTGTAAACAACTACCTATATTGCTCAGCTTGGCTGTTGGGATTCTCTGCACTTTGCCATATCTTTGACACTTGTCACATTTCTACACATAGTCCTCGGCATCTTTGAAGTATTGTTGGCCACCAGTTTCCATGTCGAAGGATTTTGCGGGCTTGGACCCGACAACCAATATGACTGTCACAGATTTCTTCATGTATGTCTGGTATTGCATTGGCCTCTTTAGGTCATAGACATTTGTGATACGGATACGGGAATGCTTTCCTATACAGCAGCTCCCCAATCATTGTGAGCTCTTCATCTGGCTTGACGAGCTTCCTTTCGTAGTGGTTCAGTATATGACCTCGGCGGATGAGTTCTTGGATTTCAAATCGAAGGTGTCGGTACTCATTTATGGTATGCCCATGGCCCGATGAAACTCATAGTACTTGTTCTTGTTTCTTATGTTGTCACTAGTCTTCATCTTCTTGGGCCAGCGGAAGAAGTCTTGGCACGCGATCTCCATAAGGATTTGACTAGGAGGGACCAAGAAGCGGGGAATTCTGGTCTCGATCATCTTGGCGCTTGGGCCTTTTGTCTTCTCTCAGGCACTTTTCTTCTCCAGGACAATTCTCGGATTTTCTCTTCTCGGCCATGAATGGAGTGGCCGCCATCACAGTTTCTTGCTGAACTTACTTCCGAGTTCAGGCCATGAGCTCAAGGAGGGTTGTAGGTGGCTTACGAGCCAGTGACCCCTTAAGACCGAGGTCAATAGTTTCCATCATCATGGCTTGCACAGCCGTGGACACATCTAGTAGGGCGATCTGCAGAGCTTCAACTTGAAATCGGTTGGCATAATCATGTAACTTCTTGCCGGCCTCCTACTTCACGGCCTATAAACTAGCCAAGGTCTTCATGTGTCTGGCACTATGGTAGAATCTGTCCACAAACAGTTGTCAGAGCTAAGCAAAACTCTTGATAGATTTCAGAAGCAATGACTTGAACTAGTGCATTGCTCCAAGGTTGAGGGTCAACCGGAATGCTCGGCATTTTAGGACATTCGAGGCACCCATGATTCAGAGTTGACTTTCAAATTGATTCAGGTGAAGAATAGGATCAGTGGTGCCATTATATCGGTGGATGATTGGCATTTAGAGCTTCGGAGGAATGGAAGCCGACATCATTTCCTTCAAGAATGGTGAGTTATCGAGCAGTGTCTTCACCGTTGGAGGCTTTTTCTTCTGGAGGTTCTCTTCCATACTCTTTCTCTATTTAGCCAAATCCCTTTCATATTGCGGAGGGTACGCCGGCCAAGTCTGCAATGAATTGTGGGGCTCTTTCTGAGTTGGTGAAGTACTAGAAGAGGCCCCGAGATTGGCTGGCTCTGTTGGTGCCGCCGGATGAGCTTGCACATTCTCGGCTTATGGGTTCATAGAACCCATCTCTCCTTGTTGCTGCTGTTGTTGTGTCTGTTGTGTCTGAGGTGTTGGTTGGTGGATTTTCATTTGAGGGCTCGGATTTGAGATCTGAGTTACCAATGTTTTGAACTTTTGTGCCATTGATTGGAACTGCTTGTTTGATAGTTGAGTAATCTCCTCAGCCTGTTCTAGGACTACGGGTGGAAGAGCATTTGAGATGGTGGTGTTATCTCCCTCTTCTGTGGTTCAGAGTCTGCTTGATGGAGCCATGACATCTCGTCCAAAAAAATTTAAGGCAGGGAGTGGATGAGGACTACCAAGAACCCCGATCGAAGGGATAGATCGGATGAAGTATGAGAACTCAAGTCGTGAAGCTGACTTGAATTAAGTGGATGATGAGCCGAGAAGGGATCCTCGATTCTCTGTCTTGCCTTAGCTCTCAGCTTGCAACAAAGTGAGAAGGTCATCCAAAGCCCCTTGGAGTTCTCGGGGATGGGGGGATAATCCTTTGACGGTCAAGTTAGCCTAGCCAAAAATAGCACAATGGAAATTACGTAGAATCAGAAAGGAATTAATTGTCTTTACCTTTTAGGGGTGCATGCGTATTTTTGCTAGTTTGACAAGTGCAATCATCGGAGGACACGTCCCCATCAGGCTTCTTGAAGAGCTAGGTTGTGGGGGATGCCTGGGGGCTTGCCAAGAAGCTGGGCCTACCAAGTGGCCCCACTCTGAGAAGTGGGTCCTACATCAAGCCCTACAAGAGAGGTGTAGAACAAGGACGAGGTTGGTTGTGAACTCGCCTTGCCAGCGAGGACGAGAACTTACATAGGTGCTGGTGAAGACCGAGAAAAAGATTTTCCTCAGAATTAATCTTTGTATGAATGGCCTTAAAATTTCTTGAGGGTGACCAAAATATCCTTGATGACAATTCGACCTCATGAAGAGGTATGTATATGCCATTAGATGCATAAAACTCAGAGTCAACATCTCCAATCTCAAAACCCTAATACTAGTTGACTGGAGCAAAATATGTGGAATCAACTAAACACCCATTTCGAGATACAAGGCTTCTTTTAGCATCCTAACCCCATTTGTAACGCACTTGGAATGTTTAACACACATATATAGGACATTAGAAAGAACAAGGGCAAAAGGAAAATTAGAACTAGGTTAGTAACGCAGTTAACCTGCACTGGCAATTTATTGGGTTTTGGGTTTGTGAGACACGGAATATTTTCACGTGGGAAAAATAAATGTTCTTTTTGAAAAGAGACATTCCTCTGCATAGAGAGGTTTATTCCGTGGGTGCGCATAGTATCAGACGATTTGGATTTGGGTTCGGGTGCTGGACCTCTCCCCACTGACCGGAGTCGGTGTTGATTTACATCGGCCTAACGTCCGAACACCTTTGTTTGACTGTCAAAGAAGTCCCCAAAATCCTCTCCATAGGCTCAGATGTTAAGGGTACCCTCACTTAGGGAGCTTTCCATTCATTCACCACCAACAAGTAGACAAGGTTAGGGCTAAGTCTAGGCAAAACCCTAAGATTTGGGAATAGAAGCGCAAATATGCGGAAGCCATAGGTATTTTTGAAGTAGAGAGGAGTTTTCTGGACTTCGAGGGTATTTCGATAATTTTATCACTTCAGGGATATTTTAGTAATATCATCAGGCCAGGGGTGTTTCTGAAATTTCTGGGTTGGAATGGAAGTAGGATCGGGTCCCTTACTCCCCAAGGCGCTGAGGCTCTTTCTGGAGGATTTTAGGGGCTGCTAGGTCATTTCTAGGTCACAGGGGTATTTTGGTAATTTACCGTACCCTACACAGACCTAGGGTTGGGATGACCTCTGAGTGTCGGGTTGAGCTGACAACATCTCTGGGTTGAAGGAGTGACACTGGCTTCATAAAAGACTCAGGTGTGTCAGGTTCGCCAAAGAAGGGGCATATGCACAATTTTATAAAAGTCGGGGTTTTCTTATAATTTTTTTTCGAGGACATACAAAACACATGCTGAGTGCTTTTGTATTCCAAATGAGTACAAAGGTTGTCGGCGAGTTGTCGACTGTACAGAGTTCCGCGTTGGAGCGGGAGATAGGGGCGTAGCCCCAATTACAAAAGATGCAGGGTATAACTGTAAATTACTTACAAACATGGCCCGCTGAGGGGCATAAACGTAAATATACCCCGTAGGGACATAAGTACAAGACCCGGGGACATACCCCACGCGGGCCGAAACAAACGAACAAAAAGTTCTAAATGCTGGATGCTCCGAGTGTGCTCGTACGTAATGTCCAATCTCTCTCCTTATTTTTACAAAAATTACGGGGTATAACTGCAAAGAACATGACATTTTTGTTTCTCGGGCCCCGGGAAGGACGTTTTTGTAATTCTCTTATTATATGGGTAGAACTACATATTTGTCGCCCTGGGACGTAGAAACTTACAACATGACCCACTGAGGGGCGAAATTATAAAAATACCCTCATAGGGGCATATGCACAAGACCCGGGGACTTACCTCTCGCGGGTCAAAACAGCGAACAAATGAACGAAATGCTCCAAGACAATGCTCCGTAGGTTGTAGCTTGTGTCTAGATCTCTTCTTCTGGACCTCCGGGGGTCTATTTATAGAAGTGGGGAACCTCCCCGGGAGTGTTCGATCCCGTACGGGTCCAACGGGATGAAAATGACCCCGGGGAGGTCACATTTTCAAATTTTTTAGTACGTGCGCGGGAGAATGGGACCTCCCCGGGGTGGGAGGTCCTCGGGACGGTCCGGGACCTCCCCGGGGTCGCCGACCCCGGGGGGGGGGGGACCTGCCTGAGGTGGCGGACCCCGGGGGGGGGGGACCTCCCTGGGGTCGCGACCCCCCGGGGAGGACTTGCGCGGGGTCGCGGACCCCGGGTGGGTCCCGCCCGGGGTCACGCGCCCCGGGGAGGACCTCCCCGGGGTCGCGGACCCCGGGTGGGTCCCCCCCGGGTCAGGTGGCCTCGGGCGGGTCCGCTCGCCCCGAGGCAGTCCCGCGCGGGACTGTCCGCCTCCGGGGTGGACTCGTCTGGGTGACGGCGACCCCGTACGGGTCCCCCCCGGCCCCGGACGGGTCTTCTCCTGCTGGATTATAATAAAAGGGGGGTCTCCCGGGCTTTGAAGCTTCGAGTTCTCGCCGTGTCTCATGGAGAATAGCGAGAAGGAGCGCCTCCTTGTTCGTTTGTCGTGTTCCTCGTGCCGTAGGCCGCTGCGGGAGGACGAGTTGTTGTCCGTGCTTCGTGATATACGTGCGAGGGACGTTGTGCTTGGTACATAGACCTTTTCCAGCATCTCCTTCGTTCTCGTAGAAGTTTCCCTTGCTCGTAGTTACACGTTCAAAGGATGGAGACTTAATCCCGTAGGGATTTTAATACAGCTACACGATCCTGACAATCATTGTGGCTTGAACTTGGCTTGTGGCCATCCCCCGAGGGGTTTAGATTGTAACCACACGTGGGCTATAAAGCCTTAAACTTAGGAATATCCGACGGGACGGCGATACGCCGAATAGAGGACCCCGTGTAGGAATATCCCATCGGATGGTGATACACCGTACCGAAATCTTGTCACAAGCGAAATCAATATCCCGAAATTTAAGATGATAAATTACGGGTGCAACAAATGCCCCCCACGGGACATACATCTAAGCCGGAGGCGGGGGCGGATGGCCCGTGCGTTCCACGGTGTTTTTTTTTTTGTCATTCTCCGGGTCGGGCTTTTAGGCACGCCAGAGTTTTGTGTGACTTTCCGTAGTCTTGTTGTTGCCCATATGCTGGTTTAACTGACAACGCTTTCTCTGCTCTTTGCTTTGCCGCTCTTGCAGACATGGCTCGTTCCAGACGGAGCGGAGGGACTTCCCAGAGGTCCAGGACCAACGGTGGTGATGATCATTATGTACGGAGGACGGACAGGCCTATGCCACCATTCCCTCATCGCAGCATCACTCCCGAGGACTTTGACGCGGTGGACCGCGGATTTACTTGGGTCGCTAAGGGTCCAATTGGGGAGACTACTACCACTGAGGGCGTTGTTGACGTCTGCAGGATCACGCAGAGGCTGGGATGCTACACTTATGATCGGTCAGGCGGCTACCCGCCTCACTTTCCACTGGACCGTCACCTTTTCCCTTTCATCCAGAGTTTCATACCACCTAGAGCAGAGACTGACGACCCCCGGCTTCCAGAGGAGAGGCGCCGCTTGGAGCAGGCCATATTGCTCGGACGGGATAGTATGCATGGCACCTGCAGTTTTTCTTATCCGAGCTTCCCAGAGGGTTTTGCGCGTCAGCGACAGTACCCTGACCAGAGGAGTCTTGGCTCCTACAGGGAGTTCGACAGTTTTACTGTGAGAGCGGCACCGTCTTCACCAGCCACTTGGCATCTGGCCGGGCACCACAGGGCCGCGGATATTATTCTTGATGGGATGTTTTTGACTCCCTCCGGCGCAGCCTGTGCGCATGATGATTACGATGCTGATTGCATGCTAGAGAGGATCTTGGCACAGAGGACCCCAAGCTGGTACGGGAAATGGGCCGTTGTTCCTTCCCATTGTTATCGTCGCGGCGCCACAGAGTGGCTGTGGGGTGTGCTGCTAGTTTACAGGACAGCACTTGATAGGGCAGGCATACGTCATGTAGTGACATCAGCTTTGTATTCTTATCCCTGTCACACCGGACTGGTCCAGGCTCTAGCTGAGAGATTTAACAGGCGCTGGAACACTTTCATGACTGCTGACGGGGAGACTTCACTAGACCTGTGGGCTTTCCACAGGATTTTTGGCCTCCCAGTTTGCGGACAACCATATGAGGAGATATGCCTGGATGATCTACATCTGAGTGCTTCTGATGGAGCATGCCGATACTTCATGCCCTACTGCTTCAGGTACCTGATGAAGACTTGGAGGGACTTGGCCCTCGTGGGCAAGAAGAAAACTGCACAGACGCCGAGGGTGACTTTGAATGCATGGGTCACACATTTCTACAGCGGTCCTTATTGTTTCTACGAGGAGTTTGTTACCTCGGGGATGTCTTGGGAGCAGTGCCGCGAGGTCGAGCTCCGCTTTGCTTCACACACTCGTCATTTACCCGCCCTGACACGGGGGTGGAATTCGAGGGGACTGCTGCCGCTGACTTACCTGGCAGCCTACCTGGTCTACTGGCTGGCCAACTTTGTGACCCCTCATGGAGAGGAGGGGATTTTGCGGGCAGAGGTGATCTACCCAGCTTGTTTACTGGCTTGCGGGCGCAGGCTCGCCATTGCTCCAGCTGCGCTGGCGAATATCTTTCATAGCCTTGGGGCCTTGACTTCGCACTCATCTCCTAGAGATAAGCATATCTTGATGCCCACCCACTATCTGAGTGCATGGGCCGGCCTGTTGTTGCCAGAGTTGTCACAGAGGACACCGGTGGATAATCCAGCTGCGCCCCTACTTTTTGCTTTTGCTGGTCATCCGGACCAGGACTCAGTTTTGCAGTTTGCCAGCGCTCGTCGTACCTTGTCCTTCCTCCATACTAGGAGGGATGAGAGTCTGAAGTTTGACCACAACTCTCGCTCGTTCCGTCCATACACAGAGTGGGAGGGTGACACCGTTGTTTGCAGGCTATCCTCCTGGGCTCTACCTTCCGACCATACATTGGTCGATTGGGTTATTTGTATTCGGCCGAGCGTTTTGGTTTACCGCCGCTTCAGTATGGCAGTGCTTGAGCCATATTACCCGCATAGATTCGCCAGGAATTTTGGGTACGACCAGGCGATACCTCAGCATGCAGATTTTCCCTTTGCAGTTCGGCAGTACCGGCAGAGGGACATCCACCTGGTGGCGGCTTCATGGCATGACTTCCTCTCTCGAGAGGTGAAGGTGGAGTACCCCATTCCAGAGCAGACACGCAGAGGTTTCTTTGATATACACTATGCGCGCTGGTGGTTTAAACTCAGCAATGTTTTTAGGCAGCGAGCTGATGTTATTCGAGCTGCGGAGGAACGGCGCCTGAAGAAGGAGGATCTGCCTTGTCTGTTTCTGGATTCGGAGTTCATCAGACCTCACTTTTCTGGGGCCGCCAAGGTCATTCATGAGATTGAGAACCGTTGGAGGGAGGGCGGACTCTCGATTCCTGTTGAGAGGAGTCAGTACACCGGGGCTTTGAAGCCCTTGCGGAGTGCACCAGCTGCGGCTTCTTCTTCTAGGTCTGCCCGTCGGAGGGTAGACCCCGACCCTCTGGCCCTCTACTCCTGGTGGGAGGATCTGAAGATCTCTTGTGGTCTGAAGACCCAGTCCCAACTATCAGAAGCTGTTCCAGAGGGGGCATTAGGGGGCAGTGCCTTCACAGCTTGGAGGATCCACATCATGAATGCCGTGGGTTGCGCGGGTCCCCTGGAGTACATCTCAGATTTGGAGGTGGCTACCACCCCCAATGCCATCTGGACCATTGTGAGTAAGGTTGCTCGGGTCCTTGGCTTGAAGACCGAGTAGATCATCTTGAAGCCTGAGAGGCTTATTGGGGATCCAGGTATACGCTGACTTATTTAACCCTGTCTCCTTTTGCTCTGCAATTTAAGATGCTGATTTCATGCAATCTTTTTTTACTTGCCGGACATGTTACTGGCTCAGAGGCTCGTGGCCGTGGGAAGAGGCCACGGACTGATATCCAGGAGGGTGATCCGCGGCCTACCATTCGCCCGCGTCCTGAGGAGGGGTCTCCTACTCCGGCTGAGATCCCAAGTAAGAATGGGGAATGTTTGTTTCCAATCAGTATTGCAACATGTTTTGAAAATGTTGTAATCTGACTGTTATTTCCCCTTGTTGCTGCAGCTCCTCCTGAGGCTATGCCTACCACGAGCTTTTCTCCTCGCCCCGGAAATGTGTTCACAGAGGCGGGGTTGGAGATGGACGAGTCCATTCCCGACATCAGCGTGGATATTGACGGGTTGGACTTCCTCGCAGATGACTACATGCCTGTGACCGGCGACTCCCCCGCACTTGATATAGGCGGGAGCTCTGTTGCTCCGGAGGCAGGTTAGTGTCTTGCATGTTTAACCTTTCCTTGTTCCCCCTTCAAATAGATGAAGTATGTGCTTCAGCTAATATAGCATTGCACGTTGCAGGGACTTCTCGAGCTCAGACCTCTCTCCCTGTCGTTGGAGGGGGGGAGAGGTCTTCTGGCGTCGAGGAGACTTCTTCGCCGTCCGCTTCTTCAGGAGGGAGAGGCTCTAGCACCTCATCAAGGACAGGGACTTCCAGCACCTCCTCTAGCGGGAGTTCTTCTTCTTCTTCTTCAAGTTCTTCTGAAGAAGGCGAAATCAGGATGAGCCCGGGTGACTTAAGATCCCCGCTTTTCTTTCTGTACGTGTAATAATGAGCTTATCTAACTTGTTTTGCTCATTGTCATGCAGCTACTCAGACGACCCCTGTTTGGACGAGCTTTCTAAGCTCATAGAGGTCGGCTCTTCTGCTGACTTGCCAGCTTTTGATGAAAGGGTTGGGATTCCGACTACAGAGGTTGCAATCCCTGGCAAGGAGGCATCGTCCCTAGGCATGGGACCAGCGGCAGGTACTACCGATGTTGCAGAGTCTAGCCGGGTGCGGACTTTAGGTATGCACAAAGATACTCTGTACATCATTCCAGCCACACATACTGCTGCATATTAACATCCTGAGATGCTTCTGTTTTGAAACAACTGGCGATCATCAAGAGGAGGGCAGCCTCCCTCGGTCCACAGAGATAGACTAGACACCAGGCTCATTTCATATGCCATCTGAAGAGCAAGGCACCACCGACGAGGTCGCGGCCTTCACTGATTCGGCAGCGAAAGGTATGTTGTTGTCAAATTAAGGAATTTTGTCATTCATCCAACAAGACTCCTTTCATTTATGATATTGATCATCATTTGACATGTGGATGCCTTCTTTCAGCTGTCTCTCCTTCCATGGAGCCAACGACAGAGGTTGACCCCGCTGTAATTGAAGAGGAGGCACCTATGCAGGCTGGTATGTCTTCCTTAAATATGAAGTGCTCATTCTGGTTTTTGGTATGACCGGAGTACGAAGACTTTCCATTCCTTACCTTCTTTGCAGAGAGGTCGGCGACGCCTATACCATCCACATAGCAGGGACCAACACTTGTTGATAGTTGCCCCCCAGTTCCTAGGGAGGGATCTCCTCGTGGGCCCAATCCGGCGAGTGAGACTGCTTCAGGTAAGAGTCCTTGAAGTTTGCACTCTTGGAGTCTTACCCTGGTGATGTTATTGTGGTGATACACTCACAATTCCCCCCCTTTTTTTTTAAACAGGGTCCGTAGAAGGGGCAGGCGTGGCACCCATGGATTTCCTTGCCCTTGGAGTTGAGTGGCCAGACGCTCCTGCACTTGGGACGGCGTTACATGTAGCCATAGCTAACCAGCTCTTGTAGGGTCTTGATCAGTTGATCCGGGCTGATCCACTGCCCTCCGTGGAGGCTTTGAGGGCCGATCTGGAGGTGTTCACCAGGAGCTACCACGGATTGAGTCTTCCCCGGGATGCATGGGCCGCGAAACTGGAGGGCTTATGGAGCGAGTTTGCTCGCCTCCATCTTGCACAGGAGCAGAGACAGAGAGCCCAGCTACAGATCCAGGAGCAGGAGGAGCAGCTGCGTGAGCTTCGAGCGGCCCAGGCGGAGACTGACCTCCACCTCGAGAGCATCGAGGGACGTAGCCGGAGGGTTTCTCTTCGAGTGGAGGAGCTACAGAGAGAGCTTCAGGAGGCTGCTGAGGAGCGTCGTAGTGTCCAGGCTGAGGTGGAGACCTGCCGTCGCCGATCTGATGAGCTTCGGGGTGAGATCTTCCAGAGGGAGACTCGCCTTGCAGAGTTGCGAGGGGACGAGCGCCGTGGTTGACGAGCTCTGGCACTTTCTTGTACATAGGGCCCTTGCGCCCCTTTTTTTGTTTGAGTTATTCCCAAGGGCTTGTCTCGGGCTCCCTTGATGACATTAGTGAATAAAGGACAGAGCTTAGCATAGCTGTTTTTTGCTTCCATCCTCTTGCACATATGTCTCTCTTTTTTTTGTATATATATATATATATATTTTATCACTTTACCAGCCCTACCGCCTTTTCGGGTTTTCGCCAGGACTGGCCCCCTTTAGCTTTTTCCAGTGCGCCCTTTCGGGTTTTCACACTGAGGGGTACCCATTTTTGCCTAAGACACCCTTTCGGGTTTTCACCTTAGCCAGGTTAAAGTCTTTTTGCCCTTGATTGCTCTTCTAACAGAAACAACCAAGTCCGCTGGGGCCTCAATATTTTTAACCCCGTTTTTTTTTTGAACCTATAATGCCAAAAGGCAAGGAGCAGGTGGCACTCCCGTAGGGACGTGTGTGCCGCAGAGGTGGGACAAATGGGTGGATTCGACTGCCCTAGTGGGACGCAATTAGCCAAATCCGAAAGCCGAAAGTTGAACGGGTTGGCAACCCAAGAGAGGTGTGTATGTGCCAAGCCCGGTTGGGATAACAAAGGAGAAGATTTAACAGTCCGAGAGGGACATGCGAGTTAAATTTGGAGGCCGATAGGCAGGATGGGTTGGCAGCCAGAGAGAGCATACATAGACCAAACCCGAAGCGATGAAAGGAGGGGATTTGACAGCCCGGGTGGGACGCACGAGTCAAATCCGTGAGTCGATAGGCAAACAGGGTTGGCAGCCCGACGAGGGCATGCGGAGGTCAAGCCCGTGGGGACAAAGGAATAGACTTGGCGATCCTGGTGGGATATATGAGTCAAGTCTGAAGCCAAGAGGCGGGATGGGTTGACAGCCCGAAAGGGGCATGCATAGGCCAGACCCAGAAGAAGAAAAAGGGTGGATTTGACAGCCCTAGTGGGACTTGAGAGTCAAATCCTAAAGCCAATAGGCGAAGAAGTGGGTTGGCAGCCCGAGAGGACATGCTGAGGCCAGACCCGGTGCGACATCTGCCAAAAGGCATGATGGATTGGCAGCCCGAGAGGGCATACTGAGGCCAGATCCCAGAAAGGTGAGATGAGCCGAAATGCATGATGGGTTGGCAGCCCGAGAAGGCATACTGAGATCAATCCCAAGAAGATAAGATGAGCCGAAGGGCGAGGTAGGTTGGCAGCCCGAGAGGGCGTACTGAGGCCAATCACTAGAAGGTGAAATGAGCCAAAAGGCAGGATGGGTCGGCAGCCCGAGAGGGCATGCTGAGGCCAGTCCCAGAAGTTAAAATGAGCCGAAAGGCATGATGGGTTGGCAGCCCGAGAGGGCGTACTGAGGCCGAACCCAAAAGGGTAAGATGAACCGAAAGGCATAATGAGTTGGCAGCCCGAGAGAGCATACTGAGGCCAATCCCGGTGGGTAAAGTGAGCCGAAAGGCATGATGGGTTGGCAGCCCGAGAGGGCATACTGAGACCAAACCCGAGATAGCAGGAGCCGAAAGGCATGAAGGGTTGGCAGCCCGAGAGAGCATACTGAGGCCAGTCCCAGTGGGACAAGAGACTAAGCGGGTTTAACCGCTCAGAATAGACACCTGAGCTGAACCTCGAAGCCGGTCGGCAGAATGGGTCGACGGCCCGAAAGGGGCATGCGTAGGCCGAGCCCGATAGGACAGAGTATGACAACGTGAGAACGTCGGTGGGACTAGGTGTCATGGGATGACATGTAAGGTGTAGCCATAGTATCAATATGATGTTTTGGCCGAGATGGGGTGGAGTCATTGACTTTTTTTTTCACATTACCAACCTCACCGCCCTTTCGGGTTTTCACCGAGGCTGGCCCCCCCTTTAGCTTTTTTCGGTGCGCCCTTGCGGGTTTTCACACCGAGGGGTTGCCCATTTTTACCCGAGGCGTCCTTTCGGGTTTTCACCTCGATCGGGTCTGTGGCCTTTTTGCCCTCAGCCAACCGTTGAAGGCTGACTGAGTCTGCCGGGGTATCAGTATTTTTAACCCCATTTTTTTTTGAACATTCACTGAGGAGAGGTACTGTCCTGTGAGGACTGCTGTGGAAACTCCTGCGGTGGCGCATGGTAGAACTTCATATGCTCGCCGTTGAGAGGAGGGAAGAGATTATCTCCCTTGTGGTCAAGGACCGTATAGGCCCCTCCTTCGTAGACCTTCTGGATGACGTAAGGCCCACGTCAATTAGGCTGGAGTTTGCCGCTGGATCTTCCCCCGAGAACCTCCTTTTCCTTAATCATGACGAGGTCACCTTTCTTGAATGCCCTTTGCTTGACCAGCTTATCATACGCACGTGTCGTGCGGGCTTGATACACTTGTAAGTGCTTGTAGGCTTTGAGTCTTTCACCTTCAAAGTTGGACAACTCTTCAAGCCTCCTTTCTATCTCGGACTGGTCTTGGCCTGGCAATCCGGCGTGCACAGCAACGCGGTAAGATGCTAGCTCGATCTCCACAGGGACCACCGCCTCGGCTCCGTAGACCAAAGAGAATGGGGAACATCCCGTAGGGGTTTTGTAAATAGTCCGGTAGGCCCATAGGGCTTCGTGGACCTTCTCGCCCCAATCCCGCTTGCGGCCACCTACTATCTTGGACAGCAGCTTGCAGAGGGTCTTGTTGAAAGCTTCGGCCAATCCGTTGGCTTGGGGATTGTAGACTTATGACGTCCTCCAATCGATATGGAATTTGGCCGCCAGAGCATAAACAATCTTGTTCCTGAATGGCGTGCCATTATCGGATATAATCCGACTAGGGCGAATCTGTATATAATGTAGTGCCTCACAAAACGGGCAACTATTTCTCCTGTAACTTCCTGTAGTGGGACAACTTCTGCCCATCTGGAGAAGTAATCAGTGGCCGCCAGTATGAACTTGTGCCCTTGGGACGATGGTGGGGATGGTCCCACAATATCCATACCCCACTCTGCAAATGGCCAAGTAGGCGCTGTTGGATGGAGTGGGTTAGGTGGCCGTCGAGGGACTGGCCCGAATGCTTGGCATTGATGACATGTACGAGCATATTGGTTGCAATCTTCGTTCATGGTGGGCCAATAAAACCCTTTGAGTTTGATGCTATTCTTCATCTTGGCTCCTGCTTGGTGAGCTCCACACAATCCGGAGTGAACCTCATGCATGACAGTCTTGGCCTCCTTGGATGAAAGACAACGGAGGAGGACCGATCGGTCCTTTTCATGGACGAGCCTGAAGAGCAGATCGTCAATCAGCTGGTAGGATGTCGCCCTGCGTAGCAATTACACCCTCTGAGCCCGATCAGGAGGGAGCCAGCCGTTCTTTATTTTTATGATCGGCTCACGCCAATCTTCTCCTTCGGGAGTATTGTCCTCTTGGATGTTGTCGACCTCATAGACAGTGAGGCCGGATTCTTCGTTGAGCACACTTGGCATAAGCCTTCGGTGCCTGACGGTAATATTCAATTCTCCCTCGGGCGGGAGTTTTAGAGCCGCTGCCAACTTTGCAAGAGCATCAGCCTGGGAGTTGTTGCCTCTGGGGACATGGCCTATTTCAAATAGGTAGAATTTTTCCTTGAGCCTCATGACGGCTGCATGGTAGGGGATGAGCTCCTTCTTCCGGACGTCATAGACGCCCAATACTTGTCGGATGACGAGCTGAGAATTCCCGTAGACTTTGATGCACTTGATGTCCATCTCTACTGCCAACTGAAGCCCGATAATTAGCGCTTCATACTCTGCCTCATTATTAGTCAGCGACTTCATGAGAGCGCAAGAGTTGTGGAGGATGCCGCCTATGGGAGGTCAAGAGTGAGGACACCCGGCTCCATCTGTAGCGGGACTTTTTCAGAATGCTCCCCAATTTCTTGAGAAGGCACTAACACCTCCTCATCGGGTAGCTCGAAGTTGAGCGGCGAATCTTCTGACACGGGGTGCGCTGCTAAGAACTCCGCCATTCCTTGTCCTTTGATCGCTTTGCGTGGGACGAAGGTGATGTTGAACTCCATGAGGATAAGTGCCCATTTACCAAGCCTACCAGAGAGGACAGGCTGGCTGAGCAGAAACTTGAGTGGGTCACATTTTGAGATGAGCTCCACCCGATGGGCTAGGAGATAGTGCCTTAGCTTCTTGACAGCAAACACCAGAGTTAGGCACACCTTTTCCATGGGAGCGTACCGATGCTCAGGCCCAATCAGCTTTCGGCTGAGGTAGTACAGCGGCTGCTCCTTGCCCTCTTCATTAATCTGGGCTAGGAGAGCCCCCAAAGAGGCATCCATGGCAGCAATATATAAGATAAGGGGCTTCCCTCTGACAGGTGCCCCTAAGACAGGAGGAGTCAGCAGATACTCCTTGATTTGCTCGAAGGCCTTCTGACAGTCTTCTTCCCATATGAAGGGTGTCCCTTTCTTCATCAGTCTGCCGAAAGGTAGGCATCTTCCTGAGAGGTTAGAAATAAACCGCCTAATATAGGCGAGTCTTCCCTGAAGAGATCTGAGCTCTGTCAAGTTCTTGGGCGGAGGTAGTCCTCTTATAGTCTTGATTTTGTCAGGGTCGATTTCTATGCCCCGGTACCTGACGATGAAGCCAAGGAACTTGCCGCTGGAGATGCCGAAGGCGCACTTCATCGGGTTCATCTTGAGCTGATATTGCCGAAGCCTTTCAAAGACTCGACGCAAGTCAGTCAAGTGATCCTCCCGCTTCTTCGTCTTGACGACCAGATCATCGACATAGCATTCGACAAGGTCATGTAGCATCTCGTCAAAGATCTTGGTCATTGCCCTTTGGTAGGTTACGCCGGCATTCTTCAGACCGAACGGCATCCTTTTGTAGTTGAAGATCCCCTTAGGAGACCGGAAAGCCGTATGGTCTTTGTCTTTGACGGTCATGCGGATTTGATTATAGCCCGACGACCTGTCCATAAAAGACAAGGCTTCATGACCGGTGGTCATATCAACCATTGTCTCAGTGATTGGGATAGGGAAGTCGTCCTTCGGGCATGCTTTGTTCAAATCCCTGAAGTCGATGCAGACTCGGACTTGGCCATTCTTCTCTTGACGGGGACGATATTGGCGAGCCACACAGGATACATGCAAGGCTCTATAAAGTCCACGTTGAGCATTTTGTCAACTTCAGCGTTGACCTTCAGCTCCATCTCGTGGCGCATACGCCTTTGAGCTTGCTTGACTGGCTTGACTGTTGAAAGTATTGCCAGTTCATGTTCAGCCACAGAAGGATCAAGCCCGGGCATTTCTTTATAAGTCCAGGCGAAACAATCCCTGAACTCTTCTAGGAGCTGTCGATACGACTGCTTTTCTTCCTCGCTGAGGAGAGCACTTATGAAGGTGGGACGACGGTCATTGTTGTTTCCAAGATTGATCTCAATCAACTCGTCTACAGTTGCCTGACCACCGTCTTCAAACTCCGGTGGAGCTGGTTGGAGGTCGACGAAGTCTCCCTCGTCATCAGTATTTGCTTCATAGACATCAAATTCCTCGAAGCACTCTTGCTCGTGACTTGAAGCCGAAGGACTTGCTTTGTTTTGCTGATGGTTAGCAGGCTGGGCTGCTCCTCCCTCTGAGGGGTGGTCGTTATTGACTCCTGATGAAGGTGATGGTGTCGTTGACAGCTCACCGGACTCCCTTACAGAGTTACCGATCCCGGGCTCAACTTCAGCTTGCCCGTGATGAGGAGGTATCAGTCCTATGGCATTGACTGCAAAATGGACCTCGAAGTCCGTCTCTTGGTCGTAGCCAAGTCCCCTTGTATCTTTGCGAGAGAAAGGAGGTTGTCCACGGACCTGTGGAGGGTTCCACAACTGATGGAAGTATGCCGCTCGCGTGGGGTCCAGAGTTTGCGGGATGTGCTGCTTTTTACACATTTCCTTGATGTAGTTGGGCATATCATCCATCTCCTGGACTGGCTCTAGCGCCACATCGGTGGGAGTATCCCAGCCGAAGTCAACTTCAAGAGGACATGGTGGGACTAAATCACCTTTGTAAAAGATGATCGGCTTGTCCTTCTTGCTCTTGTTGCGTCTCCTTCTCCGTTGATAGGAGACTGTAAATGTCTTCAACGGCTCCACCTCGTATTCTTCCCGTTGGGACGAGAGCTAGAGGCACTTCGGCATTAAGGAGATACTCCCGTTAATGACCCGGATGATGAGGTTGGCTTCAAAGTCAACATCCCACCTTTCTGGTTGAGTCGGCTTGGAGGCGGCACTAAGGCTCAGCCTGTGCAGCTTTACCATGTCTTGTTTAACAGTGAAGAGCTGCCCTTCCTCGACTTCATGGTCCACCTTTTGCTTCCCTTTACCCTTTACAGATTCAGGGATTGCTAAAGTGGGCTTCCCAAAATATAGCGAAGCATCGGCCATATGGCACTCATTGGGGTGGAACGGGGCCTGGTCTGCGAAGACCGTATGTTGCTCTCCTTCCTTAGCATATTTAATGCATGGGTGCAGAGTTGAGGGAACAACCCAGTTTTCATGCAGCCAGGGTCTTCCAAGCAGCATCTTGTAAGATGTGTCGGAGTTGATGATATAAAATGTCGTTTGGGTAACAAAATCGCCCAAGGCAAGCTTGACTACAACCCGACCAAGCGCTTCCTCGGAACCCTGATTGAATCCCGAGATCTTGACATCGGTCACCTTTTGCAAATAAGGTGCCAAGTATAGAGACTTGAAAGTCTTTAGAGGCATGATATCGACGGCTGCTCCAGCGTTAACTAGGATGCGATTCACGTCATGCCCATTGATCGTCCCCCTCATATATAAGGGGCGATTGTGGCACGGAGAGGACAGCATCATGTCTTTGTCCGTGAAGGAGATGTTGGCCGTGAGTGCCTCATATGCCTGAGCCTGCAATTCCGCAACATGGGCTTCATATGCCTCTGGGTCTTGAAGTATCTTGACAAGAGCTTCTCTGAGATCTTTGCTCCAGGCGATGGCCTCCCAAATGGTGACATTTGTTGGGAACCGCTTCATATGATGAATGATTTTGCGGTCTGCCCGAGCACGGGTCTTATCAAATGGCGGGATGATCTCCGCCAGAGTCTTCGGCGCCTGGCGATGCTTCTCTCGTTTAAAAGGGCGCTCCTCCGTATTCTGGCCTTCTGCATCTTCTTGGAATAGCGGAGCCAAGGATTCCTCTGGAGGTGGCAAAGGCCCATCATGCTGGTCTTCATTAGAAGGACCGGCCTGGCTCGCGGGCTCGACCCTGTTGGAGGCGCCGGCCTGCTCTGACGCCTTCTCGCACTTCGGCGACTTGGCCGGTTCCTCTTCTTCATCGGAGGAGGTGATTGTAAAAGGGACGCCACCCGGCTTAGCCGTTGAGATGGGGCCTGAACCCCCTGAGGGGCTGAGGATGAAAGGGATCCCCCGAACTTGAGTTTCCGGGACAGGTCGGCTTCTCCCCTCTGAATATTATGACTCGGTCAAGAGTCAAGGGACCTTCACGTCCACGTCCTCGGCCACGACCTCGACCGTTTCTTGCCGAGCGGCGCTGATATGTCGCCATAGGAGCCTTTGCCTCCAGTGCTATCAGCCGTGGGACAGTAAATGTTGTCAGGCGGCGGAATCGCCACCATGTTGCAGGAGAGCTCTTGCAGCATTTCCTCGAGCATCTCGACAGTGAGCTCCTCATCTTTATAGAATAATGAGAGCTCCTCTGGGATTGGAAAGTCTTCACCCTCTTCAAGACGGTGAACCATTTCCCGGAGCCATTGCAGAAGACGGGCTTTGCGCCCAAGCTTGTCCCAGGGAATATATTCGTCTAGAGTGACGACCCTGGTGAGGCGAGGGGGAGTGTACTCCTCCAACTCATCTATGAGCTTTTGAAGTCTTTGTAGAGGAGTTGGCTCCTTAGGAGCCTCCATAGCAGCAGCTTGCTCGGCTTGCTTCTTCAAAATCTCCTCTTCAAATTCTTCCTGCGGTTCTTCTCTTATTTCTTTTGGCGTGCCGCCTCTTGAGAAGAGAGAGGAGCTTGCTTCGGCGGTGGGACTCGCTTGCCCCCAGAATTCTGTTTTTTGCTCCGGGCTGGCTCCTTAGGGGCCTTACTGCCGCGGCTTTTTCTGGGGACAACCTTGGTCCAATTAGCCTCTTCCGGCTGAGGCTGGAAGGTGGCATTGATTGCCTGAGCAATTATTTCAGGAGGCAACTCCTGGAACTCTGTCAGTCAACAGTAGGGCCTCTGGGAGCTTTGTAGTTCCACCGACTTTGCTTGCGCTGGTGGGTTGGCTTGCTTGAGCTACTGAGGCCTTTCTACAATTGGCCGTCTCGCTGGGCTGACAGAGGCCTTAATTGGGGTCTTCGCGGGCTCAAGAAGTCGAGTCCTCTCCACGACTAATGGCCTTGCTGACTGGGCAGGAGCTTTGGCTAAAGGCTCTGACGCCTTGGGTTTGCCTTTGTTGTCTGGCCGACAGTTCTCTTTTATGATGATGCCAGGCTGACTCGACCTGGGACGGACCTTGGAACTCTCTTCTGCGGTTCGGCATTCTGGGTTCTGGACCTTAGGCCCTTTGTAGGTGGCCTTGCCTTTAGTGAGCAATGGGAATTCATCATTTTCCGCAGGCTCACTTGGTCGGGCTAACCCGTTGAAAGCCTCAGTTTTTCGCCGAACCTGCTGAAGAGTTTCCCTGGCGGCCTCTGCAAGACGCAACCTTGTCATGGAGTTCCTCTGAGTATCGACAACCCCTCTCTGGATGAGGGCTTCAATGAAGTCCTGAACCTCTGGGCATTGTCGAGTAGGGTGAGACACCCTTGCATGATACTTGTAATAGCGGGGGTGACTCTTGGCCGTCTCATTGTAATAAGACGGTGGGTCATGTGTCAGCACCCAGCCATCCTCCAGAAGTTTATCAAAAATCTTCTCAGTGTCTTCCTTAGGAAAAGAACACTGATGAGAGAGTCGCCACCCTGGGTACCACAATGTGGATTTAGGTGGCTGAGAATTGACTCCCTGGGAACTGACTCCCTCCTCCTTTGGCTCTGGGAATTGAAAAGCTGCTGAGGCATGTATGACGTTGACGGAGAAGTGAAGACTCCTTCGTGCATGCGGCTGCGGTGGGTCGACTAGAAATTCGCCCATATTAACCTTCCCTCGCCTGATTAAGTCTTCGCCGAGGTCCTTAAACGGCTCACAATTGTGGATAATATGACCAACAACTTCATGATATGGGCAATAGCCCTGATGAAAAGCAACACCTGGTGTCTGCACCAAGGGTGACGGGCTTATCAGCCCTGCTCGCTGGCATGCGAAGAAGATGTTCGGAGTCTTCTCGCAAGGGAATGAATATAACTTCTCTGGGAGCTCAACTTGAAGTGGAGCTTCCTCGCCTTCCGGTGAGTCCTCCTCGTCTTCGGATGAATCTGAGGATTCTTCAGAGAGTCAGCCCCTGAGCGGAGCCCGACCCGCGGGTGATACACCCGCCTCCCGTATGTAGACTGGAGCTAACCCCCTGGCAAATGGGCCAAAGGGGAAGGTGGACAACTGCTGATCAATGCTTTTCAGGAACTGCAGCAGGCGCCTCTGTTCTAGTTGCAGCTGCTAGACTTCCCCTTGGATCTTCCGGATGGTCCTCCGCAGCGCTAAACATTTTGGGAATGGAGGAGGAGTGGCTCTGGGACCACCATTGGGCTGTCGACTTGAGGGCCCGGCTTCGGAGGCATTGGAGCTCGAAGCCATCGCCACCATATGGACCACGTTAGCTGACCGGTTCGATCGGCTCCAGGGATGAGGCTGGGGTGGGTCGACTGCATGGCCCAGCATATTTACCAAGCCCTTTTGAATGAGCTCTTCTGCTATATTCTTGAAGACATAGCAATCCCCAATAGTATGACCCAACCTTCGGTGATACACACAATAGGTAGGATCATCTGTCTTGTCCACCTCCGCGGGTTTCCGCGGATCTGGCAGCGTGACGAGCTGCTCCTTCATACATAGATCAAAGAGCATCTTGGTATGCTCCTTTCTGAAGGAATAAGGCGTCTTCATGCGCTCCGCTAAGAAAGACGCATTTGTCTTATCATCAGACTTCTTGCCTTTTTCTTTGGACTTTCCTTCCCCTTTATCTCCATTCGTCGGGGAGAAGTCCACAGCATTCACCTCCTTACCGCTAGCCAGACGGTCTTTGGAGGGTTTGCCTTTTGTAGAGGCCTATGCAGGGTGATCAACAAAGAACATCTCAATCTCCGCCACCACCGTGTTGAGCTGGTCGAAGCCTCTGATATTGGAACCCAGAAGCTTCTCACTGACTTCTGCCGAGAGGCCCCTGCGGCAGATGGTGATCGCATCTTCAGGCGTCGGAGGATTATCGCAGCGCATGCTGACGTCCCTCCATCGCTTGATGAAGTCCAACACTGTTTCACCCTTCTTCTGTCGAAGGGAACAAAGCTCTGCTAAGGGGACTTTGCGCTCGACCATTTGGAAGCGATCGACAAACTTCTTCTGCATATCAGCCCAATCAGATACTGAATTGGGCTTTAACCTTGAATACCACTGGAAGGCGGTGCCAGTCAAGGACGTGGCAAAATACCGCAGTAAATATGCCTCTTCCAGGGCTAATTCACCCATGGCCGTCATGTAATAGGCCAGGTGTTCATGCGGAGAGCCCTGCCCGTTGAACTTCTGGAGTTTCGGGGCCTTCGGACAATCATGCGGAAGCTTCTTGAATTGATGGCGGAGGGGATAAGGCACGCTGTACAAATCAACGGTGGCCACTCCCTCCCCATGTTGAGCAAACTTCGCCTCTACAATGCGCTCGATCATCTGCTTCTGCGTCATAAGGTTTTCTGCAGTAGGAGTAGCAGATGACCGCACATTAGCTTCATGCGGCGGGACTTCGAAGTCCACCACCAATGGAAGTCTTGCAGCGGTGACAGAGGCATTGGCCGCGACTGGAGTGGGGGAAGGCTGTTGATCCGCTCCAGTCGGTGCCGCCTGAGGCGGGGCAGGAGCCTCCTTTTCGCGCAAGAGCGACTGTAGCAGTTTCTTGAGCTCTTGGTTCTTCCGTCGAAGCTCTTCCACTGTGGGGGCCCGTGGCTCTTCCTTCAACTCTTCTTCGTGCCGGGAGTGACTGTCCTCATCAACACTTGGACGTCTTCCTGGCGCTCTTCTTGGCGTGCCGGCTCGGGCTGAGATGTACCAGCAGTCGGCACTTGTTGTGTTTGTGCCAGAGCCCAGGATCCGGATCTTGACCTCCTCGAGTACTGGATAGGTTGGTCAAGCTCTCCTGAGGTGTTCTCGGGCTGTTTATCGCCGGAGGTGGCGTAACATGTGAACACTTTGACGGTGTCATCGGTCACTTGGACCACCCGCTTTTTCTTGGGCGGTTGTCGCTGCGGCTTGGGTGGCCTCCCAAGTCTGTCAAATACAGACACTCGGGATGTAGATGCTTGAGGGGAGCGATCCTCCTCCGTGTGTGTGGAACTAGCCCACGGGGAGGTCGGCCGCACCTTCTTGCCGGCTCCTCGGCGCTTCTGCCTCCGTAGGGGCTGGGTTGTAAACCCCGGAGAGACCGAGGCTTCAGTGCTCGGCGGACTCCGCATCCGCTGAAGCTCCGACATGCGGAAGGGCTCCTCCGCCCTAGTACGCCTTATAATCCGGGTCTCCTCTTTGGTGACCCAGATCTTCTTCAGATGGAGCTGACGCTCCTCCACTTGGTTGCCCTCTGTCTTAGACCGGGGAGCTCGAGGCTTGGGCCGTTGGAGAGGGCCCTGGGTTGCCGCCGGTACGGCAGACTTCTTCTCCTTCGCTCCGTCCCCCCAGACTTGTCGGAGGGGCTCGAAGCGGTTGGAGGTAGAAATAGTCGGGACATGACGATCCCGTGGTATGATCGGCTCACCTCCATCGAGCCGGATGCGAATATCTCCGACGATTACAGTCTTGTCGGAGCGAGAGACAGTCGCTTCGGGCTTTGCACCCTTGCGGCTACGGCGTCGCCCCCATTGGGCAGGAGTGACGGTGGTGGCGCCCGCCATAGGCATGGCGTCATCTTGACAACGGCAGCGTTGCCCCCGTTGAGCAGGGGCAGCACCTCTGAGGGTGGCCGCATTGGAGTTGGGGCCGTTACGGCGTTGCCCCCGTTGAGCAGCGGCGGCGCCGGCAGTGATTTGATTGACTGAGAAAACTCGGCCAATAGCTAGGGCAGAAGGCCTGACACCTTCGGCCATTGACATAGCAGCCAAGCGGGCTCGGCTGGTTGTCGGGATGAAGGGCTTGACACCCTTAACAGTTGGAGAATTGACCGGATGGACCCGGCCAGTTCATGAAGTAGAGGGTCTGACACCCTCAGTGATTGGTTTCTTGGCCAAGTGAACCCGACCAATCGACGAAGCCGAGGGCCTGACGCCCCCAGAGACGACCTTGTTGACCGGACTAACCCGGCAAGTTGTTGAGATCGAGGGCTTGACGCCCCCGACAGTTGTCTTCTTAGCCGAGCGGACTAGACCAGCAATTGAGGTTGAAAGCCTGGCACCCTCAGTGGTGATCTTGTTGACCGGGCGAACCCGGCCAGCTGCTGAGGTCGAGGGTCTGGCACCCTCGACGGCTGTCTTCTTGACCGGGAGGACCCGGCCAGTTGATGAGGCCGAGGGCCTGACGCCCCCGACGGTCGCCTTGTTGACCGAGCGAACCCGGCCAGCAACTAAGGTTGAGGGCCTGACACCCTCGGTAGTTGTCTTCTTGACCGGGCGAACCCGGTCAGTCGATGGAGCCGAGGGCTTGACGCCCTCGACGGTTGTCTTGTTGACCGAGCGAACCCGGCCAGCAACTGAGGTTGAGGGCTTGACACCCTCGGTAGTTGTCTTCTTGACCGGGTGAACCCGGTCAGTCGATGGAGCCGAGGGCCTGACGCCCTCGACGGTTGTTGCAGGCACGGCTGAACTGGCTTCAGCCACGGGCACCACGCCCAAGAAGAAGGGCGAGCCGACGACGGGCGGGAAGTCGCCGAAAGCTAGTGGGGTCGCCAGGTATCCCAGCCTGGCGTGGTTGGCGACGATCTCGGGGCCATAGGTAACGGCGGCCATCCCTGCTGTTGTTGTTGGTGGTGGTGGTGCGTAGCACGAAAGGAGTGGCGTGCAGATGCACGAAAAACTCTCAAAGGAATAGAGAGGTGTATCCTCCTCTTCCCGTCCTGTAAGAGGAAGAGGGGCAATTAGAACCTTGAAGTAGGTTTAGAGGACTTTCTTTCACAGAAAGAAGAAAGGCGGGAAAAGTCCCACCGGGCGGGCCGGTCTGTGAGACACGGAATATTTTCACGTGGGAAAAATAAATGTTCTTTTTGAAAAGAGACATTCCTCTGCATAGAGAGGTTTATTCCGTGGGTGCGCATAGTATCAGACGATTTGGGTTCGGGTGCTGGACCTCTCCCCACTAATCGGAGTCAGTGTTGATTTACATCGGCCTAACGTCCGAACATCTTTGTTTGACTGTCAAAGAAATCCCCAAAATCCTCTCCATAGGCTCAGATGTTAAGGGTACCCTCACTTAGGGAGCTTTCCATTCATTCACCACCGACAAGTAGACAAGGTTAGGGCTAAGTCTAGGCAAAACCCTAAGATTTGGGAATAGAAGCGCAAATATGCGGAAGCCATAGGCATTTTTGAAGTAGAGAGGAGTTTTCTGGACCCCGAGGGTATTTCGATAATTTTACCACCTCAGGGGTATTTTAGTAATTTCACCAGGCCAGGGGTGTTTCTGAAATTTTTGGGCTGGAATGGAAGTAGGATCGGGTCCCTGACTCCCCAAGGCACTGAGGCTCTTTCTGGAGGATTTTAGGGGCTGCTGGGTCATTTCTAGGTCACATGGGTATTTTGGTAATTTACCGTACCCTACACAGACTTAGGGTTGGGATGACCTCTGAGTGTCGGGTTGAGCTGACAACATCTCTGGGTTGAAGGAGTGACACTGGCTTCATAAAAGACTCATGTGTGTCAGGTTCGCCAAAGAAGGGGCATATGCACAATTTTATAAAAGTCGGGGTTTTCTTATAATTTTTTCCCGAGGACATACATAACACATGCTGAGTGCTTTTGTATTCTAAATGAGTACAAAGGTTGTCGGAGAGTTGTCGACTGTACAGAGTTCCGCGTTGGAGCGGGAGATAGGGGCGTAGCCCCAATTACAAAAGTCGCAGGGTATAACTGCAAGTTACAGGACTTGGGTCTTTTACGGTCCCGGGGAGGACATTTTTGTAATTTCGCCATTATAAGGTCAGAAATACATGACTTAGTCGTCTCGGGGCGTAAAGACTTACAAACATGGCCCGCTGAGGGGCATAATTACAAACATGACCCGCTGAGGGGCATAAACGTAAATATACCCCGTAGGGGCATAAGTACAAGACTCGGGGACTTACCCCACGCGGGCCGAAACAAACGAACAAAAAACTCTGAATGCTGGATGCTCCGAGTGTGCTCGTACGTAATGTTCAATCTCTCTCCTTCTTTTTACAAAAGTTACGGGGTATAACTGCAAAGAACGTGACATTTTTGTTTCTCGGACCCCGGGAAGGACGTTTTTGTAATTCCCCTATTATATGGGTGGAACTACATATTTGTCGTCCCGGGACGTAGAAACTTACAATATGACCCACTGAGGGGCAAAATTACAAAAATACCCTCGTAGGGGTATATACACAAGACCCGGGGACTTACCCCTCGCGGGTCAAAACAACGAACAAACGAACGAAATGCTCCAAGGCAATGCTCCGTAGGTTGTAGCTTGTGTCTAGATCTCTTCTTCTGGACCTCCGGGGGTCTATTTATAGAAGTGGGGAACCTCCCCGGGAGTGTTCGACCCCGTACGGGTCCAACGAGATGAAAATGACCCCGGGGAGGTCACATTTTCAAATTTTTTAGTACGTGCGCGGGAGAATGGGACCTTCCCGGGGTGGGAGGTCCCCGGGACGGTCTGGGACCTCCTCGGGGTCGCGCGACCCCGGAGGGGAACCTGCCCGGGGTCGCGGACCCCCGGGGGGACCTCCCCGGGGTCGCGACCCCCCGGGCAGGACTTGCCCGGGGTCGCGGACCCCCGGGTGGTCCCCACCCGGGCGCACGCGCCCCGAGGGGGCCTCCCCGGGGTCGCGGACCCCGGGTGGTCCCCCCCCGGGGTCGGGTGGCCCCGAGCAGGTCGGCCAGCCCCGAGGCAGTCCCGCGCGGGACTGTCCGCCTCCGGGGTGGACCCGTCCGGGTGACGGCGACCCCGTACGGGTCCCCCCCCGGCCCCGGACGGGTCTTCTCCTGCTGGATTATAATAAAAGGGGGGTATTCCGGGCTTTGAAGCTTCGAGTTCTCGCTGTGTCTCGTGGAGAATAGCGAGAAGGAGCGCCTCCTTGTTCGTTTGTCGTCTTCCTCGTGCCATAGGCCGCTGCGGGAGGACGAGTTGTTGTCCGTGCTTCGCGATACACGTGCGAGGGACGTTGTACGTGGTACGTAGACCTTTTCCAGCATCTCCTTCGTTCTCGTAGAAGTTTCCCTTGCTCGTAGTTACACGTTCAAAGGACGGAGACTTAATCCCGTAGGGCCTCTTTGATTGAAGAATAAGTTAAGGGGAATACCTTAACCCGGGTTAGGGTGTACCAAAAAATAAACAATATTACTTTGATTGTATTCGGGTTAGCTTATTCTCCCTTTTTGCTAGAATATGCTTAACCTGAATACCATCACTTTTTGGCCCTTAACCCACCTTTTTGGTGGAATAGCTTATTTCTACAACCAAATAGAATAGGAGGAATAAGGCGCTGGTATTCAGGTTACCGGGCCTTATTCTCCCAATCAAAGAGGGCCGTAGGGATTTTAATACAGCTACACGATCCTGACAATCATTGTGGCTTGAACTTGGCTTGTGGCCATCCTCCGAGGGGTTTAGATTGTAACCACACGTGGGCTATAAAATCTTAAACTTAGGAATATCCGACGGGACGGCGATACGCCGAATAGAGGACCCCGTGTAGGAATATCCCATCGGATGTTGATACACCGTACCGAAATCTTGTCACAAGCGAAATCAATATCCCGAAATTTAAGATGATAAATTACGGGTGCAACAGGGTTCCATCTGACCTCTATGGACTTTTCTCACCAACTAGCTAGTAGGTCTCACCCCCCCCCCTATTCCATAGTTTCTGGCTAGTTTATTTTTTATTATAATCACAATGGCTCAGCCAAAAATTGTTAGAAACAAGAGGGTTGCCTATACACTAATCAAGGTTGTAAACCCACACATTCACACACGCACATACATACACATATATAAACATATAAAATTAAGAATATTTATTTTTTAAAGGTTTTTTTTGCATGTACGTCATTGTTAAAACAAAAATTGTAGATTTATTACTCCTGCACATGAATTTGCACATATATCATTAAATGCGCCAATAAAAAGACCACAGCTGTGTGTGCAAAAAGACTGCTTAAACATATGCATACCGTTGATACTTTAATGATATATGCACAAATTCAAATGTACGAGTGTAAATCTTCTCTTTTTGTTTTAGAAATGGTTTATATACAAAAATCCATAAAAAATATTTAAACCTCCTTTAGATGCTTTAACCCAATGGCTCTCTCTTCGAAAGGTTGGGCGATGTGGCTAATCTGATTTGATCTTGTTCAGGATCCAACTTGGCTGATCCAGTGATCTGAAGATTCTGCTGATCCATGATGGAAAACTTCACCCATGTAGAATCCAAATCTCAAGTTTTGAGAGAGCATGTGACAGTAATTTTTTTATAAAAGAAAATGAAATGGTTGTCATCAATGTGAGCATTTTCCAACTATGTCGATATGTTGATATTGGACTGCACATTTATTAAAAAAAATCTCTCCTTTTATCAAAACTGAGATTTGAAGAGGTTGTTGTAGGAAAGGGAGCATTGTGTTCAGCTGAATCCTGCAACACCAAAAAAAAAGTAAGGCCATCATTCGTGGCTGTATAATAAATACTAAATTCTTTTTACCTTAAAGGGTAAATAAAAAATTGACATCGTTTTTGCCCCTTCTGGGGGATGTCATCTTCATGAGCTCTAACAAATCGAAAGCTTTGTATCAGTCAAGCATAACAGAAGAAAAGAGATGTTTCCACCAGCAAAGCATCATTCAGGAGATGTCGACATGGTCTATTTCATTTGACATTTTGGTCCTGTCATAATATCCTTTATTTGTTAAAATTAAACCACGATTGGAACTGCTTTTTTGCATTTTCCTTTAACATGGAATGTTGCCCTTGCACATTTAAAAAGAGGGGGAAAAAACTTTCGAACATATTTGAAAAAGGAATATCTCCTTTTATCAAACATTTTTGTTCAGGAGTTCTCTATCATTGTATTTTGTGAGATTTAGAATGTATGCCGTAGCATTTCCAAACATAGGGGTGGTTCTGTGCATTGACTTTTTGTTCAGAAGCACTTGAAGGCTATATATCTGTTGCCTTTTGGATGTCAAAGTAACACCTGCTGCTGCCAGATAATTCCCATGGATGGCTGTACATCCGAAGCACGCCCTTCATGACTTTAGCTGTGAATTACTTTAAACACAATCTCCTGTTAGGCCTACTAGATGTGATCACTGCTATTTGGAAGGGTCATGGTCTTTGTTGGCAAACCAAAGTCATAGTATGAAACGAGGTCATATGCTGAACTCCCCTAAATTTCACGATCCGGTGCATGTCTGGAGAGGAAGCTTTTAAGCCAATACAATTGGAATTCATCCTGGTCCGGCTGGATGTGTCACCTGAGGGGTTTTTTTACCACTCCCAGTCAGTGCTCCTTCTATCCCTCTTGGGCTGGGGGCACCATTTTATGAGAGAAAGGAAGGCTAAATAAATAAAATTATTGGAGTGTCACATGTAGTGGGTTTCTTATTTGTCTGGAAATGATTGGGCATCCTTATTAGGTAGGCACAGAGAAATAGAATAGTGTGGCAGATGGGCCCTTCTCATTGACCAGAAAAGATATCCGGCCACGTGCCTAGCATTTCAACATTTAGTCAAGCACATTTTGCTCCCACTTCCCAGTTGGCTTAATGCTACAAAGTTCTAGCCTGATTTTGTCTTTTATAGCTGACAGATATTGTCCACCACCAGTAGGGGTTTGGAGTGGAGCTGCTATTTGGTTTTCAGGTAGGAATAGCACTGGTCTCTTGTAAGGATTAAAACAATTTATTATCCAGGCAATTGAGCTTCTTTTAGAAACACAAGTCAAGACTCTGGGAGGGGATGCTTCTTTTCTTTTATTAGTTAACAGCATTTCTCCTTCTTGTTGAAAGCCTTCTTTTGTTTATGATAATTATTGTTTTGAAAATTGAAACCTTCCAGATTATTTGTGTTATCTCATAGTTTAAGATCCTTTTGATGTAATATATTTTTTTCAGTCTTAAAATGGCTCAGGAAAATTTGTGTTTGATCGTCTTTTAGTGTGGTTAAGGACTTGCTGAGACTAGAGGTAAATTTCTCTCACCTATATATTGATAAACAATGAAGAGAACTGAGAGAGGAAGAAGGGGATACAAGAGGAACAGCAGAGATGGAAGAGGGGAGTGCAGGAAGGAACCTGCAGTGTTGAGTGGAGAGGGCCCCACTATTTTGAACACATTTAGCTTTGTCCCTTTTTCGATGTGGGACTCTTCAAACACCCCCACTCACGTGCAGGCTGACTTTAGGTTTGGTCATGTGGATCACGATAAACTCGAGGTGCATGGCCCAGTTCGCAACTTGGCTTCGATACTATATTGAAGTTTATTGGATTGGGCCATCTAACTCAAAAACTTTAGGTGTTGAGTGGAGAGGGCGCCACTATTTTAAACGCATTTTACTTTATACTTTTTTTTAGGTGGGATTGTTCTAACGAAAAGGACATTAGATCTTTTGTTTAACGAGACCATAATAGAAAGCCATTACTCTATACCATTCATTCCCTCATCTTGCGTTCATGCATTTCTTGTCCGAAGATAAGATTTACAGTTTGCCCACATTTTAGCTGAAGTATCCTTCAGTTTGTTAGATGTTGTAAAAATATGAGGACTGCCCTATATTTTGTTTTTCTTGTTTTTTGTTTATGAAGGATAACTTGCTCTCAAATGCTTACAAAATGAGAACCAACATTTGAGGCCAGTGACATGACATTGGTCTACTGAGCTTTATATGGGTGCTAGTTCTAAACCTTTAGGAAGAATTTGAATATTGGGGAAGCACAGTTATTGAAACATTCATCATAATAAGATAGGCAAGGTGGAAGTTAAAAAAAAACAACAAATTTGTGCCTGGCAGGGTGGAGGGATATCTGCAGGATGCTAATGTGGGTGGAAGATCTGTGGAGTTAGGCTTTACGAATTAATATTAATTTTCTGTTAATATGTTATTGTGAGAAATGCAGGCCAATATTTTCCATTCATATATTTCAATGATAAATGTTACTGAGCATTTTAAAATTTGGGGTAAAACATTTATAATCAGGAGCATATTCTCTATTTCTTTGCCTTGTATCTTGCAGGAAACCCAGTATGTGCCAATCACAAGGGGGAGTCGGGTTGTTCTAATGATCAATGGGTAATGTTTTTCTTCGCATTGTTATTGTTTGATTTTTTTCTTAGGGGAAAAAATAAATAAGGAAAAATGAATCAGATGATGAGTACTTGCTTGAATGTTTAAATAGTATTAAAAGTCAGTTACTTGATCAATTAGAGAAAAGGAAATGTAACAGGGAAATGCACCTTGTGTGTTTAAAAAACTAATGTGATGGCTATGTGCCCTAAGGTATGGATTCTTTATTTTTCCTCTTTTTGTGTGTGGGGGGGTGGGGGGGGGTGGATTGATGGTTAATGTGTGGTCTTTCAATCTTGTTATTTTACTGAAGAAACCAAATCTAAGGTACTGCCTATCATCATCATCAACCAGCCTCACTCCAGGATGCAGTCAATCATTGCTTGGAATGTGTGAAGTTAGTGTCACTATTGTTATATGTATATTTGTATAATGGAATGCAAACTATTCACATGTAGGGTAGCAAACATTGCGTATCTCCAAACATAAAATTGGGAACTTCTAAACCAAGAAATGTTTTATTAGAACTGGTGCTTGCTCTGCCAACCAAACTGTTGTCTGGCTTTTTTTGCAGCCTGTTGGCATGATGGCAGCACATGATGCCGATTATGTCTTTGGAAGCTAAAATGCGAACTTTCTCAAATGTTGATTATAGTGTGTATGTTTTCTACCCCAATTTCATTGGTTCCGTCTGACTTCTGCCTTTTCTATATAAACAGATTGGGTGCCACACCCATAATGGAGCTGATGATTGAAGCAGGAAAAGCAGTTCCACAGTTGCAGCTGGAGCATGGAGTTGCTGTTGAAAGGGTTTACACAGGATCCTTTATGACTTCTCTGGACATGGCAGGTTGGCTATGGTCCAATATACTTATCTGCCCCGTTCCTACTAATGAGTAACTCTGCTGTTATTTTTGAACAGGATTCTCTATTTCCATTATGAAGGCAAATTCAGAAATTTTGCAGCGTCTGGATGCCCCAACCAAAGCACCATTTTGGCCTGTTGGTGTTGATGGTAAGATATAATGAACGGAAGTATCCTCAACTCCCACCCCTTTTTTCTCCTTTAGGCTTGTCTACCTTGATGTTTTGTGAAAGAGGTTGATGGTAATTATGTTTTTCTTCTAGAGGATCTTCTAGTGGTTTTACATTTTGGGGTAGACTGTTAAGGTCGCATGATGGAAACAAATTTCCTTCCACTTTTGGAAGTGCATGATTAAAGATTGTTTTTTTTTGTGTGGTGGATTATCAATTCCATAGTGATTTGGATCTTAAGGTCAAAAAAGCTCAAATAGGATTGATTGGTGCTGCTTGGTGTCAGTCATACTGTTCACTTTCAGATACGTGAGTATCATAACCTAAATGCTTCCTACAGAAAAATGGCTACATATTACCAAAAAGGTCAATTTACTGCATTCCATATTTGCAGACCTGTGTACTTGTGATTAGCTCCTTAAATGTGATGAATGCGTGCCACACTCCAGATGTGAATTTGACCCTTGTATGGCCTGCGGCTGATTTTAAGGGGTAATGTTGCTTGCTTGGTCGAGAGTCTTGGAACGTGGTGGATGGAGGAGCAGGTGTGGAGGGTGTCAGACAGGGAAGTCATAGAAACAGAAGAGGAAGATTTCAATGGGTGAGATGGTTGAAGAGAAGTAATATCCTATTAGGGGGCAGCAGGGAAATTGTGGAGGTCAAGGAACTAAAAGAGATTGTGAACTATGGAGGGGATTGCTGAAGAGCAGATAAGAGAATTGGTTGAAGGTTGAAATTACCCTTACAACAATGGAGAGGGATGTTAAACAACCGTTAACAAGAGTTAGAAAACTGAAAGGGTGCTTAATATCGTCTAGGAATGCAAAGGAAAAGAATGGGGGGGATCTAAGGAGGACTTGGGAAGGCAATCAAACAGATATGGGGAGGTTCACACTATTTCACGGAGAGAGGCAGCAAATAAAATCACTATTCACTGATGGGGATCATTTCAAATACTTGCTGCCGTTTGAAGCAAAGCTTGAACCGCTGGACCTTTCCATAAGATTGTTAAATCCTCAACTCAGCCCCTTTTGATTCATTTATTAATCCATGACATGAGTTGAATATCTGATCTTCATGTATTAGTGTCTTATTTTCGGTGTGCACAGGGGAAATGGCTAGTATCTAGAACCACGGATCTTGCTGCTGTGGGGGAAGGTCCATGTCCCAATATGAACAAAGAAGCAACATGAAGATGATAAAATATAAAGATCGAACAGTCAACTCACACCATGGATTAATAAATGAATTGCAACAGGCTGAGTTAAGGTTTTACTGGCGATCACTCAGAAGGTTAACACCCTTCCAATGGAGTTGATTGCATGGCGATTGAGTGGGGGTTCATGGAGAAAAGGATCCTTTCTTCAATCTTGGCTGGCTGAGTGAAAGGGCTTGCACCTTCAAAGTAGTCCCGTAGTTGCCCTTTGCTGTCCTGCACCTAACATAGATCAAAGAAAGTATAAAAGAATAGGTGAGATCATGCACACATAGTACTCGTTCTAAACTTCTAATACCATGAAAGGAGCACAAATTGTGCATCGATATAGACCTGGGGTGGGCGGAGTGGCATGGGTAAGTGTATGCATGTGTGCCATGTGAATGCGATGATAGAAGAGGCTTAAGCCAAAATAAATCAAAGACCTAAGCTAAAATCCATGAGAAGAGTCTCTGGGGATATTTGGAAGGCTTGTAGACAGGGTTTGGTTGGAGTTTAAGGGGTCCAAGGTTGAAGAGTTTAGGTTTGGAGAGGAGTCCATCACGAAGAAGACACACAGGTTGGTGTCAGACTGCAGATCCTATATGGCTTTCATAGCTGCCATAGAGGCTGTATGGTACCTATAGGAGCTGCACAGCTCCCTTCTGCTTCCTTTTGATTTTTGTATTATTTCCTTTATAAGGCATCTGGGAGCATTTTTTTCTCAGGCTTTTTTGTGTTCAAATTTATTTCATTCAAAGTTTTGTTTCAATTTTTAAAATGTTGTCCTTAATTGCTGGTCTGGTTGGCAAAATTGTTACTATTTTTAAAAATTACAAAATCCCATTTTGTAAATATCATTTTCTAAGATATCTTCTTTGCATCCCCTTTGGTCTCCACCCCGACTGTGTCGAGGTTCATGGGCACCATCTCAGCACTGACAAGTGCCTGGGGGACATCATCATCCACTTCACACGATCTCTTCAACCCTCATTGTCACCTTCTTCCTCTTCTCTGAATACCCATAGGTGAAGAAAAGACAAGAAGGCCACCGTGTGATGGGGAAATTAGCAACAATGGAGGTCTAATGAAAACACACCACATAGTAGAAAAGGGGAGAAGGGAGGAAAGTATGGGACCCCCCACGGTGCCGATGCTGCCATGGCTCTAGTGCTTCCTCAAGGCCACCTTTTACGCCTGCTGCGCTGGCAACTGGAGCACCATAAGTAGTGCAACTTCTGCTGCACCGACTGCATGTCCCCAGTCTGAACTGCAGTGATAAGGGCAGCCATTGCCACCACGACCACCTCATCCTCCATGCAAGTCCCCCTAAATCTGGCCTAGGTTGTGTAGGCTGATAGAGGGCTGCTTCCCTTCAAGTACTACCCCCTTTTTCAGGCCAGCCCAAGAGTCATGGCGAACAGTGCTGCCAAGGAACATTGGTGCAGTCACAGTTTCATGCCAAATGGGGATAGGGAACTGAGGAAATAGAAGGGAAAGGTGCTTGGGGGAACACGGAATGGAAGAGGACACGTGTATCCATGAGTTCTGTTTTGTTAACTTCCCAAGAAACAGACTGTCTGATGATTAGTACTGCTGTGCACGAGTAGTACTGCTGCCCATGTTACGAAGGGAAGCCCCCGTTGATTTCAGGTTATGCCCCTATATTAATATCATTTGGTTACATTATGGGGGCAGACTGTCCGATGTAATGCTCTTTAGAGTTTAATGTAATCATGCGCTGCATCCAAGGCAGACCAGGTGTTTGAGGAAATGTTTACCGATGAATCAAAGGTTTTTCCTTTTTAAATCCCCAACAGGGTTTTACAGCCTAGTCACCATTATGTGCTCATTTGCATGGTTTGCAAAACCAGCCGGTATGTACCGGACCGGCCTGAACCGGATCAAGATCGGAGCTGACCTTCAGCTGGTTCTGGGACTTGACCGGCTGGTCCTTTAAAAAAAATGAAACATGAGTTTTTTTAAGAAAAAAAGATTAATTTGCAAATTTAACCGACAATCTTAATGACTATAAAGTCTTAAGTCATTAGAGGCTAAAATCTAATGAGATTAAGTGAGATTGGAGTTTAAAATCTCCTATAGAGTTTAAATAACTTGCGATTCACGATGGCCTCTCTCTCTTGGCCAAGGGGTTCGGCCAGGTGGAGGTTGGAACCTTGGCCTTCTTTCCCATGAGCTCTAGGACGGCTATTGCCGCCGGCGTGCAGGTGGCCAGCCCGTCTGATATTCCGGCGGTTATCTCCGTAGTCCTTGAAGGGGTCCGTGTCGTCGTCTGAGTGTGGCTGTTTGAGGAGGAGACAGTGTTGCTGATGGTCGACTTTGGGCTGCAGAGTCGAAGGTGAGAGGTGGAAGATGACCGGCCCTCTTCTCTAGCATGTTCAGGGTGTGTAGGGGAGGCTTCCATCCTCTGCTGGCGGGAGAGATAAATGTTGTATATATGTTGTTTTGACGATGTATAACTATGTTGTTTTGGTGATGTAAGAGTTTTGATGATGTCTAACTCTGACTCATTGATGAGTTTTAATTGTTCTTGATGATGCCTCCGTGAATAAGTTTCAGGCCAAGTTGCAAATGCACAGAAATCAAGATAATTGGTTGCACAGAAATCGAGGCAAGTGGATGCACAAAAATTAAGGTAGATGATAATAATAATTGCACAGAAAACGAGGCAACGGATGCTCAGAAATCAAGGTGATCATATTAATAGGTGCACAGAAATCAAGGCACTGGCAACACAGAATTCAAGGCAACTGCAAACCAGAGGAAAAGTGTCAAAAGGTCGATACAGCTAAAGAAGCTCAAGCAGACAGGTTGGTGCAGCGGCTACTGTTCACACATGCAAGTCGGTGCACATTCATGTTTTATTCATATAGGTCGGTGCACGTTCATGTCTTAGTCATCAGTAAGGTCGGTGCATATTCATAATGTTGCACACAAAGGTCTGTGCACATTTGCATTATAGCACAGAGAAAGGTCGGTGCACCTTTCGCTAGCACAAAGCAAGGTCGGTGCACGTTTGTTTTCAACGCCACAGAGGTCGGTGCACATGCTCCACTAAGGTTGATGCATATCATGCCAGCACAAGTCAAGGTCGGTGCACCTCTCGGCAGCACAGAGCCAACGTCGGTGCACCTTCTACCGTTCTGCAACTAAGGTCAATGCATGCTGCTGAAGGTCTGTGCACATGTGCAAGTGAAGGTCGGTGCATGTTTTTGCCTTCAACGTTACAAGGTCTGTGCATATGTGACTGTCAGGTTTGTGCACATGTGCAAGTGAAGGTCGGTGCACATGCTCAACAAAGGTCCGTGCACATACTCAACCAAGGTTGGTGCACATGCTTTTCTGCTCAGAAGGTCGGTGCACATTCTTGTATTGAACTAGAAGGTCGGTGCACATGTTTCTTACAGTTCAGAAGGTCTATGCACATGCTGAACTAAGGTCGATGCACATTCAAGCATTGAAGAAGTCAGGTCGGTGCACATGCTGAAGACTTGCAACTAAGGTCGATGCACATTCAAGCATTGAAGAAGTCAGGTCGGTGCACATGCTGAAGACTTGCAACTAAGGTCGATGCACATCTCTTAGCAGTGAACACTCGGGTCTGTGCACATGCTGAAGATTTGCCATTCAGGTCGGTGCACATATACAGTCAAGTCTGAAAGGTCGATGCACATATACAGTCTAGTCCACTAAGGTCTGTGCACATGCTGAACTAAGGTCGATGCATCTGGGCTCCCAGGGGCATTTCTAGCAAACCTGCAGCTTTTTCAGAAGAGGATCCATAGACCATAAATAGGAACCGCAAATGCTCAAAAACACGTCTTTTGAGGTCTGGAGGAGTTTCCTAGGTCTGACCACTGTCCTCTCTATCATAAGGCTATAGTACAACCTTTTTGGGAGAAGCTTTTCAACAGAGACCATATGTAGGAAAGGTCAGCTTTTTTGCACAACCTTTTTGGTCATACCCAATCAGATTTTAGTCCAAGGAAGGGACCAAGGACAGAGGACTGTCATGGGTCAATCAGGAAAAGGCCCCTTTGTCAGTCAACTGCCTTTGTCCTCATTGGCTTTCCATATCAGTCCTTTTGGTCAATGGAAAAGCAAGTTACCTTATTTGGGAATTGTCACCTTTCCTGGTACACATCTTTTTGCCTCCACCCAATCAGATTTGCTGTTCCAGAGATCTCACAGGACAAAAGGACGTCCTTGGTGGTGCCAGCCAATGGAAGACAAGATGTTGCAGATCTTTCTTGGGGAAGCCAAAAAAGAAGAGGTTCTTCTCTGAGAACCATTGTTTATTCGAGCCATTCAAGCTACAGATTTTCTACCTGGCCCTTCTATATATATTCACACATGAAGCTTCTTTTGAAGTGCTGTTGCCTTGGAAGAAAGCCATGCCTTGAGCATTCAAGAAGAAAACCTGTGAGAAAGAAAAGAAGAGCGCAGCCCAGCACCCAGTCCGGCCCTGGTCCAGTGCTGTAAAAAGAAGAGACAAGAGAGAGAGCAGAAGAAAAAGAGAAGCCAAGAGAGGAGTGCAACCCTTCTCACGTCCAGACTGAACCTAAGAAGAAGCCAGATCGGACTTGTGTCCAGATCTGTCCAAAAGTGCCTCAAGAGCAAAATCTGAAGTTCGATCTGGTTATCCTTTTCTGATTGTGCATTTCCTTGCCTCATATTCATATAAGGAAAATTATTTTTTTTTACTGCACTTGCAGTGTTTTTTTTTGTGTTTTACATTTATCTCATTTCATCTTGAACCGTCCCTACCGGTTTGTGTGTAGGAAGACAGACGGAGGGTCCTCCGATCTGGGGTGAACCGTCCCTGCTGATTTGTGTGTAGGAAGACAGACATAGGGTGTTCTCTGGTCTGTGGTTTGGGGCGTCGTCCCCGTGTGGTACTGCATTCGCAGAGTGTGGAAAGCCTCACCGGGTTTTGGTGAGGGGTGGACGTAGGTTGTGGGTTTGCAATCGAACCACCTTAAAAATCCCTGTGTAGTGGGTTGCTTGTGTGCGGTTGCTCATTATCCTCTACCCCCACTCACAGGTTCGCAGGTTGATTAAACGCATGATATCTTGCTAAACCGCCTGTGCTTAAGTGTGTAGCAACCTCACCACTTAACACTAAGTTTCTGCAGCTTCCTCTTTAGCTGTTCCTACTAATTCCGCTGTGTACTACGTCTAAGCATCTCATGTGCATTATAGCCCTTGACTGTTCCTCAATGTGTTAAGTTTTTAATTGGGCATTGTTTTAGAAAGGATCTATTCAACCCCCCCTTCTAGATCATGTTGCACCCTATCGAACCTAACAGTAAAGAGGTAAAGATGTTATCTGAGGTTAAGGGGAGCTCGCCAGACCTGGGGTTAAGGGGAGCCGCCGCTCTCCGGAGGTCTATTCCGACCCAAATTCTGGCACCGCACATTGAAGTGGCAACGCATCAGCTCTGTGATGCTTGTGGTTTTGAGGATGCTTATCTTCTGGTGGCTGCTGCCCAGCTTTTGATTGGCTCCCCCTCTCAGATGGCAGGTCTTGTGCCGGTGGTGAGCTCTCCAGTGCGGCGTGGTCAGGGTGTTTACGAGAGGCTATTGGTAATGAGTGGAGATAGAGGCGAAGTGGTGGTCGTCGATGGTGCGTCGGTTGACGATGGTCTCCGGGATGTCGGAGGCTGTCAGGCATCTTCAGTAGAAGCCCTTCGCTCTCGCAGCCCTCAACGGGCCTCTCTAGCTCGTCGTTCCACTAGAGCTCAACGGTCGGTTTTGGAGGTGGGTGTTGCTGTGCTGGCCATGGCACCTGAGGCGGGCGATCCCGTGTCTCAAGGAGATAGGCTCAGGATAGCGGGTTTGAGTCCGAAGTGCAGTTCCATTCGGACGAGGTGTACCATCCTGAAGGAGGCGGTGCTCTTTCAGTAGAGGTGCTGCCCTTGCCGATCTTACCGGAGGGGCCGGTGGCCCTCATCACTGACGGTGGGGAGCAGAAGAGGAAATACCATATGACGAGAGAGGAGGTGCGGGAGATGATAGCAAAAGCTCAAAAAATGATGGAGGAGCAGCTGAGGGAGATGTCGGATCAGGTGGGTATCTCATTTGAACCAGGGGCTGAGAAAGATGTGAGAGGGGTTTGTACCAATATTTGTAAGATGTGATGTGCAACTATCCTGTCGGAGGAAAGGGCTCAATAGAGGGGGGTGAGGGAGGAGGTAGGGGTAGGGGAGGAGAGGGATTGTAATGTGTCTATATGAGGATTGTCTCTTGGAATGTGAGAGGTTGGGGGGGGGGGGTTGAGAAGAAGAGGGCTGTCAAGTAGTTAGTGAGAAGATGTAGGATTGACATTCTTTGCATCGAAGAGTGCAAATGTGTAGGGGATGTGGAGTGTCTTATGAGGGAGCTAGGGGGTGCTAGACTTTCCCGAGGTGTTGCTTCTCTAGCTGAGGGGAGGTCGGGCGACATCATGATCTTTTGGAACCCCTTTGAGGTTGATGAGGTGTTGGTAGATAGGCACATTAGCAGGTGGGCCATTTCTCTTCATTTCACATCGGTGAAGGACAGTGTCTCTTGGGACTTCATCGGGGTGTATGGGCCACAGGGGAGAGACAAGAAATGGCTGCTTTGGGAGGAGTTGATTAGTTACACCTCTCTTCGGGTAGGCCTTGGTGTGTGGGAGGAGATTTTAATATTGTGGCAGCTCCTTGGGAGAGGTCGGGAGAGTCTACTCTTTCTGAGGATATGGAAGATTTTAATGGCTTCATTGCGAAGGCGGCTCTCATTGATGGTCAGCATGGCACATGGTTGCTTTACTTGGTTCAATATGAGGTCCGAGGCTTCTTGTTCGAGACTGGATAGTTTCATATTTCTGTGGATTGGGAGGATCGCTTCTCGCATTCGCAGGGTCTCCTGTTGGCTAAATCAGTTTCAGATCATAAGTCTATCCTCCTGAAGACCAGCTGTCGGTAGGATCAGAGGTTTTTCTTCAGGTTGGAGAAGTATTGGCTCAGGGAGTAGGACTTCATGGATACGGTCAGGGAGGCTTGGTTTGCTCAGGTTATCTGCAGTTCGGCTATGGCTTCTCTTCTTTCCAGATTGAGGCACACTGCTCAAGTTCTCAAGACCTGGGTTGAGGGCAAACCCTCTCGGGAAGGGTGGCTAAGGACAAATTCTTTAGCAGATTGATGGTCTGGATAGATTGGAGGAGGCAAGCCTGATGGATGCAGAGGACAGAAGGCTACGAGATCCTCTGAGATTACAATTTGATGACATCCTCTCCATAGAGGAAATCTATTGGAGGCAGAGATCGAGAGACAGATGGATCAAAGAGGGGGACAACAATACAACTTACTTTCAGTGTGTAGCATCTGGTAGGGGGAGGGTAAACACTATTACTTGCATTCGGGAGGGTGACCGATTCATCTCTTTTGAGGAGCAGATCAGAGGTCAAGCAAGGGACTACTATTTCAGACTTTTTTCTGAGGACCGTTTTAGGTCGAGTATTGCAGATGGTCTTCTTCGGCGGTTGTCTCTAGAGGAGAGGATAGCTATCTCGCAGACCACCTCCGAGGAGGAGGTTAGACAGGTTGTTTTTGCTCTTGCAGGGGATGGAGCATCGGGGCCAGATGACTTTCCTTTGTTCTTCTTTCAGCATTGTTGGGATGTTCTCAAAGCTGATCTACTGGCTGCAGTTCAAGAATTCTAGGATGGGAGACCCCACTTGAGGGGCATTAATAAAATCTCATTTTTCTTATTCCCAAGAAGCAAGGGGCACAGGACTTTTGTGATTTCAGGCCTATCAGTTTGTTGAATGAGATTTACAAGATCATCACCAGATTACTGGCAGAGAGATTGGAAAGAATGATGGACAAGTTAGTTAGTTGCTTCCAGGGAGCTTTTATCAGGGGACGCCATATTCAAGATATTTTTCTAGTGGCTCATGAGTGCTTGTATGCTATGAAGATTCATTTGGTCTTGAAGCTAGATTTTGAAAAGACCTATGATAGGGTCAATTGGTCTTACCTTTTAGATGTGTTGGAACTTATGGGTTTTGGGGACACTTGGATCCGATGGAGCAGGGCTTGCATTTCTTCAGCCTCCTTTGTGGTTCTTATTAATGGGAAGCCATCTTCCTTCTTCTGTAGTGGTATGGGTCTCGGGCAGGGAGATCTTATGTCTCCCCTCCTCTTTGTACTTGTTGCTAATGTCCTTAGCTGGATATGACAGAGAGCAGAGACAACATGATTGATCAGAGGATTCCAGGGTGGGAATGGTCAAATTTCGATCATTCACTTGCAATATGTAGATGATACTATACTCTTCCTTGCAGAGGGTGAGAGACAAATGTATGTGGTTAGGGTTCTGCTGGAGCTACTGGAGGAGACTACTGGTTTGAAGGTTAATTTCAGTAAAAGTGTGGTTGTTGGGGTTAACATGGAAGACATGACACTTTACAAGTCCGGTTGCATCCTGGGTTGTCAGATAGGGAGTTTCCCTCTCTCTTATTTGGGACTCCCTCTCACTCTAGGAGCTATTAGGTGTACGGATTGGCTTCCAATTATTCAGAGGTACGAGGCGAGACTAGCGGGCTGGAAGCGAGGCTCCTATCTTACAATGGTAGACTAGTTCTGTGCAGTGTAGTGTTGGATAGTTTACCTATCTACTTTCTTTTGGTGTTCCGCATTCCTAAGTCGGTGTAGAAGAAACTTGAAGCTATTCAAAGATGGTTCTTTTGGTATGGCAGTGGAGAGAGGTGTAGAGGTTGGCATGACAGTTTGTGGGGGAGGGTGACTACCTCTAAGGAGCAAGGGGGCATTGTCATCAAGAATGTGAGTAACTTCAATTGGGCTCTTCTCAGTAAGTGGATATGGAGGCTGAGAGCAGAGGATGAGGGTCTTTGGGCATAACTCATCAGGCAAAGGTACTTCGACAGGAGGAGAGTTTGAGACCTGGAGTTTCTAGCGCCAGCCCAGTCTTCTCCCATTTGGCGTGGTATCTTCTCTTATAGGGACTTCATTTTCTCAGGGGTTAGAGTCCGTCTAGGGAAAGGTAACCAATGCCTTTTCTGGAAGGATAGATGGTGTGGTGACTTTTCTTTAGAGGTCTCTTTCCCTAGTCTGTTTGCGATCTTGGGGGATCCTCTTAGGACGGTTGACCGGACTTTTGAGTCCTGTCTTTTAGGGGGCACCTGGGTGCCGACTTTCAGGAGGGACCTCACCGTTGCCGAACAGGAATAGTTCCAGGACCTCCTCACCTTCCTCCTCGACGTCGCCCCGTGGCCCCTAATTTGAGGACGCGTGGATGTGGAGTTGGGATTGGGAGAGGATTTTTTCTGTTAGGTCGGTTTACAACATCATTTCGGATGGCTGGCTGCGACATGAAGTCGCTCCATTCATTTGGAGACCAAGGAGCCCACCGAAGGTGAAGTTTCTGATTTGGAGGATTTCCCATGAGAGACTTCCCACCATAGACAGGCTCAGACGCTTCTTATCAGACATCTTGCCGACTTGCTATTTATGTGGCCTAGAGGATGAGTCCTTGGATCACATCTTTGTAGGTTGTCGGTACTCACAGACGGTGTGGGAGGAGTTGGCCTTGAGAACCAGTTGTGTCTTGGGTCTACAGTCGGAGATGCGGTCCTTCATTAGGACGTGGGGCAGGTACTTGCCCCTTAGAGGTGATCGTGTTGTTTGATGGCTTATTTTGCATGCCACTCTTTGGTCCCTTTGGGATGAAAGGAACAACATGATCTTCAAGAGGGAGGCTAGAGTGGAAGACTCTTATTTATTTCATCTGTTCTATTGTGAGGGACTGAGCGCAAGTTATTTGTAATGTGTACGCTCCCAATTCTCCTCTTTTTGTTTTGTTGGGAGGGTAAGTGGCCCACACCGTCTTGGTGTGCTTTTTGTATAGGGTCTCTTTTTTGGAGCTTTGTTACACTAGTACACGTCCTTTCATTTTATACAATTAGTAGTATTACCCACTTTCAAAAAAAAACTTTGAAATTAAGGCTTAAGTTAGATTAGAGGTTAAATGTCACTTGATCTATTGAGATTTGAGATTTGGGTTTAAACCTCATTCAGCTAATGATCTCCCATGTTTGAAAGTTAATGTGCAGGTGTTTTAGGGTACTGGTCTGAACTGGCTGGTTCTCGATCTGAACTGGAACTGGTACCAGAACCAGCCCTGACTGGTCCCAGAACCAGAGCTGGTTCCGCAAACATTGCTTATTTGTGCAGGAATTCTGGTTTGATAATAACAATGCAGGGCTATACATACTTTCAGAAAAAAATGCAGGGCTATACATACACAAACAGAAACACAAAAAAGAGAGATGCCCTTAGTAGTGATGAATTCAAGCCTTAAGGATCAATGACCATAAAGTTTTATGCACAAGAACAATCAGTCTGAAACTGAATAAGCAAATTATGATTCGGTCTAAGGATGAATAGTTGAATTTGAAATATCAAGACAGACTAAGAACCCCCCCACGGACTGGCTGTTCCAAGCACATAGTAGTCATTTCCATTATGTGTGTTTCGGCTAGGTGTTTTGTGAGTTTTGATTCTCAGCAAACTAGAGATACAGTGAATCTTGAAAGATTCTTGGGAGATTGCAAACCATGCAAGAGGGTGATTTGGGCGGCGATGTCGTGGGTGGAGGAGGGCGTGGGCATCAGCTTAGCTTCCTTCACCAGACTGGAGTTCTCCTTGATGTTGCCAAAGAGCAGGTGATAAGGGTTCATGAGGATGCCCTGTTCTCTGAGGACCGTCTCCAGCCTTCTAGGCGTCCACCCACCCACCTCACCTCCCTGACCACCTGCACCATCACTCATCCCAGCAGCAGCATTTCTACCTCCCATCACACTAAACCAAATGCATTAAGTTGGGAGCTAGCCATCATCTCTTTTCCTCCCAAAGGGCGTCAGTAACAGCAGCAGCAGAAAAAGAAGTAGCATAGCTTTGTCCTACAAGAGAAGCAAGAAGCAGCAGAAAGCTTTTTTCTTCTTCACCACCTTGGTGCCCATAGAGGAGGTAAAGAGCGATCTTCTTGAAGGAATGATGTGTTACAATTTAATTCAGGAGAACTTGTACATTTTATTCCATAGAGAGGTGGCAAAGTGCCATCTTCTGGAAGGAATGTTGTGTTACAATGGAATTCAGTTGTATGTTTTATTATGCTGGTAAGGAAGGGAGGGGTGGAGGGTGATGGAGAGAGAGAGAGAGAGAGAGAGAGAGAGAGAGAGAGGTGGGGGTCTGTGTATGCCTAGGTTTCTTTGTAATCAGTGATGAGCCATTTCTCCAGACAGGATCTTCAAAGAGGGAAGAAAGGTGCAGAGTTGGGACTGGGGATGCAAACTATGGCATTGCTGTCCAATGTAAAGACGAAATGCAATGGTGGAGATGGAAGAGGAAGAAGTGGCCAGGTTGCATCACCTTGCGGAGGGAGTCGCTGTGAAGAGGGAGATGACAATGACAATTGGGTATGGCAGGGTACCCACTTGAAACCTGCACAACTCAAGAGTGCAAAAGATGGAATCCTGGGAGTGGGTTTACTTGTTCCGCCCCAGGACTAGGAATTCGTAACCTACGGTTAACCTTGATGTCACCCCCAATTAACCCACTCTATTCTGAGTCAGCAAAATCTCCCAAACAAACCATGAAGTGGGTTAACCCAGGTCATTCCCCGGATACTTCTGGATAGCCCTTTACCAAAGAGGGCCTAAGAGTCTAGTCATAGGACTGAACCTTCATCAGGCAAGTGTGAGCAGCAAGGCCAGAATTCTGGGGTGCAGTGTGGGCCACTTCTCCATCTCTTACCTAGGTCATCTTCTTGCAGGTGGTACTTTGTAAACTGGTGATTGGGAGGGCCTCCTTCAGATGATAGAAAGGAAGATTTTAGGTTGGAAATTAAGACTGCTATCATATGGTGGCCGGTTGTTGATGTATTTAGACAGTTCCTTCTAGTGCACCCATCTCCTTTTTGTCTTTGTTCCATTCACCAATGGAGGTGGCATGCATGGTTTGCCAACTCAGGCGACTCAGGCTGTATCTGGGCCGGACTGAGACAGCCGAATCACCGAGTTGGCTTTGAGTTGGTTTGACTCATGCTGGATCTGGGCTGGCCACAGCAACTCAAGCCAGTCCGCTGAGCCGACCAACCTTGGTGGTGTGGAAGTGGATTCTATCCAGTGTAGGTTCTTGTGGCATGGAAGTGGAAGAAGATCTAGAGGGTGGCATGATAGAGCAAGGTATAAGTCTGGCTAGGGATTAGAAATCTTTTGGATTTCAGTCTTGCTTTATTGAGCAAATGGCTGTAGAAGCTAGGTACAGATGTGGTTTGTGGTTGGATGTCATGCGACATAAATATTAAGTACGTACAGAGTGTGGGCACACAATGTCTTCAGCCTTTAGAAGGGTATAGTTTATGCTAAAGATGGGTTCTCCATCTCCTTGGCAACATGTGGAGGATTTTCTTCTGGCAAGACAGATGATGCAGCAGCTCTCCATTGGCTGATATTTTTCAAGATCTTTTTAGTTTCTCATGCTCCTAATGCTGTAGGGCAATAGGGGAGGTTGGTCCCCTACCTTGAGAAGGAACTTGCATGACACAAAGACTGATTGCCTCTCTGGGCTACTATGGGGCGGGCCAGCATACAAGATAGGGAAGGCACGGCAGCTGAGGTGGGATTGGAAGGGAAACTTTAGTGTAATCTGCTTACAGAAAGATAGCTTATGGAGACCAAAGGATGCTTCTTTCCCATCAGGTTTGGAGCCACACAGCCCATTGAAGGTCAACTTCGATGAAGGATTGTAACAGACCATGGAAGCTCAAACTTGTGGGTGGTGTTTCATCCTGTGGTATAAACTGTTTAGGGAAAGAAATCTCCATATATTCCATATTCAGAACAAATCACTAGAGTGGCTTAACGGGTGTTTTGGGGATCATTCTATTGTACAAGGTGGCAGATTTACTAGGTTGGAACTTTTTGTTTCTTTCTTGTACACTTAACTTTTTTCTCGTCTACTTAATCTATACATGGTCCAATCCCATTCAGGGAAAAAAGAAACATTTCTGGCTTAATGTTCTCCATCAAGATTGAATTTTCCTCCATCTGTTTCATTCATGGATGCAGGGCTAGTTTGTTAGTTTTGTAAGATAATTGGTATACATGACATTTATGCCTCCATCACAAATCATTAATGAGACTGGAATTTTCATAATAGAACTGATCTAATTGCTTATCCTGTAAGCTGTAGAAGTGCCATGTTCTGGATCAGGCGAATCTGCTTATTTCATTGCTTTTACGAGGTGATACAAGTCCCTTAGATTAAATTTTAAGTAATTGAAGTATGATATTATTGATGATGAAGCTAATTGATGCAGAACATGAGTGTCGGCTTCAACTCCGGCAAGCAACACACGGGCAATGGGCCGAACTGAACGTCTTCCGGGGATGCTATTGGGTCTGTGCAGGGTCATGGGCTGTCTGGTGGTAATGGACGCGGAGTAGAAGGGCAGCTGCTGTTTCTGTACCGCTGACCAGCAGCGGTGAGGGAGTGGGGGTGCAGTGGTTGCGGTGCTGCTGCTGCGGCAGGACTGCGACGTGGTGCGAGTGGGAGTCAGAGGCGGTTGCTCGGGGACCATTGGCCGGGGGCAAGGTGAGGCTGTAAGGTGCAGGGATGGCCGGTGATTGCTTGAGGCATTCTGGTGAGGGCAGGCCGACGGTGGTCGTGTCCCTACTGACGGCCAGAGGATGGTGGAGGAATAGGGAAAGTTGGGGGGGGGGGGGGGCACAACGGTGGTATGACTCCAGGTGGTTGCATGGGGGCGAGGGCGACCGGTGGCGGGGGAAAACGGTGCAGCTGCGGCTTCCAGATTGCAGGGGCGTGGCCGGTCGCAGTCGGCAGTAGGTGCGACGGTAGTGGATGCTGCGGGTGGCAGCTGTGCAGGACGGGGACCCGCCTGAGACTATCGGGGCGGGGTTGGGCTGGCCAGGCTTGTTCATGGCAGAAGAAGAGGAATAAGAAGAAGATAGGGGTAAAGGGGTTGGGGAATCGGGAGGGGCGATTGTGCAGATAGGGAGGTGGCTGTGGTTGCGGGAGGGAGTGATGGGAAGAAGAGGGAGGAAGGTGAGGTGTACGACGGCTAGGTTTTGGTAGATGCCTCTTGGCCTCCCTCTCTTAGGGCTCTCTCATCTCTCTCTCAGAGGAGGAAAAATCATGAAAATTCGCAATCAAAATTCTTCATTAATTGGAAATGAATATTACAACTCCATTTGATAGTGGTTAGTTAACCCTAACCCTACTATGACTCTCTTGGACCCAAATATCCCTAGACTCAATAAAATAGTGCGAAAATCACGCCAAAAATATAGAAAAAATAAGAAAGATACTCGATAAAATTGAAATGTATAATAAAATTAAAAATGACTCCACTAGCTTGCTGATCATCTTTTGTGAAAATAATGCCATCATGTGACACATACGGCCCCGATGTCGCTTGTAACGACCCAAGATCCAAGTACCGGAAAGGAATTGGTACAACCCAAATGTTAGCCCGCCACCCACGAGCCGGGAGCCTCGGAAGAGTTATTTGGACGGTGTGGAAGTATATAAGAATCTAAAATAATTGCAGAGCTAAAAAGCATGATCTATCATTGCAGGAAATAAGCAGTTACATAAATAAACAATTATACAGTACAAAATATCCAAGTCCATAACAAGTACAGTCAACTAAAAGAAAAGTATAAGAATACGAGGCATACTCCGTCTCTGGCAAACTGGCAGCTAGACCTGACCATCGGCACCACGAGGAGCCTCGAAAGCACTATGCTTAAGCCGCGTCTCACCTGAAAAATAAAGGGGGTGAGCCTCATCTCATCGGCTCAGTAGGGGTCCCGCAAATCCCTACCTCACTATGAGAAAAACAATAGTGCGATAACAATTAATGTGAATAATCAATATATAACAGAAGGAGGCTGTAAATAATAATTAATGAAATCTACACAAGTGTCACGGCTACCTGAAAGTAAGCTACGATTCAATCACGCATAACAGAGTACACTAAGCCGCCAGAACAGTAAGAAATGCGAGTCACTATCGCACAAGTGACAAGAGTACTATCCACTAGAAGCAAGGTCGGATGCGTCCCCTGACGTCTTAGTCCGCGCCCCACGTGTCTCCCTACTCGTCCCAGGCGAAAATTGAGACGATAACCAAGGAACCACAGAACAAGGACTAGTTGGGGTGGTACTCATCAACACGTGTCCGACGTCCCTAATCACGTGTGCACACACAGACCAACTGCTCTAACTCAGGTCCTCTAGTTGGTTTTCCCCCCAGCCCGGACTCAGGTTGCAAAGGCAAGGGACCCTACGGTAACCAGCCTAAAAATCGTCTCATTGGGACTAGCTCCCCACCACTCCCAAGTGAGTCTGCACCCGCGTGTGCAGGAAAGTTACGACTAGTGGGGAAGGTCACTGAAAGTGAGAACACGCTATCAAGGTGGAAACCATCGGAGTACCACTAGTTCATGCTAATCCATCATATGCATGAAACACATCACGAGGTGGCTTATTATCACGAAGATCCAATAACATCTGACTGGATGGCTAATCTATCGGTTGCCGATGCGTGCGGAACTGGCCGGAACTACAAATCACGCGGAATGACGAAAAATCGGTGTCAGACCCTGGCCGCCTAGCCTCTTGGTGTGGCTGCCACCCAGTGGCCATGCGGCCAGTCCTCTGGCCTGGCCTCCCAGAAACCTGGGTGGCTAGGGCTCTGGCCGCCCAGCAAACAAACCCCTAGGCTGGGAAGAGGCGGCAGGCCTTTTGGCCGCCTCCGGTTCAGGTCCCCATCCAGAACCGCCTTTGGAGGGTCATTCCCAAGCCCGACTCGCTCCCATTGCGAGCGGGAACCCTCGAAAAATATGGGAAACTCATCCCTGAGGAAAATACCATCCATAAAACACGATTTAAACTAAAAATCACTACGAGGAGGGATCGATCCGTGCTCTCGACCCTGAACATGGAAGTTTACCAAAAATGCAATAAACCCCTCTCTCTCGCCCAAATCACTACCGAATTGAAGGAGAATGCGAGGGAAGAGATCAGGCTTCATCTCCCTACCTCAATGTCGCTTTAAAGCCTTGGATACCTCTGATCCTCCGTCAAACCTCAAATCGCAAGTGCGAAACCACGATCCCGTCGCACGAACCACCTCCGTCTCACGCCCACGCTCCGCCTAGCCCTTTGCCGTCGCTGACCGGTCCCCCTCGCACTCGCCGTCTGCAGTCGGAGAGGAGAGAGGAACGGGGAGATCGGGAGAGGAAGGAGGAGAAATGGGGAAGGAGGTGGACACGCCGTTTTCACGGGAGAAGATTTTGGGTTTCCTCAAAACCCCGGAAAAACCAAAATTGTAAACATGCCCTTTCCTATAATATTTGGGCTAAACACTTGCGGAAAATTTTTGAAAAGTCGTAATTTCAACGTAATCCGAATTTCAACATTTAAAATTCAATTTATTCACAAAAATGAATCCGAAATCCATAAAAAATAGGATCCGAAACCTGGAGGTATTACAGTCTTCCCCTCACAAAAAAAAATATTTCGTCCTCAAAATTATGTTAGAATATGGCGAACAAGGGGAGGGAATTTACTCAAATAGGTAAGGGAACTACTGTCGCATCTCATCTTCTCGTTCCCAAGGCACCTCGCCTTCTGAATGACGCTGCCAAATTACTTTAACTCGAGGGATAACTTTATTCCTCAGTCGCTGCCCACGCCGATCCTCGATACGGACGGGATACTCCGGGATAGACAAATCTGGCGTCACCTTAGACCACATAGAATCCTCTAGAACATGAGAAGCATCCGGCATGTACTTTCGTAGCATCGAAACATGGAACACATCATGCATAGACTCCAACTCTGGGGGTAACTGCAATCTGTATGCCACTCACCAACGTGCTCCACTATAGGGAAATGGCCAATATAGCGTGGACTCAGCTTTCCGTGCTCGTCGAAGTGCATCACCCCCTTCATAGGGGAGAGACTAAAAAACACCAGGTCTCCCACTGCAAAGCTGAGAGGTCGTCTCCTCCGATCTGCATAGCTCTTCTGCCGGCTCTGTGCCGTCTGCAATCTCCGTCTAACTAGCTGCACCACCTCAACACATTGTTGCACCAACTCCGGTCCTGTCATAACTCGCTCACCGACCTTGAACCAATCAAGTGGAGTCCGACATGGTCGTCCGTATAACATCTCATAAGGTGCCATGTCAATGTTCGAATGATAATTGTTGTTGTAGACAGACTCCACTAATAGCAAATAATGAATCTAGGTACTTTGCCATTCTAGGCAATAAGATCTCAACATGTCCTTCAAGGTCTGGATAGTCCTCTCTGATTGACCGTCTGACTGAGAGTGGTAAGCTGAACTGAATGCTAACTTTGCGCCCAAAACCCTCTAAAAGCTCCTCCAGAAACTAGAAGTGAAGTGGCAATCTCGATCTGCTACAATGGAAATATGGATCCCATGCAAGGGAACAATCCGCTCCACATATAATCAGGCTAATATGTGAACACTCCAGTTGACCTTGACCGGCAATAATCGAGTTGTCTTCGTCAGTCTATCAACCTGCAACCAAATACTATCATGCTCACCAGGAGTCCTCGGCAAACCAACCACAAAATCTGTAGTCATGTAGTCCCATTTCCATGCAGGAACCTCCAAGGGCTGGAGTGTTCCACCAAGTCGCTGATGCTCTGTCTTTACCTGCTGACATGTCAAACATCTAGTCACAAATGCTGCTACATCCCTTTTCATACCTGGCCACCAAAACTGCCTCTTCAGATTCCAATACATCTTTGTCGTTCCTGGATGTACAGTGTATCGAGTGCCATGAGCCTCTTGCAAAATAACTCTCCTCACCTGCTCCTCGGCAGGAACATATAGTCTGCCTCTGAATCTCACTCCCTCATCCTCACCAAACTCCACCTCGGCCATCGATAGAATGCGAGGTAGCTCGGGGTCCACACGCTGAGTCTCCATCACCTAGCGACGAATAGTTGGCGTGACGGTCAAACTAGTAAGAATGGCCGACCCGTGGTCCCGTGGGACCTTAAGCCTGAAGGTCACAGTTGACACCTGCTCCCATAATCTCCATTTTCTCAACATCATATAGCTGACTACCACCTTCCTGCTCAAAGCATCTGCCACTACATTCATCTTACCTGGCTGATATGACAAGGTGAAATAAATCCTTCATGTATTCCATCCATTTTCTTTGTCTGAGGTTAAGATTCTTCTGAGTGAACACATATCTTAAACTCTGATGGTCAGTGAAAATCTCAAATTTCTCCCCATACAGATAGTGCCTCCAGATCTTCAAGGCAAAGATCACTGTTGCTAGCTCAAGGTCATGAGTAGGGTAGTTTTCTTCATGCGGCTTCAATTGGCGGAATGCATACACCACAACTCTGTATCCTGGAAGCATCTGTACATACCATAAAACCTCCTGATCCCGAAGGCAACATGAGCACTAGAGCAGTAGTAAGCAATCTCTATAGCTCCATGAAGCTCTGCTCACACTCATCACTCCAGACAAAAGGCACATCCTTCCGCGTCAGCTTGGTCATCGGCGCTGCAATGCGAGCAAAATGCTGAATGAACCTCCTGTAGTAGCCTGCCAAACCCAAGAAACTCCTGATCTCAGTCACTGTCCTCGGCCTCGGCCACTGAATCACTGCTTCCACCTTGGTTGGATCGACAGAAATACCATCACCAGAGATCACGTGTCCTAGAAAATGTACCTCCTGTAGTCAAAATTCATATTTGCCGAACTTGGCATATAGTTGGTGGTCTCGCAATGTCTACAACACGATCCTCAAATAGTAGACATGCTCTTCCTTTGACTGCGAATAAACAAGAATGTCTTCCACAAATATCACCACAAACTGGGCCAGATAAGGACAAAACACCCTATGCATCAAATCCATGAAAGCCGCAGGAGCATTGGTGAGCCCAAACGGCATTACCAAGAACTCATAGTGCCCATATCTAGTGCTGAAAGCAGTCTTCTCTACATCTGTGTCTCTAATCCGCAACTGATAATAACCATATCTCAAATCAATCCTCGAGAATACCTGAGCTGATTGTAGCTGGTCGAACAAATCATCAATCTAGGGCAGTGGATACTTGTTCTTAATAGTCACTTGGTTCAGCTGCCGATAATCAATACACAGTCTCAAATTGCCATCCTTCTTCTTCACGAACGGTACAACCGCACTCCATGAAGAAAAATTAGGGCGAATATAGCCCTTAGCAAGCAGCTCCTGCAATTGAGCCTTCAACTCTCTCAACTCTGTCGGTGCCATGCGATAAGGTGCCTTGGACAAAGGCATGGTGCCAGGCACAATCTCAATGGTGAATTCAATCTCCCTCTACGGAGGCAATCATAGTAACTCATTAGGAAAAACATCTGAAAACTCACATACAACTACCATATCCTCTACACCCTGCTGTTGTTGAGCAACCGATACCACAGAAGCAAGAAACCCCTGACATCCAGCATCAAGCAATCTACGGGCTTTAATAGTTGAAATGAGGAAGCAGGATGAAGATGATCGAATACCTTGAAAATAGAATGCGGGTCTACGAGAATGTTGAAAATAGACCCTCTTCGGGCTGCAATCTACAATTGCACCATGGGCCTCAAGCCAATCTATTCCCAGAATCACATCAAAGTTTCTCAGTTGCAAAGCATATAGTTTGGTTGGCAAATTCTGCCCCTCGATCCACACTGGCACCTTCTCTAGACTATAAGGAGTGAACATGAAATCACCAATGGGCAACTCCACTGTCAAATCAGAAGACATCTCTGTGGCGGACTTCTCAGCACAATGAACAAAATCCTCGGATATAAATGAATGAGAAGCATCAGAATCAAATAAAACTCGGGCCGCACAACCCAGAATCATAACTGTACCTTCCACTAGCTGCGACGTCTCTGCCTCTGCTCTGGTCATATACATCACACGCCCTCGGGACCTCTACCTCCCTACACTGGCGGACCGCGGCAGTGGCAGAAACTGTACCTGATGTTGAGATCGCTGTTGTGGTGGTGGTGGCTATTGGGGCCGGAATTGCTGCTGCTGCTAGAACTGGTGTGGCTGGCGCGGCCTCTGAGGACAATTGTGTGCCACGTGCCCCACCTAGTCGCACATGAAACACGTCACAGGCACTGGACATGGCCTGCCAGGGTGAAAGTCGCTACACCGAGGACATGACCCCTGTTGACCACCTGTTGAACTCTGGTGTTGAAGTGGTAAAGGCTGTTGCACACTACCCACTGATGCTTGTCTCTACTCCTGGTGGTCTTGACGCCTTCTACTAAAACTAGCCCTCCTGAACATCCGCTTGAGCCTCAATCCAAATGATGTAGAACCAGCGGTCGATGATGCTGATGGAGATGCTCTTGTCCTGCATGGGGAATGCTGGAAGGCATTATGTTGCTGCACAAACCTTTGTTAACTACGACCTGATTCAGACTTCTCAACACCGGTATGCTCCTGAGTCCTCAACAAGTCCTCCTCCAAGACCGCCGTCGCTTGTTATGCTGCCTCCATATCTGCAACACGGGTCGCAATCATAGGATGCCTAAGCTCTGGCCTCAGGCCCCTAACAAACTGCTAAGTCATCAATCTTTCATCTGACATAATATTAGGTGTATACCGACCCAACTCGATATATATTTGTGTATATATAATTCCGTGACCAACAGACCGGCACGCCCGGTGGGACCTTTCCTGCCTTTCTTCTTTCTGTCAAAGAAAATCTCCAAATCTTCTTCAAAGTCCTGATTGCCCCTCTTCCTCTTACAGGACGGGAAGAGTCTTCCTCTTACAGGACGGGAAGAGGAGGGTGCACTCCCTTGCTCACTTGAGGGCTCTCTGTGCCTTTGCACGCCACTCCACCTATGCTACGCACCACCACCAACAACACCAGTGAGACGACGATGGCAGCCGTTACTCACGATCCCCAGGTCATCGCCAGCCATGCCAGGTTCGGATACCTGACGACGCCGCTCGTTTTTGGCGACATCCCAACGGTCGTCGGTTCGCCCTTCTTCTTGGGTGTCGTACCCGTGGTTGAAGTCAATTCAGCCACGCCTGTAACAACCACTGGGGGTGTCAGGCCCTCGACTCCAGCAACTGGACGGGTCTGCCCGGTCAACAAGAAAATCGTCGGGGGTGTTAGGCACTCGACTTCAGCAACTGGCCGGGTTCGTCTGGTTATCAAGCCAATCGTCGGGGGTGTCAGACCCTCGGCTTTGACAATTGGCCGAGTCCGCTCGGTCGACAGATCAGCTGCCGGGGGTGTCAGGCCCTCTGCATCAACAGCCGGTCGGCTTCGCCCGGCCAACCCTTCACTGACCAAGGGCGTCAGGCGCTTTGTTGCAACAACCGGCCTAGTCTGCTCGGCTGCTATGATAGCGGCCGAAGGTGTCAGGCCTTCTGCCCTGACAAATGGCAGTCTTCTCGGTCAATCAAGTCACTATCGGTGCCGCTCCTACTCAACGGGGGCAGCGCTGTCGCCATAACGGCCCAAGCTCTACTGAGGCCACCCTAAGAGGTGATGCTCCTGCACAACGGGGTAGCGTCGCCGCCACAACGACGCCGTGTCTGCGGCAAGCGTCGCCAGCGCCGCTCCTGCTCGACGGGGGTAGCGTCATAGTTGCAAGGGCACAAAGCCTGCAGCGGCGACATCCCGCTCTGGCAAGACCATAATTGTCGGGGACCTTCCCTTTCGGCTCAATGGAGGCGAGCCGATTATGCCCCGGGACCGCCACGTCCCGACCATCTCTAACCCCCAACCGCTTCGAGCTTCTTCGGCAGGTCTGGGAGGACGGAGCGAAATTGAAGAAGCCCGCTGTACCGGCGGCAAACTAGGGTCCAAGGCAGCGACCCAAACCACTAGCCCCCCGATCAAGGTCAGGGGGCAACCCAGTTGAGGAGCGCCAGCTCCATCTGAAGAAGATATTGGTCACCAAGGAGGAGGCCCAAATCATAAAGCGAGCAAGGACGGAAGGGCCTTTCCGCATGACGGGTCTGCAACAAATGCGGAGCCCGACAATCATTGAGACCTCGACATCCCCGAGGTCCACAACTCAGCCCCCACGCGGTCAGAAGCGCTGAGGAGCCAAAAAAAAAGGTGCGGTCGACCTCTCCGTGGGCCAGCTCAACGCACGCGGACGAGGATTCCTCAGCTCAAGCCTCCACGTCTCGAATATTTGTTTTTGGCAGACTAGGGATGGCGCCCAAGCTTTGGACGACAACCGCCCAGGAAGCAGCGGGTGGTTCAGGTGACCAATGATGTTGTCAAAGTGTTCACCTGTTACACAAGCTCCGCCGATAAGCAGCCAGAAGATACATCGGGAGAACTAAACTAGCCTCTCCAGTCTTTGAGGGGGTCAAGGCCCGTCTCCCGGGTTCTCGCACAGATGCAGTTGACGCCGGCCGCCGGCACATCTCAGCCCGAGCCGGTACGGCAAGAAGAGTCCCAAGAAGATGTCCATAGTGTCGATGGGGACAGCAACTTCGGACACGAGGAAGATCTTGGAAGAGAGGCGCAGACTCTCGCATTGGAAGAGCTCCGACGTGAAAACTAGGAACTTAAGAACCTCTTGCAAACATTATTGCCTGAAAAGGAGGTTCATGTTCAGTTTCAAGCGGCGCCCACTGGGATGGAACAACAGCCTACTCCCATTTCAGTTACGGCCAACGCCTCTGTCACTGTTGCGAAATTACCAGTGACAGTGGAATTTGAAATCCCGCAACATGAAGTCAATGCGCGGTCCTCTGCTACTCCTGTTGCGGCGAGCCTCATGGCGCAAAGGCAGATGATTGAGCGGATCGTGGAGGCGAAATTTGCTCAACATGGTGAGGGTGTAACTACCGTTGATTTGTACAGCGTGCCTTATCGCCTTCACCATCAGTTCAAGAAACTTCTGCCAGATTGTCCAAAAGTCCCGAAACTCCAGAAGTTTAATGGGCAGGGCTCACCACACGAACACCTGGCCTATTACATGACGGCCATAGGTGAACTGACCCTGGAAGAGGCTTATTTGTTGCGGTACTTTGCCACGTTTTTGACAGGCACTGCCTTCCAGTGGTATTCCAGGCTAAAGCCCAATTCAGTGGCTGATTGGGCTGATATGCAAAAGAAGTTCGTCGACCGTTTCCAGACGGTCGAACGTAAAGTTTCTTTGGCGAAACTCTGTGCCCTCCGACAGAGAAAAGGTGAGACCGCGTTGGACTTCATCAAGCGGTGGAGGGATGTCAGCGTGCGCTGCGATAATCCTCCGACGCCCGAAGACGCGATCACTATATGCTGCAGGGGTCTGTCGGCGGAAGTTAGTGAAAAACTTATGGGCTCAAATATCAGAAGCTTCGACCAGCTAAATACAGTGGTGGCGGAGATTGAGATGTTATTCGTTGATCACCCGACACACGCTTCTGCCAAAGGCAAATCATCCAAAGACCGCCTGGCCAGCGGCAAGGAGGTAAACGCTGTGGACTTCTCCTCGACGAATGGAGACAAAGGGGAGGGAAAGTCAAAGGGCAATGGCAAAAAGCCTGATGTCAAGGCAAATGCGTCTTTGTTAGCGGAACGCACGAAGGTGCCTTATTCCTTCAGAAAGGATCATACTAAGATGCTATTTGATTTGTGCAAGAAAGAAAAGCTCATCACCCTACCGGATCCACGGAAGCTCTCAGAGGTGGATAAAACGGATGACCCTACTTATTGTGTGTATCACCGAAGGTTGGGTAATACTGTTGGGGACTGTTATGTTTTCAAGAATATAGCAGAAGAGCTCATTCAAAATGACTTGATAAATATGTTGGGCCATGCAGTTGACCCGCCACAGTCTCATGCTTGGAGTCAACCAAACCGGTCGGCTAATGTGGTCTACATGGTGGCGACGGCTTCGAGCTCCAATGCCTCTGAGGTCGGGCCTTCAAATCAACAGCCCAATGTCGGTCGTAGAGCCGCTCCTTACTCCCAGAATGCTTGGCACTGCGGAGGACCATTCGGAAGATCCGAGGGGAGATTCGACAGCTGCAGCTAGAACAAAGGCGTCTGCTGCAATTCTTGGAGAGCATTGACGAGTAGTTGGCCACTTTCCCCTTTGGCCCATTTGCCTGGGGGTTAGCTCCAACCCATATACGAGGGGCAGGTGTATCACCCCCTGCCCGGACTCTGCTCAGGGGTTGGCTCTCTGAGGAATCCTCGGATTCATCTGAAGGCGAGGAGAATTCATCTGAAGGTGAGGAGCCAGAGAAGCTATATTCTTTTCCTCGCGAGAAGACCTTGCACATCTTCTTCGTGTGCCGGCGAGTAGGCCTATTAAACCTCCCGGTGTCACCCAGCCAGCAGGCACCAGGTGCCGTGTTACACCAGGGCTATTGCCCATACCATGAGGTGATCGGCCATATTATCCATGACTGCCAGCCCTTTAAGGACCTCGCCGAGGACTTAATCAGGCGAGGGGTGGTCAATATGGGCGACTTCCTGGTCGACTCGCCACAGCAGCATGGACGGGAAAGTTTGAATTTCTCCATCAATGTTATACATGCTGCGGCTGCTTTCCAACTCCCGGAACCGAAGGAGGAAGGGGTTAGTTCCCAACCGCCCAAGTCCACATTATGGTATCCAGGGTGGTGACCCTCTCATCAGTGCTCTTTTCTCAAGGAAGACACAGAGAAGATTTTCGACAAGCTTCTGGAGGAAGGTCGAGTGATGACGCGTGATCCGCCGTCCTACTATAATGAAACGGCCAAGAGCCATCCCCGCTACTTCAAATATTATGCCAGGGTGTCCCACCCCACTGGGGAATGCCCGGAAGTTCGGGATTGCATTGAAGTCCTCATCTAAAAAGGGGAGATCGATGCATAGGGGAATTCGACGGTGAGGCGGCGCCTTAAAGAGGTCGCTGAGAAGATTCTTCGGCAAGCTCAACAGGAGCAGACCAAGCCGCGGGAGACCAAACCCACCTCTCAGCAAGTTCAGTCGGGCAAGTCTACAGATGGCAGCAATCCTCAGCCAAATCCCAAAGGCAAGGCTAGGTGCGAGGGGTCTAAGGCCCAAAGCCCAAAAAGTCAAGCCGCGGGAGGAGCTTCGAAGTCCCTTGCCAGGCCGAGTCAACAGCCTGATAATAAAGGCAAAGCCAAGGTGAGGGAGCCTCAAGCCAAATCTCTTGTCGAGCTAATAAGGTCGTCAATTGTGGAAAGACCTCAACAGCTCGGACAAGCAAAGTTGCCAATCAAAGCAAAATCGGTGGAGTTACAAAGCCCCCAAGGGCCCCACTATGGACTGGCAGAGTTCTAGGAATAATCGCTCAGGCGATCAATGCCACCTTCCAGGTGCAACCGGAAGAGGCTGACTGGACAAAGGTTACTCCCAGAAAGAGCCGCGGAACCAAGGCTCCTAAGGAGCCAGCTCGGAGCAGAAAGTAAAATCCCGGGGGCAAACCAGTCCCACCTTCAAAACAAAGTCCACTTTCTTCTCAAGAGGGGGCACGCCAAAAGAAGTAAGAGAAGAATCGTAGGAAGAATTTGAAGAGGAGGTTGGAGAAGCAAGCTGAGCAAGCCGCAGCTATGGAGGCCCCCAAGTATCCAACTCCTTTGCAAAGGCTACAAAAGCTCATAGATGAGCTGGAATAGTACACTCCCTCTCGTCCTACCAGGGTTGTCACTCTTGACTAATATATTCCCTGGGACAAGTTTAGGCATAAAGCCCGCTTTCTTCAGTGGCTCTGGGAGATGGTTCATCGTCTCGAAGAGGGTGAGGAGTTTCCAATTACGGAAGAGCTCTCCTTATTTTACAAGGAGGAGGAACTCACAGTTGAGATGCTCGAGGAAATGCTACAAGAGCTCTCCTGCAATATGGTGGCGATCCCGCCGCCCGACAACATTAACCTTCCTTCGGGACAAAGCACTATGGCTGATAGCAACGGGGGCAAGGTTCCCATGGCGATGTATCAACGTCGCCCGGAAAAAAATAGCTGAGGTCGTGGCCGAGGACGAGGACGCGGGCGTGAAGATCCCCTAACTCTCGATAGGGTCATATTGTTTAGAGGGGAGGAACCGGGTCCTGTCCCGGAAACCTAAGTTTGGGGGATCCCTTTTATTCTCAACTCTTCAGGGGTTCAAGCCCCAGCTTAGAAGCTAAATCGGGTGGCGTCCCTTTTATAATCGCCTCTTCTGATGAAGAAGAGCCAGCCAAACCGCCAGCGCGCGAGGAGGCGTCGGAGCAGGCTGGCCCCTCCGGCAGGGTTGAGCCTACAAGCCAGGCAGGTCCTTCTAATGAGGGCCAACATGATGAACCCTTCCCACCTTTGGAGGAGTCTCTGGCATCGCTATTCCAAGAAGATGTGTGTGGCTAGAATGGGGAGGAACGTCCTCCTAAGCGGGAGAAGCCTCATGGGGCTCCGAGGGCTCTGGCAGAGATCATCCCGCCATTTGACAAGACTTGTGCTCGGGCAGACCGCAAAATCATTCATCATATGAAGCAGTTTCCAACAAATGTTTCCATTTGGGAAGCTATTGCTTGGAGCAAAGATCTCAGGGATGCTCTTGTCAAGATACTCCAAGACCCAGAGGCCTATGAAGCCCATGTTGCAGAGTCGCAAGCCCAGGCATATGAGGCATTTGCAGCCAACATCTCCTTCACGGACAAGGACATGTTGCTGTCCTTTTCGTGCCACAATTGCCCCTTATATATGCGAGGGACGATCAACGGGCATGATGTGAATCGAATTTTGGTTGACGTGGAGCGGCCATTAACATCACGCTTTTGAAGATTTTCAAGTCTTTATACTTGGTACCTTACTTACAAAAAGTGAGCGCGGTCAAGATTTCGGGATTCAACCAGGATTCCGAGGAGGCGCTGGGTCGGGTTGAAGTCAAGCTAGCCTTGGGCGATTTTGTCACCCAAGTGACGTATTATATCATCAACGTCGACACATCATACAAGGTGCTGCTTGGGAGGTCTTGGCTCCACGAAAATTGGGTTGTCCCATCAACTCTGCACCAATGCATTAAATATGCCAAGGGAGGGGAGCAACATACTGTCTTCGCAGATCAGGCTCCATTCCACCCCAACGAGTGTCACCTGGTAGATGCTTCCCTATATTTTGGGGAGCCCACTCTAGCAATCCCTGAGCCTGTAAAAGACAAAGGGAAGCAAAAAGTGAACCATGAAGTCGAGGAAGGACAGTTGTTCATTGTCAACCAAGACTTAGCAAGACTGCATAGGTTAAGTCTCAAGGCCGCCTCCAAGCCGACTCAACCGGATAGGCGAAATGTTGACTTCGAAGCCAACCTCATTAGTCGGGTCATTGACCGGAGCATTTCCTTACCGCCCAAATGTGTTCAGCTCTCGTTTCAACGGGAAGAGCACGAGGTGGAGCAGCTGAAGACCTTCACAGTCTCCTATCAGCGGAGGAGAAGGAGCAACAAGGGCAAGGGAGACAAGTCGATTATCTTTTACAAAGGTGATTTAGTCCCACCGGGTCCTCCTGAGGATTTCGGTTGGAACACAATCGTCAACACTGCACCAGAGCCAGTCCAGGAGATGGACGATATGCCAGAGCACATTAGAGAAATGTGCAAAAAGCAGCATATCCCGCAGGTTCAGGACCCCGCACGAGCGGCATATTTCCACCAGCTGTGGAACCCTCCGCAAGTCTGTGGGCAACCTCCCTTCTCCCGCAAAGATACGAGGGGACTTGACTATGACCAGGAGAGGGACTTCGAGGTCTACTGCGTAGTCAATGTCATAGGACTGCTATCTTCTCCTCACGGGCAAGCAAGAGTTGAGCCCAAGATCGATGACTCTGTAAGGGTGACCGATGAAATACCTATATTACACTCATCGGTAGTCAATAATGACCACCTCCCTGAGGGAGGGACAGCTCAGTCTGCCAACCATCAACAAGACGGGATAAGTCCTTCGACTTCAAGCCACGAGCAAGAGAGCTTCGAAGAGTTTGAAGTCTATGAAGCAAACACTAATGACGAGGGAGACTTCGTCGACCTCCAACCAGCTCCACCAGAGCTTGAAGACGGTGGCCAAGCAACTGTGGACGAGTTGATCGAGATTAGTCTCGGAAGCAAAGAAGACTATCGGCCAACCTTCGTAAGTGCTCTCCTCAGTGAGAAAGAAAGACAGGCGTACAGGCAGTTACTAGAAGAGTTCAATGATTGTTTCGCCTGGACTTATAAAGAAATCCCTGGGCTCGACCCTTCTGTGGCTGAACACTAAATGGCACTGCTTCCGATAGTCAAGCCAGTCAAGCAAGCTCAAAGGTGTATGCGCCACGAGTTGGAGTTGAAAGTCAATGCTGAGGTTGACAAGGTACTCGGCGTAGACTTCATAGAGCCTTGCTTGTACCCTGTGTGGCTCGCTAATATAGTCCCCGTCAAGAAGAAGAACGGCCAAGTCCGAGTCTGCATCGACTTCAGGGATTTGAACAAAGCATGCCCAAAGGACGACTTTCCTGTCCCAATCACTGAGACAATGGTTGACATGACCACTGGTCACGAAGCCTTGTCCTTCATGGACAGATCGTCGGGCTACAATCAAATCCGCATGACTATTAAAGACAGAGACCATACGGCTTTCCGATCTCCTAAGGGGATCTTCAACTACAAAAGGATGCCGTTTGGCCTGAAGAATGCCGGTGCAACCTACCAAAGGGCGATGACCAAGATTTTTGACGAGATGCTACATGACCTCGTTGAATGCTACGCCGATGACTTGGTCGTTAAGGCAAGAAGGCGAGAGGATCATTTGGCCGACTTGCGTCGAGTCTTTGAAAGGCTTCGACAGTACCAGCTCAAGATGAATCCGATGAAATGTGTCTTTGGCGTCTCCAGTGGCAAGTTCTTTGGTTTTATCGTCAGGTATCGAGGTATAGAAATCGACCCTGACAAAATCAAGGCCATAAGAGGATTGCCTCTGCCCAAGAACTTGACAGAGCTCAGATCTTTGCAAGGAAGACTCACCTATATTAGGCGGTTCATTTTTAACCTCTCGGGAAGGTGTCTGCCTTTAAGCAAACTGATGAAGAAAGGAGGACCTTTCGTATGGGATGAAGACTGTCAGAGGGCCTTCGAGCAAATCAAGGAGTATCTATTGACTTCTCCAGTCCTAGGGGCACCTGTCAGAGGGAAGCCCCTTATCCTTTATATTGCTGCCATGGATGTCTCTTTGGGGGCACTTTTAGCCTAGATCAATGAAGAGGGCAAGGAGCAGCCACTGTACTACCTCAGTCGAAAGCTGATCGGGCCTGAGCACCGGTATGCGCCTATAGAAAAGGTGTGTCTGGCTTTGATATTTGCTGTCAAGATGCTAAGGCACTACCTTCTAGCTCACCGGGTGGAGCTCATTTCCAAATGTGATCCACTCAAATTCTTGCTCAGTCAGTCCGTTCTCTCCGGTAGGCTCGGCAAGTGGGCACTTATCCTCATGGAGTTCGACATCACCTTCGTCCAGCGTAAGGTGATCAAGGGACAAGGGATGACCGAGTTTTTAGCTACGCATCCTGTGCCAGAAGATTCGCCACTCAACTTCGAGTTGCCCGATGAAGAGGTACTGGTGCCTTCACAAGAAATCGGGAGCATTCTGAAAAAGTCCCATCACAAACGCAGCCGGACGTCCTCACCCTCGACCTCCCACATTGGGAGTTGTATTTTGATGGCACTTCTCGAACAGTCAAAAGGGCTGGTGGCCTCACAAACTTTGTCTCGGGCGCGGGGATAGTTTTTGTATCTCCGTAAGGTGACGTTCTTCATAATTCTTGTGCCCTCATGAAGTCATTGACTAATAATGAAGCGGAATATGAAGCGCTAATTATCGGGCTTCAGCTAGCACTGGAGATGGACATCAAGTGCATCAAAGTCTACGGGGATTCTCAGCTCGTCATTTGACAGGTCCTGGGCGATTATGACGTCCGAAAAAAGGAGCTCATTCCCTACCATGTAGCCGTCATGACAAGGATGGTAGTATCGGTTTCGGTACCGGTTTCGGCCGGTACCGAAACCGATACGTATCGGATTCGGTTTCGGCCGAAACCGGTTCAAAACAGTCAGAAAAGGCAAAAAATGTATTGAGCAGGTCTGGTTTCGGCCGAAACCAGACGGTTTCGGTCCGGTTTCGGTCCGAAACCGGACGGTTTCGATCCGAAACCGGACGGTTTCGGTCCGAAAAAAATCATTTTCTTTGGTATCGGACTTGCTACAGTGACAAGACTCGTTTCGGCCGAAACGTATCGGTTTCGGCCGATACTACCATCCATGCGTCATGAGGCTGAAAGAGAAATTCTACCTATTTGAAATAGGCCATGTCCCAAGGGGCAATAACTCCCAGGCTGACGCTTTGGCAAAGTTGGCAGCAGCCTTCAAACTCCCACCTGAGGAAGAGTTGAATATTACTGTCAGACACCGAAGGCTCATGCCAAGTGTGCTCGACGAAGAGTCTGGCCTCACGGTCTACGAGGTCAATAACATTCAGGAAGGGAATGTTCCAGAAGAAGAGGACTGGCGTGAGTCGATTATAAAGATAAAGAACGTTTGGCTCCCCTCCGATCGGGCTCAGAGGGTGCAGCTGCTGCGCAGGGCAACATCCTACTAGGTGATTAACGGCTTACTTTCCAGGCTCGTCTATGAAAAAGACCGATCGGTCCTCCTACGGTGCCTTTCATCCAAGGAAGCAAAAACTGTGATGCATGAGGTCCATTTCGGGTTGTGCGGGGCTCACCAAGCAGGAGCCAAGATGAAAAATAGCATTAAGCTCAAGGGGTTCTATTGGGCCACTATGTACGAACTTTGCAACCAATATGCCCGTACATGTCACCAATGCCAAGCATTCAGGCCAGTGCCTCGGAGGCCGCTTAATCCGATCCATCCAACTACGTCTACTTGGCCGTTTGCGGAGTGGGGCATGGACATTGTGGGGCCATTCCCGCCGTCATCTCAAGGCCATAAGTTCATATTGGCCGCCACTGATTACTTCTTTAGATGGGCAGAAGCCGTTCCGCTACGAGAAGTTACAGGAGAAATAGTCACCCGATTCGTAAGGCACTACATTATATACAGATTCGACACCCCCTGTCGGATCATCTCGGATAATGGCACACCTTTCATGAACAAGACTGTTGATGCTTTGGCGTCTAAGTTCCATATTGACTGGAGAATGCCGTCTGTCTACAATCCCCAAGTTAACGGGTTGGCCGAGGCCTTCAACAAAACCCTCTGTAAGTTGCTAGCCAAAATAGTAGGTGGCCGCAAACGAGATTGGGGCCAGAGGGTCCACGAAGCCCTATGGGCGTATCAGACTATTTACAAAACCCCTACGGGTTGTTCCCCATTCTCCTTGGTCTACGGAGCCGAGGCGGTGGTCCCTGTGGGGATTGAGATGGCATCCTATCGCGTTGTTGTTCATGCCGGACTGTCGGGCCAGGACCAATCGGAAATAGAGAGAAGGCTCAAGGAGCTGTCCAACCTTGAAGGTGAAAGACTCGGAGCCTATAAACACTTACAAATGTATCAAGCCCCGCATGACACGTGCTTATGATAAGCTAGTCAAACAAAGGGCATTCCAGAAAGGCGACCTCGTCATGGTTAAAGAAAAGGTGATCTTGGCGGGAAGATCCAGCGGCAAACTTCAGCCTAATTGGCGTGGACCTTACGTCATCCAGAAGGTCTATGAAGGAGGTGATAGGTTCGGTGCGGTGGATTCAGAGGGGGGTGAATGAATCCCACCCTTAAAAAATTTCGCTCAAAAAATATTGCGGAATTAAAAACTCAGATGGCTTAATCAATTGAGCAAATATGTATAGCGCGCCTAAACATTCATCTAGCGGAAGCAAAGGAAAGCAATCAACCCACTGCACAGATGATTTTTTAGGTGGTTCGGTCCACAGACCTACTTCCACCCCTCACTCCAAACCGGAGTGAGGCTTCCACTAGCAAAAGTTAGAACCGCAGACTCAGTCTGCAAACAGGTGCTGCCTAACAGCTTGACCAGAGGAACACACTCCTCTCTTCCTCCAGACCGGAGGGAAACCACTAGTGACTACCCGTCACTAGCAACCAGAGACTAACGTCTCTCTTCCTCCAGACCATGAGGGAACCCACAGGTAGCAACCACTACCTGCAAACTCGGAGTCAGAGACTCCCTTCCTCTGAGACCAGAGGGAACCCACAAGTGACACGCCGTCACTTGCAACCGGAGAACAGATCTCCCTTCTCCAGAGACCACAGGAGGAACCCCGATCTCAAACCAGAGAATCGGAAAACATAGTGATAAAAATAAAAATAAAAACAAGAAATGATAAAAACACAGCGAATGAAAGCTGTAAAGGATAATAACATAGATGTGGCTCCCATGGAGCTGACTGGTCTGGATTTGATCCACGGTCCAGTAGACAGATCTTCAATAAAGTCTTCTTTCTTCTTCTCCACGAACTCTCTCTCTCTCTCTTTTTCTTCTTCTGCTTTCACACTCTGCCTCTCTGCCCCTCCTTTCTTTTCTTCTCACTGTCTACTCTTCTCTCTGCTCTTCTTCTTCTTCTTTCTTTTCTCTTCTTCTGTTTTTTTTCTTCTTCTGGATCGTGCATGCTCTAATTCACTCTCTGCTTCTGCCCCTTCTGCTTCGATCAGATAATCTTCAGAGGAAGAGGCTTCATTATATAGCAGCAGAAGGTGGGTGTGTGTCCTCCTCAGTTCCCGCCCTAACACCTTGGCTGCGTCGCAGCATTTCAGCCTGCAGGATGACACGTGTCATGATCATAGCTTCTTGGATCACGTGCCCTTCTCAATTTCCTCGAGCATATATTCTGTCAGGTCAGACGAGAATGCACCGAGTAAGTTGTGTTTTGAACAAAGCATGTACAGACTTTGTATATAAGGCGTAGAGCCATGTTCAGACTTTGCAATGCCTAGTGTTAAAACATGAGAGCACAATGCACAAACTAAGTGTGTGCATGTGTGGACTTGAGTGCATGACACAGGCCGATGTACAGACTTGTTTTCTGAAAGATGCACAAATGCATAGTGTATGGACTTAGCGTGCATACGACAATGACGATGTACATACTTGCCACCTGAAGTGTGTACAGACTACACCGAAGGGTGTTCAGACTTTTGGGATGTAATGTAGACACCCTGCACAGACTTCATTCATGCAAGCAAGACAGTGCATAAAGAGAGAGTATGTACAACGAGAATGAATGCACGGACATTTCATTCACGAGTGTACAGACTTTGAATGCATGTGATGCAGACACAGAGTGTATAGACTTGAATGCTTGTGATGCAGACAACAAGTGTACAGACTTGGAATTCAAGAGATGCAGACACCGAGTGTACAGACTCTTGATGAATGCATGTAATGCACTAAACGATGTACAGACTTGCTAAACTACAGCGCTATGTGAGACACAACATGAGACGCTGAGTGAGACGGTAGGTGAGACGAACACGGCGAAGTGCAGACTTTGCGTATGCTGTGAACACACGATGTATAGACTTGTTCAATTATCAACTGATGGATGTATAAACTTAGTGTATGCATTCTAGGCAAACGCTGTACAGACTTTCAGAGACGATGCATGCACATGGAGAGACGATGCATGCATAAGGAATGACGATGCAAGAAAGACGATGCATGAAAGACGATGCATGCACAAGGAATGTACAGACTTGAAGAAATGCATGCAGCGATGTACAGACTTAGTGTGCAATATGCAAAAGATGCACAACCATAGCTCATGAATGTATAGACTTTGCGAGCAAGAGGCAAGGCTGACGGATGTATAGACTTGCTAAATGATACACACACATAGCGGCAATGTATAGACTTAGAGAAACGATGCATGGACTTTGTGTGCATGCGAAGGACGTTGTACAGACTTTGAAGCATGTGAACACGGCGCTGTACAGACTTGAATGCTCCATGCACAAAGACGCTAAGTGAGATTAGGCAGAACATTACCTGATCTGACTATGCATTGACCTTACCTGTCAATGATTTGACTTTGACTTGGGTTGACTTCATGACCTGTGAGTCATTCTTAAACCTGTTCTGACAGATTCTCATAATACATCAGGATTATATCATCAAGGATGTACATGTAAACATAATGAGACATAATATTTGTCATCATCAAAACTCCAGAACCACAGGGGACACAACAGGAGGGGCCTATACGGTCGTCGACCACAAGGGAAACAATCTCTTCCCTTCTCTCAATGGCCAGCACATGAAGCTCTACTATCTACCACCGCAAGAGTTTCTGCAACAGTCCTCTAAGGACATACCTCTCCTCAGTGAAGGTTGAAGTAAAAAAAAAAGAAAAAAGGAAATAGGGTTAAAAAATATTGATACCCCGGCGGACTTAGTTTTCCTTCATGGGTTGGCTAAGGGCTAAAAGGCCACAGATCCGGCTGAGGTGAGAACCCGTAAGGGCGTCTCGGGTAAAAATGGGCAACCCCTCGGTGTGAAAACCCGTAAGGGCGCATCGAAAAAAGTTAAAGGGGGCCAGCCTCGGCGAAAACCCGAAAGGGCGGTGAGGTTGGTAATGTGAAAAAAAAAATCCTCTTTCAACATGTCTTACGGGTGGTTTTAAGTCATTGATTTCACCCCATAGTGGCAAGGGCATTATACTGATGCCTTAGCTATGTTTCCCATGTCGTCGTGTGACACCCAGTCCCGCCAGGGCGTTATGACTATCATCCCGACATTGTCATACTCTGTCCCGCCGGGATCATCAACATTTTGAACCTTTGGATTTGCTTCATATGCCCCATCTGGGCTGTCAAATCCATCTCCTTTTCTTACAAGGTTGACTCATATGTCTCTCGGCTAGTCAGCCTCACTTACATTTTCAATTCTGGATTTGGCTCTCATGTCCCTTCGGACTGTTAAGTCTATCCATTCCTTTTCAAGAGTTTACTTATACGTCCCTCGGCATGTCAGCTCCGCCCATATTTTGGACTTCCCGGGTTTGGATTCCGTGTATCTCCGGGCTTTTCAATCCGTCCTTGCTGTCCCACCGGGCTCGGCCTGTGCATGCCCCTTCTGGGCTGTCGATCCATCGCGCCTATTGGCTGTCGGATTAACCTACATGTCTCTTTCAGACTGTTAAATCCACTTACTTTTTGTCCCACTGGGTCTGGCCTATGCATGTCTCTTTCGGGCTACCAACCCATCTCGCCTATTGGTTTTCGGATTTGACTCTCACGTCCCACTAGGGCTGTCGAATCCGTCCTTTCTTTCTTCTGGGTCCAGCCTATGTATGTCCCTTTCGGTCTGCCAACTCATCTTGCCTATCGACTTTCGAGTTTGACTCTCACGTCCCACTAGGGCTGTCAAATCCATCATTTCCTTCTCTGGGTCTGGTCTATGTACGCCCTCCTTGGGCAGCCAACCCATTTCATCTTTTGGTTTTCAGGCTTGACCTACATATCCCAGTCGGATTGTCAAGTCCATTCTTTTGTCTCCACGGGCTTGGCCTATGCATGCTCTTTTCAGGTTGCCAACCCTATTTGCCTATCGGCTTGCGGATTTGATTCATATGTCCCACCCGGGCTGTCGAATCCATTCTTTCATCCTCCCGGGCTTGGCTTACGTATGTCCCTTTCGGGTTGCCAACCCATCTCGCCTATCGGCTTCCAGGTTTAACCCACATGTCCCTTTTAGACTGTTAAAACTACTTGTTGTCCTAACCGGGTTTGGCCTATGCACGCCCTCCTCGGGTTGCCAACCCATTCAACCTATCGGTCTTTGAATTTGAATAACCACGTCCCACTAGGGTTGTTAAATTCACCCGTTTGTCCCACCGGTACAGCACACATGTCCCTCTGGGAGTGCCAAACCTCTCCGCCTCTTGGCATTATACGTATTCAAAAGAAAAAAAAAACGGGGCTAAAAATATTGGTGTCCCAGCGGACTTGGTTGTTTCCATTAGGGGAGCAATCAAGGGCAAAAAGGTTTTAACCCGGCTAAGGGAAAACCCAAAAGGGCGCCTTAGGCAAAAGTGGGTACCTCGCAGTGTGAAAACCCGCAAGGGCGCACTGGAAAAAGATAAAGGGGCTCAGTCCTGGCGAAAACCCGAAAGGGCGGTAGGGTTGGTAAAGTGTCACAAAAAAAAAGAAAGAGAAAAAAGAAGGCATATATGTAAGAGGATGGAAGCAAAAAAAAATATGAGCTCTGTCCTTTATTCATTAGTGTCATCAAAGAAAGGAGCCTGAGACAAGCCCTCGGGGTAACCAATGTGAAAATGAGCAAAGTGTAAAAGCCCTGTGCATAGGTACAAAAGGGCGCCAAGGCTTATCAAGCACTCGTCTCGCTCCGCCTCAGGTCAACAAGGCGAGTCTCACTCTGAAGAGTCTCCTCCTGGAGCCCCTCAAGTCTACTGCGAAGAGCCTCTGCCTTAGCCTGAAGGCGACTGCGCTCCTCCTCAGCCTCATGTGTCTGCTGTAAGAGAACCTGCATCTCCTTTTGTAGCCCCTCCACCCGCAAGGAGACGGTCCGGTCGCGCTCCCGAATGGCTGTAGCTCGAGTCTTGACCTCAGCCTGAGCTGTTCCCAGTCCGCTGAGCCGCTCCTGCTCGTGCTGAATCATCAGCCGAGCCCTCTGTCTCTGCTCCTGCGCGACATGAAGACGGGCGAGCTCGCTCCACAAAGCTGTCAGCCTCGCCATCCACGCATCTCTGGGGAGGCCGAATGTGTGATAACCCAGGGTAAAGGCCTCTAGGCTGCCCCTCAGAGCCTCCGCAGTTGGCCCCAGATCAACTGCTCAAGACCCTGGAGAAGCCGGCCAGCCATATCGGTATCTGCCAGCACCACCCCAAGCTGAGGGGTGTCAGGCCACTCAACCCCGAGGGCAGGGAAGTCCGCGAGCACCTCTGGAGCCTCTCTCAAGGGAGCTGCAATCAAAGACAAATGGAATAAGTGCTTGTTCCTAATTAAGAGGATAGGCACGGAAGCCACGAAGGACACGACATGGTAATATACTTGAAATTGCCTTGTGGGCGGAAATAGCTGTAGAAACATGTTCCTCCCCAACGGCCGGGGAGGGGGCGCTCATGGGGGCTAACGCCGGTCCCCCAGGCGGTGCATCTGTGGCCCGGCTCCCTGCAAGTCAAATTGCAGCATGTATTCATGATTGTCCATGTATAAAGTGGCATACAAATAATGTCGAGCTCCAAAGGGCAGCCACGTACCTGTCTCAACAACATTGCCTCCCTCAGTTATGCTAGGAGGGATGGACTTCGTATCGGGGACCCCTCTGGAGTCAGATGGCTCACTCACAGAGATCGGCCTGGCCTCACATGGAGACTCCTTTGTCGCGGGGATCTCAACCGCCAGCTCTAAGGAAGGAGAACCTGCTAGACAGATATGAGGAAATGGTTAATACCATGAACAAAATGTGGACACAAGCTGGGTCATTCATTGGCAAATGTGGGGGAACACCTGTAAGTTGCGGGTCCGCTGGTAGGGTGCTATGGACGGGGTTGCATTGGCCCTTTGGCGAGCCCTGAGGAACTTCCCCTCTCAGGGTAGGCTGATCAGGCTGTTGTATGCTATCCTCGACAGCTTGGCTTGCCACTATTCATATAAACAATGCGACAGGTGTTAGTCAACTCAGCAATGAAGCAATAAAAATGTGTAGCACAAGTCCGCAGATTTCTTATCTGAAGGATCAGCCACGCTGGCCTTGTCGGCACCAGCACAAGGGGAATTCCCGGGCAGAAGTGTTGGCATTACGATATCAGGGTCCCTCGACGCTGGGGTTTCAACACCCGCTGTCTCTATGGCCTTTGTAGCTTTTGGGGCATCGCCATAATTCAGGAGATCCATGAATGAGCCGGATTCAATGAGTTGCGAGAATTCTTCCATAGAGCGGGCCAAGTCAACTCCTGTATAATGATTGGTCATATAAGCTAAACAAATCTTTACAAGAAGAGGTTGGGTTGAAAAGGCAAGAATGCATCTATGCTCACCACAAGTAGCCTCCAACTCTCCGCTTTCTCGGGAACCCGATGGGGTGGAGGAATTTCTCCCGCCTGGAGAAGAGCTCGAAGTCCCGACGCCTGAAGAGGAACTCGAACTCCCTCCAGTAAGAGAATCAGAAGCCATAAAACTCTCACTCCCAGAAGTGGACTTGGCGTTGTCTCCCATTGCTGAGACAAGAGGAACAGTATCAGGGACCCCTGCACAACCAAAATACAACACTAAAGAATTAGTGATTTCCAGTTTTTCATGTCTCAATGAAGGGGCAAGACTGAGTATATTACCTGAAGATTGAATACCCGGGGCTCCTGTTGCAATAGGTGAGGGGGAGCTAGCTATCACCGGCGTATAATCATCCGTGGGAGAGATTAACTTTCAAAGCTGAAAATACTGTTCGGCATAGGCTCATTCAGAGGCATATTCACCTCCGCAGAGGTGTTCGCCTGAGGAGGAGAGAAACTCATGTTGATCTTGGCCTCCAGAGGAGCTGCATTAGGCAAAGCAAAACATGTTTATAACATTGCATATAAGCTTAAAGGTAGCAAGAATCAAAATATGCCACTTATTGGAAACAGCCTCAGTCGCGGGAGACTCTTCCTCGAGCCGAAGGCAGGACGGACACCTCACGTCCCCTCCGGGACGCTCAGTGCGAGGTCTCTTTGACCTGGTGGTATCCTTCTCCGGCCCTGTATTGGGAGGACCCTCCAATGGGCCAGCGCCGGCCACCCTAGCATCTCCACCTGCAGCCATCCAAGAAATGTGTATAATACACGTTCTAAAATATGAAGAATATACATGCATACTGAAAGGCCAGCAGAGGAAATAATTACCTGTGGTTTCTATGGGCTTCACGGGCTTTAAAATTATCTGCTCCGGCTTCAATCGGAGGACATGGGTCGCCGCATTAGCAATTTCGAAAATGGCAATAGGAGTCACCGCCATCTCCAGACCTGAAATATACTCCAGCGGGCCCGCACAACCCACGGCGTTGATCACGTGGGCCCTTCACTCTGCAAACGTGTTGTCCCCGAGTGCTCCCTCGGGTATCGGCTGGGATAACTGAGACTTCCTTCTCACCCCGTAGGATGCCTGCAAGTCCTCCCACCAAGAGTAGGCCTTTAAAGGGCCTGGGGCTGCCCCTGAGGCAGAGGAAGAAGAGGCTGCGGATGCTGCTGTCGGTGTACTCTTCAAGGGCTTCAGAGCCCCATTATACTGGCTTCTGTCCATAGGAACCGTCCAACCTTTCTCTCGCCACCCCGCCTCAATGTCATAGACGGCCCGGACGACCCTTGAAAAATGAGATCTAATAAAGGCTGGGTCCACAAACAAAGGAGGTAGATCCTCCTTCCTTAAGCGTTGCTTCTCAGCGGCCCGAATGGCATCGCGGTGCTCCCGGAAAACATTGCTGGCCTTGAACCACCAACGTACATAATGTATGTCAAACTGGCCTCTGCGCCCCTGCTCTGGAATAGGGTACCCCTGTTTCACCTCGCGATAGAGAAAGTCCTATCACACTGCCGCTACTAAGTGCACGTCCATGTGCCTGTACAGTCAAAGGGCCAGAGGAAATTCTGCATTCGAAGGGATGCCCTGATCATACCCAAAGTTCCTGGCGAACCGATGTGGGTAATAGGGCTCAAGTATGGCTATGATGGAGCGCCGCTAGACTAATACACTGGGGCGGATGCATATAACCCACTCCGCTAAGCCGTGGGAGGAGAGTAAAGCACGTGAAGACACTCTGTTGACAACAGTGCCTCCCTCTTGCCCAACATAAGGGCGGTAAAGGTAGGAAAAGTAGTCAAAGGCTAGGCCCTTACCTCTCCTCACGGTGACAAAAGACAAGGCCCGCCGGGCTCTTGCAAGCTGAACCACGGCATCCTGTGATGGCTGTCCTATGAACAGAAAAATCAGTGGTGCTGTCGGATTGTCAACTGGAGTCCTCGAGAGAGCTCTGGAAATAATAACCCTGCCCATGCACTCAGGTAATGAGTGGACAACATAATATTCTTCTGCCGCGGCATTGAATGAGAAGACAAGGCCCCAAATGAATGGTAGATATTCGCTAAGGCTGCTGGAGCAATCGCAAGTCTCTGACCACATGCCAATAAGCAGGCTGGATAGATCACCTCAGGCCGCAAAATCGCGTCCTCTCCGTGGGGAACTACAAAATTGGCCAGCCAATAGGCCAAGTTGGCCGTCAAGTATGTGAGGGGAGACAGCTCCCTCGAATTCCATCCCTGTATAGGTGCAGGCAAGTGACGTGGATGGGGAGGAATGTCTACTCTGATTTCTTTGCATTCTTCCCAGGTAGTGCCAGACTGAGCAAACTCCTCATGGAAGCAGAAAGGGCCATTATAGAAATGGCTCACCCACGCATTTAGAGTCACCCTCGGTGTGCGAGGGGTCCGGTCTGTGCCAACTCGAGCCAGGTCCCTCCAGGTCTTCATCAAAAATCTGAAACAATTTGACATAGTATACCGCCCGGTGCCGTCAGTGGAGCTAAGGTGTAAATCATCAAGTGACAGCTCCTCGTAAGGCCTCCCGCATATCGGAAGACTAGAAATCCTCTGAAAAACCCAGAGGTCCAAAGAAGTCTCTCCTCCAGCAGTGACGAAGGTGTTCCACCGGCGGTTGAATCTCTCTGCTAAGGTCTGTAGCAGGCCTGTATGACAAGGATATGAGTGCAAAGCGGCCGTCACTGCATGGTGGATCCCCACCCTGTCCAGTACTGACCGGTAGACAGTCAGGATGTCCCAGAGCCACTCTGTCGCACCTCGGTGATAGCTATGAGACGGGACAACTGACCACTTCCCATACCAACTAGGGATTTTCAACGCCAAAACCCTCTCAACCATACAATCATGAGCATACTACTCCTGTGCAAAACTCGCCCCTAAAGGCGTCATGAAGAGACCATCAACGATCTGATCCATGATCTTGTGCTGTCCATGCATGTGCCAGATCGGTGGAGTCAGTGGTGCAGCTCGAACTGTGAGGTTCTCATGTCGTTGAAAGAAGCCCAGGCTCCAAGGATGGCGGTATCGGTTTCGGCCGGTTTTGGCCGAAACCCATTGAAAAGCTTCAAAAAAAATCAAAATAAGTCTAAAAAATCAGAAATAATTCATAAAAATATGAATAATCACATAAAAATCAGAAAATTCATTAGACATGCATTTGATTGTAAAGAAATTAGATTAAGTGCAATAAACATGAAGTAGACATTGAAATTCAAACATTGAACATGTTAAACTAATATTCTTGAGTACATACTAAGCATAAAGTAGGTTCAAGCATTACAATAAATCTAATTAGGCATAGTAAATGTTACAGAAATTAAATGATCTTTACCTAAATGAAGAGGCACTAATATGGGTAATAACTAGAACCTTCTCCCTCATTGTCTGGCTTTTCATGTTCACACCCATAAGAAGGTTGCATGTATGGTCTATATTCACTATAACCAAACAATGAGGTAGCCAAGTCCTGCATCTCTCTTTGGATCCCTCTTGGAGTGTTTGGTTGGTTTGATTGGAATCCAGTATCAGCATAAGAATCTTGAGGATGAGAAGAGGAACTGGCCGGATGTTGATGGAACTGGAATGCTGGTTCATAACCCCACGACCCATAAATAGCTGCTTCCTGTTGGCCACCTCCGTAACCTGATGGATGCCCATATTGACTCTGTGAATCATGTCCTCGCTCACCCTGACTGTATCCTCTGCCTGTGTCTGCGTGGAAGGAGGAAGGACCACCAGCATCTCCACCGCCAGTAGTAGCACCTGCAGCACCTGTAGCTGCACTAGGATCATCATCATCATCATCATCATCACCACCACCACCATCACTGGCCAGTCGCCTTTTGGCCTTTGGGAGTGCTTTTTTCTGTTTCAGTGTGCTTTCTTCAATCACCCATGACATGAATCCTGTTCCCATTGGCGTGTGCCTCAAATAAATCTGCTTCAACTGCTCAATTGCCGGGTCCTCTCGAGCAGCAGTATTTGTTCTCTCAGTTTGCCCATGCACTAATGTACTTCTTCTTAGGGATGCAGGTGGCTTGCCCATTCTAGGAGTGACTGGCCTGCTATCTGAGTCTGAGTGTCTAGCTGGCTGAAAATCATGCTGCTCCTCAGTCTCATCAACAACCCCAGGTGGGTCCCTTCTCTGGTGCACATGAGTATCTCTAGCCCATTTTGATCTTCTTCTGAATTCGGGATCTCTTGGCTCATCTTCATCTAGTATGTCTTCTGCCCATCTTCTATCATCATCATCAAAAACGGGCTCATCAATCTGCTCTCGTGTCTCCACCTAAGACTGCAACGGATTCTCATCATCAAATAAGGCATCCACATCAATTTCTGCACTCCCATCCTCAGCGACGTGTTTGTCCCTCAGCATTTGTCTTATCTTTATGTTCTTTATTCTCAGTCTCATATTGTAATGACAGTAAACCAATTTTTCTAACCGTTCAGCCTTTAGCCGATTGCGAACCTTGAGTGTATAAGGCTGAACGTGCTCCAATTTCTTTCACATTGGCTTGCCGATGTTGTTTGACTGAGCACCCTAATTGCAATGAAAGCCAATGCATTACTGCCCACATCTCGGTTGTTCACCATTATCCACCAGTCAGCTGTTCCACCAACCATAAACAAATGCATATAAGTTGTAGAAATATATATTCAGGTTAAGAAATCAAAAAAATAAAATATACCTGGGCTCACTCTTCCCACAGCGTATTGCAATTGGGAGTCAGAATATGTCCCAGTCCTCATTCTATAATTGTTCATCTACAAACATAAAGTAATACATTAACATAACTACTTAAATAAATTCTATACATGTTATTGATAAAATCAAATAAAGGCCATCCTCTACTTCGGCCTGAAGTCTCTTGGCTGGTGTCCTCGATAAACGACCAATGACTTTTAAAGTCCCTTGGAGCACCTCGCCATCAACATGTGCATCGGCATCGTACATAAATCGAGGGTTGAGGAAATAACCTGCATTTGTGTATAATTAACTAAATGTTATATATAAAATAACATATAGGTATTACCCCACTTTCAGTACAATTAATCACTCACCAGCTGTATACAAGTCGTGGTGTAATGTGTTGTCCCATCTCTGGTCAATAATTTTTCACCATTTTGCATAATGTCTGGGAAGGGAATCCTTTAACTCCAATTTGGCACGGTCCATGGCCTCGTACAGATAGCCCATATCATTCTTATCATCGCCATCCACCATTCTTAGGACCTTCACGAGGGGTGTGACTACTTTCAAGTACCGTGACACCCTGTCCCAGAATTTGTTGTCGTCCACGACGTGGCAGACATCCAAATAATCCATCTGAGCATCAACATTGCCCTTGTCGATGTATTCCCGCAGGACATTGTGGTACATGAAAGCTTTCAGCTCATTCTTGTACCTGTGCAAATAAATAAAATTTGAAGCTGCATACTGTTACATATCAGTAAGGATAAAATATCAAGAATTGAGATCAATCTTATACCTGTGCAAAGACTCCAAAGAAATAAAATTGGAAGCAAATCTGGTTCGGCCTGCACGGATGATATCTCGCCCTCCACTGACATGTGCCCTGAACATATTCAATATCTTAGGATGGCCATAGATATACTGTGTGTCTTTTTGTGCCTTGTCAATTGTCTTCTTCACATGCTTTTCCTTCTCTATGACTTCAAGCATCAGATCCAGACAATGTGCTGCACATGGGAGCCAATATAAATGACTGCGCTTCTGCATCAATTTCTTCCCTGCAGCCTTGTAACTGGCTTCATTATCAGTCACCACTTGCACAACATTCTCCTCTCCAATTTGTTTTACCATGTCATCCATCAAATGAAACAAATAATTTACATTCTTTTCATAATTTGATGCATCAACTGATTTCACAAATACTGTACCTTCAATGCAATAAACCAAAAAGTTGATCATGGACTTCTTCGTGGTACCAGTCCAACCATCACACATGATGGTGCATCCTCTCTCCACCCATATATGCTTGAAACTTTCAACCCAATCATGGCTCTCCTCAACCTCTCCCTCAAAGCCACGCCCGTATATGTCTCGACGTGAGGGGGCCTTCAAGCCAGGGCCAACATCTACTATGACATCTATCATAGGTTGGAAATATTCACTTGAAGCTGCATGTGCAGGGACACCTGCATGAAAAAATCATTTGCAGATACTTTTAAATGCATGCCCTACAACTTCTGCTGATTTTTTGACCCCTCTCAATGCAGACTTGATTTTAGGTTGGGTAGCCTGGGGCCTTCTGTGGAGATAGCTGTCCATGGGACCTGTTCTCTACGTATGTGGGGCAGCACCAATATCAGGACGTCGTGCAGCTGTACTCTCGTAGGTCCCTGAACCCATGGGTCCCTTCCCTTTCCTTCGAGCGACTTGTTCATGCTCCCTTGCTTCAGTCAGCTCTGGATCAGAATCCTCAGTGCCTTCCTCATCATCATCCCTCCTAACCCTTCTGCCAGAAATCTCCTCAGCAATTTCGGCCTCATCCTTAGCCCTTTATTGCACCCTCTCCTTTTTCCCTAGAAGACACTGGCGCATCTCTTCTCGCACCTCTCGGGGACAATGGTCACATTGTCTCACCTCTCCTCTTACCCCTGCCAAATGTTGCTTTCCTCTGGTAATTCTATCATGTAGCTCCCTACCACAGTAATTGCATTTCACCTTTCTTCTCTTAGTATCAACTAAGGACATGTGGGCCTACCCCGGATCCTTCTGCCCTTGCTGACTTTGTTCACGTCTATTTCTGTTCAGCTGGGCTCTATGATGCTGGTTACTCAGGGGAAGCCTTAACCTGGAATAACAATAGAACTGGGTCAGCAAATATCAGAGCTCGCCTTGATAGAATTCTACTGAATAGTCTCTGTCAGTCAGATTTTCCTCAGTTATTGGTGAAACATCTTCCTAGAGGTCCCTCTGATCATGCTCCAATCTTAATGAATACTGAAAGCCAATCGTTTGGCCCCTCCAGATTTATTTTTCAACAGATGTGGTGTGATCATTCCTCCTTTACTCAAATTGTTTCAGATGCATGGAGTCAGTGCCAGATTGATCACCCAAATGCTATGGTTAGACTATCATCTAAACTAAAGGCAGTCAAGTCATCTTTGTGTAAGTGGAATAAGGAAATTTTTGGAGATGTTACTAAAAATGTTAAGCAGGCAGAATCTGAAGTGGAACAAAAACAAATGGATTATGATTCAAATCCATCTACTGAGAATAGAAGCAAACTAAATGAAGCTAATGCTAACTTTCGGCAGGCCTTGTCCAGGGAAGAAACTTTTTGGAAGCAGAAATCCCGACTAGACTGGATAGAAAGTGGAGATAGGAACACTGCTTTTTATCATTCAGTAGTTCAATGCCGTCGAAGGAGGAGTATTATCAGAAGATTGAAGATTGGGGACTTTGAGCAATGGTGTGAAGACTAGGTTGCACTACAGAACCAGGCTGAAACCTATTTCGGAAATCTTTTCTCGACGGAGGAACACTCTATGGACATGACCATGTTTGACTGTATCCCACAGTGTATCACAGAAGAGCAGAATAGTTTGTTATGCTCCATCCCAGATTCTGAAGAAGTTCGAGCAGCTGTTTGGACACTTAAAGGTTCAAGCTCTCCTGGCCCTGATGGATTTTCAGGTGAATTCTACACCTCAACATGGGATATCATAGCTAAAGATGTTACAGCAGCAGTTCAATGTTTCTTCAAGGGGTTTCCCATTCCTAGAGGTATGGCCTCTTCCATTATTACATTAGTCCCAAAAGTGCAGGAGCCAAGGTCCTTTAATGACTTCCACCCCATCAGCTTATGTAACTTCTCCTACAAGGTCATTTCTTCTATTATTGCTAAGCGTTTAGGAGTGATACTACCTAATGTCATATCTAAGGAGCAAGGAGCTTTCATCAAAGGCCGCAACATACTTGATAATGTGGCACTGGCCAGGCAGTTAGTGTTGGATATAGATAGGAAAGTCAGGGGACATAATGCCATTGTTAAGTTAGACATGGCCAAAGCATATGATAGAATGGAGTGGGATTTTTTATTGACATCTTTGAGGAAGTTTGGATTTTGCACAAGGTTTACCTCCCTCATTGGTATGATACTGTCAAACTGCTGGTTTTCTGTTAACTTCAATGGTACATTGGCAGGTTTTTTTAAGTCTAGTAGGGGCATTAGGCAGGGAGACCCCCTTGCTCCATACCTTTTTATACTAGTTTCTGAAGTGCTCAGTAGAGGTTTAACTGCATTATTTCAGCATGGCTCTCTCAAGGGATATAATGGGCCAAGGAATTTACCCCAAGTCTCTCATCTCTTATATGCGGACGATACTCTTATTTTCATGAATGCCTGCAAGCAAAACATAAGAGTATTCCTACAGTTTATTGCAAGATATGAAGCTAGCTCTGGACAAAAGGTGAATGCAGGAAAAAGCAGTATCATGGTATCTGAAAAGGCACCTCTTTCACTGAAGCAGTCTCTCAATAATCTGTCTGGATACAAGGTCCTATCTACTGGGCTTTGCTATCTGGGAGTTCCAGTCAAGAAAGGGAGGTATAAATGTTCGGATTTTAAGTACATATTGGACAAAGTGGTGCAGAAATTGGAGGGTTGGCAGGCCAAATTACTCTCTCAGGCAGGACGAGCAATCCTCATTAAATCTGTTCTTCAGAGCATTCCTATCTATTTGGCTTCAGCCTGTTTTTTTCCAAAAGCTATCACTCGTACTATTGATAGACTGTGTGCTAATTTCTTCTGGCAGGGATCTGATAGTTTGAGGCGTCGCCATTGGATATCTTGGCAGAACATTCAGAAACCAAATCTGGAAGGGGGCCTTGGCATTAGAGACCTTAATCAAGTACAGGCCTCTCTGGCTTCAAAAAGTTTGTGATCTATCCTACATGGTTCTTCTCTGTGGTCATCATATGCTCGACAAAGGCTCATCAAAAAAAGCTTTTATGACTGTAATAGGCCTTTCCCAACTGGTATGCCACTCAAAATATTTCAGCAGGCCAAGGATCTCATAATTAACAATTCTAGATGGATGATTGGTGATGGTAATGGTATTTACTTCTGGAAAGACAATTGGACAGGGAAGGGGCCTCTTATTAACACAGTCCAGCAGGTTCCAATCAGTAGAATTCAGGCTATGCCAAGAACAACAATCAGAGAGGTTCTCCAAGACTCCAATCATGCGGCCAGATCCTTCCTTAATAACACAAATTGGCTCTCCAATGTTCATCTGAGCAGAAGGACATATTATTGTATTTGGACTGGTACGTCCATAGGAGAGTTTACTGTAAAGTCTTCCTACAATCTGTTGAGGATGACAAGCATAGTCAGACATCCGTGGGCTAAGCTTTGGCACTCAAGTATTGCTCCTAGGGCTGCTATTTTCTTTTGGAAGCTTCTTTATCGAGCAGTACCTGTGGACTGTAGAGTGGCTGAATGTGGTATTTCTCTGGTTTCCAAATGTGTTTGCTGCAAATCTCCATCTCAAGAGGATCTAAATCATGTCTTCCTAAAGAGTGAGCTGGCAGTAGATTTATGGAATTGGATTGCTCCTTTATTCAGTGCCAAAATCAATTTATGTGATCAGTTAACTATCCGATGCTGGAACATCTTGACTGGATCAAACTTGCGGTCAGCTTATAGTTACTCTGGAATGTATGCTATATTGATCCTTTGGGAGATTTGGAGGGTCAGATGTGCCTTAAAATTTGAAGGAATTACACCTTGTGCAAATAGTATCAAAAGAAAAGTGATTGCAACAATATCTTATGCCTTGGACAAACTGACCTTTTCATCCATGATCTCAGCCGAACAGAAGAATATTTTGGTGCATTTCTATCTATTCCCTAAAGTCCACACCAAGCGGGCTATAACAGTTTTATGCAGTTTAGCTCACACTCAGTTTACTTTGCATGTGGATGGGGCATCTAAAGGAAACCCGGGGAGATGTGGGGGTGGTGGCTGTATTAGAGATCATAATGGAAATATGAAAATCTGTTTTGCCTTTAACTATGGGGTTGGCTGTAGCATTTTAGCTGAAGCTAGGGCTCTTCATGATGGATTGTCCTTAGTTGTTAATGGAGGCCTTCAGGTGGGAGCAGTTTTTTCTGATTGTGCTCTTCTAGTTTCTGCTATTCAAAGGAAAGTGGCACTTAGCTGGCTAGTTCTACCTTGGTGGAAGGATATCTTGGACTTAATATCCCAATGTGGCTGCTCGGTACAGCATACATACAGAGAAGGTAATCAAGTTGCGGATGCTTTGGCTTCCTATGCATGTTATACTCACACTAATAGTATTTTTACAAATGTGCGGGATCTCCCTAGATTGGCAAGGGGAGCTTTTAGGCTGGATAAGGGCAGATTGCCCACTCTACGAAATTGTAATTAGCTTATTGGCTCTTTGTTATCTTGGTTTTTGGATGTAGATATGGACAGGGGTATGCCCCGGAGATGATGTATTCTTTCAAAAAATCAATAAAATTTTTTGGTCTCAGGATCGGTCTGGGAGAGTGAGAACATATTCCCCTTATGGGGGAATGTGCATTCGACCAGATTAGATTCTGTTTGGCCAGTGTTGGTGCAGCAGCAGCAGCAGCACGAAAGGGAGTTCTGTTCGGCCGTGGGTTTCGGGGGGGGGGGGGGACTGGGGAGAGAGAACAGCAAGTGAACTCCCTTTTACGTGAGTTTCGCCCGGTTTCGGACGGTTTCGGGCCGCAAAAGTCCGGTTTCGGGCGAAACCAATAGGTTTCGTCCGAAACCGATACACTTAATAAGTGTCAGTTTGCTACAGTGATTCACGCCGTTTTCGTATCGGTTATGGCCGAAACCGATACGTTTCGGCCGAAACTGCCAAGTATGCCAGGCTCCGCCGATCTGGGTATTGTGTCTGTCGGGTGAAGCCGTCCGGAAAGGTCGGATATGTCAGAGAACATAAGCCTTGCATGCTGTCCCTCCCGCTAGTATGGCCCGCTCAAAGTGGCGCCTCTCCTCAGGCAGTGAGGGGTCATCATCCTCCACGCCGATCGGTGCAAAGCTCTGGAGGAACCTATAAAAGTGACGATCCAGGGGGTAGAGACGTGGATACCCCCCCAAGCGATCATATGTATAAATGCCGTCTCTCCTCGTAATGTGAGACACATCCACGAGGCCTTCATTGTCACCAACGCTCTCGGTCGGGCCCTCAGCGACCCACAACTAGCCGAAGTCAATCTGGCTGAAATTGTCTTCATCAATGACACGAGGAGGGAAAGGTGGCATGCGTTGGTCAGTGCACTCAATCCGACACTCATCTGTGTCTCTAGCCCTCGGCCTCCTCGATCGACTCCTATCTCCGCTACTGCGAGCCATGACTACAAACGTAGAGGAACAAAATCAGGAAAGTAATGTCAAGTCAAACACTCCAAGACAACACTATAAACATTAAATGCAGTCCCACAAAGCGCAAAGCTTATACAAAAGATGCATAGTCATCATGCCCTGCAAAGGGCACGGTCCGTCCGGCCCCGCCTTCGGCCCTGACGGATGTTCCGTGGGGGACATTTGTTGCACCCGTAATTCTCTTGAAATATTTCGAGAATTTTGTTTCATAACAACCGACGAAAAATATGGCGTAGTGCTGATATCGTCGGTCTGCGGAGTATCTCCGCGATTTAGGGTCTATTGGTCCGACCTTATAATCACAAGCGGCGTCGCAGCAAGAATAATCAAGAGGGACTATGCACGTACACCTGTCAAAGTGGCCGAATGACTGTGTATCACACGGCACGGACGGGTGCAAAGACTCCCCCCCAGGCGAGCGGCGCACAACTAAACAACAAACGAACAAGCCTTCGCTCCTGTACGATTCTCCACCAACGTGTTGCTGCCACGCGGCGAAAAGTGGGTCTCGGAGATCAATAAATGCAGAGCAGCGGCTTCTCCTTGATGCAGGGCGACAAAAAAAGGGAGACAAGATGCGGAGAGGGGCCAAAAGGGTGCCCCAGGGGTCAAATGACCTTGTTGGGCCCCCAGCGGGGTCAACATGACCCCTACGGGTCATTTGACCCCCCCGGGTCCCGCCCAGGTCAAATATCCCCGGGTTCGTGTTCCAAAAAAAAAAGAAAAAAAAGAAGGGAAAAAGGGATGGGCCACCCCACCTTGTCAGAATTGGGGCCAAAACTCATTTTTTTGTCAGAATTGAGACAAATCCTAACATTTTTGTTAAGGTGGGTTCCCTACCTTCTATAAATAGCCCCCCGGGCCATGAAGGAAGGGGAGGGACGAAGGATCAAGCACTCAGCATCCAGCATTCACGGGAAGAACTGTGTTCGTTGTTTTGACTCGTGAGGGGCAGGTCCCCGGGTCTTATATTTGTGCCTTTAAGGGGTATTTTTGTAATTATGCCCCTTTGCGGGCCATGTCTGTAAGTTTCTACTCCCCGGGGGTGACTAAATTATGTAGTTCCGCCCCTATAACGGGGGAATTACGAAAATGTCCTCCTCGGGATTGCGAGAAACAAAAAAAAGGTCCTGTTATTTGTAATTTTACCCTGCAATTTCTTGTAATTGGGGCGTAGCCCCTACTTCCCGCGTTAGTGCGAGTGCTTGTGATGTACAGTCGACAACTCGCCGATAACCCTTATATCCATTTGGGCCTGAATGTATTTGGTGTACTCTACAAATTTTCTCTGTACATCGATTGAGGAAAATTATAAGAAATCCCCCCGACTTTTGGGAATTACATATGTACCCCTCTTTTAACAAAATTGATGCATGTGAGCCTTCTATGAAGTCCCTCGTCATTCCTTTGGTCCGAGGACGTTGTCAGCTTAGTCCGGCACATGAGTGCCGCCTCAAATTTAGGGCTATATAGGGTTTGATAAAATTACTAAAATACCTCCGTGACCTAGAAATGGCTTAGTAGCCCCTAAAATCCTCCATAAATGGCCTCAGCGCCGTGGGAAGTCAGTGATCCTATCCTACTTTCTTTCCAACTCAGAAATTTTAGGAACACTCTTGGCCTAGTAAAACTACCAAAATATTCCTGGGAAGGTAAAATTATCAAAATATCCTCGGAGTCCAGGAAACCTTCCGCCACTTCAAAAATGCCTATGGCTTTTGCAAAATTGCTTTCACGCTCCTAAATTCTAGGGTTTTTGCCTGAACTTAAGAGGCCTTTGATGAAACCCTAGTCTAGTCAGTCTGTCGGTAGTAAGCGAGTGGTCATTGCGGGTCACCCAAGCGAGCAGGCCCTCAACATCCGAACCTATGTAGGGGACTTTGAGACTTCTTTGACAGTTAAACAAAGGTGTTCGGAGGTTAGGCCGATGTAAATCAACACTGACTGCGGTCAGTGGGGAAAGGTCCAGCACCCGAACTCAAATCGTCTGATATGATGGACACCCACGGAATAAACCTCCACATATAAAGGAATGTTCCTTTTAAAAAAGAACATCTCTCACATCATAATATATATATAATATATTTGTGTATATATAATTCCATGGCCAACAAGGGGCAAGACCCCTGGACGGGCCAGGCTGGGCAAGAGGCGGCAGGCCTTCTGGTCGCCTCTTGTTCAGTCCCCATCCAGAATCGCGTCTGGAGGTCATTCCAAGCCCGACTCGCCCCCATTGCGTGCGGGAACCCCGAAAAACATGTGAAACTCATCCCCGAGAAAATATCATCCATAAAACACGATTTAAACTAAAAATTACTATGAGGAGGGATCGATCTGCGCTCTCGGCCCCGAACATGGAAGTTTCCCAAAAATGCAACAAACCCCTCTCTCTCGCCCAAATCACTACCGAATTGAAGAAGAATGCGAGGGAAGAGATCGAGATCCATCCCCTTGCCTCAATGTCGCTTTAAAGCCTTGGATACCTCCGATCCGCCGTCAAACCTCGAATCGCACATGCGAAACCACGATCCCTTGCACGAACCACCTTCGTCTCGCGCCCACGCTTTGCCTAGCCCTCTGCTGTCGTCGACTGGTCCCCCTCGCGCTCGTCGTCTGCAGTTGGAGAGGAGAGGAGAGGAACGGGGAGATCGGAAGAGGAAGGAGGAGAAATGTGAAGAAGGAGGCGGATGTGGCATTTTCACGGGAGAAGATTTTGGTGTTTCTACAAATCTTGAAAAATCAAAATTGTAAACATGCCTTTCCTCTAATATTTGGGTTAAACACTTGTGAAAAATTCTCGAAAAGTCATAATTTCAACGGAATCTGAATTTCAACATTTAAAATTCAATTATTCACAAAAATGAATCCGAAATCTATGGAAAATCAGATCCGAAACCTTGTAGGTATTACACTGCTAGTCTTGCTTTGCATCAATCGCTGTTGGTTCAAAAATTTCCTCGAATTTTGAAGTGTTGAAGTTATGGCGAAGACGATCACAAAAGCATGAGTTGAGAACTTGGTGTAGATTATAATTTCGGAAAATCTCGGTTCGTCGCTTCTCATGTGAATCGTAAAAGTTTTGCAACATCAATGAACTTGAGATGGTTCTAGCGAAAGCATGTCATCGGACTGGTCAACTATTAGTAGTGCATCAAGAAAGGTGAGACATAAGTGAGGAGCATTAAACATGTCTTCAGAGATAAGACCCAATCCGGACTTTGTAAATAATGCATGATCCATGTGTCGAAGGAGGTGTGACATAGTCAACTACATCCGATGGATCGCCCTCGAATACTATATCATCAACCAGGTCTAATCCATAAGTAATAATAAACTCTTGTTCCATACATTAGCATGTGATGTGGCAACTTCAGCCATATGGTCTTGCCAGTGTCTTCTCAGAAGGACAGAATGTCTACAAGTATGAATTGAATCAAAATTTCTTTCCTAGATGAGCTGGTTGCATGGTGCAACCCTCCCTCTCAGGAGCTATGATAGTTTGACATTCCGTCATCCATTCTAATCCCAAACTAATGTGTGACCCGTTTGGTTGAATTGCGCATCTTGCTCTGTGAAAATATTTAATGGCTCTCTTTGTGATGAAATTTTTAGTTGAAAGATGATACTCACAAATACTTACTTGCTTTAAATAATAATTCTCTCATTTCATGAGAGAAACAACGATAGACTGGGAGATATGATTCCGCAGTTCATGCTTATTGAGAATCATGGTTATCGACTTGTTGTTGAGCAAAAATGTTCAAATTGAAGTACATCACGGGCATAATTTTATCTTGGATGTCAATTTATAAAAGAAATTGGTTCCCTAAGCTCTGATGCCATTTGGTATGGAACGGGAGCGTCAGCTTCAATTCTGGCAAGGTAGACACGGGCAACAGGCCGAACTGAATGGCTTTCAGGGATGCCATTGCGTGGGCCGTTTGGTGGTAATGGACGTGGAGTGGAAAGGTAGTTGATGTTGCTGTATTGTTGATCGGTAGCGGTGAAGGGGCGAGGGTGCGACAGTTGTAGTGCTACTCTTGTGGTAGGACAGAGAGGCAGTTCGAGTTGGTGTCGGAGGCAGTCACTTGGGGACCATTGGAGTGAGGCGAGGTCGTGAGGTGCAGGGACAGTCGGTGGTCGCTTTAGGCATTCCGTTGAGGGCAGTGGTGCGTAGGAGTGCCGACGGTGGTCGTGGGCCCTGCTTATGGCTGGAGGACGGGTGGAAGAACAGGGAAGGGGGGGATGGTGGTATGACTCCAGGTGGTCGCGTGGGGGTGAGGGCTGTCGACGACCGAGGAAAACGGTCCAGGTGTACCTGTCGCTATAGGGTTGTAGGGGTGCGGTTGGTTGTGGTTGGCAATAGGTGTGGCGGTAGTGGATGTCGTAGGCGGATGTTGTGCAGGATGGAGGGCCGCCGTGGTCTGGCAAGGCCGCAGGATGTCGGGGCAGATTGGTCGGGCTTATTCACGACAGAAGAACAAGAGGAAGAAGACGACGAGGGTGGAGGGGTAGGGGAATCGGGAGGGGCGGCTGTGTAGACTAGGGTTGGGTGTAGCTGGGGGAGGGAGTGATGGGAAGAGGCGGGAGGAAAGAGGTGGGTGTACGACGACCAGGGTTTGGTAGCGGCCCTCTTGGCCTCCCTCTCTCATCTCTCTCTCTGAGAAGGGGAAAAAATCATGACAATTCGCAATAAAATTCTTCATTTATTGGAAAAGAAGATTACAACTCCATTTTTATAGTGGTTAGATAACCCTAACCCTACCATGACTCTCTTGGCCCCAATACTCCCAGACTCAGTGCGAAAATTGCATCAAATTATAGAAAAAATAGAAAGACACTAGATAAAAATCAAGGTTTTTTTAGGAATATGCCTCTATTATTTTGATATTAGAAATAAGCCCCTCTAATCCCACTATTTATTAATAAGCCATTTAATTCATCTCCGTTATAGCAAAAAGTCCTTGCCATCAATCTTTATAAAGAAATTGAGTTAACTCAACCATGGTTTAGTTGACTCAAAGAAGGAAAAGACCCTAATGCCCTTAGGTAATGGAGAGAGATAGAGAACGAGAACGTCCCTCCTCTTCCTTCCCTCCCCGTCCACCCCCCTTATGGCGATGCTACAGAGTAGAAGTGGTGTCGTGGCCCTCCAGTGAGGCAATCTGAGCTCTAACACTCCCTCCACCCCATGGGCCATGCATGGACACCTCCCGTGACCATAGGTCCCATTATCTGAGTGCTTCCTCGGCCTCTTCTCCTCCCCGCAAGGAACCCTAGTTGCCTCTAGCGGCGATGCCGTGTTGAGCTCCACGAGGACGAGGTGCTGTGGAACGGGGTTGACTTCTCCACACCCAGCACCCCACAGTCGATCGCTGCGGCAAGTCCCAAGGCTAGCACTATGTTCTCTTAGCTTCCTCTTCCAGGAGTTTCTACCCTCTTTCGCCACAACTGCATCACCATTTTCCCCGTTCACCGGCTCCGCCTGGGTCCTCCGAGCAGCCGCCTCTGCCGCTTCGGATGCCGCTGCCATCGTGCCGGCTAACCCCCTCCACCACTTGCCGCCCTCCGTATGCTCTTCTCCCCCTGGACCCTTCTTCTCCTGTCTGTGAGCAGGGCCCCCACACCTTACCACCGTTTGCCGTAGAGAGAGAGAGAGAGGATGGGGTTTCTGGAGGGGCATGCCATGGGGAGCGATCCGGTCCTGTTGCTGCCACCGCCGTCGTAGTCTCTCCTTCGGTGAATGGGGAGAGAGAGAGAGAGAGAACAAAAGGTAAAACAGAGAATGAAAAAACTAATGGTGAGGTGAAGGAATATTCTCCAAAATATATACTTTTTAGACGTGGTCAACCGTAGGGGTTTTTACCAAAGGTTAGAAGATTTGAGGGTTAAATAAATAGTTGTATTGGGGGAGTTGGTGTCTAATATGGTATAGATTGTAGGGGTCGAAAGCTGAATAACTCAAAAATCAAAATACATAATAAAATTAAAAATGACTCCACTAGTTCCTTGATCATCTTACGTGAAAATAATGCCATCATGTGACATACAAATACGTCCCCGATGTCACTAGTCGTGCTCTGCATCACTAACAGACAGTGGATCTTATGTCTGGTCTGTAATGATCTGCTCATAAATGTTAAGCGGAAATGATTGAACTTGGTTTCCTCTGTTTTGGAGGTTAGGAGTTGAGAAATGATGAAATGAAATTGGGTGTCTGTTTGACTGTCTGCATGTGTGTGTTGGGAGTTGAGGAATGCAGAATGATGTAAAAGTGGGATGTCTCTATCTATCTATCTATCTATCTATCTATTTATCTATATGTGTGCGTGTGCGTGTGCGCGTGCGTGCGTGCGTGCGTGCGTGCGTGCGTGCGTGTGTGTGTGTGAGAGAGAGAGAGAGAGAGATAGATAGAGAGAGAGACTCTCCTGGACTATGATTGTTACATAATATTTACAATGTGGAGATTATTGCACTTGGGGTCTTGTGAAGAGGGTAAAAAAGCAGTAGTCTTTGACTTTTTCATTTATTATAACATGGGTTCACATTGTTGTTTTTTCATCTTTTATGGTTGAGCTTCTTGTTATGAACTTATGTAAGTCTATTTTCGTACACAGGAGAGCGCCCACCTGCTAAAATTCCTGTCCAAATGCCACCTTCCCGTTCAACAAGAAATGAAGAGGTAACAGAATTTTAATATTTGTCTTTTGAGAAAACATTTCATTGCAGTCTATCCATATGTTTATAAGGTCAGGTAATCTCAAAAGTATGGAACAGGTATATTCCATGGAGTCTCTGAACCTGAAGGAAAATGGATGCCAGCTACATTGGTTTACTTTACAAAATGACCAATAAAGATCGATTTGAACACCAAATAATGGGAATAATGAGGGGCTAAATTTGGTCTTTTATTCTTGGAAAGAATATGAGGAGACAATTCACAGGAGCCACCCGAAATTGTTTACCAAGCAATAAGTGTTGATGCATTTGTTCTCACTTTTCATTCTGCCCCATGTGTACCCTCCCAAGTGACAATCATTGTTCCTGGTAGTCAGACTGCATGTTGAGTGCCAGGGAGTCTAATTAGCATATGATATGTGACTGTTTTCTCAAAAGTTTTCGAAACATACCCTACTATTCACTGTTTGATGGTGGTTGTATACATGATCACACTCGACAAGCCTTATACATGTAAAAATTTGGCCTAATTTTGTTTTTTACAGGTATATCCTCACAAAACAGCACCACACAGTGGGCATCACAATAACTAGTGGAGAGTTCTATTTGAAAGAGGAAATAAAAAGATGAAGGATATCTTGGAACTTACCTCTTTATTGAATTTACCTAAGAACAATAACGTGTAAATCACAAGAGAGTCTAGACAGGTATACATCATCTACTCTCTCTGTGCATTTTGAAACTGTATTATGTCTTTGCACTAGTCTTCACAGTAAGCCTGGACAAACCTCATGTCTTCTATTTCCTGATGTAAAATGTTTGGGCAGTTTGGCCCGGCCCGAAGTTGTGCAATTCTTTTTCAATAAAAAAGAAAGCAACCATCATACCAAGACTTCAAAGCCAACTACAGCTGAAAAATGGAGGGCAGTGCGTTAGCACTCTGGCTTTAAGCTGCACATTGTATGGGTATTTGACATTGCTAGGTATTGTCATGTCTGATGTTAGTGATAAACAGTCATGTTGTCCTTCTTGGGTGCTCAATAAATCTTTTTCACTGTGAATATTTTACTTCTATCACGTCCATAATACTACCTCCAAGGATTAGCTGGACCCCTCCTGTCGACTCATGGTTCCATTTCTAGTTTAGAGCAAGAATTGACTGTTCTTGTGGGTTCCACGTAGATTGAATATTGGAGAGGATGAAGAGGAGCTCTGCTTCCTCAGTGGTAACTGACACTGGCAAAAAAGAAGAGAGGGAGCTTGCATATAAATAATTGCACGAATGCAGGCAGGGAGCATCCAAAGGAGGGAGGAGGGAAGTAGGGAGTCTTAAAATTTTCAATCAACCCCAGTGAACGAGAAGGCACTTTTACAGAGTACTCCTTATATGATTGCAAGAATTGTTAAATTTATTTTAATTTCCAAGTTCCAACAAATGCCGGCCATAAAGCCAGCTAAACCAAACGATTCATGGCTGGCTCTGTCCAGCATAGTTTGTTCCATTCTGAACCTGTCAATCTTTAGTTCCTTGTTGATGATCTCGTTGAACAGGTGCTAACTCAGCCTCAAGAACTTACCAGAGAAGGCTACATCCTTCAAGTTGCTATTGAGGCAGCAGCAAATGCAGTTATCAGTCTTAAGGATAGCTTAAACGAGTGGGATAGCAAAGTTGGTGATGGTGACTGTGGATCAACAGTGAGTTCGCTTTCTAAGTTGCTAGCTTATATTCTTCATAATAAATTCAATCAAATGTATCAAGGATTATGTTCCTTTTCAGATGTTTAGAGGTGCAACTGCTATCCTGGAGGACATGAAGAAATGGTATGTTTGTATATTTCTTTCTCCACAAGGAAATTGATGCATAGCAAGCTTATGATTGTTGCAAACAGTTACATCTTTATATCGCTACTCGCATTGCTTGTCTGCATCACTTGTCTAGTGGTAAATTTTTACTAAGAATTATTGTTCACAATGGTACACACAGAAGCACATTTAGTAGTAGTTATATGGTATACAAGGGAAAGATGAGGATTGGGCTGAGCAAGTGAGGATAAGATTCTCTCTCCTAGGTCAACCAAGCCAGCTGTCTATTGAATTAAATCCTGCCTTTGAAGCAAGGATGGGAAATAAATAGCTGGTTTGTGCATGATAGGTATGTAGAAGCTGTTCCACAAATGGAAAAGGAATTAATTTTCCTTTTCTGCTTGGCAAACTTATTTTGTACTTTTATGTTTTTTATTCTGTTAATTCCTTCTGGAAAATTGTTCACCTGTGTGAAAGTTTCTTAGATGGTGATATTGTTAGTCAAGCTGTGAACACCTTTTTGATCAAAATGTGCATCGAGAAGCTTAAATCCAAAAAGCACATTTTTGGAGGCTCACAAAGTTGCGCCAAGGTTGACTGAATCAGGTCCGATCAGTTTGGATCTGCCGGTCCGATTGGATTTTGGCTAGATTGATCCAATCCCAACCCCCGATTCCCCTCTCGTTGGGGACTCGATTGGGTGGATCGGCTGATCTGGCCTGATCCCAGATGATTCAAACCACATCCAATCCTTTCCCACTTCCTGATGCACAACTGTAAAAGGTGGGAAAAAGAAGAAGTCCCGGCTGTGAACAAGATACTTACCTGCTGTCACTGTCATGACTGCTACCATCTATTGTCATTCCCCATGCTGTCCAGTGGACCGGTCACTGTTGTAGATGTTGCTGCCGGCTGCCATTGCTGTGACTGCTACCTTGTCCTCCTCCTCCCCCTCTGTTCTGCTTTGCCCGGCATCTTCCACGTGCGAAAAGGATGCTGGAAGCCTAGAAAGGGTCATGTAGGTTAAAAATTATCCTTAAATCCTTGTACGTTAACTTTCGTAAATGTTAAACCTTTAAAAATATTAAAAACTGACATGGCCTGGGATTGGGCACAGATCGGCCGATCTGGATTGAATTTGGGCCGGGCAATCTGAGCCTCCCCGAGTCTTCGTTCCTTAAGTTGGAGAGAGATTAAAAGAAATGCCTACAACATCCCATGGAAGCCCATGTAGATCAGAAAGCAAATGGTCTTTGAAGGCCCAGATTATCAACTCCATTTCAAATATCAGCCAGTCCAGACCAGTTAGGCTCATAACAACTTTGTAGGGACTACATTATAATTTTAAAGGACTGCATGTAACAAAATTAATATGGCATTGATAAATATTGCACCCACTATTTGTCTCGGATATATTCAGACAATCCTCCGAGTTGGTCGTGGTTTAATACCCGGCGTACTGTCGTCCCGTGGAATATTTCCATATGACGGGATTCATGGCTCTTATGTTATTTCAATTTTAAACCTCTCGCAACAAACGAGCTGGTTGAGAACCGGACTAAATCCACAATGATTGTTAGGATCGTGTGGTTCAGGGCAAAACCCCGAAAGGATGAGTCTTTTCTCCATTAGGTGTTTGGGGTAAATAAAGAAAACCCTTGCAGCAAGAAAAGGGGATGCAAGGGATGGTGTACACACCACTGAAGAAGTCCAACGCACGTGTATCACGCAGCTCGGACAAACACAAACCCCCTCCTCTTGGCCAATGGCACGGGGAAGATGACAAATGAACAAGAAGTGCATTCTCTCCTCCCTCCACGCTGTGTGCTGTGAGCAATAAGCTCTAAAAAGCCTAAAGGAGGGGGCTTTAAACCAAAAAGGAGGAAAAGGGACCCGTCCGGGGTCGGGAAGACCCGCGTGGGGTCGCCCGACCCCAGGCAGACCTGTGTGCAGGCGTGTTGCCTTGCCCGGGGTCGCGCGACCCCTGGGGGGACCCGCCCAGGGTCAACTGATGACCTTGGGCAAGACCTGCCCGAGGTCATTCGACCTCGCCGCCCACTCTCTCTCAAAAAAAAAAGAGAAGAGAAAATAAAAAAAGGGAAGAAGACCCTCTCGGGGTCATTTCTACCCCGTTCACCCCGTACGTGTTCAATCACCTCCAAGTGGCCCTCCAACTTCAACAAATAGACCCCTGAGGGTCCAGAAGGACATCTACAGAGGGTACGAACTACGATCGAGAGACATCTGCACACGGAGCCTTGTTCGTTGTTTTTGGCCCTCGAAGGCTAGGTGATCCCCGGGTCTTGTATTTATGCCCCTGAGGGCTATATTTGTAATTATGCCCCTCTGTGGGCCATGTTTGTAAATTTTTATGCCCCTGAGACGGCTGAATTACGTAGTTCCGCCCATATAATGGGAAAATTACTAAAATGCCCTTCCTAGGATTGCGAGAATTATAAGTCATGTTATTA